>BSQZ01000003.1:9735000-10070000 GCA_033239005.1 Lamellibrachia satsuma | reverse complement strand
CACACAATTTGCCACCACTTTATGAATATCAGCAGCATCGATCGTCTGTGTCGCCCTCAACCGTCGTAATACACACATGTTCGTTATTTAATGTAGCTATTTCTTACACAACAAAACACGTGTGCTGGCAAAGCGTCACAGTGGATTACGTAACACACAAAAGAGTTATCAAGCACAGTTCACTTCGATGTCAAAATCAAAATCCAATCTTGCCGTGTTTTAACTATATTCATATTGTTAGTATTTTGCACACCGGGCAAATAATTTGTTCCAATACGTGTTTGTCCTCTGTAGTTATTGTCTTACATCTAGGCATTAACCTATAACAGTGGCGCCGCTCAGCGGATGCTGTTGCTGTTTGCAACGACCAATGTGTGTTTGATAATTGCGATAATGATGTGACCACGTCTAACAAAGCACTGACACCACGGAAATAGACAGATGTATCCAGCTAACATAAGCTCAAACTGTTCAGATGGTATACAATTGTGGATTGTGTTTGTATTAAAAAAAATTCTAGAAACTTTGTCACTTTACGCAAGTGCACAGTTCCAGTGACGTAACAAGACGTAAATAACATTGACGTTGCCCAGACAACAAATCTGTTATGCCACCCCACACCAAATTCCCACCGGTGGCGCCACTAACCATTTCACCACTGCCACAACTTACATTTGATGCGCAGATTCTGCAGATCTTTATTTCATTTGGAACATTGTCAAGGAATCTCTGTTTCAATTGCATACAATTGTGGATAGTATTTGTATTGAAAATGTGTCTAGAAACACAACAACGTCTGTGTTTGTTTGAACCTATGCCCCGCATACTCTAGTGCACATTTGCAATGACATCACAAATCATACTCCTGCTTAGGTGCGAACCCAAACACTGGTCATCCTCCCAATGATTCAAAGTGCTCATACATGATAGAGTCCGCATTTTCCCGTTGGAATTCCGTTGAAATATGCCCAAAACGTGCTTAGCAATCAATGCTACCAGTCTGATACCAAGAGCGGTCTGATATGTAAAGCACTCTAATATCGATAGCTGGACAAATGATGTTTTTAGTAACGAACGTAACGATCGACACGTCCACTCCCACGTAACGCTCCGTAACCCGGACACCTCCAACACGTGATCGTGACGTACTTTATGGATGACCCCCAACGGCAGAGAGCAAACAGGAATGACACGAAGCGCTGGATGAGTGGAAGATGTTCAAGAAGAATGGACTGAGGAAGAGCCTGGAGAAAACAGAAGTGATGTGGGTTGGACAGCAGATAGAGGAGTTGAACATCGGGTTGGAGGGAAGGAGATCAAACAAAGGGTGGCTTTGTGAACCTTAGTGGAATGGTTACAGAAGAGGGGCGTTCAGGTGTAGAAGTACGTCGTCGGATAGAAGTAGGGAGCAAATGCACGGTGGAACGTAGAGGGAGCCACGGCGGACAGAAATATATCAACAGAAATTAAAATGAACGTTGTGAGAGCGAGTGTAACGACAGCATGCCTCCGGTGGGGTACTCTCTATACTGAGGTATACATGTATGTGCCGCGCAAATGCCCCTGTTTTTGGCCATTTTTCTCTCTCTGTCCGAAGAAAAACTGTAAATTTTCTCTCTTTGTGCCCTATTTAAATCTGATAATTCTCTCTTTCACCGAAGAGGAAATTTCCCAATGAAAACGTTCCGCCCGGGCTGATTTTTCTCTCTCTCTCTTTCTTTCCATGTGCTCCATAGGGCTCTGGTGGCACACCCCACCATTTTGGTATGGCAGTACCCCCCCACCCCCGGGGAGCATGCCTGTATCGTGTTGAGAGTGCTAGAGACGGTGGCGTTGACAGACCAACAGCAACATCGGCTTCATTGTTGCAAGAACAACTGGGCCGGGAGAATTACAGGAGCAAAGAGGGTGAAGAAGGAGGATGAATGACCTGAGGGAAGAGAATGGGATGCAGTTCAGGTTAACGGGAAGAACAGTGAAAACCCGAATGATGTGGGCAGGCCACATTGCTTCGATGGAGGAGGGTTGACTACCAAAGGAAGCAGAGGCCATGGGAAAGTGGGAAAAGGGGAAGGTCGTAACTGAGGTGGGAGGTCTGCATAAAGAGGGGTGTAAGAAAGACAGAGGAGGGTGACAAGGGGAGGGAGAAGGCTTTCGATAGAGAGAAGTTGGAAGGGATAACAGAGGAGGGTGACAAGTGGAGGGAGAAGGCTGTCGATAGAGAGAAGTTGGAAGGGATAACAGAGGAGGGTGACAAGTGGAGGGAGAAGGCTGTCGATAGAGAGAAGTTGGAAGGGATAACAGAGGAGGGTGACAAGTGGAGAGAGAAGGCTGTCGATAGAGAGAAGTTGGAAGGGATAACAGAGGAGAGTGACAAGTGGAGGGAGAAGGTTGTTGATACAGAGAAGTTGGAAGGAATAACAGAGGAGGGTGACAAGTGGAGGGAGAAGGCTGTCGATAGAGAGAAGTTGGAAGGGATAACAGAAGAGGGTGACAAGTGGAGGGAGAAGGTTGTTGATAGGGAGAAGTGGAAAGGAATAACAGAGGAGGGTGACAAGTGGAGGGAGAAGGCTGTCGATAGAGAGAAGTTGGAAGGGATAACAGAAGAGGGTGACAAGTGGAGGGAGAAGGTTGTTGATAGGGAGAAGTGGAAAGGAATAACAGAGGAGGGTGACAAGTGGAGGGAGAAGGCTGTCGATAGAGAGAAGTTGGAAGGGATAACAGAGGAGGGTGACAAGTGGAGGGAGAAGGTTGTTGATAGGGAGAAGTGGAAAGGAATAACAGAGGAGGGTGACAAGTGGAGGAGAAGGCTGTCGATAGAGAGAAGTTGGAAGGGATAACAGAGGAGGGTGACAAGTGGAGGGAGAAGGTTGTTGATAGGGAGAAGTGGTAAGGAATAACAGAGGAGGGTGACAAGTGGAGGGAGAAGGCTGTCGATAGAGAGAAGTTGGAAGGGATAACAGAGGAGGGTGACAAGTGGAGGGAGAAGGTTGTTGATAGGGAGAAGTGGAAAGGAATAACAGAGGAGGGTGACAAGTGGAGGGAGAAGGCTGTCGATAGAGAGAAGTTGGAAGGGATAACAGAGGAGGGTGACAAGTGGAGGGAGAAGGCTGTCGATAGAGAGAAGTTGGAAGGGATAACAGAGGAGGGTGACAAGTGGAGGGAGAAGGTTGTTGATAGGGAGAAGTGGAAAGGAATAACAGAGGAGGGTGACAAGTGGAGGGAGAAGGCTGTCGATAGAGAGAAGTTGGAAGGGATAACAGAGGAGGGTGACAAGTGGAGGGAGAAGGTTGTTGATAGGGAGAAGTGGAAAGGAATAACAGAGGAGGGTGACAAGTGGAGGGAGAAGGCTGTCGATAGAGAGAAGTTGGAAGGGATAACAGAGGAGGGTGACAAGTGGAGGGAGAAGGTTGTTGATAGGGAGAAGTGGAAAGGAATAACAGAGGAGGGTGACAAGTGGAGGGAGAAGGCTGTCGATAGAGAGAAGTTGGAAGGGATAACAGAGGAGGGTGACAAGTGGAGGGAGAAGGTTGTTGATAGGGAGAAGTGGAAAGGAATAACAGAGGAGGGTGACAAGTGGAGGGAGAAGGCTGTCGATAGAGAGAAGTTGGAAGGGGTTAACAGAGGAGGGTGACAAGTGGAGGGAGAAGGTTGTTGATAGGGAGAAGTGGAAAGGAATAACAGAGGAGGGTGACAAGTGGAGGGAGAAGGCTGTCGATAGAGAGAAGTTGGAAGGGATAACAGAAGAGGGTGACAAGTGGAGGGAGAAGGTTGTTGATAGGGAGAAGTGGAAAGGAATAACAGAGGAGGGTGACAAGTGGAGGGAGAAGGTTGTTGATAGAGAGAAGTTGGAAGGAATAACAGAGGAGGGTGACAAGTGGAGGGAGAAGGCTGTCGATAGAGAGAAGTTGGAAGGGATAACAGAGGAGAGTGACAAGTGGAGGGAGAAGGTTGTCGATAGAGAGAAGTTGGAAGGGATAACAGAGGAGGGTGACAAGTGGAGGGAGAAGGCTGTCGATAGAGAGAAGTTGGAAGGGATAACAGAGGAGGGTGACAAGTGGAGGGAGAAGGCTGTCGATAGAGAGAAGTTGGAAGGGATAACAGAGGAGGGTGACAAGTGGAGGGAGAAGGCTGTCGATAGAGAGAAGTTGGAAGGGATAACAGAGGAGGGTGACAAGTGGAGGGAGAAGGCTGTCAATAGGGAGAAGTTGGAAGGAATAACAGAGGAGGGTGACAAGTGGAGGGAGAAGGCTGTCGATAGAGAGAAGTTGGAAGGGATAACAGAGGAGGGTGACAAGTGGAGGGAGAAGGCTGTCGATAGAGAGAAGTTGGAAGGGATAACAGAGGAGGGTGACAAGTGGAGGGAGAAGGCTGTCGATAGAGAGAAGTTGGAAGGAATAACAGAGGAGGGTGACAATTGGAGGGAGAAGGCTGTCGATAGAGAGAAGTTGGAAGGGATAACAGAGGAGGGTGACAAGTGGATGGAGAAGGCTGTCGATAGGGAGAAGTTGGAAGGAATAACAGAGGAGGTTGACAAGTGGAGGGAGAAGGCTGTCGATAGAGAGAAGTTGGAAGGGATAACAGAGGAGGGTGACAAGTGGAGAGAGAAGGCTGTCGATAGAGAGAAGTTGGAAGGGATAACAGAGGAGGGTGACAAGTGGAGGGAGAAGGCTGTCGATAGAGAGAAGTTGGAAGGAATAACAGAGGAGGGTGACAAGTGGAGAGAGAAGGCTGTCGATAGAGAGAAGTTGGAAGGGATAACATAGGAGGGTGACAAGTGGAGGGAGAAGGCTGTCGATAGAGAGAAGTTGGAAGGGATAACAGAGGAGGGTGACAAGTGGAGGGAGAAGGCTCTCGATATGGAGAAGTTGGAAGGGATAACAGAGGAGGGTGACAAGTGGAGGGAGAAGGCTGTCGATAGAGAGAAGTTGGAAGGGATAACAGAGGAGGGTGACAAGTGGAGGGAGAAGGCTGTCGATAGAGAGAAGTTGGAAGGAATAACAGAGGAGGGTGACAAGTGGAGAGAGAAGGCTGTCGATAGAGAGAAGTTGGAAGGGATAACAGAGGAGGGTGACAAGTGGAGGGAGAAGGCTGTCGATAGAGAGAAGTTGGAAGGGATAACAGAGGAGGGTGACAAGTGGAGGGAGAAGGCTCTCGATATGGAGAAGTGGAAAGGAATAACAGAGGAGGGTGACAATTGGAGGGAGAAGGCTGTCGATAGGGAGAAGTGGGAAGGGATAACAGAGGAGGGTGACAAGTGGAGGGAGAAGGTTGTCGATAGGGAGAAGTGGAAAGGAATCATGTGGAGAGAGAAGGCTGTCGATAGAGAGAAGTGGAAAGGAATAACAGAGGAGGGTGACATGTGGAGAGAGAAGGCTGTCGATAGAGAGAAGTGGGAAGGGATAACAGAGGAGGGTGACAAGTGGAGGGAGAAGGCTGTCGATAGGGAGAAGTGGAAAGGAATAACAGAGGAGGGTGACAAGTGGAGAGAGAAGGCTGTCGATAGGGAGAAGTTGGAAGGGATAACAGAGGAGGGTGACAAGTGGAGGGAGAAGGCTGGAAAGGGGTAACAGCTGGGGTGGCTCAGCTATAAATGAACTTGCCTCATCCCTTTATAAAGGAGGCAACAAGTCGAACACGTCACTGACGTTTCCATTGATGACATTTTACAGAAACTACCCATGTGTGTATGAGTTACTCAAATTGTTCTCAAGTCTAGTTCAAATATATATCACTATAATAATAAACTTGTTTTGAGAGGCCGAATGGAAAATAACATAAGCAAACTTTACGTTAATTTATGGAAGTCAAAAGGAATGTTTTACCCCACCCTGACAATAGTTAATATTTAGGGTTGCCGCATGATAAATGCCACGCACATGTTATACCTAATAAAGGAGACTGATTACAGAAAGAAAATGCCTAGAGGACCATCTGCTGCGAAGTGTATTGCCTGCCCGTCATTCCGCATGAGAGCCAAATAATATTGTGCAGCCAGTAGATCACACACTGTCTACACGTCAACTTACTCGTTAGGAAGTCCAGAAGGCGAACGCTTGGTCATTATTTTGATTTGGAGTTCATTATTTCGGGTTAACTGGATACAGGACAACAATAAAAGTCAGGTGGTGTCGTAACCTTGTCATGTTATGGCGTAGTCATCCTTGCTAAACCGGTCAATAAATATCCATTTGAATGCAGCCAAGGTTGTACCGGGTGTTGCCGCTTGAAGGCGTAACAAACGAGCTACGTGCGATGCAAATCGACGCGTGTAATTGTGATAAATATCGCGTTGACGACAACGTCATTCATTTGTCAAGCTATTTAATAAATCACCGCCATCTTAGAGAGCGCCACTTGTCTGGCACTGCGTGTATTCTATGGGACACCGCTAATGCAACGCAACTGTATCTAACCACACATAACAGCTGTACGTGTAGTAATAATAACGAAGGAACAGATCTGTCGGGGGTGAACTGTGAAGTGCAAAGGCCCAACGGACTGAGTACTATAACTTATATATAATATGAAATTGACTGTTGATGTCAAAGGAGTTCGCTGCAGTTCATTACGTCGAGTTCTTATTAAAATAAACAATAATATGAAACGCTGCCTGCGAGAGGGTTAAATGTAATACGATCTAATCACTGACATTGCTCGGATACTAAACGATGCGACACTGTTGAGAATGATTGACTATCACCGAACGTTATAAAAAATGCTGTGTTTGGTTTAATTCGAATTTAAAGTGCCGTGTCTTTCGTTACTAGCACCGATTTCTTTCGGTCGTTTTTCTGTGCTTCAATCATGGTTCCTGTGAGTAACTAGTCTTATATAATCAGCATAATCCAAAACAGTGATGTTTATGGTGGAAAGAGAGCTTATTTCGTATTTCAAGCCCTTTCCGTTCATCTGATATTGCTCGGCGAAGTATAGTCCCTATAGGTAATCATGACAAATTATACACCCCATAACATGACATCTTCGGCAAGCTGACCGAAAAATGCAAACGCGCGAAAAACGTTACCGACCAACAACAGGGAGCAGCCGGAAAAAAAACGAGCTTTCGCGTTTATGGCTGCTTTGTGTGGTTCAGCCGTTTCATGTTGTCGAGCTATAAAAATAATTGCATGAAGCAACGCTTCGGACAAGGGTGAACCTAACGACAGGCATTTTCAGTCGAAAGTGAAGTTGTAGAGTGGAACTGGGTGAGTCCTCACTTAGCCTGTCTGGAATCAAAACACGAGCCGTGGTCTCCGTGTACATGGCCGTGGTCTCGGTGTACAGGACCGTGGTCTCGGTGTACATGGTAGTGGTCTCCGTGTACAGGGCCGTGGTCTCGGTGTACATGGTAGTGGTCTCCGTGTACATGGCCGTGGTCTTGGTGTACATGGTAGTGGTCTTGGTGTACATGGTAGTGGTCTCCGTGTACATGGCCGTGGTCTTGGTGTACATGGTAGTGGTCTCCGTGTACAGGGCCGTGGTCTTGGTGTACATGGTAGTGGTCTCCGTGTACAGGGCCGTGGTCTTGGTTTACATGGTAGTGGTCTCGGTGTACATGACCGCGGTCTCGGTGTACATGGTAGTGGTCTCCGTGTAAAGGGCCGTGGTCTCGGTGTACATGGTAGTGGTCTCCGTGTACAGGGCCGTGGTCTCGGTGTACATGATAGTGGTCTCCGTGTACATGGCCGTGGTCTTGGTGTACATGGTAGTGGTCTCCGTGTACAGGGCCGTGGTCTCGGTGTACATGGTAGTGGTCTCCGTGTACAGGGCCGTGGTCTCGGTGTACATGGTAGTGGTCTCCGTGTACAGGGCCGTGGTCTTGGTGTACATGGTAGTGGTCTCCGTGTACAGGGCCGTGGTCTTGGTGTATATGGTAGTGGTCTCCGTGTACAGGGCCGTGGTCTTGGTGTACATGGTAGTGGTCTCGGTGTACATGGCCGCGGTCTCGGTGTACATGGTAGTGGTCTCCGTGTACAGGGCCGTGGTCTCGGTGTATATGGTAGTGGTCTCCGTATAAAGGCCCGTCGTCGGGTAACGACCTATAAATCATTCGTCAGTTATTGTTTAATATAGTATCGAATTAATCGATTTTGTAATGCAAACCGACCGGTGAACAAACTTACGGGTGAAGGAGATAAAAAACACGTTGATTAATTAGTCTGATCGGATCGCGTCCTCACGTGTTATTTACAGCATACGAACAGACACATGACGCGAACATTCTTATTAAACGAAGCCTTTAGGAACTCGCCCACCCCATCCTACTGGTACACAATAGATTGATAAATTGCTAATCCTTTCATCGTATTTATGTCACATTTGCATTGGAATGAAGTTGATATCGCCCTCGGTAATTTATGAAAGTTTCTCTTTTTCTGCGCTTTGTGAATGAGACTCGACGGGCAATCCGCTGTAAACAGCAGGACAGATACGTGACTGGCATATTTAGGTGCCCACATAGGGTATATACCACCACTTAATTACAAGCAGCACACAACTGCTGCGAAGTTCTGTCTCGACCCCGCATTCAGGAGCTGCGCCTTGTGGTATTCGGCCGAAGCGATTCTCTGCAAACGTCGCACATCCGGGCACTTTGTCTGGGCAATGGCGTCGTTTATTTATGCCATGATCTTCATCTTTGTGATGCAGACGGTAGAACATGCGACTGCTTGTTACCCTAAGCGTAAGTATATATGGTATCTGATAAGGGAGGGCCATGAATACTTCCAATAAGCCAATGGCTTCCTTGAACACTTGCCATGTATGGACACGTTGTTTAAAATTGATAAAGTATATGTAAAGTATGGGCGGTTATAGGAAGGAACCAGCGAGACAGTCCGGTAGAAAGACAGACAGACAGACACGCTGAAAGACTGCCAAAAAGACAGACAGAACGGACAGCCAGACCGACAGACAGACATATAGACAGACCGATTGACTGACTAACTGATTGACTGACTGACTGACTGACTGACTGACTGACAGACTGACCAGACAGATACGCATGCGCATACACACACACACACACACACACACACGCACGCACGCATTCACGCACGCACGCACACACACACACACAAACCGACACGTAGGCAGGCAGGCAGGCAGGCAGGCAGGCAGGCAGGCAGGCAGGCAGGCAGGCAGGCAGGCAGGCAGGCAGGCAGGCAGACATCTGGGAAGATACAAATGCCGACAAAGAGCGGGGACTTGACAATGACAAATTTCTTCTGTGTTTTGTTGGTCAAGAATTAATTAGGTTGACGAAAACTGATTTAGCAAGATTTAGCAAGACTTAAAAAGATTGCCACCCCAAACAACAAGTTCCAGATGGCAAGTGGACAAGGAAGCCATTGGCTTATCGAGAGTCCAACAATTTTATCATCTATATATAACCCGTCCTTATCAGATATGTAAATTTTATTTTTAAACATATTCACATTACTAGCATTAACACAATCATTTGCCAGTTTGTTATATCCATTTATCACACTCTGTGAGAATGAGTAATTTCTCATGTCCAACCTACACTGTTCATTAACTAATGCTACTTTGTGTCCTCTGGTTATATTGCCGTCTTTAAGATTTAACAGGATTTAAGAAGATTTATAAAGAAAGGGAGAGAGGTGGTGTCAACACGTTCTTTTGTCGCCTTCAGCTGGAACACCAGTCAACGGGGGGTGGGCCCCATGGAGCCAGTGGACAGGCCATTGTCCACGCCAGCAACAGAGCCGGGGTCGAGCCTGCAACAACCCGACCCCCAAAAATGGTGGCATTCCGTGCGTAGGGCCGAATTATGAAACTCGTGCCTGTCCTCGTAAGTGAATGAGTGAGTGAGTGAGTGAGTGACTATTAGTGCTGCGGCTGCTCGTTACATCTGGTAAGCACTTTGCGGGTCAATGCTGATCGTGACTTCCCCCCTCTCGCCGATCACATAACAAAGATTTCACCCTAACAAAGTTACGAAATTTCACCATCGGTGAAATCTTTGTTATGTGATCGGCGAGAGGATGGACGTCGCGTCAATGACCGGCCTTGACCCGCAAAGTATTTACCAGATCTAGCGAGTAAAGTTAATTACATCGATGATTTGACAAAAAATCGCTTGTTAATTAAATCGACTGCAGGTGTTACTTAAGCTAATCCCACATTACATAGTTGGACATCAACGAACAAGATTCGCGATGGGATAAACCAACTGAGGACGGAGTTTTAAATAACACCTTGTGGAGCAGCTATTGAATATTGTCGATATTGAGCTAACAGGTTTTTCCGTCACTAAATAAATTATATAAATAATTAATTGTACCAATTTTTATGCACATTTGACCCAGGAACGTCTAAACATTAAGATTTAACAAGATTGCCATCTCGAACAACAAGTTCCAGATGGCAAGTGGACAAGGAAGCCATTGGCTTATCGAGAGTCCAACAATTTTCTCATCTATGTGTAGCCCGTCCTTATCAGATATTCTATTTTTAAACATATTCACACTACTAGCATTAACACAATCGTTTGGCAGTTTGTTCCATTCATTTATCACCCTCTGTGAGAATGAGTACTTTCTCATGTCCAACCTACACTGCTCCTTAACTAATGCTGATTTGTGTCCTCTGGTTCTACTGCCTTCTTTAAGTTTGAAGAACATATTCCTATCAACATCCTCATAACCGTTCACTATTTTAAACACTTCTATTTGGTCTCCTCTTAGTCTCCTGGTCTCTAGTGTTGTCAAACCACATTGTAATAAGCGACTTTCGTAACTAAGGTCTCTTAATTCTGGAATCATCTTAGTTGCTCTTCGTTGTATTCTTTCTAGCTTATCTATGTCTTTTTTACGATATGGCCTCCATGCTTGAATACAATATTCCAAATGTGGTCTAACTATTGCTTTGTACAGGGGTACAATTAGATGTTTCTCCTTATACGTGATAGTTCTCCTAATTAGGCCTAGAATTTGATTTCCTTTCGAAGCAGCAATCCCACATTGCTCTGAAACTTTCATGTCAGCATTAAATGTTACTCCTAAATCCTTTTCTTGTGTGGTTCTACCTAGTACAGCATCCCCATTTTATATTCCTCATCCATATTTCCATGTCCTATGTGTATACATTTACACTTCCCAAAATTGAATAACATTTGCCATTTTTCTGACCATTTAACTAATTTTTCTAGATCATCCTGTAAACTTTGTTTATCTGTATCATTAGTAACCTTTCTGAATACTTTTGTGTCATCTGCAAATTTGAGTACTTTGCTAGATATGTCATCCTCCAAATCATTTATATATATTAAAAACAGTATAGGGCCTAACACTGATCCCTGTGGTACCCCACTCAAAACAGATTTCCAGTTTGAAATCTTACCATCTACTATTACTCTCTGTCTTCTGTGTGTAAGCCACTTTTCTATCCAGTTGATTACATCATTGCCTATACCATGGGCTTTTAGTTTAAGTAACAATCTTTGATGTGGCACTTTATCGAAAGCTTTCTGAAAATCTAAGTAGACAACATCCACTGGTGACCCGTGATCTACCCACTTTGTAATTTCTTCTAAAAAACATAAGAGATTAGTTAGACATGACCTTGCTTTTAGGAATCCATGTTGAGATGTATTTATTAGTTTATGTTTTATGAGGAATTCCACCATGTGGTCTCTAATTAATGTTTCAAGTAATTTACATACAACTGATGTTAAACTCACTGGTCTGTAATTTTCTGGCTTCTTCCTCGATCCCTTCTTAAACAGCGGCGTAATGTTTGCTTCTTTCCATTCTAAAGGAACTATTCCTTCTTCTAGTGACAAGTTAAATAAGTTTGCAAATGGTGTACTAATTTGATCAACAATTTCCTTTAGCAGTTTTGGTGGTATCCCATCAACTCCAGGTGATTTATTATCTTTCATCTTCTTAATTTTCTTTGCTATCATTTCAGGAGTTACAAATAACTGCCCTAAATATTCTGATATATTGCCCTCAAATTTAGTCAATGGAACTGGAAGTGAGCTGATATCTTCTGTGGTAAAAACTGAGCTGAAATACTCATTCAGGACCTCTGCCGTTTGGAACCCATCTGAAATTATGTTTTCACTGTTGCTTTCCAGTGGTCCGACCTTATCTCGAACTTTCTGTTTACTCCTTACATAAGCATAGAAACTCTTGCTGTCATTTTTTATATTACCTGCCAATTTTTGTTCAAAGGTTCTTTTAGATTTTCTAATTTCAGTAGTAGCTAGGTTAAGTGCCTCTTTGTAGTTGGTGTAGTCTTCTACATTTCCAGTGTGTTTATAGACCTTCCACAGCATCTGTTTGTGAGCAATTTTTCTAATAGCTTCTTTTGACAGGTGTTTTTTCCTGGATCTTTTCCCTTGTTTTCTTAATGGAATAAATTTCTCAATAATGCCCTCAATCTCATATAAGTCCAGCATTCTGTTGCTGTCTTGTTCTTCAGCAAATTATTCCAATCTATATTTGCTAGATATGTTCTCATCATCTTATATCTGCCTTTGTTGAAGTTCCTCCTCCATTGTTTTTTATATGTATTCCCTGTTTTTACTTTTATATTAAAATGGATTTGGTTATGGTCACTTGAACCCAAAGGTTCGTGTACTTTAACATTGTCAACTAATTCATTTTGAGAAGACAACATTAAATCTAACACATTCCCATCTCTGGTTGGTTCCAAGACATGTTGAGTAAGGAAACAATCCTGTGTTAAAAGTAGAAACTGATGGTCGTCACCCCCAGCACTCTCTAATGATTCCCATTGTATATGGCCATGGTTAAAATCACCCATTATAACACATTCTCCCTTGCTCACCTCCCTTATCGCCTTTTGTAATTTTACATCTTCCTCTTGTCCTATGTTAGGACTACGATAAACTACTCCTATTGTTAATGTTGAGTTCCTGGTAACTATGTTACACCAAATTGCTTCCACACTATCTGCTTCACTTTTCAGTGTAATTTCATATGCTTGGATAGATTCTTTAATATACAAAATTACTCCACCTCCCCTTCTTTCTCGTCTATCCTTCCTAAACATTACATAGCCTGTCAGTGCTAACTCAGCATCTACTATATCTTCATTTGCCCATGATTCTGTGATGCCTATTACATGAGGATCAATATCTGCTACCATAATGTCTAACTCACTTTTTTATTTACTATGCTCCTGGCATTTAAGCATACACATTTAAGTTCATTGTCTGAAATTATTGGTGAACATTTCTTTGGATGTGTATTTGTAGTAGTACTCCTTTGAGTTTTCTCTGTCAGTTCCCCCTGCGCATCTAGTTTAAATAATCTATGGTACCTGTGCCCTCGTCGACAACTCTGACAAACTCACACGCAAGAACTGCAGCGCCCTTCCCTGTCAGATGAAGTCCATCTCTCATGAAAAAGTCACCTCTTCCCACAAAGTTTAACCACATGTCTACGAAGCCAACTCCCTCCTCCATACATACCTTCTGTACCTGTGTGTTGATCGCCATCCTTTTACATCCTATATTCCTCACCCCTGCCTCCCATTATTGGTAATATCCCCGACAATACGATCTGCCCAACTCGTGCCTCTTTAAGTGTCTTGATCAACCTCCTGTACTTACCAATGATGGCTGACGTTCCCTCCTTATCTGCATTGTTCGTTCCCACATGCACGAGAACAGCACCTCCCGTGCCACCACCCATGACCTGTCCTGCCTTCTCTGCTATATCCTCTACTTTTGCCCCTGGTAGGCATACTGTTATGTCATCTCCTCTATTTACAATTTTATCCACTTTCCTAATGATGGAATCCCCCATAAATACCCGGGCTTTCCTCGCTTTCCCCTGTGATACTACATCGGCAAAGCTCCTTTCCTGTTGCACACTACTAGTATGCCCCCTTTCTCTCCTATCATCAACCTTTACCGTCTTACCACCTGGCAATCCCTCTCCACTCACCCGCTTACCTCTCTTTTGTTGCATTCTTTGCCTTCTGTCATCTTTCTTCTTCTTACCAGCTTTCTCCCTCACATTGCCACTGCTCTCCTTGTTCTCCTCGGTCTCACCACCTCTGCTCTCCTCGATTAATGGAGCATTTGTTTGAGTGAGTTGCGCTTGAAAGGTAAATAGGATGGGACGTGTTAATAGATAATTTTAATAACCATCCGGCAGTTGGTGTTAATCATCACAGAAACCCGTGAGGAATCGACGACAACCCTCATACCAATTTATTGCAATCAGAGCATAGTGTTTTGCTAATTTTACTGTTGGCGTAACTGTTCTATGTCAGATATTTAAAAAAAAATTGGTACGGGACCCTTCAACTTGTTTGGCCTTTTTGGGGTGAAATAGACTTCAAACAACTTTTAAAATTTGAGATAACAATATTAAGAAAACGTTGTCACCGAAATTTCCATATATGCCTTGGTACTTGGTGCCGCCAGTCAATATCTCTCGAGATAGTGACGTAACACTGTCCGTTATGATAACGTGCAGCGACGGCCATGTTTGATGTGACGTAACACTGTCCGTTATGATAACGTGCAGCGACGGCCATGTTTGATGTGACGTAACACTGTCCGTTATGATAACGTGCAGCGACGGCCATGTTTGATGTGACGTAACTAACAATAGAAGAAAATACGCAAGACGTTGTCGACAATTGAACGTAATCGTTCGCGCAGCGTTGCGGATAATTGTGCTTAACTACAAGGGGTAATTCCATTGTTCGTAGAAAGTGTAATGGCGGGGTAAATTTCTAACAAATAAAACTCTGACGATCCGGCCGTTGGGTCGTACACGAACCCCTAAAAGTTTGGCGCCCGATATGAAAACATACATACATGCATACCTACGTATGTGCGTACGTGCGTGCGTACGTGCGTGCGTGCGTGCGTGCGTGCGTGCGTGCGTGCATTCATGCATACATACATACATACATACATACAATTCATGAGTTTTCAGCTTTTCTATTTTCAATTCAATGAGTGTTTGACCAAACATTAAGTAATGTAATTGTTTGTCTGATGATTTCGCAAAAACTACAAGTGACACAATCAAGCTAGCATGTTGCAGTGGATACTAGGTAGGTTTGATTTTTCGCAAAATGAATTAGAAATGAGACTAGCGCAAAAAGCGAATTGAGGAGGGACTTTTTTATGAAAGAAACATGGACACTAAGTTAGAACCCGACACAGCGTGGTGTAGACAACACCCGGATCTTTAGTTTTTGCGCCCTTTAGAAAAAATTCGTGCACTAATAAAATTAAGCGATTTTCAAGAGCAAGACAAATTGCTATGTTGAGCTATCGTGTGACCTTAGACTTCTGTGACGTCGGTCATGCGAAGTTTGCCCATCCTGCAAGTGAAAAAGCGGTCAAGTTTTGGTAGGCCAATGGCAACGTCATACCCCACAAATCATGTACAACTGCCGGTTTCACGAAGCGTTCGTACCGTACGAAGGAACTTATGTGGACGTTTGATGTAGATTACGTAACTCGGAACAATCGTAGAAAAAACTCGTAGCAAACAATTGAACATAACTACGAACTACTATTGTTCATACAGACAGACAGGCAAACTGACAGACAGACATGCAGGCAGGCAGGCAGGCAGGCAGGCAGGCAGGCAGGCAGGCAGGCAGGCAGGCAGGCAGGCGCAAACTACTTTATAGTATAGATGGTGCCTTTGCAAATAGACGGTGCACGGAATGTCATATTATTGTTAATCGCCAGATGGCGAATAAGTCGAATGTCGACAGAACGTTCCATCAAATGCATGTGGTTGCCAAGAGGTTGGTGTTTCTTTTGATGTTTTAGAAGTTTAGGGTCGTCAGTTTAGATTACGTGTCGTGGTATATATAAATCCACGAGTGGCTGATATGATTTGAATAAATTGAACAGTTAGACACCGAAAAGATTCACGCGATTATTTTGCCGTGAGCTGAAACAATCGAAACAACGGCGTATCTATGATAAGGTATGCTCAATCACGTTCGAACTTAGTCAAACGTCAGATCAGCCGATTTTTGCGTTCTGATGCTAGCGTTGTTCTGTTTAATATCAATACGCGTTGTTGTTGGTACGATGTATTTTTTGCTGAAACAGTAATTCTTTCAATATTTGCGTTCTCGTTGTTGTGTTGTCAAACAATGCCGTAAGTTGTGGCAGTGGTGAAATGGCAAGTGGCGCCTCTGGTGGAGACGGTGACGGAGTAGGACAGATATTCGGCCGGCCAAATTAACCGCGTCCGAGTATTTGTGCTACTCCGCCAGCCGTCTTGGACGTTTACAACGGGGGAGGGTGCAAATCGCGAATATACCATTATATTTCGAACGCAAATGATTTTAGCAAATTCCAACATGGGACTTATATTCTCTATCGTCGCAATCGGTTGTTAATCAGTTTTTTAAAACAATTCACAGGGATAACCAGAAAAATATATTTTGAAAAAACATTTCAAATAAAAATGACAATGTATTTTGAAAATAGTTTTTGGAGAAATAAAAATACTTTCAAATTTAGATTTTAGAGAGTGGTCCACGCAGATGTTACTGATGTAAATTCACTATTATTGAACGTACATGACGTTGCTGCACCAGTTGACCTAGAATTTAAAAATGAAATGTGAAAAATCAAATGCAAATCTGCTCATGATGAATTTAGAATTCTGAACTCTGGATAGAGAATCTGCCTCAAAACCAGTGTTTTGCCACTTTTTTCGCTGCATACATTTAAAAAAATAGATTTTATTTTAAGTTATTCGATTTTAGGGGTATTGGGGTTCCATAATAAAATTATATTATAGATTCATAGTATTTAGGTATATGTGTATTTCTAGTAGCAAACATAAATCAGATAAGCTATTAATGTATGGTTGTGGTCTAAATATAGGTCGGCGAAAAAAAGCTAAAAGTACCCTCTCGTAAGAGGGGTTAGATGACTGTGGGATAAAACCCAGAGCACGAGATACATATGTATCTTATCTGCATAATTATGTATCAAAAGTTAAAAAAGCTAAAAACTATAATCCCTTATATGTCAAATGATTTTTTTAGTTTTTAGCTCCGAAGATAGCACCCGTTATGTTGACTTGTTTTCAGGTGCCTCTAATATAACTTGAGAAGTTCACGAACCCTGGCGAGAGTCGGTTAAAGGAGATTGTCGTTCTCCGAACGGGTGGTCGCTAAATGGCGTCGAAAATGTCCGCACATCCATTATATATTATATAAATAACTTAAAAATAGAACAGGTAAAATTTTGCATTAATTATTTTTTAAAGGCCAGAAAGAAGTATTTATGAAAAAGTATTTTTGAAAAGTATTTCTCAAATAATTTTTTTTGGGTGTATTTAACATTTTATAAATATAATTTATAAATAGTTTTAAAAAGTTATTAAAAAAAATTATTTGCGAAAATACATATGCTAATTGATCCATCCCTGACAATACCAAATGCTCGCCTGCCATTTTGTACCGGATGACGTGAACAACAATTCCGTCGTCGTCGCCATGCGCCATTTTGTACGCGATGACTATGTCATTTCGAAAAAACCTAGTTCCGTCCGTATCGAACACGTCCTACATGAAAATCAATAGTGTGCCCTATTTTGGATGGAACATGTTAAATGCGTGTGTAATAAAGCCGCACATTGCCAATCGACTTTACTTTTACCAATACTGGCATGCACGTGTATGGATTACAGTAGATATTTGAAATCGGCCGTTTCTGTCGTTAGCAACCTGGTCACCATGGACCGACTGGACAAACTGTTCAGTTAAATGCGGCAACGGTACGAAAACAAGAACCCGTACTTGCAGTGTGGAGAAAGGGTGTAGTGGGACACGGTCCGAGAATCACACTTGCAGCAAAGACCATTGTCCAGGTATTTATCTGACAATCAATTGAATAAGTATACAATATAACAAAACGTTATGACCGGTTTACGCTTACACCAGCGATTTTTGCCACAATTTGTCAGGCCGATGAAGACACTGCAGCAGTATAGAACACTTTTAAACGCATCTTTTTTAGAGCAGCTTTTTTATAATAAGCTGATATGAACATTTGTATATGCATTTATTATCATATTTATTACATTGAATTTTTTTATTACATATTATTTATGGTAGGACTATTTTTTCTCATTGATTACATTTTTTAAAATAATTATTGCTGGTATGGTTTTTAATAGAATATAAAGATTACATTTATGTAAAACGCTTGAGAACAATTTTGATTGATCGGGTGCTATGTCATGACTGTCATTGTGTTGTTGTTGTTGGTGTTGTTGTGTTGTTGTTGGTGTCGGTGTTTTGTCGGGTGATGCCGTGTCGCATGATAATGCGCAACTACATTACGTATCGAATTACATGTCTAGACATTGCGACCTGGATGTTGACTCGCGCCATTCCCGATTTCAGCTTTGACGTGTGTAGGGAGATTGGGACCAATCCAAATATATATATATATATATATATATATATATATATATATATATATATATATATATATATATATATATATATATATATATATATACCTGTCGTTGAATTTGTTCATTCTTCATCACTGATATTCATCATTCTCCACCACGGAGGTAAGTCTGAATAAAAACATGATATCAAATTGTTTCTGACAGTCGGGTCAGTGGCTATGGCTATCGACGGAGAATGGACGGAGTGGGATCCGTGGTCGAAGTGCGATAGGACTTGCGGCGGAGGAATACAACGACGAAACAGAAATTGCAGTGATCCTGCTCCACTAAATGGCGGATTACGGTGCGACGGAAACGGGACGGAAATTCGAGATTGTGCAAAATGGAAATGTCCAAGTAAGAATCGTATATGTTGAAGAATATCTTGAGAGGGCGTGTGCTGCGTGTACGTGCGTGCGTGCGTGTGTGAGTACGTGCGTGCGTGATGTGTGTATGATAAAGCTGACAAGCAAATTGTTTTCACTGGCTTGATTAAGAAAACTCTCGTATCACGTCTGCCAACTTACACACAAAACATTGATTCTCGTCTCTTTGCGAGCTTAAAAATCAGCGCCATTTTATTGAACAAGTCGAAACTATCTTGGTCTACCAAGGAATTCATGTCGGGTTTTTATATATGGCTTATTGCGTTGGAATCTTGTTAAAACAAAAAGTATTCAATCTTACTGAGGACAGAGGGAAAATGATGGAAAAAAGTATCAATTGATTGTGTAAAGATATATCTGAATAGGTTCAAAGTTGTTGATGTATTTCTAAGCCAATGGCTTCCTTGTCCACTCGCCATCTGGAGCTAAATGCGTTCGAAAACAATCTTGTTAAATCTTATATTTGTGGCCTCTTGTCAAATCCTACAATGAATTGAAACCGGATTTCTTCAAACACAGATTCTTCTCGCACGTGTCTGGATGGGGGTAATATCACAGCCGATTTTTCCATCTGCATATGTAATGGGACAACCATCAATGGCATGGTGACGTGGAAAGACATCAATGGTGACTTGCCCTTGCCTCTTTCTGACGCCGAAGTCTATCTCGTTGGCCGGGAGTGGGAACGATACACTAAAAGTGACGTAAACGGCAGGTTCAAGGTTCAAGACGTGTGCTCCAGCGGTATGTTTGACTATGTCATTTCCACCTTTGGTAACCGTACAATTAGCCAATTATTATATACAATTTAACATTTATAAATTGCACCCCTCCCTTCTTAATCATCCGTGGCGGAGTAGCACAAATATCCGGATAAGGTTTCGGGTTTAAGACAATTCAGATGTTCGTTCGCCATTTTGGATGCGACGACGGCGTCATGACGTAAACAATAGTTCCATCGTCATCGCACGCGCCATTCTGCACGTGGTAACCGCGTCGTTAAGTAAAGAAATAGTTCCATCCCAATAGCACGCACGTTCGATTCTAAAAGCATTACTGCGCTCCAACATTGGACAGATCATATTGAATGCGTGTGTAATAAATAATTATGAAATTGGTCAAACATGGGAACATACTTTAATATTTATTGGATGATGTCCAACGCTGTATGGTCCAAACACAGTAAACGCTGCTCATGTTAAATTTGTGGGAATCACAAGAACAATGTTTTTGGAAACTTGTTAGTGTGAAGCCTAACATATTGTCTCAAAAAAGTTATGAATTGTATTTTATTATATGTCATCATGATATTGTCGGAACCATTCTTGAAGGCTCATTCGCATAGATAGTTCAGAGCAAATGTATTGAACACATTGTATTGATAAGAATACATGAAAATAACATTCCTATCTCGTCTAACGACAAAATACTACAAACAGGGGAATGTTTGTAAGCGTTTTATGTTTGAGATTGTCGCGTTTTTCACAAAATCGCAAATATTGTTCAGCTCAAAAACTACTTCGTTTGTGAAATGGCAGTAGAGCAAATCCGCGATAATAAATCTCACCAGAACGTGTCTCCTTGTAAACACTGAAACTGTTAAAGCAGCGAACTTTTTCCCGGTGTTTGTTTATGTTCAAAACTCATAGAAATGAATTGCTGTCTAACATTCTAAGATTATTTGTAAAGCAAACAAGTAAACACGGCACACGTAGACAAAATAAATTAAATAAATATATGATTGATGTTCTATTATTTATTTGTGATTGTTTATGAGATTTGATTAATATGTACTTAACTGCTTCCAATATTGCAGTAAGGGTGTAACACAACTGTATAAGTATTTCACTTCTGGTTACTCCTTTCAAACATTACACTTACAAGTTGACTGTTTATGTTGTATTACTAACTTATTTTGCTTGAATTTGTTTCAATGAATGTTCTTGGCTTCACATCTTGACTTGACGTGTACAGTAATGGAAAATTTTGTTTTGAATTCCAAAAAAGGTTTGAAGCTGATAGTGAAAAAGCCTGGATATAAGAGTGTCCAAGATTCCGTTGACGTCAATCCAAAGTGGACTTTTCTGCAAATGCGCAAACTGGGTAAGCAACGCTTTGTTGGAGAAGCCGAAGGATTTCTCGCTGTAAGGAGCATAGCTGTTATTAAAATGGCACACTCACCAACAGTGGCGCCACTCACCGTGTTAACACTGCAACAAGTTGATTATAAATTCAATATGGATGGCGAGTGGGCTGGTAATATAAATGTGTGGGATCATTCAAATGGTTGTCTCAATTTTAATTTAATGTTAACCGGTCCAACGGTATCTCACCTTTCTTCACCGTCATCCCTTGAAGGGGACGGTCGCAGGGGTGTCATTTCCACATATAATTCGCCAGCTATGTTTGTTTTTTGTTGTGCTTTGTATGGCCGATAAGCTCTTGGTCCATTCCTATATATTTCCCACCCAGTTTTTGGTCTGGCGCCTCCGTCTTCTCTTACCCCCTCCAGGGTGCTTTGCATTGTTGGTTTTTTAAATAGTGTTGTGTCGGGTGATGTGGCCAAACCAGAAGAACGTTCGTCGTTTCACCGTTGACAGCAACGGCTCTTGCGTTGCAGCAAAGGAATCGACTGTCTGTCCCACGTAGTCGTTCGTTTTATGTTCTCTGTAAGAAATCCGGGGGTGTCTCCTGAAGCACGTCATTACGTGTCCGGTGTCTGCATATCAGTAAATAATCCATAAATTCCGATCAAGGAAAATACGCAAACAGAGGATACGTCGAATAGCGTCTTTCGAATAGGTATATGTCAATAAAACAACTAATATATTCAACCATAATGATTCTTGACTGGAGACAGAGAGTTAAGTTTTTACGCCCGGATGTAATTTAAATACACATCTTTACACTGGCGTCATATGCATTTATGTTATTTTATTTTATGTCACGATGGCGGTGTGAACACGCACGGTCTGCCATTGAAGGTGTTACGGCAAGCAAATGTTGCATATCTACAGTTTGAACCAATTTGAATTAACTGACGTAACCCTCATATGCGTACCTGGAGTAATTTTGTACCCAAGTGCCTTATTTAAAAAAGTTATTTTACTAGTATTATTCTCAACTGTATATACTTGCATTTATTCGTTTCCTGGTGTATTTAATTTAATCAACTGCATAAAAGACCAATATATATATATATATATATAATAGTTATCTTGTATTTCAGGCTCAAAATCAAAACGTACGGTTTGGGGATTTTTTAAATTTTTTTGTCGTATAATTCACTGCAACCTTCAATGTACAGTAACTTTTGAACATCAAAGAACATAATCCAGAGCATTGATAATGCATACAATGTAAACTTTCATTGTCTGTGGTTTGTAGTTGGCTATACAGACTGGGGTACAGAATTATCCCACGTTGTCATTAATGCTTCTTCTTTTCTCTACGTTCTTCTTATTCAGTACTGGATCGCCATCCGCTAGTGACGTGTAAGCGGTCACCGATGTCTTTCAATAAATATGCAAATTCTAATTATATCGTGTTAATTCCCCATAAACCATATTTGGGATACACAATTACCCCATGTAACAAACAACGTATACAAAATTGCGCACACATAATATTGCGGGTTAGGAATGCCCGAGAAGCAGAGGTACAATTAGTATGTCCAGATTAAACAGACAATCAATCTTGCCTATTTGTTTCTAGAAAGACCGTCGTTTATCGTGAAACCCCCCCAGAGTGACATTGTCTTACCTGTTTGTTTCTAGAAAGACCATCGTTTATTGTGGAACCATCCAGAGTGACATTGTCTTGCATTTTTGTTTCTAGAAAGACCGTCGTTTATCGTGGAACCCCCCAGAGTGAAATTGTCCTGCCTATTTGTTTCTAGAAAGACCGTCGTTTATTGTAGAACCCTCCAGAGTGACATTGTCCTGCCTGTTTGTTTCTAGAAAGACTACCGTTTATCGAGGAACCCTCCAGAGTGACATTGTCCTGCCTGTTTGTTTCTAGTTAGAACGTCGTTTATCGTGGAACCCTCCAGAGTGACACTGTCTTGCCTGTTTGTTTCTAGAAAGACCGTCGTTTATCGTGGAACCCTCCAGCACTACCGGTTTTGTCGGCGAGAGTGCCATCTTCATGTGCAAGGCAACGTCGGTCCCAACACCCACTCGCTACGATTGGTCTGTACATTCCTCCCTCCCTCTTTAGTTCTCTTCTTCCGTCTCTCCCCCGCCTATCTCTACTCCGCTCAGTAGTTCGCACGCGCTAAATTAGACGCAGACACGCGAACCACACCGTATACGTATGCATGCCACTCACATCTCGGACACTCAATTACGCACGCACGCACGTACGCACGCACGCACACCCCACACGCACACCACACACACGCAAGCACGCGCATCTGCGTGCATGCACCAATATGACCCGTTGCCTGTTGCCAATTAATTGAAAACTTTCAAGTAACTATGATGCAGTTAATAGGCAACATTACATCCGCAGGTTCAAAGATGGCCGCCTAAATCGCAGTGAAACCGTCAATGGAACTAGTGGCGTCGTCTTTAACTTAACTAATCTGCAGCCAGGCGATGAAGGCTTGTATGCGTGTAGAGCTGACTCAGAGGGCGGCAAGAGATTCTCCAAGCTGGCAAGACTCGTCATAAAAGGTACCCAAGAGCCAATATTTAATGATAATTATGTTGCACGTGTATAGAAAATGATGCGCTGTTGCATACATTTTATATTGGGCTAAACTCAAATTATTAGTTATTCTGACTCATCAATGTTAAAGAGTATGTATAACGATTTTCATTGGTTAACTGATTCGCAGCAAGTTAAGGTTAGTATAATTACAAATTATGTGATTTTGTTGATATCAAGTACATATGTACGGATATTATTTTTAACCAACCGATATGTTATAAATATACTGAGCAACAAACGAAAGGCGAATATTTAAACATGTTTTTTTAAAAGACACAATGAACCAGATAACGTCTTTCAACGCAGTATGACGTAACTATGGTGTCTTGGTAAAGTTGAAAATAAAAATAATTCAGCGCCTGCGTGTGCGCGTAGGATGCACTCAATAGCAGAGGCTTTAACAATATTTAACAAGATTGCCATCCCAATTATTATTATTACTACTCCACATTATAATAAGAACTTTTAGTATAAAGCGCCGTATCTCCGGAATATAAATTATGTTCAGAGGCGCATAAAATGAAATTATTAAAACAGTCGGTGTAAATATGACGTCACCGTCATCTTCCAGAGTCTGGCAACGACACCTGTGACACAGATCCAGAGAAGTTGATGGTCACGCTGCCGCAGACGTGTCACGTAGGAGGAACGAACGTGACAGACATCGGCATGTGCAGAGGCGATCCGTGTGTGAAAATGGGCTCGTCTGGCTCTGTCAAAAAGTGCTGCTCTCCGATAAAGACCCAAAAGTTAAATGTCAGCTGCAACGGTTTCACGTATGTAGCGATCCCGTGGGTATGTCTCGTGACGTATATGGTTCTAGTGCTAGGTTGTTTGTTTCCTGCACTATTCAACGTCCTCGTATCTGCTTAGTCTCTCAATGTTTCTCTGTCTCTCTCTATATATATATATATATATATGAATATATATACACACACACACACACATATATATATATATATATATATATATATATATATATATATATATATATATATATATATATATATATATATATATATATATATATATATATATATATATATATATGTATGTATGTATATATATATATATATATATATATATATATATATATATTTCATATATACATATATATCAATGTTAGTTAATCAATATGAAAATGCATAATTTATACTATGTATGAAAAAGATCGCAAACATAAGAGTGTGTGGATCAACTGTGGTTTTTTTCCTGTTTTATTATAAAGCTTGATCCACACACGTGTTCCTAAAATCTTGCACTCTTGTTTGCGATCCTTCTCATACATAGTATAAACTATATATTTTCATACTGGTTAACTAACATACTTTTACTAATTATATTTGCAGTTATAAGCTGACAAAGGTGAGAGCATGTGGCTGTATGGACTGCCGGGAAATCTCTGAGATCATGATCACGGGAAAAGTCAAGGTGAAACCAAATCAACGCACCAATGATGTCGTTTTTGTCCTGTACAATGGAACAAGTATAACTGTCACAAACGGTGAGTTTTCCTTCGAAGCTGCTCCGCGCGCAGGACGAGTTGTCTTCACCGTGGTGTCATCTGAGACATTACAGCGTCTCGTGACGTTGAATGTCGAGGACGGACTCTCGCACATATTCGTTGAAGTCTCGCTTGTCCGGAGACCGGTGCCCAAGGAAGTTGACGCAACAAGTGGAGGTAAACTTGAAGTAAATAGTCCTGGTGACTTACCCTCCGCCGTCCAGGTGGATATACCACCAAAGGCGTTCGTCTACGAATCGGATAAGGATGTTCAAGGCACCGTGAAGGTGTATCTTTCGTACGCTGATCCACGCGACATAGAGAGTCTCGAGTCAGCTGCGGGTGAATTCACGTACGAAGACGAGGAAGGCGAAACGAGGCTTCTACAAACGTTTGGAGTAGTGACGGTATTAGCTGAAGACAGCAAAGGGACTCGAGTTTTCTTGCGGGAGAAAGTGATGCTGAAGTTTAACACCACTGCTCTGGGAATCGAAAACAGTAACGGCAAACCAGACGCTCTTCTGTGGGTCATCGACGCTACTAGTGGACAGTGGAAACAGTCTGGAGCTTTGATCTACCCGGGGAGTAGCCAACGACGGAAGCGGGCCATCAACTCTAACAATGGAGCGGAGGGCGAGACAGAAATACCACGGTACGTTCCATACGTGAACTGCGACAGACCTTTCCTCAGAGGGCGACTTTGCTCCATAGCCGTCTACGTGTATTATGGTGGCGACTTCTCAGTGCCAATGTCTGGACAGTACGTGTCCGCCTTCATGATCGAAAATGGACGATTCATCGGCCGTACTTCGGGCACAACTGACCAGAACGGCAAAGCTTGTCTCCTGGTCGCGTGTGGACTGCAGCATATCATTAAACTCGAGTCCGAAGAAGGGGTCATTGTCCATCCTACCCAACATCTCCCAGAAGGTTTTTCCTTCATCAACAGGAGTGACGGGTTCGAAATCAACGCAACGCGTCCAACCAGCAGGCAAGCCAATCTGGACGGTCCCGTGTTCTTGGGCAGTAGATGGAACAGCCACTGCCGCTCATCCAACTCGTCCACCTTCCACTTCAAGTTGGCCAAGCCGATGGTTCTCACGTCCTCTCTACACGACTCCCTCCACGCGGTCGAGACGCTACCTGGTCGCCGTCTCAGCTGGTTCCCGAGCATGTCGTCAGAGAGAAAGGCGTGCGCATTGCAGATGACGATCACAGTGCGTATGCGTTAATCATACGGCGAGTGCCCTTATGGCGCCGTGCCAAAAGGTTCCCAGCCATTAACAAATACACTGAACAAAATGAGAAACTTGACAAGAAGTAATGTGCTAACATACATCAGGCGGCACAGTTCATGGGTTTTTTGTGCGGTTTCCTTTATTGACCAAGTACTTGTTGCCAATACTGCAAAATAAATATTTTCACTCAAGTGCTTCTGCGCATGCGTATGTTGCCACACATCCAAAAGAGGCGCTGCACACGCAGACAATGCGCTTGCCTCGTTATGAGGTTGACATTAACATCGCAGCAATTTTGTGGGTGCAATAGACAGACAATTCACAGTCTGATGTCACATGCCCAGCAAAATGGGTCAGTGGCCGATAACCGTCTTGCTGTGTTATCAGGATACAAAGTATCTACCTGTCAAGTTTCTGTTTTTACTCAGTATATTAACCGTTTATAGAAAGAGACACCGACAAAGCGTCTCTGGTGAATTCTTGCATACATTTTACTGTTAGCCTTTTAAAAATATAATTATAATAATTACCTTTATATATATATATATATATATATATATATATATATATATATATATATATATATATATATATATATATATATATATCGATGCAATTGTCATGTCTACACAGTAAACATATTAAATAAGAAGTGTATGAATAAATTATATGAATATTATATTAAATGTTAACAAAATAATACAATTTTAATAATAATAAGGTAAACTACATTTAAGTAAGATAAGATATTTAAAATCACATCATGTGTAAAGTATATAATTATCTAAAATAAAGTAACAATAAAATACTATAACATATAAAACATGTATGTGGCAATATAAATTAACAGAAAGGACGTTGCAACATTGCTTTAAATGGATGCTTTTTTAAATGATTCGAGAGAGTCTATGAGGCGGAGACAGTCCGGCAAATCGGTCCACAGGCGCGGTGACGTCACAGAAAACCTACGCCGATCACAACGTTCTAGATTTTATTGTTATTTGTATTAATATTGCTGTTGCCACGATTATTATGTACCATTTTGTTTGTCGATTTTATATTCTAGACTATGAATCCGTCCGAGATTCAAGTGGTCGGTATCAGCAGCGCCTCAAGCGGTGATTTATACGGCACGTACACATCGAGCCTGATAAAGGGGCACAAGGCTTGCGTGCTTATTCGGTGTCCGACGAATGATAGCAGCTATACCATGGTAGATCTTCAAATCGCCTACGCGAACCGCTCGCAGTGCGTCTTCAGGTTAGTGACTGCGTAAACCCGTTCAACGCGTAAAGCGGCGAACATAATATTATTATGTGTCCGCTTCCGTCATCCGCACCGGTCGTCCGCTTCCGCACAGGTTGGTTTGGGGACGATTTGTTCGGAAGCGGGCGACGTTTGCAGCTGGTCTGTGTCAAAACAACGTAAAACAACGGACGACGGATGCAGACAGGTGTGTTGTCCTTTCAATGGGCTTTCTTTCTCTTTAGGTCAGTATGGCATCGAATTGGCATGTGCAGCCACAGCACGAAATGACAATAGTTGTTGCCATTGCATATAGATTGTTACAAAGGAAGAACAAAAAGAAAGAAAGCACCTTTGGCGAAAGGAAACATTTTGAAATGTGTGTGAACCACATCAGATGACCATTGAGATCAAACAAAGGTTATCAACGTTGTTGCAGATATTCAACCCTTGTGGGAAGCTATATGACGGACGGTATTACCAAGCACATATCACATAACAACTCTAACATCCAAGTGCAAGTAGAGATGCCACGCGCTGCCCAAGAAAAAGGCATCGGTTTCTTCAGCGCGACTGGAAAAGGAGATATCGCGTTCTATCGCGTGATGAGTGAATGCGCCACCGGGTTTCAGAACGTGGGGATATTCGACTGTTCGGGATCCACCATTGACCCACGTGCACAATCCACTATTAACCCACGTGAATTATTCTAATGCAACAATAGTCTAGACTGAGTATAAATTTTCTTCAAACCACAACTTTTGAGATTACTAGCTCTCAATGTCCCGACTGCCATCGGCATCCTTCATGAATAGTTTTGGGACAACTAATTCTTCTTCTGCTCGCCAGTTGGCGTGGCAAGCAGGCCATCCCATACATGGCTAATTCGATATCTCCCCTCGTCTCTATTCATGACTGGAGTCGTCTTTCTGGTCCAACTGGCCTATTTACTATATTGTTTTGTGGATCTCTGGCATCTGAGAAATCGGTCGGCCGACGGTCGGCCGATGGACAGTTGCCAACTATTTGTCGGCAGACAAACTGTTGGCAACTAAAAGTCGGTATGTGTATGGCGGGTTTGTATGTTCTACCGTCGCTGACTAGCTCTTCTGTTCCCTGGTAAAAGTCTTCATTAAAGAGGCCATATAGATCAGAAAGCGTAAGTCGTCCCAGAATTCCCGATGAGCGCTGTCAGAGGCAGCGAAACTTTGAGGGTAAGCAATAGCAATAGTTGTAATTTTAAGAGAATCGTTACTCATATATATTTACCATTTTGAGGAACATTTTCACGAATAACAGTCCAGACTGTCTGGCATTTTAACACATCCAGATAATTCAAGATTTTACACAAAACAAATGAAATGTTCCTTGAATGGATAGATGATCCGGTTTCTTGGTTATTAATATTAATCATAATTACCTCTCAAGAAACTTGAATTTTGTTCTGGATATTTCGACTCCATCTCGCAGTCTTCTTCAGCAGACTGAAGTTACGGATGTGTTACATGACCAATGTCATGTGACACAAGCTGGAGTAGGACTGGTGGGAGGTCCTGGCCGACGTCTCGGTTCAGCGTAGGTTTCTTTCTGTGGATGTCAATCGCATCCTTTATTTTTCTCCTGTGCCAGTTCTCACGGTCTAGAATATTGACGTCCTTCATAGAGCACTGATGGCCTGTGTTCAGTTTGTGTTCACTTATAGCTGATAGGGGTAGGCGACAAGATAGATGTTCTTTGATTCTTGTGCCAAGTTTTCTGGCTGTTTCTCCTATATAGTGTTGGTCACATTCTGGGCATTGTATGTCATATACTACCCCACATTTTGCTGCCTTTGCTGTTCTGTATTTTGGGTGTACCAACAGTGATCTCAGGGTGTTGATAGGGTTGTGGTAAACCGGGATGTTATAGGACTTGAAAATCTTGTGCCAGAACACTTGGCACAAGAATCAAAGAACATCTATCTTGTCGCCAACCCCTATCAGCTATAAGTGAACACAAACAGAACACAGGCCATCAGTGCTCTGTGAAGGACGTCAGTATTCTAGACCACGAGAACTGGCACAGGAGAAAAATAAAGGAGGCGATTAACATCCACAGAAAGAAACCTACGCCGAACCGAGACGTCGGCCAGGAGCTCCCACCAGTCCTACTCCAGCTTGTGACACATCCGTAACTTCAGTCTGCTGAAGAAGACTGCGAGATGCAGTCGAAATATCCAGAACAAACTTAAAGTTTCTTGAGAGGTAATTATGATTAAATGAAATGTTATATCTGACCGGAGATCTGTGGATACAAGTAATACCTCCAGCCCTCCATCACCTGATGTCTGTATAAATCAACCGTGGTGAATGCCCAGGGCGCTGTTTGTCTTAAATCAACGGGCAGTGTAGCTGCTTAGAACGATATTGTTGTTCATCCTCGTAGTTCCGTTTATAAAGCTGTGAGGTCAACTAGATCTACTCCCTATCGCCAGCCGTTTCCCTCCACTTTCATCGTCCTCTGCCTTTCTCACGTCCCTTTAATGCAGTCTTCTCGTCTTAATGGTGATCTTACCCCTTTCCTGCGGCCTCGATGTCGCATCGATTCTTCTTTCATTCGTAGTCCACCTACCACCCTCCGCACCTAGTGACCACATCACATCGCTTCTTAATGTTCTCCCCGCTAAGCTGAACTACATCCCAGTTTCTTCCCTCAGGTCATTAATCCTCCTTCTGTCACCTGTTTTGTTCCTGCTACTCTCCGGACCGACATGTTCTCACTTATGTTATCGTTGCTCTGTCAGTGCCACCGTCTCAAGACCACACAGGCATGCCGGCGGTACACACGCTCTGTCAGTGCCACCGTCTCAAGACCACACAGGCATGCCGGCGGTACACACATTCTGTCAGTGCCACCGTCTCAACACCACACAGGCATGCCGGCGGTACACACGCTCTGTCAGTGCCACGGTCTCTACACCACACAGGCATGCTCTCATAGCTAGTATTTTAGTTTTGTCTTATATATTCATTGGTACATACGAGTTGCAGTAAGATATAGCCTTGCTCAAAGTTTCACAGATATTAAATACAATGTAGTACGTAAAATAACGACATATTTAATTTGTCCAGGGGTGAAAACAATATCACGATTAGTCCATATGATATTTTTTGAAATGCCGCATTTATATAGCAACTGTTATGTTTTGTAAGCATCGTGGGACTGCCACCAGGCAATCCCGACACGGGAATCTCCACATCGCGTCATTACGTCATAACGCTTTCCGAAACAAAATGGACTTATAGCGATTTGGGAAAGCAAAGAAGAGTTTGCAGGAATCGCGTAGAATATTAAAACGACAGTATCATCACAATGATATCGGTTGGTGAAATTCCAAACAAATGAGCACGAAGCTTAACTATAGCACCTCATTTACGATGTTTTATTTGGTACAGTTTGTAATAGGTGTGCTGTTCACAAAGGTATTTGTCGGATATGACAATGCCGCGGTTATATGTTACATACTATATCATAGCTAGCTATGTCGCCGTGGCAGCTACAGTGGTATTAGCTTCGGTTGGCGGGCTTGCTTATCTTGGCGGACTACGGGGTGACGAGTACTCTAGATTAATCGTAACCGAAAATATTCGTACCCTAGACTATTCATATCCAAGGCGATGCGCACCCCATTGTGTTCGTGTCCAAGACGATGCTTATCCCAGTGTGTTCGTATCCAAGACGATGCACACCCCAGTGTGTTCGTATCCAAGACGATGCATACCCCAGTGTGTTCGTATCCAAGACGATGCACACCCCAGTGTGTTCGTATCCAAAACAATTTGTATCCGCAGTAGAGAGACACATATTAACAAAAACCGGAAGAGTTCTGAAGTATTCGATACTTGTCTCAGTTGTTTTCTTTGAAATACCACTGCCATAGTTTTTCATGGAACTGTAATTATAATGCAGTACGTGGAGTATTTTCAATTTATTAACAACCCTTAGTGGGACACATACAGCTAGTTCTTATAAATGTTTACGCTATCGATTGACACATGAACAATACTTTTGAATAAATTATGTTTGCCTCCAGTGAAGATGTCTGATTCGAGTCCAATTTCTTTAGCACGCACGCACGCACGCACGCACGCACGCACGCACGCACGCACGCACGCACGCACGCACGCACGCACGCACGCACGCACGCACACACACACACACACACACATGGTTGAAACCATTAGAGGCTGACTGTCCAGAAGGGCATCAGAATAGGAGAAGATAAACCATCCACACAACGGATTGAGAAGGACCACAGGAAACAGAGGTCTGCCGATCCTGGACCTTCTCAGCCCACTGCATTTCACCTGCAGCAAGTACGACATAGTCTGCCACGTCAGAGGGGGTTCATGAGTCACACAGGCGATGCACAACAGGGAGTTGACCACCATGGAGGAAACCATTGTCTTACGAGACAAAAGGTTGCCGATGGCGACTCGCTTGCAAGCAGGTATTCATAGGCGGCAATTTTTCATATGCTCAGATAAACTGTAATATATTACCAGGTCTTCAACACTAGACTATTTTTAATTAGTAACGTGTATTAACCGTTTCGCAAAAGGAACCGTCATCGTTAATCGCTATCAGTGTTGACCTGTATTAACCAGCACCGCATTAAAGAGCAATTGAAGGAAATGCCTGTCGTTACCCGACCGACCAGCAACGACAGACCCACAGCCAAAGGGTGAGCAATTAGCGGACAGTGCAAACTAATAGCAAGTAATTCGCCTACCTAGCACCGGGCCGAGTTCTTTGGTTTGCTGAACCTCCGCGCATGCGTAGAAACTGCATGGTGAGTGGCGCCACTGTCTGGGGAGTGAGTTGTCTGCTGTGCGGCGATTTATTCACTAGGTTAAGGAACAAGTCTTCACATCGCATTTGTTTGACCCATTTTAAAGGCCACCTATATTATAATGAATCAAAATAATTTTTTTCCGTACAATACCGTAGCTTGCTGAAATCAGTGCTGTTTATTTGAGCTCTCCGTATAAAATTTTTTTTTTAGTCCCCTAGATCTTATTATTTGCAGAAGTTTCGTACTTTTTTCTAACGTATTAATACGTACCAGTCTGTTTCGAACATATTTATCCTACCAATCAGTTACAATAGTCAGAAGAACACACAACGATATGTTTGTTTGTATCTGTGGTGGAAGACTTTGTGGTTTTGTCCCACTACTGTTGGGATAAGGGAAGTGACGAGACGGGCAGAGGGAATCAGGGACTGGTGTGGCGAATCATGCGAATACAGGGGGATCTCCGAAGTCGGATAGTTTCATCGATTCATCGGCATAATATGTTTTATACATATACATACTAAAATATGACATTCGAGTTGAAATAAAACAATGATATAATGATTTCTACGATGAAATCACTCGGCGTTAAATAAATCAAACTGTTGATAGTTTTATGGCGAGCCTGTAGAATTCCCTTTCATTTACCGGACTATTTGTGTTTGTTAAAAGACAACGGGTATAAACTGCTTCCTACTTCTGATTGTCATATATTAATGCAATGAACAAATGGAATTTCGTGCGCCGGTCCCGGTGTCGTGACTGCGTCGAGATGCCGACCAACGGATGCTGGACACAACAGTAATTCAGCATGTATGAAATAAAACTCAATTGGTTGATGTACAACCAATTAACTAGGTAGGTGTTATTCAACATCATTCGGAGTTCATTTTCACCGGAAATTCGTATACGAGATCGTTTAACTAAAATCAAATAGCTCTGAGCCAACTTTATTCTGTTACAGGAGTTCACTGTAATTCATAAAAACACAATGCTGTCTAGGGTCTGACACTAATGTAAGCTAATGTAAACTGTTACAGTTCACTGTAATTCATAAAAACACAATGCTGTCTAGGGTCTGACACTAATGTAAGCTAATGTAAACTGTTACAGTTCACTGTAATTCATAAAAACACAATGCTGTCTAGGGTCTTACACTAATGTAAGCTAATGTAAACTGTTAGAGTTCACTGTAATACGTAAAAAACACAATGCTGTCTATAGTATGACACTAATGTAAGCTAATGTAAACTGTTACAGTTCACTGTAATACATAAAAACACAATGCTGTCTAGGGTATTACACTAATGTAAGCTAATGTAAACTGTTAGAGTTCACTGTAATACGTAAAAAACACAATGCTGTCTATAGTATGACACTCATGTAAGCTAATGTAAACTGTTACAGTTCACTGTAATACATAAAAACACAATGCTGTCTAGAGTCTGACACTAATGTAAGCTAATGTAAACTGTTAGAGTTTACTGTAATACGTAAAAAACACAATGCTGTCTAGAGTATGACACTCATGTAAGCTAATGTAAACTGTTACAGTTCACTGTAATACATAAAAAACACAATGCTGTCTAGAGTCTGACAATAATGTAAGCTAATGTAAACTGTTAGGGGAGTTCACTGTAATACATAAAAAACACAATTCTGTCTAGAGTCTGACACTAATGTAAACTAATGTAAACTGGTGTATGAACCTACAACGTAGCGTTCATGTTTTTCCGCGATTTGCACTTGGCTCTGCCTCGCCCTGCCGTCTACGGTTTACGAGTTACGTAGTCTGAACGCGGTTTATGACGTCACTCAACGGCTAATAAGATAACGGAAGTGATCAGACCGACATAAGGAATCAGGGAATCACATAGGGAATCATGCGGAAGTAGAGTGGATCTCCGAAGTCGGATAATTTCATCGAATCAGCATAATAATGTCCTGTACATCTATGACGTCACTCAACGACATTCACGTGACTGTCCACAAGAAAATATAAATTGTCAGTTTAGTTATCGATGAAGTAAACTGTCTTAGTTAGAATGAATTTGTGGAATGAACGCAGATAAATTTTTAGTACGACATGTGTTAGTTAATTTGCAAATCATTATATCGAGTTCGTACGTTTAACCAGACTAATTCTATGTCTACCCGCTAGGTGTACTTAGCAAGAACCTAGCGGAATTTGATGGTTTGCTGTGCGGTGGTCTACTCACTGCGTGGGTCGCCAGTGTGTTCTTGTCTAGAGTTCCCGTATAGTCTCGCTTATCCGACACACGCTCGCCGTCGTGAACTCGCCGAGTAGAGAATATGGCCTCAGAGACATGGTTTGACAGTTACCGAGTGGACGGAGCTGAACAAAATAACAGCATGCAAACACGTATCACCAAGTGATGAGGCTTGTGCGTGCTACCTTCCCCTAAACGTCATCAGTATTCCCACCACATCACGTAAATCAACAATGTTCTGGATACAGGCAATATGTTTATCTTTCAGTGCAAACTCTAAATTTAAAGACTCTTGCTCCGCCGATAGCAGGAGTGACGCATATAACGACTCCATTTGAGTAGGCGTTACTGGGAAGCACCAGTTGTCAATCAGCGTCATTATCGATATTTTAAACTAATTTTCTTAGATGTTTCTGCGTAGCAGTTGTGTCAATGTAATCAAAGTTTAAAGTTGACCAAATCCCCGGATGAGAGCCTGATTAATCTAATGATGTATGCACCCAGAATGTATGTGTGACACACGGTTTAATGGTTCGGATAATCCTAACAAAATAACATGATAGATCTACATTAACTTAAACAAATAAGATGTTTTATACTGTTACTCAGAATGTGTTCTAAAACGGGAGATTCCGGTCATTTCTCCGGTTGACCGAAGGCTAACATGTTAACCAGCGCGACCGATAAGGACATGTTCTATGAAAATCGGGTAACCTAGACAGACGCGGAGAAACATACATGGCGCCAGTGTTCGAAATGAGGGGGTCTGGGAGATCCATGACCCCCACGCATAAGGCACGAGGGACCTCCCATAAGACAGAAAATGTAAGATTGGGGGTCCCACATGTCATCGTTGTACCGATGTAATTGCCCTTCCGCTGTTGCACCTGTTGCTGCGTGTGAGGCTACTCTGGTTGCTGCGTGTGAGGCTACTCTGGTTGCTGCGTGTGAGGCTACTCTGGTTGCTGCGTGTGAGGCTACTTTGGTTGCTGCGTGTGAGGCTACTCTGGTTGCTGCGTGTGAGGCTACTCTGGTTGCTGTGTGTGAGGCTACTCTGGTTGCTGCGTGTGAGGCTACTCTGGTTGCTGCGTCTGAGGCTACTCTGGTTGCTGCGTGTGAGGCTACTCTGGTTGCTGCGTGTGAGGCTACTCTGGTTGCTGCGTGTGAGGCTACTCTGGTTCGTCTGTGCTGAAACTCAGTGGTTTTCGCAGGACTCGATATCATTTTCCAGGTAGTTTAGCTGATTCATTCAGCTCAATATATTTTGCATTAAGTTAAGTTATGTTCAAAAACATCTTAAATCATTCCACTCATATCACTGAGGAGTGTGTGTTCTGTGGTTAAGGGCGCCATCTGTTGGGTGTCTGCAGTAATGACACCAATGATTGTCTAGTTGAGGCACATTTTACCTTGGCATCTTACTTCACATAATTAAAGAGCACTGTGTCTGCAAGCGCATTACCCCAGTAACAATGGTTTAGACTACAATTTAGTCATTTAGCAGACGCTCTTATCCAGAGCGACTTACACCAAATGCATTCAACCTAAATTAGTTAAATAACTACAAGTAGCTTTGATAACAACAAAGTTTTTTTTCACAAAAATAGGCGCTAATAGCCATTACAGTGCCTGGATAGTAGATTTTTAAGACGATTTTTTTGGGAGGTAGCCAACATTTGTACGGTCCCCCCAAGAGTCAGTGGTCAATTCGAACACTGCATGGAGCCACCTATAATGTACTCCTTCCTGCAAACCTTGAACCTCACGATCTACGAGGACCTCTCTCTGCACCACATCCACTATGCCACAAATTCGCGAAGCTTGCACTACCTTGCACTATTAAAAAAAATTGTAGGATAAATTTTCAATGTAGGCGCAAGAACGTTATAATGGTCGTCTATGAGAAAAGTGACTGTGGTCCGTGCCCACTAGGCGCTGTTCAGGGACTGTCTATGTGGCTTTTTGAAAGTAGACAATGGTGCCACCTTACGGAAGATCGATAATCGAGGTTAGTGTTTAGTACGCTAGGTGCCGCCGTCACGTGCTTGGAAAGGCGAAATCGGGAGATGGGAAAGCGACAATTTTGGGGGCTTTCTTTGAGGAATTAACAAAAATAAAATAGCACGAACAGGGATTACTATACAGGTATGTGTGCTGTTACGAATGATATTTGCACATAAACAAACGAAGGAGAAAACACAAAAGGAAGCATTCACTTATTTTTATAGTCAATACTAGTCACCGGCGTCAAATGCAACCCACTCCTAAATTCAACCCATTGAAATCTCGCGTTACAGACGTCAGAGCGTATGCTTACGACAACAACGATAAAGAGTCTTGTCTGAGCAAAATATATTTTGATATATAACATAACACGGAACACTTTTATGATATTTACAAATTACACCCAAATAAAAAAGACTGCATGCTTACCATATCTTATATTGAGCGTCTGCTGGTGCGTGTCTCGTTCTTGGCCACGTGATAATAACTGCCCTTTTATGGAAGATGTATGGCAAGCCAATATTGTCATAAAGGTAGGAGTAATTAAAACGCGTTAAATATTCGAGAAAAACTTAAAGGTTTATATTCACCACAAAGCACTTGTGTATGTTTTTTGATAAAGCGAGTAGAAGAGCTATGGCAAGCCTGACTTGAAAGTTATGACATAATCAACAAACGGTCGAGTGATGTTTATGCATTTATTTTGTTTATTGTCAGTACAGCTTGCCATAGATATAGTGTTAATTTAACCGGTTTCCTCGTCTCGTGCGACATGTTTAGGACGTTTAATATTCGTAAGTTTTTCACTCAAAACAACTTTTGTAATAATTTGTTAGCATTGAAATAAGTAACTGTAAAATATTTCTCTTGGAAAATCACAATGGAAAAATTACATTAACATAAATGTTCTTTCATGCATGAGTAGAAAAATTTGCTTCATCTTTAAAAAATCATCAAAGAAAAACTTGGAAATTATTACCAGCCAATAGATAATAGATTTCAACCTTGGTTTTTCTTTTAACTGTCTTAACAGTTATAAAACTGTCTTAACAGTTATAACAGCATTTAAAAATAAATAAATAATAAAAAGAATTCCTAATATAACAGTAAATCCTTTAAATATGACAATGCATGTACAAACACCTTTTTAAAAAAGATATGTTTTTATTAGTACGGTATCTAGTCCTTGGAACAGTTCAAAGTGCTTTACACTTTACACACCTTTTGTTTGTGGTTTGTCATTAAAAAAATGTTGTTTTCTTTTAAACAAATGAAATGTCTTTATGGTCATTCAACTGCTTTAATTTAAACAAATACTAATTAAAAGTTAGCCTAAACAGCTAATATGTATGCACTAGTCGTAATAATCATCTAAAAACGTTATGACAAACCAACGGCTGAGTGACGTCTATGCATTTATTTTTCGTTTATTGTCTGTATGACTTGCCAGAGATATATAGCGTGAATTTAACCGGTTTCCTTGCCTCCCACGACATGGTTCAGACGTTCAATATTCGTAAGTTTTTTACTCAATACAACTTTTCTAATAAATTGTTTGCATTGAATTGATGAAGTAATTGTTAGTGAATTGGTATATAGATCTCTTGCACAAAATGTTTCTTCAGAATTTTGTGAAAACGGCATATTAAGTAGGTTGAATTTAACACCCACCAGTATACTTGATCAATGAAATCAACCTGAAAACACATGATTATATATATATATATATATATATATATATATATATATATATATATATATGTGTGTGTACCAAATATCTATCTGTTCTTAAAACACAACACACATACTGCATGAACACTGTACCAAATATCTAACTGTTCTTGAAACACAACACACATACTGCATGATAATTTATATATATATATATGATTATATATATATATATATATATATATATATATATATATATATATATATATATATATATATACATAAAGGTCCTGTGTATACACATACATACACACACACATACGCACATACATGCTTACATACATATATACATATTCACGCACAGGCCCCTGTGTGTGTATATATGTATGTATGTATGTAAGTATGTATGTATGTATGTGTGTGTGTATGTATGTATGTATGTATGTATGTAAGTATGTATGTATGTATGTATGTATATACACAGGGGCCTGTATATATATATATATATATATATATATATATATATATATATATATATATATATATATATATATATATATATATATATATATATATATATACAATTATCATGCAGTATGTGTGTTGTGTTTCAAGAATATTATATTATATAGTGCAGTTTCCAGATCTTAGGACCACTCAAAGGGTATACACTTCACACCTGGCAAACCTGTTCATTCCAACGCCATGTTGACATCTCTGCGAAACATAGAGAGCAAAACATTATGTTATTATAATCATTATTAAGCTATTAATAGGTGTGCTGTGTTACAGGAACAGAAGTGAACATGGCAGTGGATGCGCTGTGCATAGCTGACATTATATGTCTCTATTCAGAGGAAGTATCTGGCTATGTCTACAGCATCCAGTCGAGGTAGTGTCACTAACTACATCTGTGTGAACCATGCGTGTATGCATGATTCGCTGACGGGCACCACTCTGGGTAGCCGTGACACTTAGGTGGACACAAACCTCAAGATTGTCTGGTCACGTGACCACACTCATGTGACCATGAAGTCACGTGAACATCTGGGTCTTGCAGTGTGTCCTTGGAGTGTCACAGCTGGCTCCAGAGAGATATGTCTGGGCTGTCCCATTGCCTTGCACAAAAATTCATAATAAATATGATGTATTATGCATAATGTGTTGTTCTGTCGTAAAAAGTGTATTAAGACTTTTGGCTGTAAGTAATATCACATAAATTGTCACAGCTATTTCTGTATTTCATAGTGAGGCCTGCTCACAGTTGGCTGTGGAGCCTCATCATGGCTGGGAAACACCCTCTATCTCCGACCCGCAAGGTAAGCTTTTTATACCGACATTTCAACCATGTCATAAAAATGATAAGAATACAACAGTGTATTTCTAAGAATATGCCACATTTAAAGATAAATAGGAATTTTGCAGCCAACAATGTGTACAATTCTTATGATTATGTAATGAGTGTGTTATATATTCGTGTCTATTGCATGGAGCCTCTGTTTCTACAATGGGAAGAAATGAAAGTCACAAACATTTACCAATAACTCAAGATAGTATTTGAAATAGTTAATTTCTAGAAAAAGACAAATAATTAGTTAAATTTTATCGCACTGTAAAACATCGCAGTTGGGTCAAAATTAATAGAAATATATTCGTTCATGAGACAGTGTTTTTTGCAGTGTTTTCGTTTGAAGTGATGGTTGCCAGCATGTATAAGTTGAATAAACAGCATTGCAAGTTGAAAGTGAGGTATGACAGCAATCCACAAGATGATTTCTTAGCAGCTGAACTGCTAGAGGCAAAGGTCAGTGGAAGGTTATGCCAACTCACGATTGTGTGTGTGGATACATGCGTGCATGCGTGTTTTCTGTTTGTCTTTGATGGTGTGTTACACAGCCCATACTAAAACACAGATACAAATGAGATAACTAATGCATTACGGATGTCTGATCAGGCTTGAAATTAAAGTTGGGAAGATTAATTTAATATCACATATGGTTTGCGTAAAGTATACATAAAAATCTGTTTTCCGCTGTGAATATATTTTTAAATATATTGAACATGTTACAAAAATGGATCAAACTGAAAAAAAAACTTGCTGGCATATAATGCTAGATGAATAATTGTGAATTGAATGCATCTGTCATTATGGAACAGCGGCCTTTTGCTGAATTATTATGTTGTTCTAGGAACGTACCATAATGTGTTTCGAAAATATGAAATATACAGAATGTATACAAAATACATTGCCAGATATTCAGTGGAGAAATATATACTAAACACTGTGGATTCCTGTGAAATATGCATTCCCGTCAAAATGTTACTCAGTGGGCTGGATAAATGGGGGTATAGTAATCAACGTTTGCTTATTTTTCTGGAGCAGACCAATAGTTTGAATACGGCTCGAAATGCATAGCTTGGTTGGAGGATATAATTTTCAGTAGTATATGTTCTTCATTCATAGTTCCTTTATAAAGGGGTGAGGCTGACTAATTGTTGTCCTGCTGCACTGATTTGGTTGTCCTTTTCCGCAGCTTTCCCCTCCACTATTCATATTCCCCATACTTTCTCATATTCAACTTAACCTTTGGCAGTGGTTCATTCATCCTCCTTCTATCCATCGTCTTTGCTCCTATAGTTCTCCACACCTAATTGTTCTTGTTTTCGAATACTTGTTAATGTAGGGTTATTTTTTGTCAGAAAGGGGCAGATGCTGAGAATTACGACAACATTTCAGAGCAGCAAAGGCAACTGGGAAAGAAAGTTCTCTATGGACAGGTTATCGAGGTACTGTTTTGCTTTCTGGAAAACTTAAACTAATTACTGATGTTGAAAATTATTTTATGCAAACCGCTTATGATTTTATGCAAGTGCCATTCTGCCGTCAAATGGAATGCTAAAGCAAGTCACATTTGGTAAGTTCTGAGAAAATAACTTGGATGATGCGCTGTATAGAAAATATAATATATTATTGCAATGGCTCAGGTTGAGTACGACTATGTTATGTTTTATGTATAAAAAGCAGATAACATTTACCTTTGCTGTTCATTGTGTTCATGCATGCTCATTGTGTTCATGAATGCTCATTTTGTTCATGCATGCTCATTGTGTTCATGCATGTTCATTGTGTTTATGCATGTTCATTGTGTTCATGAATGCTCATTGTGTTCATGCATGTTCATTGTGTTCATGCATGTTCATTGTGTTCATGAATGCTCATTGTGTCCATGAATGCTCATTGTGTTCATAAATGCTCATTGTGTTCATGCATGTTCATTGTGTTCATGCATGTTCATTGTGTTCATGCATGTTCATTGTGTTCATGAATGCTCATAGTGTTCATGAATGCTCATTGTGCTCATAAATGCTCATTGTGTTCATGCATGTTCATTGTGTTCATGCATGTTCATTGTGTTCATGAATGCTCATTGTTTTCATGCATGTTCATTGTTTTCATGCATGTTCATTGTGTTCATGAATGCTCATTGTGTTCATGAATGCTAATTGTGTTCATGCACGCTCATTGTGTTCATGTATGTTCATTGTGTTCAGGTGAATTAATATATTCTAGCTGCCAGGGTCGGGTTATACAGCAGTTATAATTACAATGACATAGCTTCATAAAAACTCAATTACAGTTACAATAGTATTGGTCTAAAACTCAATTACACTGTACATTTTACAAATAATTACAAATGATGCATTTAGAATTGAACCAATCGCTGCTGTTTCTATTTGACAGCTGAGACATGTGTTCTCTGGCTTGTATGTACATGTCAACACAACACGAACGTCTCACACAGAGCTCAGTTGTATGCAGGTAAGTAAGAGCAAACTAGAGATGGGGCACCACAACTATAATCAATTACAGTTACATTACTCCTCAATTTATTAGTACGATTACAAGTTCAATCACTTAGAAAACGATTGTAATCGATTACAATTACCTTTGTATTACAATCTGATTTCAATCAAGAATATAACTGACATAATGAAAAAAATGTGCTTGCATCGTAGTTGGGACCTGGTCAATAAAATACAAGAAAATTATATTTGTGATTGTAATTATGATTACAGTTATTTTGGCAATGTATTTGAGAACAATTACAATTGGCTTGGTTGAACAATGTAATTGAGTACGAGTACGATTATTCATAAATTGTCCATGATTACACACGATTACGATTAATGAGTTTCTGGTCAATGAACGCAAACAGGACTAAGAACTAGAACATTCTGAAGACGTCTGTGAAGTCCTTTTCCATCAATGTCATGGTGTGTCTTTCCTTCTGCTGCTCGCATCCTCCTGACGTTTTCCTAGCTGACATTTCAAAACTTTGTTAATTTCGTTCATCTCACATTGCTTGTGTACCTTGTGTCTATATATAACTGTAAATAATATCACATTTAATCATAACTCTTATTTTATGTACATTGATTTTTTACTTATTTAATATTTTCTAACTTAACATGTATGCATATAATGTTAATGTACGCATATGCTGTACATTAATGGAATCTTACGACTGTCAACGAATTGTTATTATATGATTGGCATACATGTGTCACGTGACAGTTATAACCATGTTTAATTTAATGAACTATAATAAATATTAAACATTGTGTAAGCGATGTGGGTAGTTTTTTCTGGAAGACATTTTAAATGTACCACTAGTATTACGATTTAATAATCGAAACTGTGTATAATACAGTCAATATGTGTCATTATTAGTAATATTTATAAACATAAATATTGCTAATTGTTAACTATATCTATCTTAGTCTTACAGTTTCTGAGCAGCGGTTCAGTGATTCGTGTACAAGTCATAAATTAATCGTTTCACTCTGTTCTTTGTTGATGACACATTTCTGCTTCACCTATTCTGCCTTCAAGCCGTCCTTCAATCATTCAACATTATGCACACAAACACTAATATATTTAGACAGTTGCATTTCTTTTTATAAATGCTGGAATACAACCATATTCTTATTTTCTTGGGGGTTTTAAATACACTATATAATTTTCACTCCCGCTTTCTATGCCAGAGTTTGGGGTTAAAGATTCGGACATCTCTCAATATTAGGGACTGTGTATCCCTTGTGATTCAGTTGATTACATTAATGTTGGTCCTGTCTTGTTAACTAGGGACATAAAATAACAACTGAGGACGTCACTCACAATCACATTGTAATAACCACAACATACAGACAACTTAATTTAGCATTGACAAGTGCTGGAAACAACAACAATAACTAGAACAGAACATAGTATATACCATAGAATTATTTTCTTACAGGTGCAGTTATCAAGAGATCCAGACAAACATGCACAATTCCGCATCCTCCCACGCTATAAGGTCAAGTCTGAAGGTGATCTTGTAAGTGCATACTGGCCTGGAATCATCCAGAATATTCTTCAGAGCGAGTACTGCTTAACTTTTTTTAAAACAAAAATGCATGCCAAATTTAACTTCGTTATTAACTAGTTCCATATTGACTAAGGTAATTATTTTTAATTTACTTAAGACTCTCAGAAATGTCAAGATATTTGATGCACCTTATACTTATGGAACGTTACTAGGTGATGCATCAAATATCTAGACATTTCTGACAGTCATAGGTAAATTAAAAATAATTACCTAGTAACGTTTTCTGTTTGCACCTAAATTTAATGTCGGTTTCTGAAAGCAATGTTGTTAACAGTGATAGTAAATGTGGTTTTATGCGTATACACAAATGTTTTCATTTTAATTAATACATGTATATTATTGTTTTGTTATTTAGCCAGGATTCCAGGAATTACAGTTGGTGTACCGTAGCATCATTAGTGAAGTTTCATAATAGTGAATGAAAATAACCTTACCTCTGGTTCTTAGTTCATAAATTTTTACTGAAAGCTATTTTAAAAGCTGTGCTATAGCAAGTGTTTTGAAGTTTCACAGAAGACCATAAGAAATGATGTACTATAGCATATGCTATGAAGGTTCACAGGAGGTCATAAGAAATGAAATGCAGCAGCATAGCATCTGTTTGGAAGTGGTTTTGAAGCATACAAGAAATGCAGCTGCATAGCATGAGCTTTGCAGTGTCATTTAACATTATATGAAATGCTTCAGCATAGCAGGGTTTTCATGTTTTGCACAAAAAAGTAATTAGAAATGCTATAACATAACATGCACAGAAGACTATGCATATTTTCATAAATTACACGGAAGGGTAAAAAAAAACGGTAATATAATGTGTAGGTAGCATGCTGTTTCCAGGTTCACGTGAAAGACCAAGTCATTTTGGAAAGCGTCAAGTCTCCCAGCCAGTTCCTACACGTCAGCAATGAGGCTTTTGGCAAACATTCAATTTACCACAATTGGTAGTATCTTCTTGTGGTTGTATGGACACGTGAACATGTTTTATTTAGAAACTCTTGCTAATTTAAAAGTATCATGCGTGCATGTGAGTTTGTGTTTGCACAATTACATGAGTATGGGTCCGAGATAATTATGTATGTTTGGTTACGATATACGATGATTTAAACTGTTCTGTTATATTATATTTTATATTTTTTGACAATAAATTCCTCAAACCTGAACCATGACTAACTAATAATAATAAAGATTAGTGACTGGATATGATTCAGTCATATCTCATAATTGCTCATTAAGCTCACTTTTGACAAGTTGGAAATTAAATTAAAAAACCTCGACGACGTATAGTGATACGAAACGTATCTCGCAGAAAAAATACTATGTCTGCTTGAGCAGGCAAGCTTGTACACATTAGTGCTTGTCATCACAAAAGACGAGGCGACACCCAAATATTGTTTGTTTGTAGTCGAGAGTTGAATGTGTCGTTGCGTCCCTCGAGGTTCAAGTTATTCCGCAGACATAAGCCTGATGGGCATCATGCCAAAATGCTCAAGGTATGTTCATATGTGACAGTGCAGATTATTCTATTTACGAAAAAACTATCCATGACAATAAACTTATATTTGAAAGCTTGTATTCAATCTGTTATTGTCAAGATAAACCAATTATATTATTATATAAATCCTATTATAATCAACCATGTTTGTATGTATTGCTTATATGTTATGTTACTATTAGACGCTTTGCACCTTGGGCACCAAACTTTCACCTCCTCCACAGTCGGTCGTTACAATGTAAGGTTTTTAGAAATTCACCCGGGTTCCCGTTGTTACACTTTCTTCGAACAATCGAATTACTCTTTGTGGTTATTACGTACTGTCAGCAACGGTACGCAAACAATTACGTACAATCATTGACAACGTCATACGTCTTCTTCGATTGTGTGAAGTAACACAAGGACAAGGCATTGCTAGATGTTACTATAGCGGCCAGCATTATGTCGCAATCTCGAGAGATATTCACTGGCAGCACCAAGTACCAAGGCATAGATGGATATTTCTCTGATAACGTTTTTTAATATTGCTAATCCTCCATAGCTCCCCAGCATACCAATCCAATTGTTTACAACTGGAACTGCTGATCGATTATGAACTGCTTCACCCCTTTTGTTTTGGTGCACCGCCGAGCTTGGGTCTCCTGAGAATTTTAGCGCAATAGAAGTATTTTAGATATTATTATTATTATATTATTATCATGACTTTCACTTGCGAACTACCAAGTTATCCCGTCCAGAGTATAGGCTGTGGCTGCCATAGGCATTTTTGCTAGTTAAAACAATGATACTATGCAATGGCATAAGCATTACACTACATTTTTTATTACTAGTTTTAAAACTAGTTTATATGAATGAGATGTTTCAGGCTGGTGACGCGGTTCGTCTCCTTCACAGAGAGCTGGAGGCGTACATGTGTGCGGAAGGTCTCTACGACGAAGACACACTCACTGAAGATGGTTAGATAATATCAACGACTTTCTAAGCTTGTCATGATGTTACATATTCCTGTTGTGAAGAATGGCTACACCACCACGGCATGTTGTGAAGTAGCAATGATATATCATATTTGTTACGAATACATGTTCACATACAACTGCAATACAAGTATGGGTGGCCATATCCTTGCTATGAATCGTAATAATTTGGTATAGATAAGAGATTCTTTACTGCACAGTGGGACCTCTCTATTAAGGCCACCCACAGGACCAGGTCAATGTGACACGAATAGCGAGCTGACCATATTAGTGGGTCTAATGTACTATATTTATTGTCATGAAAATCTTTTGCCACAGTCCCATATGATGAGGTTGCTGTATTGCATCTTACTGTATGTCGTTAGCTCAGTGTTAGATACCACTCTATGTAAGAACATACGTTTTATTTAGTTCACTTGCATGTGCTACCATGTGAAAAGACACGAAAGGGATTGCGCCCTTCTACCTCTGGGATCGTCTACTGGATGTTAGAGAAGGAAGACGGACCGGTGAATGGTAAGTCACAAAGTCACACACATCTGCTTCATGTTAGAAAAGGAAGACAGACCTGTGAATGGTAAGTCACAAAGTCACATACGTCCACAGGATGTTAGAGAAGGAAGAGGGACTGGTGAATGTTAAGTCACATGCATCTACTGGATGTTAGAGAAGGAAGAAGGACTGGTGAATGTTAAGTCACATGCATCTACTGGATGTTAGAGAAGGAAGAGGGACTGGTGAATGTTAAGTCACATGCATCTACTGGATGTTAGAGAAGGAAGAGGGACTGGTGAATGTTAAGTCACATGCATCTACTGGATGTTAGAGAAGAAAGAAGGACTGGTGAATGTTAAGTCACATGCATCTACTGGATGTTAGAGAAGGACGTTGGCCCAGTGAAACGTAAGTCACAAAGTCACATACACATATAATGTGTATGTAATGTTTCATGGACGGAACCGACAAGCCACACCTGTAAGAAAGTTATTTTGTGCTATGCTCTATATGAACATTAATGTGGCAGACAAACCGTAACAATACCTCTGATATGTTGACAACACAACAGGCTCAGAGATGTCCTGGATACAGCACTGTCGCATCAAGCATATGACGACACGAAGATATTTAAAAGTGGACGCTAAGCTGCAACTCACCTTGACCGATGACCTCCATGACCCCTGGACTCTCTTTTCGCTTCATCCAATCATAAAGGTAAGCACATGAAGGTTGTGATTGATGTTCACATCGGGTAATAATATGGTGGGCTGATGAATAGAACCAGTCGGGAAGGTAACCTCATTGATGGTTTTATTACATATATCAGTAAAGGAAGAGAGTTCTCGCAAAGTTAGAGACAAACAGCCGATAGTTGTGGATAATGTTAGTAGATCGCTGAGTGGAATCTCGCAAGAAACTAAGGGGAAAGAAGAAGACCAGTAAAGGAAGGTCACGCGCAGAAACTTCATCAGAAAACGACAAACGTGATGAAAAAGACAACATTAGAACATACAATAAAAACAGGAAAGATTATAGGGAAGAGAAGCAGGGATCGGCATAGAATTAAAATTATTGATGGTCTAGCAGCCTGGCTAGAAACTAGTACACCAGAACTGTTTGAAGACACACGTGGTCGTGTGAAATGGAGGGTCACGATGATGATGAGTAAGACTAATGTATGTCACTTTTCCAGAAACTGTTATTTAACACTTACGTTCTATGATACAGCAATGGGTGATATGACGACAACATGCGGCTTATGATTACCTAATGTTGCGGCCGTGTTCTGTGTTAGGAATCAGAAGACAACGACGTGATGGAGGCAGACGCACACTGTTGCATTGAACACGTTATAACGAGCACTTGGATCACAGCTCTCGACGGTCAGCCGCAGTTTCTTCACTCATTAACGTTTACATTAGCTGCTCACTCCTGTAAGAAAGCATATTCAGCTACAATTATCTAGTTCTCAAATACTTTTTGTACATTGCACCAACTCTACGAAATTCACCTCTTCTTGGTGTTAGGTCAGTAGGAAACAATACATGTTTGGCATCACTTGAGGACTTATCTTTTAACGCTTCTTACCCTCTTTATTTCTCTTGTATCCATCCATCCATATATTGACAACTCTAATATCGCATACCTGTTTCGATATTAACTAACCCCTTTGTTTTGATGTGCATCCGAGCTTTGTTTCTGATGTTTTAGGGGTAAACGAAGATGTTGTCTTATTAGTTCCCAAGAGAACATAACAACCAGGGATTTAAGCAATATAAATTATTTCCAAGCGAAGGGAATTTGTTCACTTATACAACTAGTGTCTCATTCGGACTGTTTTCTGACTGATATACAGTGCATGTTCTGCAGAATTTTCTGCTGACTACACAATTTGGATAAGTTCTTCAAAATAAAGAACTCTGCTCTCACTAGTTAGTTAGTTAGATAATAGTTCATATCAATTGTTTTAGAAGAGTACCATCGGAGAGAGGTGTTCAACAGTTCGTCCATGGCTGGTATACAATGGAGCAACGCAACACTTAAAAAGGTGTCTGTGTCAAATTATTGCTGGTGTGACTAAGAAGCACAGTGATAACACTGTTTGCTCATACAGATAGGTGTGTCGAAGGAAATGCGCTATGACGACATGCATATTGCTCTTTGTTGATACATATACGTATATCTAATTAGATGCTCTATGATGACGTGTATATTTGTCTTTGTTCATACATATGATGTGTCTACGGAGATGCGTTATGATAACGTGTATTTTTCCCTTTGTTCATATAAATAGGTGCGTCTAAGGAGATGCGCTATGATGACGAATAATTAGCTCCTTTTTTCGTGCAGGTTGGTGTGTCTAAGGAGATGCGCTATGAAGATGTTTTCATGCTACAGAAAGTCTCATCAGCGGATGTCAGCAACTTCAACTATGTTGCTGGCACTGTACCACTGATTAGAAAAATAGTCTTGGATGTACGTTCTGCCACAGTCAGTGTTGGTCTCAGTGATAACAGTGCAGTTTAGTTCGTGCTTTGATTTACATTAACTTATCGCTGTTGAAAGGTCAAAATAATGAAAGTCCATTTTGATATGCACCATGTGGTTGGTTGAATATGTGTTAGTTCGATTCTTCAGATAATCACTCTGTAAGTTGTTCTAATTTGAATTCTGTGTTTTTGCAAGCAGTTGGCGACATGGCTGAAGATACATACTGTCACACTAACGTCTACCACACGACAATGGCATTTAATTGTTTTGACTCTTCAACAATGTAAACAGAACATGTACAAGCTGTAATCGCGAAAGATGATCAGGGTTTTCCTTGCCTCTTAGTGAAGTCATCCAAGAACCCCAGCTGGTTGTTTTATCCCACAATAGAAAACTCAGAATTAATTATATACAGTTGTGGTATTTTGTTAATACAACAGGTTGCTTAAGTCATAATTATATTGAATAATTATGTGTACTCAACCTTATAATATTATTGTGTTGATAGTTCGTCAACGATATGCTCAATCCTGCAAAGTTAGATGTCACTGTATTTACAAGAAATAACACATTTTACTATTAATTAAAGTAATTCAGTAAGGCATCAATACAATTAAACAGCAATTAGTAATAATTATTCCATAATAATCCGGAAATTTTTGCATTTTTATTTTTCTGAGTTTAATAACATCTAACCCACATGTGCTCTCGTATGCCTAAGTAACTCAATACAGAACAGAATTAACACATGCTACAATGACCCACTGACTGCCAACTTTTGAGGAAAGTTCAAGTTTGTATTTACTTTTGTGTATGGTGAATAAACGAATCTTTATTTCAACAAAATACAACCAGCACAGAAATAGTGACGTATGTCATTACTGCATTACATCAGTGTGAATTGTTGAAAAGAGCAAGAGGAATTGCAATTCTTACATTACTTGCCATATTGCTACTAAACAAAGCATATAGTGCATATATGTTTCAGCGACTACTTTCAAGTAAACGTACATTTGCATAATTTCCATGTCCATTGTTGGAAGGACGAACGTGAATTATTAACTCGATTCACATTCCAACCATCATAGCGTGTTCATTCAATTATCACGAAAACCACATCAATAAACATGTATTAAACATAGTATAACCACAATCGCATGTTCTGATTGTCCACGACAACCTGAGACAAGTGGATGGTCTCTAAGTTTATGGATTAATTGACTTCGTGCAAAACCACCACTAACGTGTTTTCTCTCTGCAGAAGCAAGCCGGGGAAAAACTTAATGGCAGCCAGACGGCCGAGATTTTAAGTGTAAGTATCATTTAAGCCATCCTGGGCTATTATGATTATATGTACTGTTAAAAGTATTAAATTCAATGCACTACTTTAAAAGTATTAAATTTAATATTAAAATTCCCTATTATATTAGATGCACATAGGCAAAAAATGTACATCAATTGATTCTTAAAACATTCAAAATATAAAATGGCTTCATATTTTATGATGATTAATAATAGAAATGAAAAATCAAAACAAATAAAGAACAACCATTATCAAGGAATTTTGTAAATTATAAACAACAACTGCAATGTTTAACGAATATCCATAATTATCAACGAACGGACAACTATCAAATAAATAATAAAGCCCGCCATACACAGACCAATTCTTCAGTTGCCAACATGTTGGTGACTACTTTTTCAGTTGGCAACACGGATGTAATAATTATGTATGTTCTCCACGAATAGTTGGCAACACTTTTTGTCGACATCTGGCATCTGAAAAATCGGTCGGCCGATTGGTAGTTATTGGCAGACAAACTGTTGGCGACTAAAAGTCGGTATGTGTATGGCAGGGTTTACACAACACCTGTTATGTTAAACAATGAAAGGCATCATCTCCAGTAATGAAATTGCTCTGCCCAGGGACTAACGGAGATGAAGAATTTTATGACGGTGAACGGTGCTCCAGCAAAGGAGAGACAAAAACTGCTGCGGAATCTTCGGGTGAGTTGGCATCGACTGGTGTTTGCAGAACGGTCAGTATACATCAGCAATAGTGTTTTTTGCTTTGCTTATTTAATGTTTATTACAGCAGTTGAATCAGCATAGCATTTTAAAATATGTGCCTGCATTCATAAGCTTTAGCAAAATTATACATAACTCCAGTGTATTGAGAATTCTTGATAGAATGTCGATAATAATTACGCATGGCTTTTTATAAAATATTTACTTATGTTTGTATATGTATGTTTGTATATATGTGCATATGTTTGTATGTATATATGCATTTATGTATGTACGCATGCATGCATGGATGCATACAAAATGTTCGCGCTCACACACTATCTTTGTGATACTCAGAGTTGATGTATAATACTGTTAATCATAAAATGTGCTAGTGTTTTGTCCCTCTAGGTGGTCGACCGGATTGTCGAAGTACTGGAAATCCCATACAAGCTTACACCAGACTATGAGTAGGTTATAATCTACTATCTTGCAATATGTCTGCAGTGTCCCGCTTTGAGGGATGTGACAAATTGAAGGTGTGCATGGCACATCAACCCAACAATTGTTAGCATAATTACTAATGCAATCTGCAAAGCTTACCATAATTTTAACAAATGTGACGCGCATGGAAATTCGTATTCATATTTATTAATTAAACGGTCATGAAGAATAGTTAATTTAATTTAGCATGATATCTACATTAATCAAATCTCTGTTCTGTCTAAAGATTAAATACTGGTTAATGTTTTGCCATCATTGATGATTTTATTCACATATAATAAACATGTCTGATAGCAGTGTGATGAACGTACGTTCAGGAACCTATGCATCATGTAATAAATGGGCTATGTCATTGAATTAATTGAATGTCAGTATTGCTAAAATTCGTTCGTTCGTTCATTCGTTCGTTCGTACTATTGTAAAGCATATATTAACGGTTATTAGAAAGTTATTGTAAGTTGGTGTAATGATGACATGTACAGTTTCATAATCATGTACAAAAACACATAATTCATATTCAAATTATGTTGGTACCATTTATAACATTAGTTTGATGTACACTGCTACTTTCAAGTATCGTAAACAATGAAGTAACACGACATTATATGACATTGTATAAACATTTTTACGTCAAAGTTTTTTTTATAAACTTTGTAAATCTACTTTGATTAGTTTGAATAAATGCTATTGATTGATTGATTTGATTGATTGATTGTAGATTCATGGCGAAGTTAATGGTGCAGTGCTACGATGTCCTACGTGCATATCTAAGAGGACACCGTCGCAGGAACGAACTGTACATCGCTAAATACATTGATTTCTTTCTTGGCCAACTGTACTATGAGGTGTGATTTATGGAATGTATCCTCTTCATAATAACATTTCCCTAGAAACTGTCCCATGCACAGTAGTCCACAGAGCATATCATAATAAGACTGTATCACTATGTGGGCTGGGTATGTAGTCGTGTATTAAGTTAGGATGTAGTATTTCCTGTTATTCAACTTACGGCCTTATTATAAAATTACTTGTCAGTGTCATTGTGCTGTTCATTTAGCTTTCTGATTTTTAAACAGGGATTGAACAAGATTGTCATTCAAAGGCATAAGCCCCAGATGGCAAGTGGACAAGAAAGCCGTTATCTTAGCGAAAGTCCAGCTATAACATTATGTAAAGCTCGCCCTTATCAAATATATGTCAATTTAATTCCATTAATTTACTGTCCACTGTAAACTTTGCTTCTTTCTGAAATCCAACCTACACTGTTTCGTAAAGTTGCTTTGTGCCATTATGGTTCAACTGCCTTCTTCGTGTTTGAAGAAAATATGCATTTTGTTATTGACACACAAATATATACATTCTGTTTATTGACAAACGAACAAAAATGGACACGTTCTTTTTTGACAAGCAACCAACATACTCCAGGCCACTGCTTCTGAATAAGAATCGGTATTATAATGAGCACGCCTCAATGGCGAATTATTATTTACAGATAGAAACCACGAGCTTTGTCGATCAACACCAAGTCACACATTTCCACCATGTGACAGTGTTTTACTTCTCCTGACATAGACACCTAGAAGAGACATTTTAGACTTTTAGAAATTTTAGAGTGTTATGCAAAATACACACATTCCCAACTATACCAACAGGTTATCTTTGGGAGGAATCCATTGGTGCTTAGCAGAATAAAATGTACGTGCGTGCGTGCGTGCGTGCGTGCGTGCGTGCGGCGTGCGTGCTGACCACATTCCTGATCATGATAGTATTTTTACATGTAGGGTTGTCCTTGCCTGCAATATCTGTTCCGTTGTTGCAGGACGGTATTGGTCTAGCCGTAGCACCAATGATCAAGGAACTCATCGGTGACAACCGAAAGATTGTTGACCGAATCACACATGACCACATCGACCTGTTCATTGATTTACTTAGCAAGAGGAAGGTAATGTGTTTTAATAGACAGTTTCAGCCTTAAGTTATTCACCATCTTCATCATGGCGTCATCTTAATTAACAAAGTAACAGTTTTTCGCTGATATACACCTACGTAAATACGGATTAGAATGGCCTCTATTAGTGAATACGTTACTTATCAGTTGTATACGCAATTTTAAAGAAGACCTTGTGTTTCACATGCGATGTAATCTAGATATCTAAGAATAGCTATGGCGTAACAGGACGGGGATAACGCTAGTACTTTTATTGTAATTATTAATTTAAGAACGAGTCAACACCCACGTTGGTGGAAAATCACTCACGCATGGCACGGGTGAAGGCCCAGAAATACACTAGCGCTTAATGGGCAATTTTTCTGCTTCGAACTTATAAATGAAACTGCATTTGGGCTACGTTTGAGATAAGTTAAACTTATAGGCTGTACGCAGGACGATGATAAGTTAAACTTATAGGCTGTACACAGGACCATGATAAGTTAAACTTATAGGACCATGAGCTTGATTGCTGCAGGGAGGCACAAAGAGTTGTTGGTAGAGGCCATTTAATAATTAAATTAAATAAAAATTAAACAATTTAAAATTAAACGTGTATTTCGATGACAGGTAACTTAGCAGATAACACAAGCATGTTCATCAGTCATTGTATATTCCTTGGCTGACGTTCATCAATTAATGTTATGTTTTCAGGACTATCGATTCCTGGACCTACTTAGTGTGCTGTGCGTGTGTGATGGGGTGGCCATACCCGACAACCAAAACTACATCACACAGATATGGCTCACCAAGGACAGGACGGTAGTCACTATCTGTGTTGTCCAGGGCTTCATATTAGTGATAGCAACTGCACAAAATGCTACTGGTCTTTTGAAAAAGCTACCTCAGCACTCATTTTATTAACAATATTTGGCTGGTATCTTTTTCACGGTTCTGAATAGCCATTTTCGCGGAAAATCTAAGAGTCGGGTTGCCACAGTTTTTTTTTCAAATTTCACCCCCGCTATTACCCTCTCTGCGAACAATCGAATTACCCTATGTAGTTATTACGTATAATTGTCCACAACGCTCTGTGAATAATTACGTAAAATTGGTCACAATGTTATGCGTCTTTTCGTGTCCCATGTTATGTCACACATGGGCAAGGAGTTGCTACACGTTGCTGTTATTGCCAGTACTAAGTCGCAATTTCGAGAGCTGATTGGATAGGCATAGATGGATATTTATGTGATAATATTGTGTATCCTTAAATACTGTGAATATTGTTATTACCACTTGTGACCTACCAAGTTATCCTGTCCGGTGGATGGATATTTTTGTGATAATATTGTGTATCCTTAAATACTGTGAATATTGTTATTACCACTTGCGACCTACCAAGTTATCCTGTCCGGTGGATGGATATTTTTGCTAGTATGTACATGCAGTTATGATTAAAAATTCTTATTTTATGTTATCAAAAAAATAATAATATGAAAAAGTAGCAGTGTTCCAATATTCTATTGTAGCAGGCAATTTGAAATATAATTGTAGTATGTCCCTAGGACATGTAAATGTTTTTCTATATCGACTTGCAGGAGTGTGTGTTTCACACGGAACTGGGCCAGAATATAAATCTTCAGTACAATGTCGTGTATATGTCCAGTGATAACAAGGAAACATGGATTGCGCTACGAGAGTTTGTTCGTGGGGTAAGTGAAACAGGTATCCAGTAAAATTGTGTTCTGCTTAGCAAGGTCGAATCATTATTATTGACCAACCTATGGATCTTATTCTGTCGTTGGGTTTTATGTTTATTAACATGAATTAGTAAACCATGTGTAAGGATTAATATGTATATGTAAATGAAATGCTGATGGCAATACGAATATTCATGTATTGTTTGCTACAACAAAACGCATTTAGAACCTGAAATATATTCGTGATAAGTAAAACTACTTTACAACACACATTCTAGGATTCATGAAATGTTCTTGACCTAGACTAAATCGATAATGTCACTGAATAATTAAGGTGCTAATTTAAATATGTCATGTCACCATCATGCCAGTGTCACAATGTCGTGGCGCCATCATACCAATGTCGCTATTTCATGGCTCCATCATGCCAGTGTCACTATATCATGTCACCATTATGCTATTATTACTATGTCGTGTCTCCATCATGTCAGTGTCACAGTGTCATGCTTCCGCCATGCCAGTGTCACTATGTCTTGTTTCCATCATGTAAGTGTCACTATGCCATTAATCCATCATGCCAATGTCTCCATATTGTGTCACCATCATATCAATGTGACTATGTCATGACTCCATAGTGTGTGGCGCTATTTTTCAGAAAAACCTCGACACTGATGAGGAGTTCCTTTTTCTGGAGCATCAGCTCAGACTGTTTGGTAACCTCTGCAATGTATGTCACATATATTGTCTTAAGTGCCACTTTGTCATTGCTGAATACCACTATTAAGTATTCATTTCATTTTAGTATGTTTCGTTTAGACATGTAATCTTGTAAAGTCAAAACGATTGATATTTCAAATAAGAGTGCTCTGTATGGTCATCTTGACAGCATGACAATAGGGTAGATGTGTGCTGTGTGTGGTCAGTGATCATCTTGACAGCATGACAATACAGTAGTTGTGTGCTCTGTATGGTCATCTTGACAGCATGACAATAGGGTAGATGTGTGCTCTGTATGGTCATCTTGACAGCATGACAATAGGGTAGATGTGTGCTCTGTGTGGTCATCTTGACAGCATGACAATAGGGTAGTTGTGTGCTCTGTATGGCTATCTTGACAGCATGACAATAGGGTAGATGTGTGCTCTGTGTGGTCATCTTGACAGCATGACAATAGGGTAGATGTGTGCTCTGTGTGGTCATCTTGACAGCATGACAATAGGGTAGATGTGTGCTCTGTATGGTCATCTTGACAGCATGACAATAGGGTAGATGTGTGCTCTGTGTGGTCAGTGATCATCTTGACAGCATGACAATAGGGTAGTTGTGTGCTCTGTATGGTCATCTTGACAGCATGACAATAGGGTAGATGTGTGCTCTGTGTGGTCATCTTGACAGCATGACAATAGGGTAGATGTGTGCTCTGTGTGGTCAGTGATCATCTTGACAGCATGACAATAGGGTAGTTGTGTGCTCTGTATGGTCATCTTGACAGCATGACAATAGGGTAGATGTGTGCTCTGTGTGGTCATCTTGACATCATGACAATAGGGTAGATGTGTGCTCTGTGTGGTCATCTTGACAGCATGACAATAGGGTAGATGTGTGCTCTGTGTGGTCATCTTGACATCATGACAATAGGGTAAATGTGTGCTCTGTGTGGTCATCTTGACATCATGACAATAGGGTAGATGTGTGCTCTGTATGGTCATCTTGACATCATGACAATAGGGTAGATGTGTGCTCTGTGTTGTCATCTTGACAGCATGACAATAGGGTAGATGTGTGCTCTGTGTGGTCAGTGATCATCTTGACAGCATGACAATAGGGTAGTTGTATGCTCTGTATGGTCATCTTAACAGCATGACAATAGGATAGATGTTTGTATGACATTCGTGAATCTTTCTTGCAGGGTCAGAATAAATATGCTAACCACGTGATCACATCCGAACTGAAGTATCTGTCATGGCAGGAAGCTTTTATTTGTTTGACTGACGATTACATCCCTAACCAACTGAGGGCTTCTTACTGTGCACTCATCATGGGTAAGTTTGCCTGTGAAAAAGATGACCTATAATTGACGCTCGGAAAAGAATAAAATTATCAGTGGAAAGGATTTGTGGATTCTTGAACTATTGTTATTCCGCAATATTCACATTTGTTTAAAACATACTTTTATATGCATACTTTATATATTGATTTTACAGTGGTTATTTGATGTTGTGCATTGAAGGTTTATATGAATTTTGTAAATACCGTATATTCATATTCTAAATGCATACTTACATTTTTACGTTTTGAGAGCTATATTTTCAATTCATATTCAGTTCACTATTAAAACATGTGATTTGATCTTATCTGGATAATTATTATGAGGCATTATCAGATGTAACAAGAACGGGACGCAGTTGCTCGGAGGTTAGAACACAGGACCGTCAACTGAGAGGACCGGGGTTTAAGTCCACCTTCCACCGTTTCAAAACTTGGGCAATTTCTTTCACCCCAGTTAACCTGTGTCTTTCAGGAGAGACACAGCCATTGGCCCCTTCTACTTGGTTTATGTGGGCTCACGAAACCAATGGTCTTGATTTACAGAAGACCATTAGCATTATCTGCTGACAAAACATACTCTAATGATGGAGTAAGCACTTTGTATATGTGCCTTGTGTATACGGATACCGGCACTACATACGTTACGTTATATACGTTATATATAATACGTTATATAATACGTTATATGATAATGATAACAACACGTTTATTCAGTTGCAATTGTTCAAGGAATATCTATCTAATTAAGAAGTACATTGACATGTAACTCGGGTGATCCTAGGAAACCATGTTGAGCATATAATGGGACCACTCGTCCAGTATCAGCTTGTACAGCCTAAGTATAATTCCACGAATACAAAATACGAAAATGCTTACATCACGAAGCATAAAATAAAATAGATCATGTTACTGTAGAATTCAAACTTACTGATTGCCTATGTCTAGAAATAATCTGAAATTAACACTCAAATATAATATTAATATAACATAATACACACACGAACGCACGCACGCACGCACGCACGCACACACACACGCATATATATATATATATATATATATATATTATATACGTTTGTTTTGGCAGTGTTGTTTGTCGAACAACACGAACAGGTGTCTGAGTTTGACAATCTCAACTTGACATACGTCTACAAGGACATTGAACAGGCAAGTGCACCACTGCCCAGAACATGCTTTCCGGTGGGTCACCCGTCATTTACTGGCACATGATCGCACACAGCTGCAATTTCTTTGTCACGACAATATTTCGTTCATTCCGGGTTGCCTTAGTTCACTTAGTGTAAATGAATACTGGCACGCTAGCTGAAATATTATGGTTGCCGCCGACAAGTAGTCGCAGGCTAGTTTTAAAACAGAATGGGTTGAGTGCCGCAAATGTGAAAATAAACATCTGCCTTTGTTTAGATAGTTTAACATGGTGAGTGCTGAGTGTTTAAAAAAATCCTTGAAATGTCATAAATTGGATCTTGCATTATAAAGCATTGGATATGTCTTTCAATTGATGTCACCAAGGTCTATGTCCTACGTTGTAATTTGACAAAGGTGGAATGGATGGCATATCGTATTTTATTATTGATTACCAAACAAACCAATGGTGTTTGAATAAAATTTAGTTTGTTTATTGGTTTTGTCATCGAAAAAAGTCTTTAAAAGTCTTAAATCTTATGAGCCCAAAGCAGCCCATACCATGTGTTAACATATGGATACGTTTCATTTGCTGCCTATTTCAGTGTGAACGGAAGACGACCTTTAGCAGCCACATCAATCAGCTGATTACCTGGCTGTCAGGCTTCCTTGATGCCAACAAAGAGATGGTAGCCTCCCTTATTGGACACAACATGCTTGTGGAACAGGTATGTTGAATAAAATAAAAGAATGTATGTGTGCGTGTGCATCCATCCATCCATGTATGTTATGCTACAAGTCCTAGACGCTTTGTATCTCGGACGCCAAACTTTCGGGGGGTTCGTCTACAGACCATTGAAGAAGTCGTGACACTTATTTTTTTTCAAAATTCACGCCACTTACCCTTTCTGTTCACAATCGAATTACCCTTTGTATGTATTACGTACAATTGTCCGCAACGTTATGCAAACGATTGCATACAACTGTTCACAGTGTCATGCGTCATTGTGTACGATTGGTCTGAGTTATGTAATACTATATGTTACTATGAATGCCAGTATTACTTCGCAATTAGAGAGTTGGATTCCATGAAGCCATCAGTATATTGACACACGAAGTATCAAAGGAGATTTCTGTGATAATGTTGTTTATCCTGAAATTTAGCAAATATTGTTCTCGTGACAGTCACTTACGAACCACCAACTAATCCTGTCAGGAGGATGGGTATTTTATCGTTGTGCTATTCTGACCAGAATTTCTTGTTCCCCATCCATGCCTTAGTTGATGTTTTGTCTTTGTATTCCTCAGTCTCTTTCACCATCAACTATTCCCTCAAATGTGTCCCATTTAATGGCACCTAAATTCTCGGAAATCCAAGCTTGGAGGCGCATCAAAGCAAAACTATTTGAATAAGAATAAGAAATGTTTTTATTTGACCCATCATACATTTCGCATAATACATATAATATTATTATATCCATGTTAAATTATAATTTTAAATAATACAGGTGTATATGGTTGTAAATAAACATGGTATATATTAAGGTAAACAAACAAATGGAGTAAGGAAACTCCTCTAAAACTTTGATAGATGCTGTCGAGGAGCCACCTTACAAAATAAAATTTAACTCAATCAGTTGGTTAAACATATATAATTTTTCCGAGAAGAGAAGAAGAAAAAAATAGTAATATCATCTGTGTGTGTGTGCATACGTGCGTGCGTGCGCGCGTGTGTATGAGTGCGCATGCATGTGCATGTTCGTGTATTACTATTCTTGCTTGATTATGCGTGTTTGCAGTTTAGGCGCCTTTTAGTGTAAGGTCACAGGTGGTTGTATTTTTTAATGTTGCATTTTATTAAGTAAAAATATGTGCAAATTATTAAGTAAAAATGGTACATTATGCCGAAGACATTTCTTTGCAAATTCGTGTTTAGTTTTATAAGTATATATTTCATTCTTGATTCGTGTATCATAATTATGTATGTAAGAGATGAAGATTATCCTCCAGTTTTGTAAATAAACTGGTTAATTGTTATGTAAATATTTATAGTAAAATTTAAATTGTTGTAATTTAAGAATGCCATCTACTTTTAACATGCTGAGTTTTTATGGAGTGGTTCTGTGTGGGAATTATAATTACTTAAGGTAATAATTCTCAAAACTTTCTTTTGAAGTTTTATTCTATTTCTTTGAAAACCCCAAGCCATGATGCAATAATTAATGTGTGGTACAATTAATGGATTATATAATAACATTTAAATTTCTTGTGATAACACGTTTTAATTTATTTAAAATACCAATCTTTTTAGAACATGCGTTTGAAATTTTTTCAGTATTTTTTTCAGTTCAGATTTGTATCAATAATTAAACCTAAGAAATTAAATTCCTTAACTTGTTCAATATTTATATTATCTATCTTCAGAGTAAACGTCTGTACATTTTTATTTGTCCTTTGGAATGTCATATATTTAGATTTTGCAATGTTTAATGATAATTTATTTATTTTGAGCCATTCATTTATTTTTTGACAATTTTGAGGTTAATCAAGCAGTACATCATGTTGGAATTGTAAGATGGTGCATATTTGCAAGGGATGTTTTAGCGTTTAATTCAGTGCCCATCCATTTTAAAAAGATTACCATGTTTGTTTTCAACTTGATCATTCGTGCAATGTATGCTGGTCCGCAACTCAGTGAAACCCAAGTCGTGTGTTGATTTGAACGGATTCGAAAATGTAATCACTGCAACAAATGGTTATATGTGCTGATCCAGTCACACAAATGCGCGACTTGCAACAGACATTTACCATAGTACGTCAGGCATAATACTCATGTTATCTATTCCGTTAGCTATTATCTTCTGTCTAAAATGGTCAAATATAAATGATTGTCGTTATTATCATGAATATGTCACATGCCTACTGTTTCTCCCTGCAGGTGTTACGACTTGTCCACTACCTCGTGCGGTATGGTTACTATGGCAACAATGAGGTGATGAAAGAACTACTTGGTCCACTACTGAGTTTATTGGACAGTCGCAATGACAAATACTGCCCAGATAGCATCAGTAGGTCCATGTGTCTACCATCCATTAACGAACATTTATAGTCAGGGTACTAAACGTCACATCTTGATATCTGATCATGACCAATTACTTCACAGTATAATGAGAAGAATTTTCCATGCTAAACATTGCTTTATTTTATCTTGTTCAATGGACTCTTAGTTACGTTAGTATTACCAGACACAAGAGTTGACATTTGTCTGTCAACATAGTAAGTCACCAGGATGTGTCACCTAATTCGCTCCAGGTATGTCTGGTCAGTTGTGATCTTCTCCAGAGTGGTACCCATCGACTTCACATTCTGGTCAGTGTTCTACGGACATCTATTCTTTATCCTCCTCTGGGTCATTTAATTAAGTAACACAGCAAAACATGCCGTAAGCACATACATGTAATTTGTAATATGGATGTGAGGCGTTTTTTTGAAATTTTTCTTTAAGTAATTGGTAAATTCACAATTTGGGTACTGAGAAACATTAAACAAATTGACATATAGTGGCAGGTAATTTATTAACCTTTTAAATGTTTTCTAAAAAGATTATTAAGGCCGATCATTACAGAATTTTCCAAGGTTGGCTTGACCATTGATTATCATATTTTAATATAGGTACCCGTACGAGGTCATCGCACTGAGAAGATTTCGTTATGCACCATCAATGTCCAATAAAGATTACGGTATTTAATGTCGCTGAGTGCAGAACATTACACAATGGTGACCGACAGTCATGCTCTTTAATAGTGGTTAGTTGAAGACTACTAAAAGCAGAAAACCAACTTAATTTCGAAATATCAGATTGTCGTACGATGTCACGACTGTTTGAGTTGGAGCGAGGTCGTGAAATCGAGATGCTTAATGCAGGCATGCACATTTGTCGCAAAATCATTGAATGTGCCGTAAGCACAATTTAACGACTTCAGCAATGTTACAATGCAATTGATAATACAACAGATAATCCGAGAAGTGACCGAGCACGTGTCAATGAGCTAGACACGGCTGCCATATTGTCCCACAACACCTTCGTGATCGATGAAGAAATGCAGCAATGATGGTAATAATGGCTGTACCAACATCAACACTTTTACAGGTGAAGCCCGTTTTCGAGTGTCCGATTCTGATGACTGAATACTTGAATACCGACTGGTGTGGAGCGGCACTCTGATGCAGCAGGTGTACATCATGCCACATGGGGTGTTCCGAAAGTTGCGGTGTGTGTGCAGGCATATCTGTTACTGCACTGGTTGTCACAAACAGCAGTCTCAATGCCTACACACATAGATGAAGTCCTCATTCCTGAACTGGTACCAAGCGCCAACTCACGAATCTGCGTTTGTTTCAACAGGACAGTGCCCGATCACGTGTCGCACTGATGTCCTGGGCTTAGACAGGATATGTCTTCCATTGAACACGGCTGTGATGAACTGCAGAGATGGGTTTATCAGCAACAGCAACAACTGACCAATATCCATCAGCTTACAGTTGCTGTGACTGAAGAATAGAGAGCCGTTACGCATTATCGATTACAAAAACACTTAACGTCAATAGGAAGCAGAATCCTGGTTTGTGTTGCTGCCAGAGGACTATACACATCATTGAACAATTCGTACACACACCATTGATATTATCATGTATGTCGTACTAATAAACTATATGACTTACAAGAGACACTTGCATTTCTTATATTGACTAATATATATATATATATATATATACATATATATATATATATATAATACCTCTTTCACTTAATTTTTTCCCGTATTTTTCCATTGCGCCACTACAAGGTAGCATGGGTGATTAGGCTTGCCCCTCGTGGCCTTCCCTAATATGAGATCTTAGATATGCCACTGTATATATGAAACATGTCTTCACACGTATCGCCAATCAGCTTATTTTCACCTGTATAATATTTCAACGATCACACATTGTTGCATTTGATGGAACTGTTTTTTCTTTTGGGGTTTAGAATCGGCGGAGTGGCAGACGGTGGGTAGTCGTGGCGGCAAACAACTCATCCTAGCTGGCAGGGCATTGTCTATTGTAGTATTGTTGGTGATGTTACATAATGGTCACCGATGGATGGGTTAGGCAGATGACCGAGTGTCTAGGAGGTAGACAGTTCTGCCATAAGGAGTGGAGGGAACAAAAGTGTGTCGCTATATGCTCCAGTGTGAAATGATCCCCGGAAGGACAAGTTGTGTTACGCATGTGAGACGCTAGTAACATCGCTATCGGGCTGCAGCAATGCTGTGTTGCAGGGAATAAAAGTGTGTCGTTATATGCTCCAATGTGGAATGATCCCCGGAAGGACAAGTTGTGTTACGCATGTGAGACGCTAGTAACATCGCTATCGGGCTGCAGCAATGCTGTGTTGCAGGGAATAAAAGTGTGTCGCTATATGCTCCAATGTGGAATGATCCCCGGAAGGACAAGTTGTGTTACGCATGTGAGACACTAGTAACATCGCTATCGGGCTGCATCAATGCTGTGTTGCAGGGAATAAAAGTGTCTCGCTATATGCTCCAGTGTGGAATGATCCCCGGATGGACGAATTGTGTTACGCATGTGAGACGCTAGTAACATCGCTATCGGGCTGCATCAATGCTGTGTTGCAGGGAATAAAAGTGTCTCGCTATATGCTCCAGTGTGGAATGATCCCCGGATGGACGAGTTGTGTTACACATGTGAGACGCTAGTAACATCGCTATCGGGCTGCATCAATGCTGTGTTGCAGGGAATAAAAGTGTCTCGCTATATGCTCCAGTGTGGAATGATCCCCGGAAGGACAAGTTGTGTTACGCATGTGAGACACTAGTAACATCGCTATCGGGCTGCATCAATGCTGTGTTGCAGGGAATAAAAGTGTCTCGCTATATGCTCCAGTGTGGAATGATCCCCGGAAGGACAAGTTGTGTTACGCATGTGAAATACTAATAACATCGCTATCGGGCTGCAGCAACGCTGTGTTGCAGGGAATAAAGTGGGGCGCGATGGTGTAGCGGTTAAAACACCGTACTCCCAATCCAGGTTCAAGTCCTCTTGCTGCCTTTTCGAAGCTTTGGCAATTTCGTTCACCTCACGTTGCCACAGTTCACTCAGCTGTGAATGAGTACCTGGCTACAGACAGTGGTGGATATGTGAATGAATAGTCTCCGTGCAGTAATTGCAGGGATATCGCTGGAATTAACAGATCTGCTAGGGGTGAAGTGTAAATCACTTTGAACTGTCCCAATGACTGGATACCACGCTATAAGAACATACCTTTACCTCTTCACTTATAACCAAGCTATAGAAAGCAGAAGCAAGTAACTCTGGTGCTGATGAACTTACATAGGCTTCCAGTTCGTTGACGGGCCCTGTACAAAGTACTGGTCCTCGTCGTTTGGCATTGCACCATGGTATATAGGTGATCTTCTGACACCGTACTTAGCTACTCGTAACCTTTGATCAGCTGATCTGCGTCTGTTGATAGTTCCGCGCTACAAGCTATTTTCAGTGCCCACACCAGCACTTTTGCAAATAATTACCAGAACATATAAGGTACAGAGATAAAAGACTAAGTTTAAGAACCTCCTGAAAACATCTGTTTTGACATGCGTACTTCCACTGAAGAATACCCTAACTGGGAATGAGGACACTGAATATATATTTTAATTATTTTATTATTATAGTTATTTGCTTATGTATTAATCTTAATATATTGTTATATTAAGAAAAATATATTTAACTGTATTGTATATATTTAGCGTTCTTTTGATTGCATGTATGTTTTTACATTGATCGTACGCGCATATGAATGGGTTAGTCCCTGATAAATTAGGCTTTAGCCATTTTAATAATAATAATAATATAAAATAATAATTGTTGCACAATTGATAAGCCAATGACTTCCTTGTCCACTTGCCATATGAAGCTTGTTGTTTTCAAAGCGAACTTGTTTACTGTTGTCTTAACTTTGGTCTGTTTTTTTTTTATTCCAGACACCGCAGAGTTACAGGAGACCTTTCTGCGAGAAACTAGGTTCCAGAAGAGTGCTCAAACTCAGGCTATTGTCGATGCAAAGTATCAGTAAGTTATGCTACATGATGGATGGTTGGTGTAAGTGTTTCATATACAGCATATCGGTGAATATAGATCCATTTGGAGCATCGCAAATTTGATGTTGAAATCCTTGCAAGCTGAATTTCTGCGAGGTCCGAGAATGTAGACATTGAAGGAACATTTATGTAGCTATTTAATTGTGGTGCAAGTTTGTTACCATTAGACCTTATTTTTAAATGAAGTAATGCTAACTTTATCATTAAAATATGTCATGGCAATGGCAAAAACTTTACTCAGCACTATTACGGGCATCATCAGCGATTGTTTAAAGCAATCTACGGGCCCCGCATCAACAACGTAGATTTCAGAGATTTATCATGTTTGTTATTTGTGTTCGCATACCGGTACTATTGGGGAGCGTGGGGCCGTAGGTACCGTAAGCAAAAACTAAAAAAAAAATCGCGGGCACGATATAAAACAATTAAACAATAAAAATAAAAATATGTTAATAAAATAAATGTAAATCACTGGAATACCTTACGAATTTATAAACATAATATCTTATGTAAAACCAAAATAATAAGCGATGTTGAATAAATATGCGTACATTTTGCGTTTGCAGGGCTATGTTAGTTTTGGATCTTTTCTTCAACGTGATTTTCAACACTCGCCTTGAGGTATGCTGATTTAGATTACCATTTCTTAGTAAGCGTTTAGCTGCTTGAAAGCAACAATGGATATCATTTAATTGGCTACATTATAAAATTACATGCATTCCTTGAAGTAACTTGTATATGTCAAATAATCAATGTGACAAAACATATGCCACTGAGCAAGCACTGTTGACGTTGTCAGTAGAATTGATTTGATTTTGTTTCACCTATGGACAGTCGTTTGTGGGTGAGTTCAAGAAAACATACCGGGCAGCCCATACGGGTAATGGAGACAGACAGTTGGTCGCCTTACTTCAGCCAAACTACAACATCGGCATGGAAACAATGTATGTCTTTGATGGCACAGTTCTTACAGGGTGACAATAACAAAACGGTACCCATACAATGTAATGTATCTACTTTATTTTTATTTCAAATGACACATTGTCTGGCATACATTTGCATGATATGATTGCTTGATTTGGTTTGAGATTTAAGCACATGCCCTAAATGTTTGCCTCGGCACTGCAGACACATTTAATAAATAACAACAGTTTTGTTGTATTTAATTGTATAGGAACCGTTTGCGTGTGTCTAGTCACCCTGCACGTTAGTCAGCGCAACAACAAATTATTAGTACGTGCAACATAGTAGTTGTTCAGAGTAATCAATGTTCAAGCCGAGTTCAAAACGGTTTAAGTATGGCCTTTGATGTTTAACTTCTTGGAAAAACAATTTCAACAAAACAACGTGGTTCCAATTGATATATGTTTATCATATTTGAAGTAAAACATCCAGAAAGTATAGTGTTACATAATTATCTCAATTTGCCTTTTCTAATCGATATCCGTGTTGACATGTCGTTCATGCTTAGCACAGAAAAAAGAAATATTGCAAGTTCCTTGATATGTTGAAGTATTTTCGAACAAATGCAGAGTAGGACTGTCAGATAAGATAATGTGTTTTCGTCGTCATCAAGTGATCAACTTGATTTGTGTTTGTTGATGACTGAACTGCGAAGGTTATATTAGACAAAGGTTATATTAGACAAAGGTTATATTAGACAAAGGTTATATTAGACAAAGGTTATATTAGACAAAGGTTATATTAGACAAAGGTTATATTAGACAAAGGTTATATTAGACAAAGGTTATATTAGACAAAGGTTATATTAGACAAAGGTTATATTAGACAAAGGTTATATTAGACAAAGGTTATATTAGACAAAGGTTATATTAGACAGGTTATATTAGACAAATGTTATATTAGACAAAGGTTATATTAGACAAAGGTTATATTAGACAAAGGTTATATTAGACAAAGGTTATATTAGACAAAGGTTATATTAGACAAAGGTTATATTAGACAAAGGTTATATTAGACAAAGGTTATATTAGACAGGTTATATTAGACAAATGTTATATTAGACAAAGGTTATATTAGACAAAGGTTATATTAGACAAAGGTTATATTAGACAAAGGTTATATTAGACAGGTTATATTAGACAAATGTTATATTAGACAAAGGTTATATTAGACAAAGGTTATATTAGACAAAGGTTATATTAGACAAAGGTTATATTAGACAAAGGTTATATTAGACAAAGGTTATATTAGACAAAGGTTATATTAGACAGGTTATATTAGACAAAGGTTATATTAGACAAAGGTTATATTAGACAAAGGTTATATTAGACAAAGGTTATATTAGACAAAGGTTATATTAGACAAAGGTTATATTAGACAAAGGTTATATTAGACAAAGGTTATATTAGACAAAGGTTATATTAGACAAAGGTTATATTAGACAAAGGTTATATTAGACAAAGGTTATATTAGACAAAGGTTATATTAGACAAAGGTTATATTAGACAAAGGTTATATTAGACAAAGGTTATATTCATAAATGCGAATGTTGTTCGTTGTTTACAGAGCGAACAGCTTAGCATTGCGAAGACTGAATGATCTGTTTGATGTGGCTGCGTGCTTTGATAAGGCCACCTTCACGGACATTCTTATGGTGAGTGATATAGTTCACTGGTCGTTCCCAGCTGCAAGACAGATAAGCAGGTCAATAGAGAAATCTGGTGTAGTGGTTGGCTCATCCACTTTACTTGCCAGAGTTCTGGTTTCAATACTCGGACCAGGCACGGTACGTTTGGTGAACTAACCTGGCTCTCAACATTGGGGAATGTGTATCCCTCGTGACTCGGATGATCACGTTAATCTTGTTTCTGTCACATTAATTTGAGGGTGTAAATTAACCACTGAGGACGGTATGCACCCTAGTAGTGATCGCCCTCAGTGCCAGCATGGAAACGTCGGTTTGGCGACAACGTTCTGAAAAAGTTGACTAGTTGAATAGTTTATAAGCACTGTTATATACCCTCGATCCGTTTATCGACTAGCCAAGTCTGGTCATCGCTTAGGTAAGACTGATGACGTTGAAGGGAGTGGATAATAAAGAAATGGCCGACTAGTCAAGTGCTTCTAATGTCTGACTCGTGTACTGTAAGGGAGTGGATAATAAAGAAATGGCCGACTAGTCAAGTGATTCTAATGTCTGACTCGTGTACTGAAATTGTCAATACATGATATTTAAACTGACGGTGAGAATAGGATTTTTCCTAAACTGTTACAAACACTTTAGAAGACTTTGATTCCTATACCGAAAGATTAGAAGCGTGGTTTGTTGTAAATGGGGTCACTGAGGACAACAGGGCGAGCGTGTTCCTAGCAGTTGTTGGTCCTCGTTGGTGTTAGCCCAAACCGCTGATTATCGCGGAGAGATGTCACTTTAACAAACGTCAGCAGAAGGAGGGCGAAAGCGTGGCTGATATTGCGGTAAGCCTCAGACAACTGAGTAGCACATGCAAATTTGGCAGCTTTCTGAGTAAAGCTCTGTGAGACCAGTTTGTGTGCAGTCAGGCAAACATGGATGTCGACACGAATCACTGCTGAACTTCGCTTGGAATTCAAAAGCAGATTGCTCACCAGCCATGACGTTAACAAGGCCAGGGTAAGCAAGACGATGAGAGTAATAAGTGCCATGAGCCAAACAGCAGATGCCAGTGTTTGCAGCAGAAGCAGTCATACCCCTGATGGATGTCGATTTAAAGAGGCAGTTTGTCACGGATGTGAGCAGACTGGACATATTGTTAGAGCTTGTACAAAGGAGAAACAAAGCGAATGTCCTTAACAAGGTGTAGTTAGGTATGTGGAAAATGTTACCATGTAAGAGATGCTAGGCATCTATTCAGCTGAGAAAAAGGGAGTAAGGCTTTTGCAAGTGCAAGTGATGTTGGACAAGTTTAGTTGCAACATGCATCTAGATACAAGAGCCACGGTTTCGATTGTTCCGAAGACAATGCATGACAACTTGCTTTCTCACATGCCACTGCAAGAAAACTCACTCCAGTTGAAGGCTTACTTATGCTTACACAATTCCCGAGTGTGGTCATATTCAAGTATCAGGAATCTATGAAAGGAAGACACGTGTTGTTCCGTTGACAGTGGTAGACAGTGATGGAGTGTCACTGTTGGGTCGCAACTGGCTCAGTCAGTTGAAACTGAAGTGGCAGGAAATCTTCAGTGTGAAGCTGACAAGCTTGAGGGTGTACTAGGCCAGGGGTTGGCAACCTTTTTCAATGGAGGGCCAACTTGAGGATATACTAGGCCAGGGGTCGGCAACCTTTTTCAATGGAGGGCCAACTTGAGGATGTACTAGGCCAGGGGTCGGCAACCTTTTTCAATGGAGGGCCAACTTGAGGATGTACTAGGCCAGGGGTCGGCAACCTTTTTCAATGGAGGGCCAACTTGAGGGTGTACTAGGACAACATAGTTGTTGGCCACTTTATCAGGTGGGAAAATCTTCAGCCAGCTGGATATGTAAAATGCGTATCAACACCTTGAGATGACCCCTGAAAGCGAGAAGTATTTCACTATAAATTCTCACAAGGGTCTGTACGCTTATCTACACATGACATTCCGAATAGCAAGCGCGCCTGCTATCTTCCAGTCTGTCATGGATCAGATATTGCAAAGAATGACCAATGTGGTTTGCTACTAGGATGACATTCTGATATCTGCAAAGACAGAAGAAAAACATCTGAGAACGTTGAATGAACTACTGAACAGATTGGAGAAGTGCAGAGTGGCAGTGAAGAAATCAAAGTTTGTTTAAATGATGAGTACCTGGGACATCGCATTGACGGCGATGGTCTGCACCCATTGGAGGACAAAGTGTTGGCTATGTGAATGCACCAAGTCCGAGCAATCTGTTGGAGCTACGAACTTACCTAGGGTTGCTGAACTATTATGGCAAGTTCATGCAGAATCATTCAACTATGTTGAAACCACTTCATGACTTACTGAAGACAAGAGTACAGTGGGAGTGGACCGAAGAGTGCGAGTCGACATTCGCACGAAGCATGTCCGAGTTGGTGTCAAGCCAAGTTCTGGTAAATTATGATCCAAACAGAACACACAGATTTACATGTGACGCATATCCTTACGGTGTCGGAGCAGTTCTTTCACATATGGACAATGGCGAAGAATGTCCGATTGCGTTTGCATCTAGATCGCTATCAAAGAGCGAAAGAGACTGCCCAGATTGAGAAGGATGAATTGGGACTAATGTTCGGGGTGAAGAGATTTCACAATCATCTCCACGGCCGATCATCTACTCTGGTTATTGTCCACAAGCCAATGAACGCAATCATGGGAAAGAAGAAGCCAATCATGGGAAAGAAGAAGCCAATTACAGCATTGGCTGCTGCGTGACTGCAAAGGTGGGCAGTCATTCTACAAGCATGTCGTTGCGAAGTAGAATACCGGCCTCAAGTGAGCACAGCAATGCTGATGCACTGTCAAGACTGACTTGTAAACTGGAAGAGATGGCAGAAATGTTCTCATGTCTCCAGGAGCTACCAGAAGGGATGTAGTGCTGGCACGTGTGTTAAACTACACACTAAGCAGATAGCCAAACTATAGCGCTTATCAAGCAATGAAAACTTAGTAAAGAAATTAACTGTCATTTGAACAAGGCTGCATTTCTTGGGGAATGAGGATCATTATTCCACAAAGTCTGCCCAGCAGGATGTTAAGGGAGCTATGAAAGGAGCATCCAGGCATGGTAGCCATAAAGGCGATAGCCCGCAGCTACCCGTGGTGGCCTAATCTCAATGAGGACATTGAATAGCCACACACCCACTATTGACATATATGCACAAACAAATGTATCAAGTCTTAGGCTATATATACATAACACCGTTACTATAATATGAAACGAAATGATGCACAACGTACATTAAATAACAGTACATTTCCACCAATGGCTGCTAAAACATAAAGATGTCGAAGTAAGATATTCTTCTAATCAAAACTATTGAGATTTACTTACTCAACGTTGCGACTACTGTCGGTAGCCTTCTTCAGGAACTGGATTCTGGGATTAATATTCTTCTTCTGTTCGCCAGATGGCATGGAAAACAGTCCGTCCTATACGTGGTTATGCCGAAGTTGTCAAAAATAGTAAAGTATTGTCACTCACTAGATGAGAACTTTGTGTTAACGTCCGATAGTTGTGATATGCGCGATAATACCCACAGCGAAACCCGTTATGCCTTTCAGATCTCATTTTTTTTTACAGTAGTACCGAGAACGGTATCTCCCATTTTATAGTTTACGTCCAAGTTCCCGTGTCCTGTGTGTAGGAATTTGTAAATGTTATTTATCACCATCATTGGCAGTCAGCCATTGCTCTATCCAGTCGATTATGCCATCCCCGTTTTTAATTTAAGTAGTAACCTTTGATGTGACATTTGTCGAAAGCTTTCTGAAAATTAAGTAGATCATATCTACTGGTGATGCCTCGTTTATCCACTGAATGATTTCTTCAAGTTCCAAAAAAAATTGTTAAGCATGACCTTGCTTTTAAGAATCCATTTCGAGGTGGATTTAATACTCTATACTTAACAAGTCCACCATATGATATTTTATTAACCTTTCTAATAATTTATAAATCACTGATGTTAAACTCACTGGTCTGTAATTCTCTGACTTATTTCTCGAACCCTTTTAAAATAATGGTATGATGTTTGCTTCTTTCCATTCAAAAGGAACCACTCTCTCTCTCTCTCTCCCTCCCTCCCTCCCTCCCTCCCTCCCTCCCTCCCTCTCTCTCTCTCTCTCCCTCTCTCGCTCTCTCTCTCCCTCTCTCTCTCTCTCTCTCTCTCTCTCTCTTTTAATGACAAGTTGAACACTTTTGCAAGTGGTATACTAATTTGCTCTACGGTTTCCATTAGTGGTGTTGGCAGAATTCCATCCACTCCAAGTGGTTTATTATCCTTCGCTGCCTTTATTTCATAGCTACCATTTATGTGGGACAACACTACCGGCTAACGAGCTATCATTTCTGGAGTTACAATTAACTGCCCTAAATGGTCCGATTTAGCATCTGGAACTGGTAGCGAACTAATATCCTCTCTGGTAAACACTGAACTGAAGTATCCATTTATATCTTCTGCCATTACCAGAAGATATTCTGTTGTCTAGGACGTCCCTCCAATTCACAGGTGTCTGAATGAGCAGTCCACTCCAGTTGGTACAGTGTATATGTGCTCTGTGTTGTTCTACCTCCCATTCACACATGCCGGAACTAATCTCTCTCTCTCTGTCTCTCTCTCTCACACATGGTTGTGGACTATCCAGTAATATCAACTGTTCAATGAGCACTTAATTGAGAGTTCATTGGGAATTTGTCAATTAAATAAAATAAAATTAACCCCTTTTGGTAAAGTTAATTAATTACATTAGCCTTTCTGGAAAAGTTCATTAATTAAATGTAATTAACTTGATTGAGTTCATTCAATTAATAAATTAACAAGTAACAACAATGATGACTAGTCAGTAAATAGAATGTTGTCGTTTTTACGTACAACTGTTAAATATAAAACAGGACGTAATTGTAGTATGCTGTCAACGAACATTTCAAATGAAGGCTACATTGAATTAATGAGTTACCGGGATGTTCAGATGGCGCCTACGGGTCTTTTGACAGGACCTTTCCTACTATGATTATGAGAAGATGGTGATAGCAGCGATGTCACTCCTCCACAGATACTATTCTGTCCACCAGAGTCTCTTCCTCAGAGCCGTTCAGGCGCAGGTGAGTATGCCTTCTTTCTATTTGACGCATTCCTTGTCACATACGTGGCCAACAAACTATAACATTATATAATCTTTATATTTCATACTGTCGAACCACGGTATAGAAGGGTGACGAAATACATTCACCCACGTTGTGAGAATATAAATTTGTCAAAATCTAATTCAAATTAAATGTTCACCTTTCATAAAGATATAGCTTCTTTCATTTCTATGTCATGCGAGAAAAACGTTCGTTACTCGGCCAGCTAGCGAGAACTACTACATAATTGTTCTTTCAAAATGTCAGCTTCCGGCCATCCACAATGATAATTATATCAATAATTAATAATTATATAATTATATTGGATGTGACTGTTGTACACCATCTTGTACACAACTGTCTTGGAGCATTGTTGTATATAATTGTTGTACATGATTATTGACTAACATTGTGTTTTGTTTTGTCGGTGTTGTGCACAAGTGGTGTACGGAATTGTTGTTCTTCTATTCCATTGTTATACACAAGTGTTGTACACAGTTGTTGGACACCACTAATGTACAGCAGTTAAATATTATTTGTTATACACAAGTGTTATACACAGTTGTTGGACACCTCTAATGTACAGCAGTTAAATATTATTTGTTATACACAAGTGTTGTAAACAGTTGTTGGACACCACTAATGTACAGCAGTTAAATATTATTTGTTATACACAAGTGTTGTACACAGTTGTTGGACACCACTAATGTACAGCAGTTAAATATTATTTGTTATACACAAGTGTTATACACAGTTGTTGGACACCACTAATGTACAGCAGTTAAATATTATTTGTTATACACAAGTGTTATACACAGTTGTTGGACACCACTAATGTACAGCAGTTAAATATTATTTGTTATACACAAGTGTTATACACAGTTGTTGGACACCTCTAATGTACAGCAGTTAAATATTATTTGCATCTACGTCAATGCAGGTGCTGATCACCCAGCGATCAATTGATGTTTTGAACGAAGTTCGTCAGATGTTGCCAGTACTAACGCAGCATCTTGACTCAGGCGGAAAGACAAACGAACAATGTTCCACAGTCCACATGTGTCTCGACACACTTACCAGGTCATTATCCTTTCAGGGTAATCAGTAGTTTTCCGGAAAGAATTTAAATACGTTTTAGAGAATTTATACACAAACTGCTGCTTCCATTCTGTGTATGATGATGATGATCACAATATCTTGAAACGTTCTTGCTATTGTTTATTCTACATGAAACTGTGGTGAAGGTTTGCTATAGAATGGTAATGGTATATGCTGGTCATGTTTCTACACATCATACGAGCTCTTCATGCACATAATTCTAATGGTGGCGCCATGTGAATGAATAGCTTTCATGCAGTAATTTCAGCGTGGTTGAATACTTCGCAGAGAAGTTGTGATAGTATCTTCAAGGGAGTAATCTGTAAAGTGTTTCGAACAGTCCTGTGAACTACATTAACACATGAATCATACTTTCACCTATTTATGTACGTGTGTTTTAGTTCTTCCGATTGGACTAAATAAGCATGATTGTCTGTCGTTCTTTCAGTTTGTCCAATAAACCCTTTCCTCCACTTGGTCAGTTACCTTGCGATGCTCCTTATATTGCCTACTTCAAAAGTCCTTCAATTCCACGATGTTGGCAAACCAGCTTTTCCTATTTTCTTGTTAGTACCCATGCATTATCTTTCTTATTGTACCATGTAAGTAATGTGATTTGTAAGGTTATGTTTTATCTCACTTTCTCAACAGTTTCTGCACACTGGAGGAAGACACAGAACAAAGACATGCGATGAATCAAAGTATCCTCTACAACAATGGTAAGGCCCATCTCATGGGTAGCAGGTGTAGGCATATTAACAGACGGCAGTGGTCACATGATAATTAAAATCTTTCCTCATTTCAGTTGTTTCGTTCGTCTCGTCTTGCCACCATTTCACACAGAAAACAAATCTGTCTAATATCCACTACGGCACACCAGCTCATTTATGCAAATGTAGTAATTAGTCTTGATGAAATGGTAGGAAAAACCGTTAAATTATTTTCAACTCGATACGGTCAACATTCTGTACCGTTGGTGCACTTACTGTAGATACAACAAAGTATCGCTGCATTGAAAAATTACTATTTATGTTTAGTCAAACTGCACCACAGTAAAGCACCAGTTCATATGTTGTATTTGTCTTCTCGTTATGGCCATATCTAATTTTTATCATCCTGTATCTGCCATCTCCACTATGCTTCACTAACTTCCCACAAGCACAGGAGTATAAACAAATAGTCATTATGTGCACGCAATAATACATCATTCTGTATTTCTTCCCCTTTGAAACAAATACTGTGCAACATCATTTACCCTTGGTCATTATATAATGTTCTTTCACGAGACTCATTTTTATTATTTGAAGAATGAGTTTTCTTCGAGATGTTCATTATGATATTTATTGTGTATTTTATTTTTTCAGGAATACTCGCGATTGTCTTTGATATTCTACAGCAAACATTTGACAGCAAATTGGTGGTTTGTCCAACTAATTTCCGTTATATTTTAGTCGAAACGTTACCAAAATCATGCATGACTATTTATATATTTAGCAAAGACAACATAAGTTCTTACATGGTTCGGTATTCCACCCAGAGACCGAATCGATTACTATTGCAAGCATTAAGCCAAGATACAACCACTGCTCAAAAACTACTCGTTCACATAATCACAACTTTGATTTTGGCATTGTGTGCACATGTTTACTTGATGTTGCCAATTTAATGCTGTAAGCATTTTGGCCAGAAAAGCAACCTTAATAACAAAGTAATTGGAGTATTTACAAAATTTTAGTAAGGCAACTACACTTGGTAGAACTGATTGACTGTAATACTGTTAAACTGAGCAACAAATTGTATTATATGAATAAGGTAATTATATCTTGTGAATGTGTGATAATTTACTATTACCTGTATAATTAGTTTGCTACATAACACGATTTTACAACATTCCGGGTTTGTGCAGGAGCAGTACAGGGGGATCCAGGGGGTGTTCCAGCGCTGTTTCACCCTGCTTAGGGTGATGGCTCGGGGCAACAAGTTGGTACAAAGGCGGATGTTTGACCGACTAAACATGCTTCTCTTGGTCGAGGGCGCTGTACCGGAAATGGCTGATGCCCTCATTGAGGTAAGTGCCTAGGATTATTGGTATATTTTAGGGACGGGAACTATTTTATGTCCGGGCTCATTTCATATGAATGAAATTCCAATGATTTTGAGACAGTACCCCCTTTTGGCATTTTTTTGCTGCCTGTACGATTTTTTAAAAACGGATATGGCCATATTATGAGGATAACAATACTTATCGTGTGTCCAGAGTAAAATCTGCAACATATTTGGACTCCATTTTTGTATGTTGACTTTCTAGAGAAAATAAGACAGAATGTAACGTATTTTGTTCAGCAGGATGACGAAACAATACATTTTAACACAGTTTGATGGTCAGAATATAAATTTGATAATTATAAATCATTGAAAACGCTAACATTGTAGCTTAGTCACGCATTAATATTCGAAGCTACCCTGAGGTGGAGCAACGGGTTACATACGGAAAAAAATTAAGCCTAGTTGGGTATAAGTTTTAAAATTGACTGAATAATGATTAAAATATGAATATATGTATGTATGTTTGTATATATGTATGTATGTGTGTGTGTATATATATATATATATATATATATATATATATATATGTATATGTATATGTATATGTATATGTATATATATATATATATATATATATATGAAAAAATATTTGCATGAATATTTAATAAATTTGATAGTTATATGTGTAAGAACACTGCTTATACTACATCGTATTCTCAATACGGTATAAACTGCATATTAAATAAATTGGAACAGATAAACATTTTATTCATCAACATAAACTAATTAACATTTGTATCTTACTGCAGGTGTTCAGAGGAAACAAGCAGACGTGTTCGAAGATTGCACCGTTTCACATCCAGAAGATGATGCTGCTGGTGGCTGTCCACAGAACTGCGGCACCACAGCTTCTGTGGCTGCTTCACGCTGTCGTCAAGGTTATGGACATCTCAATGGTGCTGAAGAAGAATCAGGGAGCGGTGATGAAGGCCTTCGTCCAGTCCCGCTCTAAAGTCGCATCCATCATTGACGAAAACAAACAGGAGATGTAGGCAGTCTTCTAAGAGCTGGGTTAATACAGTAATTCCCAAATAGATGATTATGTAATTGGTTGATTCTTCAATCAATCGATGTTCTTTCATGATTACAACTCTATGACAGTTATTGTCATGACAGTGTAACTGAGGAGATCGTTGCTTGCGGCAAGGATCTCCGAGTGGCCTATACTTAAATATAAAATAATGTAAATAAATAAATAAATAAAATAAAATAAATAATAAATAAATAAAATAATACGAAATAATAATGCAAAGTTAGTGTTAGTGGTATATAACACGTTAGTGCTATATAAGCAGTTGCCATTATTCCTATTTGATGTCTATAAGATATTATTACCCTACTATAACTTATATTAATATACACAGTTCAGTCATATAATTAACTTGATGTACACAAAACAGACTTATAATTTCAGTGTTGTTTTAGAAGCAGTGGTACTATGTTTCTACTTTTGTGCTACAAATTGTTCGTCTGGTGAGATAACATCATGGGGTAAAAATATTGTTGGATCACTGATTAACATCCATTGACCACGGAAATGTTACAGTTTGAAGCTGCTGAACGGTTCGCCCAATCCAGACCTGGTCTATTTGAACTCACTCGTTGATCTGCTGGCCACGTGCGCTGAGGTGTGTTGTTGGATCTCTAGTGTTCTTCCTTCGGTCGAGAGGAATATTTTACAATTCCATGAATTAGGAATGTGATGTGTCGTTCAACGAATATGTATTTGTATACCTTCAGTCTCGTGGCCTTGCCAAAGCGATACCAATCATAAATTGTAATAAGAAATAATTATTGTTTTGATGTCAGGGTAGTTATCTGCAAATATTTATATGTTAAGCAACTTTGTATTTTGTAAAATGATAATATATATTGTGCTAGTGTGCGTGTGTCTTGTCTGAGAGTAAGTGTGTGAGTCATCGAGGTAGCGAACGAGCACGCTTTCTTGCGTGCGTTCATACTTGTGCAATGCAAGATATATTTAAATAGCAAGGAAATAATGGTGTGTCAAGTATAAATGTTAAGGCTTCAGTTTCAGCAAAAATGATGGCCTATTTTAATGAGGTCAGTTATCTGGAGATAACTTCCCCTGTATTTGTGAAACTTGACCCTTTGTCCTGCCCTGTCATGTCATGACTCCTGGTGATATGTGTTGACAGGGTGAGAATCGTTTCATCGATTCTGTCTGCCAGAACATCTTCAGTATGATCGACCTACTACATATCCTCACTGACAACTCGGTGCCGAATGTCACGAAGGCGCCTTACGCTCGCTTCCTCCACTGGGTTTATCTCAATGCCACCATCGAGGACTCTGACGTCTCTCAGCTGCCACACCACAGGCATGTGTGCCACTAGCAGGGTCTTATTTGGATCGTCTTCATATTGGCTTTAATTCCTGTAGCAGAGGTAGGCCAGTGCGTATGACTGCATTGACAACTTTTTGAGTGTGCTCTGTATGCGGCTTGAGTCGACAGCGCATCGTCAAACCATGTCCACAACTCGGAACAGTCATAGAAACACGAAATAATCGACGAATATAATTGTGAACTTTTTCATGATTTCGTGAATTATTTTAAGTATGAAAACTTTTGTTCAACAGTTCAAACGTACATCATTTTTTAAAACATGTTCGGTGTGTATATTTATGACATGAAAGGGTTTTAAGATGTATTTTGTCAGCATTGACCTGCTTCACATTATCAGTTTCATTATTATTTCATCAGCTTCATCATTTCATCAGCTTCATCATCATTTCATCAGCTTCATCATCATTTTGGCCTCTAGTGTTGATCTCTGCTGGCTCCAATCATATATCACCAACGTCATGTGAATATGTATTATTATAATATGTCATATGCCAACATTTGATGCTTGGATCCCTATATGCCGCGTATGTCTAACTATGATGTCTCTGTTGTAGTCTCATGTGGCAGTACCTCAACTCGTTGGTTGGAATGTTAGCCTCATTGACATCGTATGCAGTCACCAACAGTCAAAATGTCAGACAATTTCTCAAGAAGCCTGCAACATGCGCGTACGTTGACACGGTTAAGCAGATGTTGGTTGCGTGTTGTTCATTTTGTCACCCAGCCACTTGACATAGTTGTTCTTCCTTTATAGAAGGGTGAGACTAGTTCACGTATTTTTGCAACACCCCAACTTTTAACCCTTTCCACTTCCCCATTCGGAGCTTTCTCCCTCCACTTCTCCTCCTCTTTACACAGTCCTCCCATCTTAGTCTTGAACGTTACATCACCTCTGCTTTCTTAGGTAGGCGGCCCTACTCCATAAGCACCAAGTGAGCTGACCACATATGTCCTCTAATTATTCTTCCCGTTGGGCCGAACTGCACCCCACTCTCTCCCCTCAAGTCATTCATCCTCCTTCTATATGTACACTTTGCCCTGTAACTCTTCCGACCCCAGTTGTTGAAGTGCTTCTGGTATTGTTTCCGTATCAATGCCACCATCTCAGACGAAACGTGTCTAAGTAATCAAGACATATAAACATACTACTCACAATCAGGGAAGACTATTGCGACTTTCCACAAATGGAGTTAACACTAGGCATAGGTGAAGACAATATGATATACTGGTGCTGAGGCGTTGCACAGAATGAGGTAAATTAATGTGGTTGCGTTGCAGAGACCAGGGTGAGGCGGAATGGATGTGGTATCATGGCAGTCTTGTCTACATGCTCGATGCCGTACTGCCGTTACTACAGGTACCCGCAATGCAACAACCAACAACGTTTTCAATAGGAAAAACCTATGTCGTACATTTCAAGCAAATTGTGTCAGTTTCAATTAATATAAATGTCGTTTTTGCAGCAGCTGTTCGGTTCCCTTCTTCAGAAATCGAATTTTTGGGACTTGGTTCTTCTGCTTGTTCGATGCAGAAGATGAACTCCCAAGAGTGCAGTTGTGTAAAAAGGATAACTTTAAAACAATATTGCTTGTTGTTAGTTTAAGTTTTACGAACACCTGACAATAGTAGCAAGGTATCAAAAGGAAAGTAGTCTTTCTTTCTGCATATATAAAATTGCATAACACTGAATTTGAAACTAGTGTTCAATTGATTATGTGAACTTAATGTTTATAGGTGTTCTTCCTGAACTACTTTCAACCAATGAACAGGAACTACCCAAAAGAAACACCTCTCGTGAACATGCTTGCTGATACACTGCTGGTAAATATAATATCACACGCATGCACGCACTCACACACTCACACACGCACGTATGCACACACGGAGGTAGTCCCTTTGTACTCGATACACTTTAGTGATTTATGTGGCAAGGTTAACTTTAATTTGATAATTACAACAGTTGAAATGTCTGAAACTGTCATGTTGACTGGAAGTCTTAATCATGTTATCCTTTGTCTATTTCTACAGGAATTTGTGTTTGAGATTGGGCCATTGGTGACTCAAAGCAGACATCTCCAAACAATGACCAACTGCATGAAAGTTATGTTCACAGTTGCTACCTTACCTAGAGACGTATGTTAATAATATATGTATATATTATTAATTATTATTAATATGTGTGTGTGTGTATATATATATATATATATATATATATATATATATATATATATATATATATATATATATACACATATTTTGTCAAAGTCCCATTCATCAAACGGACTGTATTATTATAAACACCAATAATAGCTATGTTGATGTTTTGTCAATCTCGTTTGCAAACTTCTCCATTTTGTTATCCTAATAATTATGCTTTCTTTCATATTAAACAATCATAAAAATTACACAGCAACACCAAGCAAAATTGCTAGTATAATTAATTTTTTTTATATTTTCGTTCATGTTAACGGACGTGTTAAAGGATGGTAAAAATGATCGTAAAAGCAAAATAATTGCTCGTATAATTTGATGTTCTTATATTTTCTGTATTAAAGCACTGAACAAGTTTTCGTAGAACTAAACCATTCCAATGACTGTAAAGTAACAAAGGTCGCACTGCAGATCTAACAAAAATGTATCATTTGTAAACAGGTTGTGGCTAAATTCAATGACCGATACAGAAGTGCAGAGAGTTTCATAGACGTCGGAGCTAACAACCCAGTTCGAATGGTTAGTACTACTTCTTGTCATCTTCAAAGAATATTTGCCATATTGTCTTGCATACTGACGAGTATTCACTATGAGGTATGCATTCTTTGTTAGTACTGTTCGATATAACCTTTTATGAATGGTTGTTGAACAATGTTTTTTCTCATTAATATTCATTATAACGATACTAAAAATAATACTGTATGTGTCATTATATTAACTGGGTAAGTTAAACAGTTTCCTAAACACTCATCATTTTAAGCTTTCCAACTTCCACTGTAGAACACGCCAACTGTGAATGAAGACATGTGCTTCTTTTATTAACACTTTTACTTTCCAAATTAACAGTACAGGACTGATATTAACATGGTCATTTCAGTCATGAGGGATACACAGTCCCCAAAGTTGAGAGCCAGTTGGTTTACATCAAACATACTGTGTCTTCAGTTGACCCAAAAACTCTCAAGTAAAGGGGATATGCTAACGTTCAAGTATTCATTGTACATTCTTGCACCTTTCGTAAATAATCATCTACCTAGCTGTAGTATGTTCCGTCTTTCATAGATATGCGCCGTTTTATGAGGCGTACTTCAGAAATACTATGCTATGTGACTTCTTTCGGGAATACTGTACTATGTGATTTTTTTATATAAACACTGTACTATGTGACTTCTAAGAGAAATACTGTGCTATTTTACTTCTTAGAGAAATACTGTACTATGTGACTTCTTGCAGAAATACTGTACTATGTGACTTCTTACAGAAATACTCTGCTATGTGATTTCCTTCATAAATATTTGACTCTGTAACTTCTTACAGAAATACTGTGCTATGTGACTTCTTACAGAAATACTGTGCTATGTGACTTCTTACAGAAATACTGTGCTATGTGACTTCTTACAGAAATACTCGCTCTACTATATGGAAGAAGAAGAACTAAACAGACAATTCAACACGTTTGCACTGAACTACCAGGCAATATATGGGGGTGCGAACACTGTGCGGACTCAGCTTGGATACCCACTAGATGAACGTACGTGTAACAGTCTTGTTCCTTATTAATCAATTCAGTCCCAATGATTTAAGAGCTCCTTGTATGGCTCGCTCATTCTGGCTGAATAACCGTGGCCATTCACACCATCCATTTCCAAAGGTGTTCGGTCTTCAGCTGCTTGAACTGACCCGTCTATACAGAGTCCAACTTTTGATGTTATTAAATCAGTCATTCTTGGTTTCAGTCGGCTTCGGCCTCTTGTTCAGGTCTCTCTCCCGACCTGATAATCCTTTTTCAGGCTCTCCCTCTCCCTCTCCTCGCGAGACAACCGAAAATATCAGTTTGTTGGTGTAAATGTTATCAATGTTTTTCATGTGCATCAAACTGATTTTAAGTAGCCGCCAATAAGCCCAGATTCTGCTCCATATGTGTAAATTGTGCTTGTGCGTGTGTGCGCATGCATTATTAGGACACCGTTTAATGTGATTTAATTTGCTCAAGACCAAATACAGGATACAGCTCATCTTACGTATTCTGAAACGTTTGTACATGCTTATTTGATTGTGTAAGACTAACTTCCAGAAGACACACAATCTTGTCATATAAGTCATGTAATGCGTAATTTGTACTTCTCACTTCTTTTTATTTACAAATTCGTGATAAGATGAAAGTTTATAAAAACAAGCAACAAGAAAGCAACTGCTGAAATATTCATTCGCTTCCAGTAGCAATAGTAAGTACCATGCTGCCCTCTGTTAAAGATAATTGACAATGGTTTTCAATTTTAACTGAACGATTCTTTTACGGGACATTACAAGTTTACAACACAATGGTTGGTTAAAAATAACATCCATACAAGCATGTTACTATTATGATAGTTAAACTCTTAATATTTTAGAAAATACACCATTTGGCAATAAATTATAAAATGTACTAGTTTTGTGATATATAATATTATACAGACCGCTTTACCTACAATTAAGGATTGACAATAAATCTTTATCTTTGAAGGTGTTATAATTATAACGTTTTTTATCGGATGATTGATTGGTCCGTCAAATTCCGTTTTGTACAATTTTTGACAGTAAATTTACTACAGCAGTAAAGGTTAAAATATGAAATATAATTTTTTATGTAGATGCAATTTGTGATCGAAAGTCTGAGAATGTGGGCATGTTGATTATAATTTATGAAACCCTTGCATATCAACATTTTTGTTACGATCCATATAATAATAATGACTATTTCACCTTCTATAGCTTACACTGATGTGGATGGCGACACGGAGCTTCCACTGGGTCCAGAGTTCCAGGAACACGTCAACTACTTTATCCAAAGGAAATGGAGACAGCCAGATAACTACATTCCCACGAACCGCCTCTTCTGTCAACTTGGGTCAGTCACACACCATTATTTCATTGTCATTAAAAATAATTTGCTTTTGTGGAAACATATCAGCTTTCACTTTTATGTGTTATGTATAGATGTCTCGTTATGTTAGATCTTAAGTAAGCTGAAGAATGATTGCTAAATAATTCCTCCATATATGGAAGTCTTCATGGCTGAGAGTCATAATAGCAAGGTCGTGATGACATGGTCATGATGGTATGATCGTGGTAGCCCAGTATTAATAGCACCATCACAATGTCATGGTCATGATAGCCATGGTCATGATAGCGTGAGTATAGTTGTACAGTCATGACAGCATGGTTATGGTAGCGCTGCCATGCTAAGGTGTGTTTACATGACCTATACACTCTTGTACACAACAGTTTGTTGTGTGTGCATAAGTTATCATCTACTGGTCAGTTAGGGGATATTCATAGTACATCTAAACAAAAGAATATCGGTTGTGCATTGGTGTTGACATATCACCACTGTTGGTTGTTTCCAACCAGTCGGTTCAAACGATTAATCTCCATTACTATACGTAATGCAGATGAACCAAGAGATTACTTTCATTATATGTTTGTGCTTGGCACATCACTTCTTCGATAACAATACAACATTAGAGTAAGACATAACGCGCTCAAATTGAGCCGATTATTTAATGTTAAGTTGTTGTTTTCTGTTTTTGGGACTTATAATGCATGTAGTTTTGTTATATCAACTATTGTTCCATGAATTGTGTAGTTAGCACACGTATTTACATTAGTATGTGTTACGTGTTATACTGAATACATTTGAAAGTGTGTATACTAGTGTTATATTTTTCTCGAAAAACAATAAATAATATATTATTAATTAAATAAAAAAAAAATATTAAAATCCATTAACCCATCCATAATTGCATCTTGTAGTCATTGTGTTAATTTGTATTAATTAAGCTGTTGTTGATTGCGAGGTATTGTTTTATTGTATATGCCAAGCATTTTATGATATCAGTGAAGATATCCGCCGTGTCCCTGGGAGATATAGAGAAAATTCAACAAGAACAGATGGACATCAGTTATACTATATTGTACTATTTAGGATATCAGCGAGGATATCCGCTGCATCCCAGGGAGAGATAGAGAAACTTCAGCAAGTACAGATGCACATCAATTACATTGTATTGTATTATTTAGGATATCAACGAGGATATCTGTTGTGTCCGTTTGAGTGATAGAGGAATTTCAGCAAGAACATATGTGCATCAGTTACATTGTATTATTTTATTTAGGATATCAGCGAGGATATCTGTGGGGTCCGTATGAGTGATAGAGGAATTTCAGCAAGAACAGACGTGCATCAGTTATATTGTATTGTTTTATTTAGGATGACAGCGAGGATATCTGTGGGGTCCGTGTGAGTGATAGAGGAATTTCAGCAAGAACAGACGTGCATCAGTTACATTGCATTGTTTTATTTAGGATATCAGCGAGGATATCTGTGGGGTCCGTGTGAGTGACAGAGGAATTTCAGCAAGAACAGACGTGCATCAGTTACATTGTATTGTTTTATTTAGGATATCAGCGAGGGTATCTGTGGGGTCCCTGGGAGAGATAGAGAAACTTCACCAGGAGCAGATGGACATCAAATGTCTGCAGGTGCTGAGAGGAATTGTCCACAATGAGATAGTGAAACTGCCGACAAACTGGACATCGAACATGAAACATAACAAAAGGTCAGTTGTTTATATCAGACAGTATTTGCTTTGTCATGACATGTCATGTCATGTCATGCCATGCCATGCCATGCCATGCCATGCCATGGTGCATCAAGATAAAATAATTACATGTGGATTTTACCACAGAGAGTAACCACTTGTCAATTTATTTATTTAGGATATCTGCGAGGATATATCGTAAAAAGGACATAGATAAGCTAGAAAGAATACAACGAAAAGCAACTAAAATGATTCCAGTATTGAGAGACCTTAGTTATGAAAGCTGCTTATTAGATGTGGTTTGACAACACTAGAGACCAGGAGACTAAGAGGAGACCAAATAAAAGTGTTTAGAATAGTGAATGGTTATGGGGATATTGATAGAAATATGTTCTTCAAACTTAAAGGTGGAAGTAGAACCAGAGGACACAAAGCAGCATTCGTTAAGGAACAGTGTAGGTTGGACACGAGAAAGTACTCTTTCTCACAGAGGGTGATAAATGAATGGAACAAACTGTCAAATGATTGTGTTAATGTTAGTAGAGTGAATATGTTTAAAAATAGAATTGACAGATATCTGATAAGGGCAGGCAATACATAGATGATAAAATTGTTGGACCGTCGATAAGCCAATGGCTTCCTTGTCCACTTGCCGTGGCAATCTTGTTAAAATAACCGAGTGGTAGTAAAATTTTATATTAATATTTTATTGCCTGTTAAAAATTGTGCCTACACCTATTTTTATGGTGCTACAGTGTATAAAATTACGGGCCTAATTTTATTTATGTATTCATTTATTTATGTGCAATGACATGCTTTATTATTTAATTGTATGTGTAAGTGTATATATATATATACATATATATATATACGTATGTATATATATATATATATATATATATATATATATATATATATATATATATATATATATATATATACATACATATGCATACATATATATATATATATATATATATATATATATATATATATATATATATATGCATATACTTATATATGTACTTATATATGTACTTACGAGTAATACTCAAGGTCTTAACAACAGAGATAGACACAATATTCACAATGAAAGTGCGTGCGTGCGTGGGTGCATGCGTGCGTGCGTGAAGTGTGTATTACTACCTTTGAATCATGTGAAATATCTACAAGTATCAGATGAACATGGTATTTAGTTTTATGCGTCGCAATAGCATAGTTATTAGAACATCGGACTCTCAATTGAGAGGACATGGGTTCGAATCTTGGCCAGTTTTGTTCACTCCACTTTGCCTCATGTCACTCAGCTGTATAAATGGATGCTTGGAAAGAGAAGCTGATATGTGTGTAATAGTAATTGCAACATGGCTGACTGTTACTCCAGGACGTGGAAGGAATATGTCTAACAGGGGGTTCAGTGTAAAGCCAGTTGTACGGTCCTATGGACTGGATGCCGCGCTATATCATATCTTACCTTTACCTCTATATTTTACTCATAGACAGCTGAAGGCTGTAGAGAGAGTTCAGAATGCACTGAATGAGAACGACATCATGAACAAGATACTACCACACCTATCTCGTAACAGCGACAGGATGGTTCATGAGATTCTCGCGTTCCTCTCTGTAATGCTGTTTGCTGCCAACGTCAATGTGCAGGTAAAGAAAGAGTTTCATATATTAAATTATCTGCATTATGCGACCACCTGTATTAAGATACAATTTTTGACCATCCCTTGAACGGTTGTTAAATAAAGGTAACCGCGCATTGGTCTGCGCATCGTAGTCGTAAAACATGAAATCAACACTACAGTTGTACATACACTTGCACTGTCGATTGAAACGACGTCCTCTATGCCAATAATAAACACAAATTATGCATATTTTCGTAAAAGAACGTTACTAAGAACCGAAAACAGTATAAATTTAATGCACTACCAGTGGAGCTCCCCACGGTGGACAACATATGGTTAAATTCACTACAGAAATTTTTTTTCTGAAATTACATTACTCCTTGTGGGTGCAATTTAGCTTTTGATAACAGTTTTGCTATTTTTGCTGCTGACATAGCTGGTACTATGTCAGATATTTCAAATTTTGCACGGGAACCATCAATCTCAACAAAAATGTAATTATACAGCGAATTAATAAAATACATAAAATAATGAATGTTGTCATTTTTTAATGCGAGTTTCACATATTATGCTTTATATAATATGAACATATTAAATTGGAATATTCCTGCACATTTTATATTTGAATAGTAAATAAATGTCGTGTTATGACCGATTATGATCAGAGTGTAGTAGTTTGCTAATTGTTTTGCATATGTAGCTGTCAATATGTCAGATATTAAAAAAAATTGCATGGGACTCCCACTGCCAACTTGTTTTGCCTTTTCGGGCTTTTGGGGTCTAATTGATTCCATAGAACCTTTAACATTTAAAGTTTCATTACTTTGGATTCACAGTAGTCGCCTACCTTAAGACATTTTTGATTGGATTATGATGCCAAATATTTATTCTTGTTCCCTCTCTCTCCCTGTCTGTCTCTTTCTGTCTCTCTGGCTCTCTATCTCTGTCTTGTCTGTCTCTCTGCCTCTGCCTCTCTCTCCCTCTGCCTCTCTCTCCCTCACCCAGTTGTGAAGGTCTGATGCACTTTCAGGAGAGTATGATTCAGAGTTTCTTATCAACGAAGGAGGAATGCTTCTTTAACGTGCTCAGAAGTCGCATGCAACTGAGTCTGCAGGCAACGAAAGACCGGTAAATAGCACCACTGGCAGCCAGCCTGTTTATTCTCCTCTGGTAGCCTCTTTATTGCGTTTTGTTTGACTTATGTTTTAGGATATAGATTTACTTGCTTGATTAAAATATGAACAGAGGGTGTTTTAGTTGTCATTTGTGTATGAACTATATATGTTTGATCATTATCTATTCATGAAAACCGACCTTGCCAATTTGCAAGGAATGTGAACAAGACATTCTGAACAAAACAGTCAAATTAAACAGAAAGCAGTCAGAATGTTACAATCGACATTGAGGTCTCATTTGTATTTATAAATTGTTTGGTGTTTCACAATACTATGATTTTTTTTACATTTTAATACATTTAGGCATGTGCCTTCAGAATGGCATATGATATTAGGTTATCTATGTAAATACTCGGTGAGCGTTAAACATGTGGTTATCTCTGCAGCTGGTAAAGCTTTGACATTAACCAGTTTGCATGTTTGTAGTCGAACATTAGCCAATCAACAGAAGACAAGTGCGGACACGTTCCAACGACAGACAAAAATGCTGAAAAAAACTACAAAGAAATCCAAGTCAATCTTCTATCAGGTACATACACAATGGCACCTGCCAGTGTCACACCAGAGAGTCATCCTTCCAGGTGAAAATACAGCATTACATTTGGGAGTGGTATATGTAAGTCGTCTCTTTTGCAAATCTTGAGTTCGTGAATGACAAATACACAATGGATATGTTTGAAACTGTGTGTGAATTATAAATGTACATTTGAAAGCATTGTGTCTGAAAGGTGTGTATTAATAAATAAAATATTGTAATAAAATATAATCAGTAAAAGAAAATGTGAAATATTTAGAATGTGTTATGGGAACCTCGAGTCCAGCTTCATCAATTTAAGCAGAGAGAGACATACAGAGGTAGAGCTAGTATATATAGAGATGTATAAGGGGAGATATAGGGAAGAAGGGACGGGGGGAGACCATGGGAGGGAGGGGGTGGGGAGGGGGCAGAGACGGATGGATGGAGGGTGAGAATGATGAAAAACAGAGGGTAGAGTGGAACCTCGTTAATCCTTGGTCCCCAGTGTATGTGTCTGGATTAACGACTTTTCCAGATAAATGAATCATGCACTTAGCGAGGTATATTAGCTCTTGGAAATTCCTCTCCCCTGAAGTGCTGTCCTGATGTGGAGGATTCCGGATTATCGACGTCGTATTAACGAAATTCCACTGCACATGACGTGTTCCAGTACTTACAGCAATTGTTTTAATTATTTTGTGAACCGTGCGTATGCGATACATCTATCATAATATTAATGTGTACATTGTAGAATGAACTGGCCAACAGTCGTATCAATGCGTATCTAGTGGGAAGGTCCTCAGGCACAACAAATGCACTGGGCGTCCAGCCAAAACTTGACCACAGCAACAAACGGGTAAAACATTAGCGTGTTCCTGTGGAGCTTGGTAACTATTTATCGGTATCTAGTATTTTTAATATATATGGATATGCAACACATGTAGTACGCGTGTGAGGGCTTGCGTGCATGTGTGCGTGTGTGCGTTTGTGTACTTGTGTGTACGTGTATTTGTGTGCTTGTGTGTCTGTGTGTGTGTGTGTGTGTGTGTGTGTGTGTGTGTGTGTGTGTGTGTGTGTGTGTGTGTGTGTGTGTGTGTGTGTGTGCGTGCGTGCGTGCACGCGTGTGTCATTAATGGTTCCACGTCAATCAAAAACTCGGTGTAAAATCCTTATCTGTTTTAGTGGATTTATATTTGCGTCTGGCTTTGATCTAAGGGGCATTACTTAGGTGGATGTATACTGCTATGCTAAACATATCTAAGAAACTAATAGAAACAGTTAACAAGTTACCCAAGTTCACCTCCAAGTTATAATGTCCTATTTTTATAGTACTAATATTGATAGCATATTAGTACGTTTTGGGCAACATGGATTAATCACCACCCTATATTTTCCAAAATTGTGTAGTTCACATAGTTGATTCCATGCCCGTCTGAGCATGCATTCTGGAGATGCAATGTTTTCCTTTCGTTGAACAGTGTAATAGAATAAATTATAAATAAATAAATGAGGCATTTATGACGTGTAAATCTGGGTAAAAACTTGCTCAGAGGTGGTAACAATTTAAGGTAAAATGTGTAAGATAAATAAAGATAAATTGGAATAAATGGAGATAAGTTAAAACCAATTAAAGAAATTAAGATGAATAAAAGCCAATTAAATGTCCACTTGATTCCAACATGATGGTCCTCTCGCCGCAGAAACAATGCCAAAAGAAATCCAGAACGTCGATGGACACAGTTTATGCAGAGTGGACATACCTCTCTAAGCCGCACGAGTATCATGGGACACACAATCGGTGCTGCCATCTGTCGTGTGTCTGCAAAGATAAGCAGGCACGTGTGTCGCCCCACTCTGGTCAAGTATGTCCGTACATCTGCCGGATGACTGGCATGCGGCCGTCCACGGTGATCACATGATGTCATTCTCCATTGTATTCAGTGAAACAGAAAACTTAAACGGAAACAAAAGTCGTAGTTTTGGCCTATGTACCTAAGAGTTAATAACACATAACCATTTGCAGGTCCATTCAAGAATATCCCGCCAGTGGTTTAACAAGATTTAACAAGATTTGCCATCCAAGCCAAAGGCCCAGATGGCAAGTGGACAAGGAAGCCATTGGCTTATCGAGAGTCCAACAATGTTCACCTACTTATAACCCGCCCTCCTGATATATATATATTTACTAGGAAAGCCTTGTTGAAAACACAGCATCTTTATTTCATGGCCACGCTATACTGTTAGATAACATTACATCACGACTGCTTGTAGTCAAGTCTGCTTACACAATTGAAAATCTATTTGTAAACAATTAGTCCTACACTTGCCAATATGAATATGATATGGCCATGTTGTTTGCGTCTATGCTCAACTTATGCTACGTAGTTTAGTCTTTGTTTACTCAACTTCTCCCTTTCTGACTTAGCAGCTCTGTTGATTGAGAGTATGTGTTGCTTCGGTGTATAGCCGTCAGCCCTTCGATTTCGGTCGAAAACACTTCATGTGTCACTGTGGAAGTCTACCTTCATCGATTTCAGGTGGTTATTGGTTGTTCTGATTAACATATCCAAAATGACCGCCATACTTGCTTATGGGCAAAAAAAAATTGGTTTTCTGCATCCTTATACCATAGCGATTCCCAAAATATACAGATATGGTAATCACAAAATGGTAATCACAAAATACTATGTGCTACATCGCAATGTGAACCTAACTACATGCGACGAGGCTAATTTTCATCAAAGTAACCCGAAATGAAAAAAAAACCAGTTCGTCTTAGAGGGTTCTAAATAGCAAAGTTAGCTTCAGCATGTTCATAAATTGAGAGACATGGGGATCACTCAAATCAGACAAGTCTGTCAATCTATATGTTGAAAATGAACATCGATAGGAGAAATTGGTGGCCATCTTACAAAATGGTCATCATTTTGGATTTTTGAGCGGCTAATCGATTGAATGTGAAGAAAGGCCCAATGGGACTATCCATGCCATTCACCTCAAAAATGGCTCTTGTCTGCCCTACTAGTGCCAGGAAAACTGAGATGTGACTTCCCACTTTTAGCACGAATTCTGAGAAAACCACTACCGTGATATTCTATACTGTAATTACAAATGGTTAGGCTTCATGAGCAGGAGCATAGCCTCAAAACTATGACTTTTGTTTCACTTTAATGTTCTAAGCAGACTAGACTTGGTTTTGGTGTGAGTGCATTGTCTCCTTAACCAACCAGCTTTTCTAAGTTGTGTAAATACATGAGAGTGAAGGAGCACATAATGGTTTCAATACGTTATTGGTTAACCGATATGCAACTAGTTGGGGGTTTCGAGTAGCTAAAATGCCCAAATACTCTGAATGTTTTGATCTCAAAGTATATGTATAGTAACAATATTATAATAGCAATGTTATAATATGTTTTAATTGATATATTCACTGTTGCAGTGTGGTTACCGTCACAAATAGTATAAAGTATATGCACATTAGCAATATTATACTTCATGTTTTAATTGATATATTCATTGCTCCAGTGTGGTTACCGTCACAAACAGTATAAAGTATATGCACATTAGCAATATTATACGTCATGTTTTAATTGATATATTCATTGCTCCAGTGTGGTTACCGTCACAAATAGTATAAAGTATATGCACATTAGCAATATTATACTTCATGTTTTAATTGATATATTCATTGCTCCAGTGTGGTTACCGTCACAGATGGTATAAAACGGGATCTCCTCAAAATAATAAACAAATAATTAATTGAAGATTTGTTAGTTTATATGTCTTAGCACTAGCATATTTTAATTGATCACCAAATCTTGTATTTCCGAAAATATCAAGAGGTGAAAGATAACAATATGTTTAGCGAATACGAATAGTTTTATTTTAGTAAAAAATATATATGCATACAAATATGCATTAAAAATAAATTAGCTAAAAATAATGAATGATAGATAAGTAAAAATAGATATACACCTGTATATATAAATATATATAGAAAATGTAAATATGTTAAAATATGTGTTAAAATATATAATATTAAATAATTAAATAAATAAATGGGATCTGAAATCACGTTTTGTATAAATATTATTTTTAGCTAATATAATATAATAATAACCGATATGTGACGAATAGTAATACATTCCCTGTTGCAATGTCACGTAAGACGTCAGTCAGTTAACTAATAAAAAACCCTTGTTCATGCCATTAAATTAGCAGGTCGTGAATCATAATAAATACGTACCAGTCTGATGTGTATAAGTTGACACATGTTCAGTAAGTGTCAACTTAGGAATGTGTTGCAGGAGTCGGAAGATGGAGCGGACATGGGCAGTGTCTTCAGCTGCACTGACTCTGATCTCAGATGGCATGATGATGGATATATACAGCTGGTGCTCCACATCATGGGAATGATGTGTGACGGGCAGAACAGGGTTCTTCAGGTACCATAAATTATACAGTGTGTCTCACGAGAGAATCACCATTATAGGCTTTGCGCAGATTTACAAGGTTTTCTAGGTGAAAATGGTTAGAAGTGATATCGAATTTTGTTTGACGTTATGGCCTTCCTGATCAGTGCAGTGTTCGAGCTTTTTATGGATTATTAATGAGACGTCGAATTTGATTTCACGGACCGCTCAAAAACATTACTTGTTACCATTTGTAAATCTGAATAAAGCTAATGTTCTGCAATTTATGAGAGACCACGCGTATTATTGTTGATTCACTTTACGCGAACTTGTGTGTAAGAACACATGCCTAGGAATGTATTCTATATTCACACATTATGGTATTGATTTACATGTCAATTGATGTATGTTTAATACAGTCTACATTTGAAACGTGTCCGGAGGTGGGAATACTGAATTAACATACCATATGAAGTAAGACTAATTATGAATTGTGAAACCAACCATATATATAATTTATTTGTTTTGCTAACATATGTGCAGCAGTTTGTTAGTTACTAACAATGACATTCGTGATGCAGGATTACCTGCGTGAACAGCCGGACAACATAAAGTCAGACAACCTAATCAGTGAGACAACCAACTACCTGGGCATGTTGTATAGCTGGGTGGACAACACGACCATCTCTCTGCTCACGGAACTCTTCAACACTCTGTCTGAGTGCACGTCTGTGAGTAACTCATATTGCTCTATCGCTTTTTTTGTTCCACCCTCTCGATGAGTCGTCTCCATCCATTACGATCTCCTGCCATTCTCTTCCACCATCGGCTGTTCATCTCTGCCCTTTCGAGATCTATCTTAATCCATCGTCTCTTCTGGTTCTCTCCTTTCTTGCTCTTCACAATATTTCTCACTCTTGCAACGCACATCCGTTCTATCAATTGTGGGGCTTGTCTCTGTATTTTCCTGGATATCGCCTTCCCCTTCCATGTCATATTTCACCTGTACAAAGGTGAACATTTACTGGTTTATATGTCTTAAAACTAGCTTCCACGTGGGCACAGTCTTCTTCCCCACTCTGCTGGTATATCTCCTGTTGTGCATGCATTAAAACACTTGATTCCCACTAGTCCATTGGCTTCCATCTTTGCCGTAATGTTCACATTTCTTACTGCCTTCTCCACCTCATATTCTGTTATTGCTTTAATTAACTACATCAGGTTGATCAATTGCATGGCCCTACAAACGTGATAAACAGGACACACGGGTGACTTTGATCCATTATATACCATGTCACTGTATAACACTGTGTACATCTAGAACATTTTAATATGAGATGATAAAACACAATCTACTTATGCCAGAAGAATGAAATGTCCCACACGGGGTAAATGTGTAACCCACAGTAGCCTCTGTATCTGATCCCCAAGACATGAACTACTACAGAAATGTTCATGGCATTGCTAAAACATTGTACAGTCCATCTTGAATGAAGAAACATGAATGAATCCATTAGTCTCATGTGTAATTAAGTCTCTGCATTGCAACATTTTGACAACCTGAGAAATGCGATGAAATTCGCAGTCCCTAAAATATTGGTATTGCACGCACGCACGCACGCACGCACATCCGCACGCGCGCACACAACATAAAAGTTCATATTAATGTCCAAACACTGTTCATAATAAAGATAACATAGAATTGCAACATTTGTTTATCTTGTTCTAAGCAATACTTAGTATTATGCCTGTTGTTTTACTCACCCTCTTATTAGGGTAACTATCAGAACCAGTTGGTTGTGTACGAAGGACGAGCCTGCGACTACATCAACTACATCTTACGTGGTGGTGTGTCGAAGATCAACCTTTGTACAGCCATGCAGGTATGTTACACCTCTTGTGTATTGGCTGATTGTATTAACTGTGAAAAAGTTAGTTTATTATCCTTTGTTAACTGTTATTCTTTTGATATCTGTTAACTTTTCTGTTACACCACTTCGCATCATTTGACTCTTTTAATCAATAAAATATTGACATTAGTTTCATTCCAATGTATAACTAAGTGAACCAGTTGATATAATTGTTTTTATCTAAACAATAAGTGTGGACTAAGCATATTTCTTTAATGTGGATTCAGGAAATAATTTGGGAGTGATTTTATCTTGGTGGGAGAGAGAGAAAGAGGGGGGTTAAGTAATTTGATTAATTTGTTATGAGGAAATGTAATCTGTCATTTGCTTGTTGTCTTCAGTAAATAATTCTGCTGAATCATGCGGTGATTTTTCTTAATAGGTAACACCTTAGCGGACTAGATGTACTGTTGATCAGTTGTTTAATTTGGTGTCAATAAAACTATTACTGTTTGGGATGTGGTGGCTCTGCAGTTAGAGCATTGGACTGTCAATCTGGAGGACCAGGGTTCGCATCCAACTGCTGACATTTCAACATAATTTTTGTTCACCCCACTTTGCCTGTGTCTATTGGATGAGCTTATTGATTAGGAACCAATAAGCTCATCCAATAGACACAGGCAAAGTATTTATCTACGCATGGGGAGGCAATAGATTCCATACAGGAAAATGAAAAAACCTATGGTGGACTCACAGAGCCAGTCTCGATCTAAAAAAAAACACATGAGCGCTGAATTTGTTGCTGCCGAAAACGTGCCCTCATAATGGAGAAAGTGCCACTAGCGTCTTGTCAGAGGTGGACACCGGCACTACATATAAAGTATCATTGTTGTTGTTATTATTAATGTGATGACCGGTTACACTCAGGTGATGAAACTGAAACACTCCATAGTGTCACTGATCACGGCGATGACAGAGCAGTCTTCTGAGAGCGGAGAGACACATGAGTCCGTTGCAAAGGTAAGAAACATTACACAGGGTCCCCACTGGGAAACAGGAAAAGTAATGGACAAATTTCCCTGCAGGGAAAATCAGTGAATCTGAAGACAGAGATGACATGCTGGTTCAAGTGTATATAACATGCAGCCCTGAGCATTCTGGTATAGCAACCATCTAGTTGCAACTGTAATGTAGGTCTCATTGTTCAGGATTCACAGCCGCACAGCAGCACATACTCGACTGTTAATAAGAAACAAATCCTTCTTTCAACTCAATTCAAAATGCTGCATTCTTGGAAGGAGCTTGAAATAATTGTTCAAGAAAAGTTTAGACTTAAACTGTATTTGTATATGTAGCTAACTATCACTGAATTAAAATTACCCTGTGTGGCTGATACAATTCAATGCAATGGCATCCAATACAATACCGACACTATTATATTACATTATCAACAATGTAGCTATATCTTATATTTGATCTGACTTACAGGTGAATCAATTATATGTAGATGATTTCCATGAAGCTGTTATTGAAATTTCATTCACCCTAGGGTCGATATCATAATGCATATTTTACTACAAACTCATTTCTTCAAACATTCGACTTCCCTCCAACTTATTTAATGTTGTTACACTTTATTTTGCACAGGAAGTTGCGAAGACAATCGATTCCTCCCGAATCTGGCAAGCGGCGGTGGAGTGCTATGGACATTCTCTTGTAAGTACCAAGGGGGTATTGACTACCCCAACCCAGGAACGGATTCACATAAATTTACTGAATATTATAAAAGATGTTTACACTATTACGACAAAATTAGTATTGCTTTTGTTTGATGTACTTACCAGTTAGAATCATAGCACCAAATATTGGCCACCACGATGCTGAAGATATTGTTTTTATTATAACATTGGCTTGCATAATTTCTTGGGAATATTTTAACAAGATTGCCATCCAAGGCAAATGCCCAGATGGCAAGTGCACAAGAATGCTATAGGCTTATCGAGAGTCCAACATTTTTAATCTGTGTATTCCGCCCTCCTGAGATATGTGTCAACCTTGTTTTTAAACATATTCGCACTGCTAATAGTTACACAATCTGTAGATAATTTGTTGCAATCATTTATTGTCCTATGGGAGAACGAGTACTTCTTGATATCCAATCTACACTGATCCTGTACTAATGTTACCTCGTGTCCTCTAGTTCTATTATCCTTCTTGGTCGACAAAAAAAATATTTCTAACAATCCCATACCCATTCAATATTTTAAAAACAATTTGATCTCATTTTAACGGCCTTGTCTCTAGAGTTGTTAAACCCACATTCTTTCAGTCGTTCTTCATAGCTAAGGTCTCTCAGTTCTGGAATAATTTTAGTTGCTCTCTTCTGTATTCTTTCAAGCGTATCTATATCCTTCTTATCCACGCTTGTATACACTACTCTAAATGAAGCCTAACTATTGCTCTATACAGAGGTATAATTAGCTCTTTTTTTAGTATGTTATATTTCCCCTAATCAACCCAAGAATTTGATTACCCTTTGAAGCTGCAATACCACACTGCTCTGAAACCTTCATATCAGCACTTATTGTAACTCCTAAGTCCTTCTTTTACAGTAGTACCTAGAACGGTATCTCACATTTTATGGTTAAATCTAAGTTCCCGTGTCCTGTATGTAGGCATTTATATTTCACAAAATTGAATCACATCTGCCATTTCTCAGATCATTTAACTAATTGATCTAGATCATTTTGTAAATGTTGTTTATCACTTGTTAGCCCTTCTAACCACTTTTGTGTGATCTCCATGTTTCAGTACGTTGCTTGTTATATCATCGTCTATGTCATTGATATATATGAAGGATAATAAAGGTTCTAATACTGATCCTTGTGGTACCCCACACAAAGCTGATTTCCAGTTCTAAACCTCCCCATCTACAACAACACGCTGTCTTTTGTCAGTCAGCCATTGTTCTATCCAGTCAATTATACCATCCCCGATACCATGGCCTTTTAATTTAAGTAGTAATCTTTGATGTGGCACTTTGTCAAAAGCTTTCTGAAAATCTAAGTATATAATATCTACTAGTGATCACTAGTCTATCCACTTAGTGATTTCTTCCAAAACACATAACATCTTTATTAAGCATGACCTCACTTTTAGGAATCCATGTTGAGATGGATTTAATAATTGATGCCTAACAAGGAAGTCCACCATATGGTCTTTAGTTAACCTTTCTAAAATTTTCAAATTACTTCTGTTAAACTCACTGGTCTGTAATTCTCTGACTTATTTCTCGAACCCTTTTTAAATAGTGGTGTGATGTTTGCTTCTTTCCATTCAAAAGTACCACTCGCTCTTTTAATGACAAGTTGAACGCTCTTGCAAGTGGTATTTATACTTGTACTTGTTCTACTATTTCCAGTAGTAGTCTTGGGGGAATTTCATCCACTCCAAGTGATTTATTGCCCACCATTGCCTTTATTTTCTTAGCTACCATTTCTGGAGATTCAATTAACTGCCCTAAATAGTCCGATTTAGCCTTCTGAAATATAGCATTTGGAACTGTTAATGAGCTAATATCCTGTGTGGTAAACGTTGAACTGAAGTATCCATATATGTCTTCCGTCATTAAAAACCTTTTGATATTATATTTCTAGCACTGTCTTCTAATGGTTCAACCTTGTCTCGTACGCTTTGTTTACTCCTGGTGAACACTCTAGATGTCTTCTTTTATGTTACATGCTAATTTTTGTCATAGCTTCTTTTAGACTCTAATTTCTTTGATAGCTGCATTAAGTGCCTCTTTGTAATTTGTGTAGTCTTCATCCTTTCTAGTACCCCTATAAACCCTCCACATAGTTTGATTTTATGCTATTTTTAAACATTTAAACACACGCATCTATGACCAGCTTCAGAAGTGTTTTCTGGACATTTTGTTACTGGTTTGTGTGTACTGGTGGCTTCTTGTCATGTTTGAGGCATCTCTAAGTAACCCCCTTGCGCTTCTAATTTAAACAATGTTTGCTACCAAAAATATGTTTTATGCGACTGTCGACTGCTGCTGATAGTTCATCAGCAAACACTGCTGAACCCTTTCCACTAAGATGAAACCCATCCCTCGTGTGCATATCAAATCCACAAATCCGACTTCTTCTTCCCTACATAACTGCTGAACTAATGTTTTAATGTCCATCCTCCGATATCCCTGTCCCCTGCTTCCCATTACCGGTAGAATACCTGTCAGAATTATCTGCTCAACCAGTGTCTGCTTAGCTCTACTAACTAACTGCCTGTATTTCCTAACTATGGCAGTTGTATCCTCCCTCTCCGCGTTGTTAGTCCCTACATGTACTAAAATAGAACCTCCCTTGGTTTTGCATAAGATATTGGCAGATATATTGTTTTGTGACGTAACGTGTAAATTATACAAATATTTCTGATGCTGTTGCAAGAAAAACATATGATTGACTAATCGAGTAACAAGGACTTAACAAGCATTTGACATGACTGCCATCGGAAGCCACAAGCTCCAAATGGCAAGTGGACAACGAAGCCATTGGTTTATCGATAGTCCAACACATGTAATATTACAATGTTCCTTAACTATTGTTGCTCTGTGTCCTTCGACTGCCTCTTTTGTGTTTGAAGAAAATGTTTCTACCATTATCTTCATAACTATTCAGTAGTCTAAATACTCTCAGTAGCTGTAGAGAAGCATATGGACGCTTGTCGTGTGCTTAGGGTCGTAACTTGTAACCATACACTAAGCTTTGATACGATACGCATCGCGATATTTGTGTCACGATACAATACGCATCGCAAAACACAACGATACACAATTGTAAAGAAACAGTTAATGTGCGCCGCATTACACAGCTGTAAATATATATAAAAAACAATGTTCAGGGAAAATTGTAAAGACTAAAACTAATGACGTCTCTAATACGAGATTTTGACGAGACGACATTTATACATGTGTAGCCAGTTTAATTCCGTAATTACATTGCAACTGGATAGATTCGAAACATTTCAAACACGATAAAACTTTGGAAAGTATGTTTGCATGTATCGTATATGTATCGCGATTCTTGTAAGATATATCGGGTATGCATTGTGAGAAAATTATCGCGATGCATCAACGAATCGCAACAGCCTTGGTGTATTTGATTGACAGAGGAAGACATTGAATCCTGAGGAGGTGCGGTTTGTACTACGGATAGGTTTTCGCTTCTACCACATCCTGTGCCGCATGGAAGACTTAGACGAGGGACAAAACAGCATGGTTGCAAGTACGGGACAATGTTCAGGGCGTGTTTGTTACATTTCAACATACAGTTTATATTGTTGTCCATATGATATTGAAAATGATTTCATGATATGCATGAGCTATTTTGTAAATAGTTTAATCGGCCGTGTAGAAGGTAACGTCCTTGGGACTGGTCAAAGCCCTTTACACTTGACCCTTTGGCAGACACGTTCATTCCAACGCCAACTCGACTTGTCTTGGAGGTATACTGGCAAGCTGCAATTACTGCGCGTAGATTATTCGTTCATATATCCAACACTGTCTATGCCAGGTACAGCTGGATGAAATGGAGCAACGTGGCGTGAAGAAAATTGCCCTTCAAAACGAAATTTAGTTACTTATTATATTTTAACATAATATTTATATTGTTATGAATATTAGTATGGCTTTGTTTTCTTAAATTGAAATAAATGTATGTGTATTCGTTCGTCTAGATATACGACGTAATATAGATGTTGTTAATACTGTTGTGTTTTGGCAGACCTGCTCAACTCTGAAGTGGACGTTGACGCTGAGGCATTTTACAGCAAGTCGACCATATCGATTGAAGTATTGCAAGGAGAGAGTCTACAGAAAATACGCTTCTGGTGCCAGGATCAGGTGCCGTCATTTATTTACGCTTCAGTAAACATTTTTAACTTGCATCAGTTATAACTGAAACTGCATTTGGAGCCACAGCAGATACTTTGTTATTCTGTCTAGGTAATATTGAAACAATATTAAACAGGAGAACTACTTACATTATCAAACTGCAACTTTTCCATGCGTATGACCAGCTTGATGTCTCGTGTTGAGATTCAGTTCGATTAAAACATTGGTTACTCGGACGGCTGTTCAATTTATTGAAGCAAAGTTGCCTTCATAATCAATGTTTTATTATCGTAATTGAACTTATGATTGTTCTTGTTTGGATACTGTCACTATAGTCGAATCAGTTATTATGGGAACTAAAGCTTTTTCAGTTGCTGCACCGACTCTGGACCTCACTCCCTGTTACTGCATGTAGGAAATATAACAACATTTCTCCGTAAACAAAAACCCACCTGTTTAACCTTGCTTACCCTCCATAGTATACCAGTCCAACTGTGTACAACTGGAACTGCTTATCGAATAGGAACTGCTTAACCCCTTATGTTTTGGTGCACTGCGAGCTCTGGTTTCCCGAGGATTTTAGCGAAATAGAAGTATTTTATATTATATAAATAAGCACATATGTAACCTAAACGTTGTTATCAGACCCAGCCATGTGTGCCATTTGGGAAGGATGAGCAGTAAATATAGACTTCTGAATTCTACTACCATTATCTGTAAACCTTCGGACCAAGCAGTGTTCTGATTGGCAATTTTATCAAACAATAGACCATTGATTGTCCTACCAGATCATTGGCGTTTTGGGGTTTTCACAAGGGGTAAGCTCATCAATTAGTTTACCATGCCACCATGTCACGGCACAAAAGGGCACGACCCGATGCCCCCACCCCCTAAATATGCCACTGTACCAGATAAGAGGTCCAAACATATTGTTAGCTTCAACAGAGAGATTTTTTATACCTAATCAAGTTTTTAGTTGTTAAATAATTAGTCAAGTGACATATGGTATACCGTGGACAATGAATGATTAGAAGGTCACACTTATTTAGCTACCACCCCGAAGACTAATAAAAGCCATGATGACAATCATTGAGTGTGGCTGATGTTGGCCATCTTGAATTTTAAAATGTCCGATGTCTACACTAATTTTCAACATTAACTTTAGCAATGAGCTTTAAGAAGACATTATTTAGTGAAAGGGAATAACACATGAATTGTTTTCAGCCATCTTTAACATACATACAGTGTGTATTATTCTTGACTTACATTTTCCTGTTCGTTTAGCCTATGTTTCGTGGTTGATAAGTTATTGCCAGTCCTTGCCTATTGTTCATGTTATCAAAACTGACATTGGCATTGCTCGTGCGTACGTTGCATTGCTGTTCACCCAACTTGTCTTGGGTATTGAATAGAAAAAATTATATTGTTTGTGCTGGTTGACAGATCGAAATCGCCTGCCTTAACAGGAGAGCCGTTGCACAGGCACCTTGGTCTGTGAAAATACGGAACTGTCTCGGTGCATGTTAGCTCTAGTGTCGTGCATTTACCTTTGCATTAGTCATATTGTTCTGCACTGAATACTGATTTACCAGAACTCACGCTATTCAACAACGCGTTATTGTAAAATATACGTTATTATTAAATGTATACGATGTAAGCGTGTATTTATGTCTTATCTTATATTTATATTATATACACTTTTGCGACTTACCTTTCAATTAACTGCTGGTTTTGTCCTCGCTTTCCAAGTTATTTCGAAGCACTGATAATAATATAATAATAATAATAAAAGTATTTATATAGCGCCCGATCAATCAAGATTGCTCCCAGGCGCTTTACAAACACGCAATCATATCTTATTAAAATATTATTAATTGTATTAAGAATAAATATATTAATTATATTAAAGATAAACATATTAAAATATATATTGATTGTATTAAAAAGTAATAGTGTTAATCGATCGTTCTTGCTCATTTCAATAAAAAATTATAAATCAAACACGTTTATATAACTTTTTGGAACTCACGCTCACTGATAATCCGACTGATGCGTTGGATAACCAGAATTTAACAAGCCAGATGCCAGTGCCTTCTTATTCAAGTGTTTCTGCAGCGCTCTGGCCGATATTTGGAACACGGGCTCAAAACTCAACCAAACCAAGGGCATAAAAGACATCCATCCGAGACATTCCACGGTGATTACGTATCAAATGAAGCAAATGTTTGCCTAAGAATGTGTAATTTGAAATAAAAATAAGGAAGTTATATTAAGTTGGAGGGGTACCAATTGACATTATAAAATATTAGTTTACCTTTTATCATTTAACTTATTTAAATTGCTTTTAGGTTAAATAGTTGTATTTAGCTATATTGAGCTAGGTTTTTATTCCTAATTTAATTACTTGTAATTAGTTTACCTTTAAATTAGTAGTCTTTAACACAGTGTTATATGTATTTGTTTTTATGTATAATACATATATATGTATTTATTTAGTTAATGTACGGTACATTGAGCTTTTTAAGGAAATTACGCCATATAAAAATTTAATTATTATTCTTATTACCGTTTGTTGTGTGGTCACCAAGTAGCCGACAAATCCTGGCAAGCCAGTTCATCGGACCTTCATGGTGAATTGTGTGATTTTGTTCAGGATGTGCTTCGAGACGACGTGAAAGAGAAGTTTAAGTACGAAGTTGACCGGTCGTCACCAAGTAGCAAATTACACGGGCTTATGACATGGTCGAAGGACATCATGGCAGACATACGCTACACGCGAAAAGTCCTCGCTAATCCCTTCGCTAAGTTCATTATTCAGCACTGGTTAGTTATAATTCATGGCTAAACACTGGTCTGTCTTATTACTTTATACTATTATATAATTTCAGGCATACCAATCAATGTAGATTGCTTTGTCATACTGTGTATCTTTTGACTCCGGTGAGTTGTATTTCGTTATTTGACTGTGATGTGGCGTCTCGGATCGTTTTTATACTTGTCAGTCATTTGTAATCATTTAACATTGATTTGTAATGGTTCATATTTGCATTTGTCACATTTTTGCATGTGGACATTACACATAATATTATTTTGTCTTTGCATATATGTTGGTGACTGTTATAATTAGATACTTGTTAGTTATTGTCCATGTATGGTGATACGACATCTTTTAAAACTTGTCTGTCGTGATTTGAAATATACAATGAATTCCTTATCATTTACCCTGATAAATCACAGTTCGTCATATGAAGTCATTAATCAGTTATTTGTTATCATTAAGCTATAATGATGTGCGTGTATGTATATGCTTCTATATTCTATATTGTGTTTCTAAGGGTTCTAAGGGTTGCATGCGAGTTATAAACCCGCTGTAAAATCCCTATCTGTTTCTAGTGGATTGTTTTTACTTATATTTGCAATTATGAAACTTGTTATGTGGTCGAAAATAGGGTGACAGTGTTTTGCAGGTGGAATTTCAATGTGCTGGTGATTCTTATCAGCATCATAATGTCGGTGATTGTGCTTGCAACTTGGCACAGTGGCAGAAAGGGTGGGAAACACAAAAGCACGTAAGTCTTCGTCCATGTTCCGTCTTTGCACCCCTGGCTGCTACGTTCACAGTGCACATGTTGGTGCTACATTTTTGGGTCTGTACACCAATTAAGAAATGTTAATCCAGTGAAACTATGCAGCTGCATGCATAGAATAATTACTAGAAAGCATATTATGCAATAAGGTAATTTCTGAAAACCTGAACATTTTTCTTTTATAATTTGAATATTCATTCTGCGGTGACTGGTATTTTACTGCAAAAAAATTACTTCGGTGTTTTTCTTTGCTCGTTTTAGAATATTTTGCCAAAAGTAAATACGTTATTTCATTTTGGTGAAATAATCAGATGAACAGTTAAATTAGTTCTGACCGGATCCAGACGAAATTACGTGAATAAAGGCAAATGTGGTTCCAACTCTGTATACTATGACATACGTCTCTGTATACCATGACGTACGTCTCTCTGTATACTATGACATAAGTCTCTGTATACTATGACATACGTCTCTCTGTATACTAGGACTTATGTCTCTCTGTATAATATGACATAAGTCAATATATGCTATGATATAAGTCTCTCTGTATATTATGACATAAGTCTCTGTATACTATGACATAAGTCTCTCTGTATACTATGACATAAGTCTCTCTGTATGCTATGGCATACGTCTCTCTGTATAATATGACACAAGTCTCTCTGTATACTATGACATAAGTCTCTCTGTATACTATGACATAAGTCTCTCTGTATACTATGACATACGTCTCTCTGTATAGTATGACATACGTCTCTATGTATACTGTGACATACGTCTCTCTGTATACTATGACATACGTCTCTCTGTATACTATGACATACGTCTCTCTCTGTATATTATGACATACGTCTCTCTGTATAATATGACACAAGTCTCTCTGTATACTATGACATACGTCTCTCTGTATACTATGACATACGTCTCTCTGTATACTATGACATAAGTCTCTCTGTATGCCATGACACACGTCTCTCTGTATAATATGACACAAGTCTCTCTGTATACTATGACATACGTCTCTTTGTATACTATGACATACGTCTCTCTGTATACTAGGACATACGTCTCTCTGTATAATATGACATAAGTCAATATATGCTATGACATAAGTCTCTCTGTATATTATGACATAAGTCTCTCTGTATACTATGACGTAAGTCTCTCTGTATGCTATGACATAAGTCTCTCTGTATAATATGACACAAGTCTCTCTGTATACTATGACATAAGCCTCTCTGTATACTATGACATAAGTCTCTGTATACTATGACATACGTCTCTCTGTATATTATGACATACGTCTCTCTGTATAATATGACACAAGTCTCTCTGTATACTATGACATACGTCTCTCTGTATACTATGACATACGTCTCTCTGTATGCTATGACATACGTCTCTCTGTATAATATGACATACGTCTCTCTGTATACTATGACATACGTCTCTCTGTATACTATGACATACGTCTCTCTGTATACTATGACATACGTCTCTCTGTATACTATGACATACGTCTCTCTGTATGCTATGACATACGTCTCTCTGTATGCTATGACATACGTCTCTCTGTATAATATGACATACGTCTCTCTGTATGCTATGACATACGTCTCTCTGTATACTATGACATACGTCTCTCTGTATACTATGACATACGTCTCTCTGTATTCTATGACACAAGTCTCTCTGTATACTATGACATACGTCTCTCTGTATGCTATGACATACGTCTCTCTGTATACTATGACATACGTCTCTCTGTATGCTATGACATACGTCTCTCTGTATAATATGACATACGTCTCTCTGTATAATATGACATACGTCTCTCTGTATTCTATGACACAAGTCTCTCTGTATACTATGACATACGTCTCTCTGTATGCTATGACATACGTCTCTCTGTATACTATGACATACGTCTCTCTGTATGCTATGACATACGTCTCTCTGTATAATATGACATACGTCTCTCTGTATAATATGACATACGTCTCTCTGTATTCTATGACACAAGTCTCTCTATATGCTATGATATACGTCTAATTACACTTTCGCAGCTTAGGCGATCTAATGATCAAATGATGATTTTAACAAAAGTACAGACTGTATTAAACCAATTGCTATATATTAAACTGAACCTGATTTGATATTGAAAGTGAAAGTATTTTTTACCTACCCTTGCAGAGAAGTAGCAGTTGATGTTTACTTTGTCGTGAGTGACTGGCACAAAACAATTGGGAAGCAGTAAGTTTGAAAACCATATTTTCAAATGGACAGATATACCTTTCTGCTACCATTGTAGGTTTTGCAAAAAATGTGGACATATATCCAACAAAAACGTAGGTGGTACACAGACAATGATGGTATTGCTAGTCACAAAAGATTAATGAATATATGCTCTCAGAAATGACTTTGTGCAGCACCATCATTAAAAAACTATTTGATTTATACAATGGTAAAATGTACACCTTAAACCTTTGGTGCACCTTAACAACATAATTTGAAAGGTATCATGGCTGCATAATTGTGATGTTCAGAGAGATGGCGAATTAATTAATTAATTCATTCATTCATTCAGGTTGCATTTAGCACATTTTTTAAATTTTTACACAATTGTTCACCCTGTTTTAGTGCATGTTACGTATATGCTTGCTACAAACTATGTAAACTATTTTAATGACTCCTGTTCCTTTTGGATATTAATGATTAATCTTTGAATTAGTCAACTATATGCTTTTAATTCTCGCCATGTATGTATGTTTATATTTTTAAATCGTATGTTATGTATGTATATGGAGTTTTATCTGACATAAACGAGTTATATTATCCTGCAGTACACAGCTACATGTTATCTGGAGTTCATTGTTTTGGATGGCAGTCATGTGAAATGTTTAATGTATATATTATGCATAGTTAACAACTCTTTGATTAGCCAATGGCTTCTCTGTCCAATTGTTTTCGATGGAAACCTTGTAAAAAAAATTTTTTAAAGATATTAGACAAGTCGAAGCAAGTCAAGAGACAAATCGTAATATCGTTCATTACACTTCAACGCAACAACATTTTACAATTACAAATAATGTCAATATTATACTTAATGTTGACATTTGGGTTAACAATGTTAATGACTATGAAACATTGTAAACCAGACAGCGCTGTAGTGATGATGGAGGCTGTGTCTCGGCAAAATCCATAACAAGGTGTTCATTTTGAATCACTGGCATGTCCAAACTCAATTTGACTCGTACGTTTTTTGAAAGATAAAAAGGGATCAATTAAACGAACAAAACAACCAGACCTGTACGTGTAGTATCAGGAACCTATGTATATATTCTACCATTTTTTAATATAGACCATTGTTTACAGCTTTTGACAAACTGTTGCCGCACAATTGTAAAGAGAAACATTTATCTTGTTTCACTCAAAGACACTGCTGCAGATTAGAACACATTTTAAGACACATCTTTTTAGAGTAGCTTTTTAGGATATGCTGATGTAAACATCTGTATAAGCATTTAATATTATTCCATTATACGTTTACATTCGTTTTGATTTTTACATATATATACATTTATTTATTATTATATATTATTTATGGTAGAACTATTTTTATTATTTTTCCATGGACTATATTTTAAAGTATTTATTGTTGGTATTATTTTTAATATGATTGTAAGATGTGTAAGTGCCTGAGAGTAATCTGGATTGATATGGTGCTATATAAATACTGTTGTTATTATTATTATTATGTTGCAGTATTATTCCGGCTTTCTACTATGATACTCAAGTGGTCCATCTGATAATGTTCGTGCTGGCTATTATCCACAATGTCTGTTCTGTCGGCGTCTTCATCAGCTTCTTCGTCACTAATCACCCCCGATTGCCTACTTTCAATGACAACCCCATACTGTCTGCAATTGTGGGGGAAATAAAGTAAGTAATTAATCACCTCAATCTGCCAACCGCCACTGGCCAACCCACTCTGTCTTTACATACTTTTCTGTTATATGTTCATGCATCTTAAAGTGCGTAATATTGTTTATTATGATTATACAAATAACATTTTATAATTATATGTGCACAGTAAAAGTATGTAACATTCACTTTAAATTCATTGTCGTATATAACGTATTGTTCTATGAAATAAGACCACTGCTGTTTTTTTTTCTAAAAAAATTCTGAGCAGGCTGTTATGGCGAGTAAGTCGTTAAACACAAATTGTTGTATCAACTAGCCCCATGTTTTGAATGCGCATGTGCACAATTAATCATGGGACACTAACTAGTTCCATTACCTAAATCTCCTCAGGGCACTATACAGAGATGCACTGATGAAAATTCAAGGACAGGAGGCAGAATTTGAGGAAGAGGAGGCTAGAGTGCCGAAGTCAGACTTCCAAATGAAGTTCTTCAGTTTCACAACATTCTGGTACATAGTACGTAGACATAAATTACAATACAATACAATACAATACAATAAACAAGCTTCTGTTGCACTAAAATACTCTGGAAACCCGTGTTCGGTAACGCATCAAAACAAAAGGGTTAGATAGTTTCTAGTCGGTTTAACAATTCCAGTCATAAACAGTTGGATCGGTACGCTGAGGAGCTATGGAGGATAAGCGCGTTTAAACAGGTGTATTTTTTTTTAAAGCAAAGTATTACTGAATTCCACATAGTTGGTGCGGCAGGTGAGAAAGCTCTAGTTTCGACATTTGTCCTAACACTGGGAACGAAAAGTGGATTAGAACTAGATGATCGAAGCTGTATGGGCTGTCTTTCAAGTGTGGGCAATGCATGTAAATATGCTTGTCGTTTAGATGAAAGTGCTTGATTGAAAATTGTTCAGATCTTAAAAATTATGCGATATCGGACAGTGAGCTAATGCAATGATTTAAGAAGTGGCAATTAGCGAGAGAAATGTGGAGACCGGGTAACTACCCTTGCCAAACAACGTTGAAGTGTTACGATGTCCTTGAGAGCAATATTGTGAAAAGGGGAATTGCAATAGTCAAGTCAACTGCTAACAAGTGCAGTTGCAATAGTTTTAGTGTCAGAAAAAGACATGCTGGCGAAGGTCACGAATGTGATAAAAGCAGCAAGACACGTTTGGGAAATATGCTGTATAAAATAAAAATTGTTATCAAAAGTAACTCCTAAATTATGTGTTAAAACAGACACAAGCAAATTGACATGTCTGAGAGTATTTGAATAAACAAGTCGGTATGCATTTCAATGTTCTCAGTATCACCAAGACGGTCCTGTTTGGGTTTAATGCAGAAAAAGGCAGTATGTCAGAAACTAAGAACAACGGGGTTCAAACAAAACAATGAAGTAAATATCTTGGATAGTAAATTTCATATTTATGTGTACACTACAGACTATTGGGTATTTGTATTACTCACAATGTGTTGTGTAAAATGTGGTAACTATAAATTAATAATAATAATGTTTGTACAAAAATCAGCAAGCATTACCTTTCAAAAAGCAGAAGCCGTTATCGAGAGTGTAGCCGACCCTGGTCAAATATGTGTTTTTTATGTTTGATCATATTTTCACTGCTAGCATTAAATTAACAAAATCAGTAACTCGTTTGTTCCAGTCAGTAATTAATGTGTCCAAACGATGAAATATGAGTTAAACAAGAACCTTATATTTGTGATGATGACTTGTACCTTATACTGTGATGATGTTTGTCAGAAGATGTATATCAGTAAATTGTATGCATGTATCATCATATATTTGTTGTTGCTTTCCTCTTTGACCTTGAAGTCCAAGGTGAGGCTGGCGTTGTTAGTCCTCGATTTGTTCCATCTCCTTCCATAACTGATCCCATTTCACGCCGTCTCCACGCCCCGTCCCTCGCTGTCGTTCTCCCTTCCCACTCCCACTAAATCTCTTCACGCAGTCCTCCCATCTCAATCTCGACCTTCCTCGTCTCCTTCTACCCACCACTGTAAGCGCAACTAAATTTTTGGTGCGACAACAACAACGCTGACTGCAGAATATAGCCGTACACATGACTGTGATTTTCAGCTGCTGTTAGCGAATTCAATTCTGGGAACTTTCTTCTACGGATATTTCTTCTCCTTTCATCTTCTACACCTGGCAATGATGAACGAACTTTTGAAGAGGGCCATCATGTCTGTTACCAAGAATGGTAGGCCATATTCCTTAATTGTCGACTGTCACTAAAAGAGAGCTGTTTTATAATGGTGATAATATTCATCAGACTGGCTTTTGCAATAGTATAAGTATTTTCCTAATATTTTACAGACAATGTTACCTTCCTTTGTTGCATTTCGGCAACTTGCATGTTTCGTCATCGGACAGACAATGGGTAGAAACGTAACAAAGAGAACTTAAATAACTGAGAAAGAGAGCCATTTTGTTTGTTAGCAAGAATGGTAGGACACAGTTACGTAAACTGCTCTTAAACCAGGTACTGAAGAGAGACATATCTGTCACCACTGTAGTAGTTCATGTCCCATATTAACTGCATGTATTATGTCCGCCACTGTGAAGCATGTGCGCATATACGTATGTGCTCGCGCGCGCGTGGGCATGCACACATACACACGCAATCATGCATGCACACACACACACAAACACACACACACACACACACACACACACACACACACACACACAACGTCTGTCATATGCATCTATATAATTACTAGTGTCTTCTACATGTATGTCACTGACTACTAGTGTCTTCTACATGTATGTCACTGACTACTAGTGTCTTCTACATGTATGTCACTGACTACTAGTGTCTTCTACATGTATGTCACTGACTACTAGTGTCTTCTACATGTATGTCACTGACTACTAGCTCTGCATACCTGTTTCTAAATGTGCGTGTAATCTACATGCATGTCACTAACTAGTAGTGACATCTACGTGCATATTGCTAATTGTTCTTGTCACCCAAACGTATGTCACTAACTGTGAGTGTCGTCTATGTGTATGTCATTAACTGCTGGTGTCTTCTACAGGCATGTCACTTATCTGGGTGTCCATCTACGGTCTGTTCATCATCTACATCTACGGTCTGATTGGCTTTGCCTTCTACCGGCGTCACTTCGACCACGCGATGGGGATGTACTGCGACACGATCTACGAGTGCGTTGTCAGTCTCGTGCACTGGGGCATTGCAGATGGTCCCACCTCGGTGCGTACATGGTCTTCTTTCTTAGCTAAGATAACCGCGACAGAAATAAGCATTTTAATATATAGAGACTTTTATCCAAAGCCAAACGTATGTTCGTGCTCGCAGTCACACACACGAACTCACATGCATGCACGCACGCACCCACATCCAGTTATGGAATTATAAGAATGAACAGCTTTGACAGGGGGTTGTGGCACGCTCTGAGAAACGAATGTTTGGGAAGCGCAATATAAGTTGAACGCTATTTGAACATTATGCCTTGCCTTGCTTCGCTTTATTGTCTTAGCAACCTCTGCGAGAATTTGAATGATCTGATGAGATTGAAACATAATACAGTTGAAACAATAAAGTGTCACAAGTTCAAGCAGAAATATCAATATGTCCATTGGTACTTGGTGCTGCCTGTCAATATATTGGTGTCATGATGGAATATAACTCTCGAAATTGCGACGCAATACTGGCAGTTATAGCTACGCGATGCCTTGCTCTTATATTACGTAACTTCGAATAATTGTAGAAAAGACGCATATCGGTGTGAACCAATTGTTCGATTAGCGTTGTGAACAACTGTACGTAATAACTAAAAAGGGTAGTTTGATTGTTCATACAAAGAGTAATTTCAGGATGAATGTTTCGTCTAGCAAGAGTAGCATAACATACAACCATACATATTAACATACGTATAAACAAATATAAACATACATACAAACATAAATATAAACATACATATAACCATACATACAAACATACGTACAAACATATGTACAAAGATACGTACATATGTAATATATATGAGCTGGTTTAACAAAACAAACATTCCTGTTTTTATTTCATAGCAACGATAACTAATTACTCATAGAAAGTACATGAAATACTCGGTGGTAGTAATGTCATTACATATAAACATACATACAAACATACATACTCACGGTGGATTATTATAAGATTATTATTATTTCAGATATTGCACATACCAGAAAAGGGTACGTTCAGTGTCTACTCGTCCATTGCATTGTATGAAGTGACGTTCTTCATCATAGTATCGGCCATTGGCCTCAGCATTGTATTTGGCATCATTGTTGATACATTCACGCAGCTTCGAGACGAGAAGGTTCGCACTTGTAATATAATACATGTAGGATTCGTCATCGACACTTGTTCACGATGCAATACGCGGTATATTTACACGAATTACGATACATGCACGATGCGTGCAAACATATTTTCCAAAAGTTTTATCGTGTTGAAAGTTGAAACTGGGTCAAAAGCCATGGAAATTGTCTATCCATTTGTAATGTAGTCAACGTCAACGGAATCAAATTCGCTTGCTACCAATCACTCGCATTAGAGATGTCAATAGTTAAGATCATTACCATTTTTTATTGAATACAGTGCTTTCAATAGACATTTACAAAAAGTTTAATGCGGCGCAAGTAAATTGCTTCTTTACAACTGTATATCGTTATGTATTGCAACACAAATATCACGACGTGTATCACACTTAGTGTATCGTTACAACCCTAATAACGTCCGTAGTGCAGGCCCGGAGCATCCACACCCGATACAACCGATGCAACTACACCGTAACGTGTTATTTTGTGTATGATAATAATATATAATAGTATAATGTGATACGAAATAATGCGTCGGTCAGATTTGAAGCCTAGATCTGGCTCAGATGTACACACCTTCATGAACCATATGACTAGATTGCAATCAGGTGTCTATTTGGCAGTGTCACCATTTTACCAGCCTGTACGTTCTAATATAGAAATTACTGGGATGTCATTTTTAAAAATTAAGTGTCTAATGTGACTCTGTGTTCTGGAAATGTCCTCACGTCCACACCAGTGGTTTTTCAAATATGACTCAGTATATAGGTCAAAATATGTTATTTCTAGTTTTGATGTGTCACTCTGAAATTGCTATCGTTTTAAGGGTAGTTCTAGATCTGTATAATTACTCAGCAAAGTCCTAAGATATTGCGTTGTGAGTCCATCACAGATTTTTTCTATTTCCCTGCGTGGGATCTTTTACTTCCCCTGGCACAGACACCAGATAGAAGGGACCAACAGCTTTTACTGTCCCTTCTGAAAGACACAGGCAAATTGGGGTGAACGAAATTGCCCAAGCTTCGAAACGGCGGAGGTGGTATCGAACCCCGGTCACCTCGATCAACAGGCAATATCTAACCACATAGAGACCACCGCTCCCCACATAGTTAGTTTATTGTTGTCATCCAATATACAGGAATAAATAGTTGCATATGCTGCGTTGTGTATTTCAGTGGCAAGCCGACAATGACATGAAATCAGTGTGTTTCATCTGTGGTTGCCCCAGCAGCATGTTTGAACATCATCCTGGGGTATGTTAACTCTGTACACACCAACACTGCTCCCTGCCCAAGTAATGTGGGGTGGTATCTATGTAACTGTTATGTGCACTTCGGGTTGCTACCTTGCAAATAGCCATAATTGCCATGCCACATATAATAATTATAATTAGTTATAATATTAATTTGTATAAATAATTCTACTACACATTTAGCTACCTATGTAAATGTGAGTATATACCCACTGTGGATGGCCACAATACTTTTAGCAGTATTACAAATACTGGCAATACAGTTGCATGTTCCTAAAAGTATTGCAAATGATTGCTTTGAAAATATGACAAATATATATATATATATATATAATATTAGTAATAACAATAATAAGACAAGGTGAGATAAATATACTATATTTCATATTCCACTTAATACAAAACAATACACTGAGTATTGTGCGTGCACAGTGCACACACACACACAGTCATACACACACACTCTTTCATACACACACACACTTTCTCTCTCACACACTCTCACACACATACACACTCTCACACGCACACGCACACACACTAAAAAATGTGTTGCAGGGCTTTGAGTGTCACGTTAAAAGGGAACACAACCAGTGGGCCTACCCATTCTTCTTCATCTACCTGGAGGAGACTCGACGGGCCGACTACAGCGCGCTCGAACTCTACATCAGTCGCCAGGTCTGCACACGCACGCACGCACAAGTGACGGATCGACTGCAGCGACTTTACATTTTACATGCATGCATGCCATGCATGAGACTTTCTGCGACTTTGAGCTTTACATAAGTTGTTGGCTGTGCCACGAACGCACGCACGCACGCACGCACGCTCGTACGCATGCACGCGTGACGGATCGACAACAGAGACTGTGACCTCTACCTCAATTGATATGTTGAACAGCTGAAAATCAAGGAGTCGTGCACTAACAACTAATGCCCGGCTCCCCCTCTAAACATAGGAAGATCACACATTTCTAATCCCCCAGATTACCTCAACTTATATCTGGGGATTTTCTGACCTTCCCAGAAATATCCCCTATCATGTGTGAACAACGTGACTAATATCACACGTTCCCGTAATCCTTCAGATACTACCACCACCACCATCATCGCCACCGCCACCCACCAACACCGCCACAACCACCCATATAGATATGTGGATATCGAAGCCTCCCCAGATATATATATATATATGTACTTAAATCGTCAGTCAAATAATATATGTGAGCCGGTTTAACAAAACAAACATTCCTGTTTTTATTTTATAGCAGTGATACACGATTACTCACAGAAAATGCAGGAAATACTTGTTGGTAGTAAAATTAATGATGATCATGACTCCTGTTTCAAGGTCGACCAGGGATGCTATGACTTCTTCCCACTTAATCGCTCTCTCAGCCTTCAGCAGGATGAAAGCAAGAACAACATGTTGCTGGAGTCTCTGTCGAACAAAGTCTCATATCTCATCGACCAACACGAACAGAAGGTACGTCCATAATTTATCTTCAAGAAAGTTTAATATCTCATCGACCAACATGAACAGAAGGTATGTCCATAATTTATCTTCAAGAAAGTCTAATATCTCATCGACCAACACGAACAGAAGGTACGTCCATAATTTATCTTCAAGAAAGTCTAATATCTCATCGACCAACACGAACAGAAGGTACGTCCATAATTTATCTTCAAGAAAGTCTAATATCTCATCGACCAACACGAACAGAAGGTACGTCCATAATTTATCTTCAAGAAAGTCTAATATCTCATCGACCAACACGAACAGAAGGTACGTCCATAATTTATCTTCAAGAAAGTCTAATATCTCATCGACCAACACGAACAGAAGGTACGTCCATAATTTATCTTCAAGAAAGTCTAATATCTCATCGACCAACACGAACAGAAGGTACGTCCATAATTTATCTTCAAGAAAGTCTAATATCTCATCGATCAACTTACAGAACAGAAGGTACGTCCATAATTTATCTTCAAGAAAGTCTAATATCTCATCGACCAACACGAACAGAAGGTACGTCCATAATTTATCTTCAAGAAAGTCTAATATCTCATCGACCAACACGAACAGAAGGTACGTCCATAATTTATCTTCAAGAAAGTCTATATATATATATTTTATATATATATATATATATATATATATATATATATATATATATATATATATATATATATATATATATATATACACAATAATAATAATTATTTAATTATATATATATATATATACATATATAAAATTATACACATACACATAACAATAATAATCATTTAATTACACCCAACACTTGCTAAGTCCATAAATATGCTGGTGTATTTATGCATATTCCAGGAAACCTCATAACTGGACTCTCGTCACTCGAAAAGATGCACTCAAATAATTCTAAAGGTGAAAATAAGCGTGTGTTGTTTTGCGTGCTTCTTTTTCATCGAGTGCTACATTAACTGTCAAGGGCTAAAAACTTAAATATGCGATACTGGAGGAACTAGTGGCAGGGAACGAAGCAGAGTCAAGCCACGACAAAGATGGGAGAACGACTTGACAGATGTCTTCGGAACAGCGACAGCGACTGGTAGAACACTTAAAAAAAGACACCGATTTCGCAAAATAATTTGGGCAGACACGTCCTGAACAGTATATGCAAATTGAAGAAAACAGTTTAAATAACACCTCGTGTTTGATCACAAAATATATGTTTTCAATGATTGATGTAGTAATGTCATAGGTTGTAGTCACTAATTAAATAATATATGACGATCCCTGTTTCTTCCATATTATGGTTTGGCATGGTTTTACTATCAATGGTTTTGCAATGAAATGCAATAATTATTCATTTGTAGTGTAACCGGCCTTTCTGAGAAATAGTTCAGTTGTATTTTTAAACATATTCACGCTGGTAGCATTTATGCAATCAATAGATCATTTGTTATGCTAATTTGTCGTCCTCGGTGAGAACGAATCATTACTTATATCTAGTCTGCACTGTTCCTTCACTATCGTTATTTCGTGTCCTCTAGTTCTTCTGTCATCCAAAAGTGGGAAAAATGCTTTTATCAATATTATCACATGAGAAAATTGTTGGACTCTCGATAAGCCAATGGCTTCCTTGTCCACTTGCCATCAAGAACTTGTTGTTTTGGATGGCAACCTTGTTAAACCTTGTTAAACCCAGATGTCTATATTATGGTAACGGGTGTTGTAGAACCTGCAGAGACAACGATTTGAAGCCTACCACCAACAACTTCTGCAGAGAGAGAGGTTACAGTCAAATACAGCAGTAGGAGCCACCAGGCACCCCAGTCCACGAACCACTGACGTCACCGCACACCACACACGCACCGCGGACGGCATTGTTCTCCACGGTGACGTCACTGGTCACCACTGACGTCACCACACACAACACGCACCGCGGACCACTGATATAATTGTCATTTTTCGCCAGGTGTCACTTCTAGCCTATGACATATGACATAGTATATGCAGGACGACATCAGACAGTTGGCGTCGATGCGAACTGTTTCAAACTGTACTTAAAAGTTGCCATTTCTACTTTTGACGGTCGATTCATTGCATTATGCATCAATGTGGATATACAAAAAAATGTACAGCCAAATACAAACACACATCACCAAATCCTGTGCTGCGTACGTAATATTCTCATGTTAGATGCACACACGCATTTCCATATTTATAAGTATTATATCACTATAATTATACTGTTAATATAAGGTGCATGTGCTAGATAAGCAACAGTAGAATTGTGGACTTTATTGTATCGTAGATATAACCATTTGCCTGGTTTGAATGGTTATGTAAGACTATTTTGTATCGTGTTGTGACTGATTGTAAAAGTTGTATTTGATTTATTTATCAAGATTTGGCGTGTATTTCATTGGGTTTTATACTACACAACCTTGTATTAGTATCTATATAAGCTTGAACATTTATAGGTTATATGAATGTACAACAATTTCCATTGGTTAAATAATATGAGGTTACCCGGTATGTATATAGTTGAAGTTCCCTAATTATTTTAATTTGTCAATTTCAAAGTTAATCATAAAAAACAGTGTTATTCTGTATGTCTTAATCGTTACTGCTGTAGTGTATGTATCATGAGAAATTGTATAAAACAAACCAATAAATTATCCGATGAAAAACATTATATTTTTCCTTCAAATGTCAAGATTTAGTCAATGTATATATATATTATATATATATATATATATATATATACACATATATATATATATATAAATATATATATACGTTTGATGATTGGTAACTGAGCAGAGAGACGTCTTTTTCCAAGTTGATGCTGATTATCGATGAGCACCGATCCACGACGAGCCAGAACAGACGGGTTCATTTGACTATGCTCAGTACAGATTGGGACACCGCGCGTTGGATTAATCGTGAAGATTTTGTCGGACTTGAGTGCTACAAAACCATTAATTAGTGTTTGAGAAAGTTCAACAGATGTAAAATCATATATGACCATTCGCATGTTCACATCTCTAGAACCGTTGGTAATTAATTTGATGGAAATAATGTTGTTATGGTGTAAAAGGAGGCGCCCCGAGTACAACACGTGCAAGACAATTTTTAAGCGTTGGAGTTTAGCTAAATCACTTCACCAATGCCTACATAATTGTCTCGCACTAGTATGCCATGCCATCGTGGAGTGGCGCAACAGGTTATTTACGAAAAGATTCTGATCCCGAAGCATGGCGACTTTTCGTACGTTGACAATGGTGGTGGCTATGCTTTTCTTCATGACTACCTCTGTCAGGAGACAACGTCAACAGTCGGCCCCTCTCATAGAAGCAGTGGCCTATCAAGGGATCTCGGAAGGGTGGCCAGGGGAGATCTTTACAATCCTACATGTATTATACTATAAGTTTGAATCTTCTCGTCTCGAAGCTGCGTGAACGTATCAACAATGACGGCCCCCGTGGGAGGTGGCGAGGAATTGAAGTGACAGGAGGATGTCGACGGCTCCCATGGGAGATGGCGAGGAATTGGAGTGACAGGAGGATGTTGACGGCCCCCATGGGAGATGGCGAGGAATTCGAGTGACAGGAGGATGTTGACGGTCCTCATGGGAGATGGCGAGAAATTCAAGTGACAGGAGGATGTCGACGGTCCTCATGGGAAATGGCGAGGAATTGGAATGACAGGAGGATGTTGACGGCCCCCATGGGAGATGGCGAGGAAATGAAGTGACTGGAGGATGTCGATGGCCCCCATGAGAGATGGCGATAAATTGGAGTAACAGGAGGATGTCGACGCCCCCCATGAGAGATGGCAAGGAATTGGAGTAACAGGAGGATGTCAACGGTCCTCATGGGAGATGGCGAGGAATTGGAGTAACAGGAGGATGTCGACGGCCCCCATGAGAGATGGCGAGGAATTGGAGTAACAGGAGGATGTCGACGGTCCTCATGGGAGATGGCGAGGAATTGGAATGACAGGAGGATGTCGACGGCCCCCATGAGAGATGGCGAGGACTCGGAGTGACAGGAGGATGTCAATGGCCCCCATGGGAGATGGCGAGGACTCGGAGTGACAGGAGGATGTCAACGGCCCCCATGGGAGATGGCGAGGACTCGCAGTGACAGGAGGATGTCAACGGCCCCCATGGGAGATGGCGAGGACTCGCAGTGACAGGAGGATGTCAATGGCCCCCATGGGAGATGGCGAGGACTCGGAGTGACAGGAGGATGTCAACGGCCCCCATGGGAGATGGCGAGGACTCGCAGTGACAGGAGGATGTCAACGGCCCCCATGGGAGATGGCGAGGACTCGCAGTGACAGGAGGATGTCAATGGCCCCCACAGGCTATGGCTGATACGAAGAAAACTATTACTAGGCAATTTAACTATTCAGACAACCGAGTGTCACATGACACAACAACAACAACACCCATGTGACAACTGAGTGTCACATGACACAACAACAACACCCATGTGACCACTGAGTGTCACATGACACAACAACAACACCCATGTGACAACTCATAACATTTAATTTTTTTGCAACAAAGTACAATAAACAATCCTCAACAACGTTAATATTTAAATGCACCAGAACTGGCAATGAAAACCAACACGGATATCATGATCACCACGGAACAACACTGCATAAATACTGACTCACCATAAGAAATTCTCCATTCTAATCCCCCTATAAATGCAATAGGCGTCATCATTTCAATATCTAGCTATTATGTATTAACTAAGACGCCTTTTAGGAAAATAAATATCAACACATACATTGCGTTAAAACACCTTGTGGGTGTACACAACTGATTTCACTTGGTTGAAATCCAAATAAATACAACTTGCTAAACTCTCTTGTAAACATTTTCTATTCATTAAAGGTATACTTTCTGGTAGTTTTCATCGCAAATTCAGTATAAATTATCTATTCTAGCATCTTGTCTACCCAAGTGTTTAAATGGACCACATTTTTTTAGTTTTAATCTAACAATTATCTGTTTTATTGAATGTTTTGGTCAGAATATATCATGCTTACATTGCAGATGTTATGCTAAAATTTGCCCTCCGTCAAATATCCGCTTGCATGGTGTACCTGTGCATGCACGAGCCGGTAATTGACATCAATTTATTAATAAATAGCTACATATTATAGCTACAATAGATATTGTATACAACAACGAGTGTCAACCACGGAAAATAATGGATGAATTTCCAGTTTTTGTCATAAAATATTTTCCTACGTATGTAGACATACAAAAGCAGCATTTACTGTTAACTACTTTCCCCTGCACACATGTTGGTGCAGCAAGTTATTAATTATATATGTATATATATATACGTATATATATATATATATACGCTCTATAACTTGCAAAGCCCATGCTTCAAGATACGCACATGCGCAGATACACCAAGTGGATAATATTTGACGCGGACACATTTTAGCATGACAAAGGAATGTAATTTTATCCGTCAGTACTTCAGCCCATCAAAGTCTGATGCCAATAAACTTTGTTCACAGGTATTGGAAACTACTGACAGTTGTTCATGGCAAGGTCGATATTCATAAACAGGTACCACATTGGGGGTTCAATATGTTAGAATATAGATTACACTATATAATGACTTTACGAAAAAAATAATCAGACTTGATACTTTTAAAAGTCACTGACCATAACAAACAAACACATTCTCAAAGCGTATATAACGTAACAACACAACTTACTCATTATTTAAAAAACATCAACAGAACTACCACACAATGGGTTCGACCAGTAGTAAAAAATAACAAAAAGTGTATCCTCACACAACATTGTGTCATCCAGCAAATAAAAAGCTTGCTATGACAAATGTTAACAAATACATGTCAACGCATTTTAATGCAAATGCCATTTTTCATGCACATTATTTGGGGTCGAATGCAATTGCAAATGTTTTGTTCATGCATTTTGCATTATGACTGGACTTTCAAATGGGAAGTACCGCTTTTTCGCTTCATTCCTACTTTTTGCAACTTTCATAATTGTTCCATTTTACAGTAAAACCGATATATTTGTTGCACGAGGCCATTCGAAGCACATTATTTGTATGATCTGAAGTGACATTACATATTCCCTTGTATGTGTTTACTGCAAACGAAAACGAAAATCAAAATGGTGACCGGCAAAAACAACACCTTTAGGTCCACTAAAATGTTTTTTGAAAGTTTAGTGGATGAGTATGTTACCCACTTTTCTTGGATGTTTCCTGCTTTTCAGTTTCCCACTTTCCATGACCACCTGATACCTATGTGTTTCTAATGTGGAGAACTTGCACATCACCAATACTGAAAATACATATGTTACTAATGTGGAGAACTTGCACATCACCAATACTGAGAATACATCTGTTACTAATGTGGAGAACTTGCACATCACCAATACTGAGAATACATATGTTACTAATGTGGAGAACTTGCACATTACCATTACTGAGAATACATATGTTACTAATGTGGAGAACTTGCACATCACCAATACTGAGAATACATCTGTTACTAATGTGGAGAACTTGCACATCACCAATACTGAGAATACATCTGTTACTAATGTGGAGAACTTGCACATCACTATTACTGAGAATACATATGTTATTAATGTGGAGAACTTGCACATCACCAATACTGAGAATACATGTTACTAATGTGGAGAACTTGCACGTCACCAATACTGAGAACACATCTGTTACTAATGTGGAGAACTTGCACATCACCAATACTGAGAATACATGTTACTAATGTGGAGAACTTGCACGTCACCAATACTGAGAACACATATGTTACTAATGTGGAGAACAAAAATGTGACACTGAAAATACTGACGTTAGTATCGCAGTAAACATTGTCCCACCGGAATGGTGAATGTTGCAATGCTGGTTTGCCCTGAACGAGGTGGCGCCCCCTACTGACTAGACGGACATGGATCTTTTTTGCAACATTTGCGACTCTGTACAGTGCTGTCACTCATGTATCCGTTTCACCACGATCGGTTGTTCGAACTGACTGTCGGCACTGAAATGGCAGCAACAGTTATTAATATTCAGAGTTTTTCAAAATACAAAAATACACATACTATGTGTAAATACAAACTTAAACATGTGACCCACTTTGTGCAGATATATTGATAGAGCTTTTTGTCATATATAGATACTGCTTTATGACATATATATATATATATATATATATATATATATATATATATATATATATATATATATACTGGTTTATGGCATATATATATATATAGATACTGTTTTATGGCATATATAGATACTGCTTTATGGCATATATAGATACTGTTTTATGGCATATATAGATACTGTTTTATGGCATATATAGATACTGTTTTATGGCATATATAGATACTGCTTTATGGCATATATAGATACTGCTTTATGACATATACAGATACTGCTTTATGGCATATATAGATACTGTTTTATGGCTTATATAGATACTGTATTATGGCATATATAGATACTGCTTTATGACATATATAGATACTGTTTTATGGCATATATAGATACTGCTTTATGACATATATAGATACTGGTTTATGGCATATATATATATATATATATATATATATATACTGTTTTATGGCATATAGATACTGTTTTATGGCATATATAGATACTGCTTTATGACATATATAGATACTGCTTTATGGCATATATAGATACTGCTTTATGACATATATAGATACTGTTTTATGGCATATATAAATACTGCTTTATGGCATATATAGATACTGTTTTATGGCATATATAGATACTGTTTTATGGCATATATAGATACTGTTTTATGGCATATATAGATACTGCTTTATGGCATATATAGATACTGCTTTATGACATATACAGATACTGCTTTATGGCATATATAGATACTGTTTTATGGCTTATATAGATACTGTATTATGGCATATATAGATACTGCTTTATGACATATATAGATACTGTTTTATGGCATATATAGATACTGCTTTATGACATATATAGATACTGGTTTATGGCATATATATATATATATATATATATATATATATATATATATATATATATATATATATATATACTGTTTTATGGCATATAGATACTGTTTTATGGCATATATAGATACTGCTTTATGACATATATAGATACTGCTTTATGGCATATATAGATACTGCTTTATGACATATATAGATACTGTTTTATGGCATATATAGATACTGCTTTATGGCATATATAGATACTGTTTTATGGCATATATACTGTTTTACGGCATATATAGATACTGCTTTATGGCATAAAAAACGATCAATAAATCTTAAATTTCGAGGGTGAGACATAATGGATGCTTTATTAATCCATAAAATTCCTGTTTGATACAAATTCAGCTGGTAAGTTTACAGCAATAAAGATTAAAACATTAAGTATGACACTGTTCATTTATGCGTGCTTTGAGAACAAAATATTAAGAGAAATTGGGAATTTTAATGATACGAAACCCCCGACTAGGTGCATCACAGTTAACCAAAGAAAATCACTGTACATTCCCTATAAACCAATTTTGTTTAGAGATGGTCCCTACGAGACAAACCTCCATGAATTGAGATGGTCACTATGAGACAAACATCCATGGACTGAGATGGTCCCTAAGTGGTCCATTTTTTTCTAGGGACAAAACACATCATACCTGTCAGTTGCAGTGTCAACTGGCTCCTCAAACTTGAGTCTCTTCTGACTCCGGGGATTTGAGATGACCCCCGAAGCCCCTGTGTTCCTACTGACCACAGGGCTGGACAACCGAATGCACTTGTTGATTTGTCGGAACTTCTCGGCTGACTGAAACAATTTACGCTTGCCCTGATACATCTGCTACGAAGCTCCTAATAGAGACTACCTGGAATAACCAGTGGTGCCCCCTGGTGCATAATATAACACTAACAAATCGTGTGAGATTGTCGATTCTTTTGTCGTGCTTTGAAACAAACGTGTATCTACGCCAACGCGTGCTCAATCGCATTCAAAGTTATTCAAACGTCAGATCAGCTGACGTTTGCGTTCCGATGATAGCGTTGTGATTTCTGTTTAATATTAGTAAGCATTAGATGATACTCTGGGTACCGACTCTTGGCTCCACTTGGGAGGTAAAAGTTTGTTTATTTCTGGTTAAGGAAAGCTCCTGAGGAGAAGCAATATTTTTCATATTGCAAAAAAAACAACCTACCAAAATCTACATAAAAATTGTACTAAAATTTACAATTTTCAGAAATCGACTTAGAAAAGCGATATTTCAGGGAAGAGGGAAAATTAAACCTTCACCCTTTACTTACCCCAAGCCTGTCTCCCACGGTGCAGTAGAGCTTGGCTGAGTTGGGAGTAAGCTGACTGGGAGATTGTGGGACTTGGAAGGGGGAGTCTTTCATCGGGGAAATGTAGAAGTTCTTCCTTCCCGCTAATCTGTAGTCAGAGAAATGTCATGAATGGGCAGTGTCAGGGTGTACATTGCATGCTGGGATAGAAAGTGCAACTTTTTAATGCAATACGTGAAACAGTTCCTGTTTTCAACCTTTGTTGGGCCATGAAAAAATGTCAAGGAATCTGTCCTTAAAGAATTTGTTTCTCTAAGCAATTAGGTAACTGTTTAACACTAGTGGTGACATTTGGTGACTAGTGTAGAACCGAAAAGCGGTGCCAACTGTTTAACACCAGATGGCGACACATTTAACGCCAGTTGTTCCACACTAGTCAAATTACAATGATTATGGATCCCGCTGATTAAAAAAGGGGTGTATGTTAATTAGGGCATGTACGATTAATAACTAAGTTTAACGTCAGTGATTTGTAAATTATTAGAAAGGTTAATTAAAGACCATATGGTGGACTTCCTCGTTAAGCATAAATTATTAAATTCATCTCAACATGGATTCCTTAAAGCGAGGTCATGCTTAACAAATATGTTATGTTTTTTGGAAGAAATCACTAAGTGGATAGACGTAGGATTGCCAGTAGATATTATCTACTTAGATTTTCAGAAAGCTTTTGACAAAGTGCCACATCAAAGATTACTACTTAAATTAAAAGCCCACGGTATCGGGGATAGCATAACTGACTGGATAGAACAATGGCTGACTGACAGAAGACAACGAGTTGTAGTAGATGGAGAAGTTTCAAATTGGAAATCGGTTTTGAGTGGGGTACCTCAAGGATCAGCATTAGGACCTATATCATTCTTAATTTATATCAATGACTTGGACGACAGTATAATAAGTAACGTACTGAAATTTGCGGATGACACAAAACTGTTTAGAAAGGTTAATACTGATGGTGATAAACAACATTTACAAAACGATCTAGACAGATTAGTGAAATGGTCTGAGAAATGGCAGATGTTGTTCAATTTTGGGAAATGTAAATACATACAGGACATAGGAACTTGAATGTAAACTATAAAATGGGAGATACTGTTCTGGATACTACTGTAAAACAAAAGGACTTAGGAGTTACAATAAGCGCTGATATGAAAGTTTCAGAGCAGTGTGGTATTACAGCTTCAAAGGGTAATGAAATTCTTGGATTGATTAGAAGAAACATAACATACAAGGGAAAAAAGTTAATTATACCTCTTTATAAAGCAATAGTTAGACCTCATTTAGAATACTGTATACAAGCATGGAGACCATATCGTAAGAAGGATATGGATACGCTTGAACGCATACAAAGGAGAGCAACTAAAATGATTCCAGAACTGAGAGACCTTAGTTATGAAGAACACCTGAAAGAATGTGGTTTAACATCTCTAGAGACAAGGAGGTTAAGAGGAGATCAGATTGAAGTTTTTAAGATATTGAATGGGTATGAAAATATTGATAGAAATATGTTTTTCTCACTCAAGAAGGATAGCAGAACTAGAGGACATGAGGTAAAATTAGTAAAGGATCAATGTAGGTTGGACATCAGGAAGCACTCATTCTCACAGAGGACAATAAATGAATGGAACAAATTGTCTACAGATTGTGTAACTGCTAGCAGCGTGAATATGTTTAAAAACAAGGTTGACACATATCTCAGGAGGGCGGGTTATAAGTAGATGAACATTATTGGACTCGCGATAAGCCAATGGCTTCCTTGTCCACTTGCCATCTGGGCCTTTGGCTTGGATGGCAAATCTTGTTAAATCTTGTTAAACTACATGCAATAAAAAACATGATTGATCTCAAAATGCACAAATTGGAGACAATGCATGTTGTGGTTAAACGCTTCATATTTTAGGAACCAACTACCATACCACTGTTACATATCAACTTTGTTCACTCCAGTAGTAATTCTAGGTAAACAATGGAAAACATGCATGTTGAGCATATTCTCACACCAACTAGAAATGTCCAGAAAGGTTATATTCAAATGTCTGCGATGTGTGAGGGCATAATAATAATAAATTCATAATAATAATAAATTCATAATAATAATAAATTCATAATAATAATAAATGCATAATAATAATAAATTCATAATAATAATAAATTCATAATAATAATAAATTCATAATAATAATAAATTCATAATAATAAATTCATAATAATAATAAATGCATAATAATAATAAATTCATAATAATAATAAATGCATAATAATAATAAATTCATAATAAAAATAAATTCATAATAATAATAAATGCATAATAATAATAAATTCGTATTAATAATAAATTCGTAATAATAATAAATTCGTAATAATAATAAATTCGTAATAATAATAAATTCGTAATAATAATAAATTCGTAATAATAATAAATTCGTAATAATAATAAATTCGTAATAATAATAAATTCGTAATAATAATAAATTCGTAATAATAATAAATTCGTAATAATAATAAATTCGTAATAATAATAAATGCGTAATAATAATAAATTCATAATAATAATCAATTCATAATAATAATAAATTCATAATAATAATAAATGCATAATAATAATAAATTCATAATAATAATAAATTCATAATAATAAATTCATAATAATAATAAATTCATAATAATAATAAATTCATAATAATAATAAATGCATAATAATAATAAATTCATAATAATAATAAATTCATAATAATAAATTCATAATATAATAAATTCATAATAATAATAAATTCATAATAATAATAAATTCATAATAATAATAAATTCGTAATAATAATAAATTCGTAATAATAATAAATTCGTAATAATAATAAATTCATAATAATAATAAATTCATAATAATAATAAATTCATAGGCAGGCGTTTACTTGTTAACAACAGTCCCATCAATGAAAAAAAATCTTGTTTCCTTTTCTTATTGTAAGAACCATATCTTTGGAAGTAAAAGTAACGTGGTTGGACGGCTGTATTTGCCAATATCTTCGCTACATAATTACATGTTGATATTTAGACGTGTCATATCAACATTACAAGTTAGTGTTTTAATGATATTATTTATTCAAATCAGTAAAAATAGAAATATAAAAAAATTCTGTGTAACTATGCCATAAAAAATTCCTTATAAAAGTTCCAGTGTATCTAGGGAATTCCGTGTAACAAAACCACGTTTAAGATAATCAGCCGTTTAGTTGAATCAAATATATTGGCTGGCATTTGACGAAGATCACGTAACAATGGTTGAAACACGCATAGCACTGCTGACAATTGTATGTAAATATCGTTCTGAGTTATAGTCGTGGTTTACATCAAAAGTCCACATACATAATATCCCCACCCCAGGACAATTTTTTTACGTACGAACCATAGATATAATATAGACTAGAGAGGCTATTGTCTTATTTTTACATAATGGCGCAACATGCAAATGCTGTTGCATTCTAAAACAACGTAAAAACACAAAATGTTATTCATCCTAAGTACATGTGATTATCCAGCATTTTTCATTGAACTATGGTTCCAACCAAGATGTCTCAAATAATGTTCTAGTTTTCGTATGCAATCTGAATGAGAACACACTGGGTATGTAAAAACATAAATATTTAAATACAAATGGCCAATTTTACATACATTCACACAAATTGTTGGACTCTCGATAAGCCAATGACTTCCTTGTCCACTTGCCATGTGGGCCTTTGTCTTGGATGGCAATCTTGTTAAATCTTGTTGAATTATAGATTAATTAATTTTCTAGTTTTGTTTTCCTATTTTTGGCGTTTAGCAAGCTGGGTAATGTGTGAACAAATATCTAACGAGTACCTCTTGCAAAACCATTATATTGAAATGATGCGCAATATCATGTTAACGTGTCACAGATAAGTTGAAGTGTCACAGATAAATGTACGATGGGTTTTGGCGACCGATGCGAATTTTCGCTCACTGCTGAAAACTAGCCAACATGACTTGCATAACCAGCAACAGCTGCATTAGTTTATTGATAGTAGTCACTATAAAACAACTGCGCTTATTAGTTGATGGATTAAGTTGATTATATACTATCAGTTATTTATATTTCACATATATTACATATAAATAGGTTTTGTAGATTGCTGATGATATTGCCATTAGTAGAACAACCAATCACTCTAAATACAAAATACTTTTATAGGGTAGGACTGGGCAAAACGCCCAAAGCTGAAGGCATCAGATGCTAAGAAAAGAATCCTTTGGCTATATATCGTTTATGTGTTATCAATGATCTAAGCTTACTCCTTCTGTTAACGTACATAGTCTCTGACAAAAGTTGTAGCCATTTTATTATAGGTCCTGGGGGGCACTCTACGCATTGCCAGTACACCTTTAGGACATTTCTAAAAATATATACCCTTTTCACATTCAGGGATTGGAATATACACCCTTTTCCGCGGATGGGAGTCACATTCTACAAGTTAGGAAAAAGCACACCGTTCTCAAGTTGATGGAGTTAATCCAAATAGGCGAAGGATCAAATCAAAATCAAATCAAAACTATAAATCTATAATTTGTTTGAATGTATCTAAAACTGGCCATATATTCTTATACATTTGTTTTTACATATACATTATGTTCTCATTCAAATTGTATACAAAAACTAGAACATTATTTCAGCCATCTTAGTAGGACCGATACTTAATGAAAAAGACTGGATAATCACATGTACCAAAAACGAATAACGTGTTTACGTTGTTTTGGAACGCCAAGATGGCTGACGCACCTAATCGTGAATTATGTAGTCATAGCCAGTCTAGTTTATATACATCTAATCGTGAATTACATAGTCATAGCCAGTCTAGTTTATATACATCTAATCGTGAATTACATAGTCATAGCCAGTCTAGTTTTATACATCTAATCATGAATTACGTAGTCATAGCCTGTCTAGTTTATATACATCTAATCGTGAATTACATAGTCATAGCCAGTCTAGTTTATATACATCTAATCGTGAATTACATAGTCATAGCCAGTCTAGTTTATATACATCTAATCGTGAATTACGTAGTCATAGCCAGTCTAGTTTATATACATCTCAATGGTATGAACCAACACCACGTAACCGCGGGCATGTCTACAAAATTTCTGCCTCATATGTGCAAAACTGACGGAGATACGTGGGAACCAGCAGACAGAGAGATAGACAGACACACAGACACAGACAGACAGAGTCACAAAGTACTTTATTATATAAATGGAAAGATTCTGATGAAACTGTTACTTACTCATAGACAGGAGATGCATTCAACAGGCCGGTGGACGCAGCACGAGGGGACAGACCAGGCTGGAAGAACAACACAGAGGAAAACGTTCAATATTTAACATGTTTGCCATCCAAGGCACAGGCCCAGTGGACAAGGAAGCCATTAGCTTATTGAGAGTCCAACATTTGTCATCTATGTATAACCCGTCTTCCTGAGATATGTGTCAACCTTGTTTTTCAACATGTTCACGCTGCTAGCAGTTACACAATCTGTAGATAATTTGTTCCATTCATTCATTGTCCTCTGTGAGAACGAGTACTTCCTGATATCCAATCGATACTGATCCTTTACCAATGTTACCTCACGTCCTCTAGTTCTATCTTTCTAGAGTAAAAAAAAACCTGTATCAATATTTTCGTACCCATTCAATATCTTAAAAACTTCAGTTTGATCTCCTCTTAACCTCATTGTCTATAGGGTTATTAAACCACATTCTTTTAGACATTCTTCATAACTAAAGTCAAAACTGTCCGTATTGATATTTATGTGTTAACTCTATCCATTGTTTTCACAAGATTGCCATACAAAGTAAAAAACCTAGATGGCAAGTGGACAAGGAAGCCATTGTCTTATCGAGACAACAAATTTTCATCTACGTGTAACCCACCCTTCTGATATTCACACTGCTAGCATTTACACAATCTGTAGATAATTTGTTCTCTAGGGTTGCTAAACCACATTCTTTTTGGCACTCTTCATAACTATATAACATTCATTACAGAGAACACGGTACACTTTGCCCCCGTAGATGTTCACATAACCATTTCAACTTTTGTTGAAGCACCCAGCCATCATTGGCCATCACCGACATGAACCGACATGTACCGACATGAACCGACATGTACCGACATGAACCGACATGTACCGACATGTACCGACATGTACCAAGTGGCATTTCCCGCCCATTTCCACAACAAAGTTGTGCTCAATATGTGGATCAATGTATATAGGCCGACGTTGCATGAGGTCTTAGACCAACGCACATTATGCAATGTTTGTTGCCACGATTTAGTACTCAAATCGGCTCAACGTTTTACCGATCAAGTCAACAAACGCATCAAGTTTTGTTGAGTTGCACACTACCGTACATGGCACGACTGATCCATTTTAAGTTTAATAAATAAACGATTTGCAACAACTTATTGTTCCTAAAACTAAACTCAACTTGGGTAAACATGTTTTCTCAGACACTGCGCCTAGGGTCTGGAATGAACTCCCCATCACTTTGAAAACATCTGAAATGGTAACTACCTTCCAAACAAAACTCGACATTTATTCCAAATTGCATTTCCACCATAAATCTTCAGTTGTCCCTCGTTCTGATAATGACTTGCCAGTCACTGTTCACGATTATGCTTAATAATTATGTTTTGTTGCGCCTCCGAGTTCAGATTCCTGAGGATAAAAGCCCCATAGAAGTTGATTATTATTAATGTACGCTTAGCATTAGTTTTCCTTGCTAAGATTGCACATCAACATGCGACAAACCTTAAGTGTGGAGAACTGTAGGATGCGAGACTTAAGGGCTGGCATGAAGACTCGGTTGTAGAAGGTAAGATTGCACATCAACATGCGACAAACCTTAAGTGTGGAGAACTGTAGGATGCGAGACTTAAGGGCCGGCATGAAGACTCGGTTGTAGAAGGCAATGATTGTGTCAAACTCTCCCGGCATCACTAGCACTTGCTTGTAGACCTGGGGAGACAACGGCAGAATAAACAGGCTTTCTTGAAGGATAATAAAAAAGGATAAGTTCTTATATAGCGCAGTAGAAGTGACTATGGGGGATAGTTTCACTATTGCGATAGTATCACGGTAGTTGTATAACTATTACTATAGTATTAGCTTCAAAACTATTGTGATGGCATCATGATATACCGAATTGCCAGGAAAGGAAAACATTCCCAAACTGTAATTGGTGGGTGGCACAATCCCATTGCCTTGGAGGTAGAATGTCGGGCTCTCAATCGAGAGAACCTGGGTTCGAATCCTCTTGCTGCCGGTTTGAAGCTTTGGCAATTTCATTCACCCCAAGTTGGCACAGTTCACTCAGCTGTATAAATGAGTACCTGGCTACAGACATTGGTGGATATGTGAACGAACAGTCTTCATGCAGTAATTGCAGCATGGCTGAATGCTTCCCAGAGAAGTCGAGATGGCGTTGGAATGAACAGGCCTGCCAGGGGGTGAAGTGTAAAGCGCTTTGAACAGTCCCAAGTACTGGATACAGCGCTGTATAAGAAAGTACCTATTTGCATTCAAATTAAGGTTTAAAATATAAAAAGACATTTTGCGCAAGATCTTTGTCATAAAAATAGTTTCCAAAAGATTACCATAGCCATGGAAATGCACTTCACATTTGACATAGCATCAGCATTCACTGACCTTCCACTGAAATAATTCATATTCCCGGACTTTTCCCTGAACTTGACAAAATATTATCTCCTGGACTTTTCCCTGATCTGGGTGAACCACGGTAAATGTGTTCTCCACTACCCACTACTATCATGTTTAATCTCCTCAACTCTCGTCTCATTATGATTTTTACACAGTACCTTTAATATCTACATCTTAGTAGACACAAATTTGAAAATTGTTGGGGTTGAGGAAACCTGAGAGATGTCCATTATTAACCCAAATGTAGACCATCCATATACTGCTGTGGACCTGTCGGGAGTCAGCTACGGCAGTACACACTGTCTGCTCGGCACCTCACACCCCCCACCGGGAAGCAGCTTTGGCCGGGGATCTAGAATAAGTGGGTTAGAGATAGAGATCACCACTCTTTGAGTCCAAGACAGGTTACATATTTACCCCGTGTGAGATCTTACCGAAAGACACAGTGGGGTGAACAAAATTGCCCAAGTTTTGAGATGGCAGCAGGTGGTTTTGAACTTTGGTGCCCTCAACTGACAGTCCTGTGCTTTAACCACAAGACCACAGTGCCCCCCGTTGTAACCCACCCTGTGCATGTGGTGTCCAGCATGCAACAATGTCCTGTACATTGCCACGATCGTCTTGAACTTGATTTCCGTGTGTGCCACTTTACACACGGCATAGATCGAACACATGACAATCTACAACAAACAACATTTGATGAAGCATGAATATTTACTGCAGCCCGTCCTCGCTAGCCAGGTAGTAGTGCTACAGTACCCCTGGGGTGGTAGTAGTACTACAGTACCCCTGGGGTGGTAGTAGTACTACAGTACCCCTGGGGTGGTAGTAGTGCTACGGTACCCCTGGGGTGGTAGTAGTGCTACAGTACCCCTGGGGTGGTAGTAGTACTACAGTACCCCTGGGGTGGTAGTAGTGCTACGGTACCCCTGGGGTGGTAGTAGTGCTACAGTACCCCTGGGGTGGTAGTAGTGCTACGGTACCCCTGGGGTGGTAGTAGTGCTACGGTACCCCTGGGGTGGTAGTAGTGCTACGGTACCCCTGGGGTGGTAGTAGTGCTACGGTACCCCTGGGGTGGTAGTAGTGCTACGGTACCCCTGGGGTGGTAGTAGTGCTACGGTACCCCTGGGGTGGTAGTAGTGCTACAGTACCCCTGGGGTGGTAGTAGTGCTACAGTACCCCTGGGGTGGTAGTAGTGCTACAGTACCCCTGGGGTGGTAGTAGTGCTACAGTACCCCTGGGGTGGTAGTAGTGCTACAGTACCCCTGGGGTGGTAGTAGTGCTACAGTACCCCTGGGGTGGTAGTAGTGCTACAGTACCCCTGGGGTGGTAGTAGTGCTACAGTACCCCTGGGGTGGTAGTAGTGCTACAGTACCCCTGGGGTGGTAGTAGTGCTACAGTACCCCAGGGGTGGTAGTAGTGCTACAGTACCCCTGGGGTGGTAGTAGTGCTACAGTACCCTGGGGTGGTAGTAGTGCTACAGTACCCTGGGGTGGTAGTAGTGCTACAGTACCCCTGGGGTGGTAGTAGTGCTACAGTACCCCTGGGGTGGTAGTAGTGCTACAGTACCCCAGGGGTGGTAGTAGTGCTACAGTACCCCTGGGGTGGTAGTAGTGCTACAGTACCCCTGGGGTGGTAGTAGTGCTACAGTACCCTGGGGTGGTAGTAGTGCTACAGTACCCCTGGGGTGGTAGTAGTGCTACAGTACCCTGGGGTGGTAGTAGTGCTACAGTACCCTGGGGTGGTAGTAGTGCTACAGTACCCCTGGGGTGGTAGTAGTGCTACAGTACCCCTGGGGTGGTAGTAGTGCTACAGTACCCCTGGGGTGGTAGTAGTGCTACAGTACCCCTGGGGTGGTAGTAGTGCTACAGTACCCCTGGGGTGGTAGTAGTGCTACAGTACCCCTGGGGTGGTAGTAGTGCTACAGTACCCCTGGGGTGGTAGTAGTGCTACAGCACCCCTGGGGTGGTAGTAGTGCTACAGTACCCCTGGGGTGGTAGTAGTGCTACAGTACCCTGGGGTGGTAGTAGTGCTACAGTACCCCTGGGGTGGTAGTAGTGCTACAGTACCCCTGGGGTGGTAGTAGTGCTACAGTACCCCTGGGGTGGTAGTAGTGCTACAGTACCCCTGGGGTGGTAGTAGTGCTACAGTACCCCTGGGGTGGTAGTAGTGCTACAGTACCCCTGGGGTGGTAGTAGTGCTACAGTACCCCTGGGGTGGTAGTAGTACTACAGTACCCCAGGGGTGGTAGTAGTACTACAGTACCCCTGGCAGATTGACCTGTTGAAACGTGGATTTGTCAGTTTATCCCATGCCACGTGTGGTTGTACTCTGAATCATTTGTACTTTGTAACACTTCCTGTCTTGGTCGACGTGTTTCTAGGAACTAGACACGCCTGTTCCCAAATTTAAGAGCGTTTCCAGAATATATCATTACCCGCTTGACCAATGACAATGGGTCCACTATCAATTAAAGTTAAGTTCCCATATGCAAACTTCTTAATTCCAACGAGCAATCTCATTGGTTAAAGGTTCCTCCTCAATTCGATTTTTTTGCTAGTCTTATTTCAAATTAATTTTGCGAACCCAAACCTACCTAGTATCCACTGTAACAGGCTTGCTCTTTTGTGCAAATAGTTTATGTTTGTTTGTGAAATCATCAGACAAACTATTAAATTACTCAATGCTTGTTCAAGTGAAGTTAAAATTTAAATGTTGAAAAATCACAATTTTCACCCTTGGTGAAATTTCGTAGCTTCGTCACGTGATCAGCGAGAAGACTGAAGTCACGCCCGTGATCGGCACTGACTCACAGTGTTTACCATTTTGGATATCCACTATTTTGATCCTTACCAGATGTAATGACTGAAGTCAACTCTTTCGATGGTTTGAAAAAAATAGGCAGTTTTATATTAAACAGACACATTACTTAAACTAGTCACACACTACACATCTCGACATAAATGAACCGGATTCACGATGGGCTGAACCTTTGAGGAAGCAGCTTTAACACAGCAATTGAAAAATCAGCGTTTCAACAGGTCAATCTGCCAATGGTAGTGATATAGTTAGAATCCCCTGGTGGAGAGGATGCTGCAGCCAAGATGTGTGCGTGCAGCTTTCATCAGACATAAGCTCTTTTTCAGACCAATACTTTGAAACATTTTAATAATTTCAGAGCATTTTCCATGACAAATTCAATACAACATAACAAAAAATTTATACAAACCCCTCTACGTGCCATTTATGTTTTGCTTTGTGACACTACATGGCAGCACTAATGCGTCATGCTTCCAAATTTTTTTGCGGCCAACATGTTAGAATGGATACAAGTTATATTATATTCATAAACAGATAACAGTGAAATTATATTTTTAAATTACCACATTCAGGCAGTCAACATGCAATAACAGACATAGTTTATAATATATAACACGATTTTATGATAAAAACAAACAGACTTGGTACTTGGTAACAATACTTTTCATTTTAGATGTGAAATAATAACCTGGTCGAGATGTCGATCCTTCAACAACTCCGCCTTTCGAGTGATGCAACACTCAAGACACGTCCACACACGAACTTGCTACAATCAACAAGACGGTCATTATGTCTGTGGTCAGAATTGTTGAAGGTCCTAGTTCAATTAAAATTTTTGTTTGTCACTTTTCAAAATCATTTCGTGAAAAATCATCAGACAAATTATATTATCTTCAAATTGGCCCAGTACAGTAAATATTTTGTGTAAAAAGTGATCTGGTTCTATATACTATGACATAAGGCTGTTTACATTTTCACAAGTTTAACGCAATTTAACGATCAAAGTAACTTCTTTCAATAATTTTAACAAAAGTACACCCTCTTATAATAAATATTACTTGAATAATTCACGATATGGATTTGAACGTTAACAAACCTGATTCATGATGGGTTAAATGACTTGAGGAAGTAGTTTCAACATGATGGGTTAAATGACTTGAGGAAGTAGTTTCAACATGATGGGTTAAATGACTTGAGGAAGTAGTTTCAACATGATGGGATAAATGACTTGAGGAAGTAGTTTTAACATGATGGGTTAAATGACTTGAGGAAGTAGTTTCAACATGATGGGTTAAATGACTTGAGGAAGTAGTTTCAACATGATTGGATAAATTACTTGAGGAAGTAGTTTCAACATGATGGGTTAAATGACTTGAGGAAGTAGTTTCAACATGATGGGATAAATGACTTGAGGAAGTAGTTTCAACATGATGGGTTAAATGACTTGAGGAAGTAGTTTCAACATGATGGGTTAAATGACTTGAGGAAGTAGTTTCAACATGATGGGTTAAATGACTTGAGGAAGTAGTTTCAACATGATGGATAAATGACTTGAGGAAGTAGTTTCAACATGATGGGTTAAATGACTTGAGGAAGTAGTTTCAACATGATGGGTTAAATGACTTGAGGAAGTAGTTTCAGCATGACTAACCTTGGTCATGTCATTTTGTAGGAGGTCACAATCATTAAAAGTACAAAGTTATTGATACCTGTGTTACATTGTCATAAATATATATAGTATTTGACCTATTAAGCGTACATGCCCTAATTACCATACACCTTTTTTTTAATTATCTGGTCCATAATTATCGTGATTTAACTAGTGTGGAACAAATGATGTGTCGCCATCTGGTGTTCAACAGTTGGCACCACTATTCAGTTGTTCTACACTAGTCACCAAATGACACCACTAGTGTTAGACAGTTACCTTATTGTCTAGATAGAAATTTTTTTGTACACTGATAAGGACAGATTCCTTGACATTTTTCCATGGCCCAATATTTTTTCAAGTGTACTGTCTGCTTATTAGGTCGAATATGGCACACGTTAAAGGGAAACAAGTCATGGTTTTGGGCCTATGCACTTACATGAGATACTAAAACATTACAATTGTGAATATCACACCAGTGGTTTATCAGGAAAACCTTGTTGAACACACACCATCTTAATTTCATGGGCTGCACCATACTGTTAGATAACCCTACGTCACGAATGCTTGTAGTCTGGCAATATTCGCTCACCAAATCACTATTCCTATACTTGCCAATAGGATGTGGCCATGTCATTTGTGTTTGTCTAGGTTACCCGATTTCATAGAACTGTGCATGCGCTTATCAGTCGCGCTGGTGACACTCCAAAACCATGACTTTTGTTTCGCGTTAACTGGCGAGATTGATACATACAACGTCCTTTGGTATACCGAGCAGTCCACACAGTGCCAACATGCGGTGATGCGCCAGTCTACAAACTGAACATGGCCAATCTTGTAACACATTTTAAATTCATTTCATGAAAAATAAAATCTGCCTAGTACACACTGCAACATGCTAGCTCGTTTGTATAACTTTTGTATGTAGTTTTAGTGTAATCATCAGACAAACTATTAACTTACTTGATGTTTGATAAAACATTAACTGAAGTAAAAATGGAAACGCTGAAAACTCACGAATTTCACCATTTGGTTTGATCGGCGAGAAGACGGAAATCACGCCCATGATTGGAGTTGACTCGCCAGCGTTTGCCATTTTCAATACCACTATTTTTAACCTTACCAAATCTAACGGCTAAAGTTAATTCTTTTGATGATTAGAACAAGAATAGGCTTTTTTTATTAAATCGACTGCAGATTATACGTAAATTATTCGCACACTACATAGATGGACACTAACGAACTGAATTTGTGATAGGCAAAATCAGTTGAGGGTGGAGTTTAAAAACGAAACAACACATCAATATCTTAGACCATATGTACTTTGTCCCATCAGGCCCAACCGGCCTCAACAGCTATTCAAGTAAATGCCTGTCCGACCAGCAATGGTGGGTCTCTTCCAATTAAAGCTGCAAGTGCCCATATGTGGGCCTAAGTTCTGAACTATTGCAATATCATTGGTTAAGACAGCAACTGAGACAAAATGCAACTCCATGTTTAATTAGTTCGATATGGCAGGGCTGATGTTAGCAGCCCCCTGGTGGACAAGGATGTCTAAGATCTGTGTGTGTGTGTGTGTGTGTGTGTGTGTGTGTGTGTGTGTGTGTGTGTGTGTGTGTGTGTGTGTGTGTGTGTGTGTGTGTGTGTGTGTGTGTACATGCGCGTGTGCATGTACGTGCATGTGTGCGTGCATGTATGTGCATGCGTGAGTATGCATGTGCCTACAAAAATATATATAGTATTAAAATATATGTGTATTATGATACAAGTACTTGGTGAAATAGAGTAGGAGAGCCACTGTTGTGAAACTAGTTCACTGACCTTTGTTGAAGAACATATTGAGAGAGGCCGACAGTGCTCGATGTCGTGGACTAGCTGGTGACGTGTCGGGTGTCGTCGACGGTGACATGCCATGGATAAGTGACGTGCCTGCACGAAACCTAACAGGTGACGGACAGCTGCAACATAAAACGATGACGTCACTTTTATGTGACATGACGTCTGTCATTTGTGAGCTTGCTGCAGTAAGGTCAGCAATGTCACCAGCAGTTGACGTAATACTAACATGTGATCTTATATAACTCGTCACGCTTTCTCCATTACAAGAGCAAGGTTTTGGCAGCAGCTAATTGACCGCCCATGTAGGCTTTGGCAGATTGAGACCACTGCCTCTCCACCATAGGATTGCAATTTTCCCGTCAAATACTGTACTTCCCCTGGCACAGACACCAGGTGGAGTGAACCAACGGCTTTTAGTGTTTCTTCCGAACCACACAAAGTAGGGCGAACGAAATTGGCCATGTTTCAAAACGACAGTAGGTGTGCTCGGTCCAGTCGACTGACAGGGCATTTTCATGGGTATCCACAGGTCAACATACCACAGGTCAACATACCGCAGGTCAACATACCACAGGTCAATATACTGTATTCAACATAATAAGCGCGCAGCACGCATGAAACAAAATGTCAAAGAATCTGTTCTTATAAGCATACACCAGAATTTGTTTCTCTAGACAATAAGTTAACTGTTTAACACTAGTGGTGTCATTTGGTGAATAATGTAGAACAACTGAAAAGTGGTGCCAACTGTCTAACACCAGATGGCGACACTTTTCAGTTGTTCCACATTAGTCAAATTACAATAATCATGAATCCTGCTGATTAAAAAGGGGGTGTATGCTAATTAGGGCATGTACGCTTAATAGGCCGAATATGGAAATTCATGTAGTGGGAGGGTGGTTTTGAAACGCCCCTTTGAAGCAGAATAAACTTACACGAAAGACCCACTGTGGGTTCTGTCGGTTGGGGGCGTTATCGGGAGAAGCGACACTTCGCAGCGAGTCAGTTGATCGAACAATGGTGACCCCTGGCGGAGAAACAAACCTCAGTGGAATGATCGATTCTGACGTGGGACGAATGTTTCTGAAAATGTTGCCTTAGATTTGTTGCTCAGCTGTTCAATAACAAGGTGTGGGAAAGGTTTTTTAATGATGAAAATGTGCATGTGTGTGCACATGTGTGCGTGCAGCCACGAACAGAGTATAACAAATTATGTGAGAAAACAAGTGTGTATAAATAAATGAAACCTTAGTGTATGTTAGTATAACACAGCAATGTTCCTATATAATATATATGTCTGTCTATATGTTCCCTCAGATCTCCATATGTTTTGCATGCATGGAGCCGATATTTTGTAGGTGTGCCCGGGGGCCCGTGGGGACAGTTCGTATATAAAAAAATTTCCCAGGGGTGGGGATATTATGTATGTGGACATTTGACGTAGATTTCATAACTCAGAACATTGGCACATACGATTGTTAGCAACGCTATACGTATTTCTGCCACTGTTACATGCTCTTCCTTCTTGTTCCGTGCTGTACAGGGGTGAGGTAAGGTAATGTATTGTCGAGCCACTCTTTCTGTTCTTTCTTTCCATAGTTTTAAAGTTAAGTTACGTGATCTGTCAAACTTCCACGTACAAACGCTTCGTGAACCTGGCAGTTATACATGATTTTTGGGGCATGAATTGTCATTACCATTGGCATTACCCTACAAAACTTGATCAGGTAGTGCCATTTTACTCTGTGCAAATATACAAAACTAAACGGTTGCCCCACAAAATTATTTTAACTTACTAAATGAAGTATCCCCACTTACTGCCTGCCAAGCTAAGCTGTCAAGGATGCGATTTTCAATGTGCTGGAGATGCTGCAACAGAGGCACAAATGCCTAATTATTACATGACACAAATACGAAAGTCATAGTCATTTTATTATTAAACTGTTAAAGAACCATATAATTGTTATAATATAATGTTACTATTACATGCTTAATTTGAATATCAAGTTTACATTGCAAACAGAAGAAACATAATTTACAGGTGTTAATTATATTAATCACGTGATCCCATGACTGCAAATTCCGTGATCGTGGAAAACGGGCAGAATCAATGTTTTCAAACAGAATTTAACTTCTCAAATTTGCATAAACAACATGAAAAATGCAACAGTTTATTTAAAACCACATAAAGGATGAATCGTAGCATCTAAACACAGTGTGAAACCGAACTATGCCTGACACATGGCTGCCATGCATAAATTATGCTAATTTACTGAAGAGATGCAAAAAAAATTATCAACTTGCTATACCTTGACAATATCCTTGCTGAAGCAGGATTCAGCTGTGACAAAGCTCTCCAAGACTTTGATGACATCAAATGGTGTCACATCAAACACAGTCAGTATCCATGGAAACACAACACCCTCACAATCTTCTGACGGGGCGTAGTTCTCTTCAGGCAGCAGTGACACCCCTGTGATGGTGATACAGCAGAAAGCAGTGACAATTTTGTATAGTGTCATGAAAAGTTAAAAAATTCTCCAGATTTTCTATATATTAAAAGGACATCAGTTTTGAAATGTGTGTGTGTGCGTGCGTGCGTGCGTGTGATATATTAAAAACTACTCATCCTATCTTGAGCAAATTTACTATTATGTATGATAAAAGACAACTTATCTTCTACTACTGATTGTGTTAATCCTAGCAGCATAAACAAATCTAAATATTTTTTTTAAATATCTCATATGAGCAGATCATTTGTAGATGAATAATCCTTGGAGTCTCGAATGCATGTTTGATTCAGTTGGAACTAGTTATTTATGTCATAATGCGGTCATCGCGTACAACATGGCATTTTTGATGACAACGGAATCATTGGCTACATTTATCTCGGACAACATTTACGAGTTGAAACAATGGCAGACAAAAAGTTATGGGCATTTGGCTTATCGAAAGTAGCACGCGTGGTGCATGCACACATTTGGCACATCAAAAGTAGCACGCGTGGTGCACACACACATTTGGCACATCAAAAGTAGCACGCGTGGTGCACACACACATTTGGCTTATCGAAAGTAGCATGCGTGGTGCACGCACACATTTGGCTTATCGAAAGTAGCACGCGTGGTGCACGCACACATTTGGCATATCGAAAGTAGCACGCGTGGTGCACGCACACATTTGGCATATCGAAAGTAGCACGCGTGGTGCACGCACACATTTGGCACATCGAAAGTAGCACGCGTGGTGCACGCACACATTTGGCACATCGAAAGTAGCACGCGTGGTGCACGCACACATTTGGCACATCGAAAGTAGCACGCGTGGTGCACGCACACATTTGGCATATCGAAAGTAGCACGCGTGGTGCACGCACACATTTGGCACATCGAAAGTAGCATGCATGGTGCACGCACACACTTGGCACATCGAAAGTAGCACGCATGGTGCATGCACACATTTGATTGTTTTAAAACAATGACAGCTGACTGCACTGATACAGAACATAGTCCCCAATTTATAATTAAATTTAAGCAATGTTAAGTTATGGGCATTTGGCTTATCGAAAGTAGCACGCGTGGTGCACACACACATTTGGCACATCGAAAGTAGCACGCGTGGTGCACACACACATTTGGCTTATCGAAAGTAGCGCGCGTGGTGCACACACACATTTGGCTTATCGAAAGTAGCATGCATGGTGCACGCACACATTTGGCTTATCGAAAGTAGCACGCGTGGTGCACGCACACATTTGGCTTATCGAAAGTAGCACGCGTGGTGCACGCACACATTTGGCATATCGAAAGTAGCACGCGTTGTGCACGCACACATTTGGCACATCGAAAGTAGCGCGCGTGGTGCACGCACACATTTGGCACATCGAAAGTAGCACGCGTGGTGCACGCACACATTTGGCTTATCGAAAGTAGCATGCGTGGTGCACGCACACATTTGGCTTATCGAAAGTAGCACGCGTGGTGCATGCACACATTTGGCTTATCGAAAGTAGCACGCGTGGTGCACGCACACATTTGGCTTATCGAAAGTAGCACGCATGGTGCACGCACACATTTGGCTTATCGAAAGTAGCACGCGTGGTGCACACACACATTTGGCTTATCGAAAGTAGCACGCGTGGTGCACGCACACATTTGGCTTATCGAAAGTAGCACGCGTGGTGCACGCACACATTTGGCTTATCAAAAGTAGCACGCGTGGTGCACGCACACATTTGGCATATCGAAAGTAGCACGCGTGGTGCACGCACACATTTGGCTTATCAAAAGTAGCACGCGTGGTGCACGCACACATTTGGCTTATCGAAAGTAGCACGCGTGGTGCACGCACACATTTGGCTTATCGAAAGTAGCACGCGTGGTGCATGCACACATTTGATTGTTTTAAAACAATGACAGCTGACTGCACTGATACAGAACATAGTCCCCAATTTATAATTAAATTTAAGCAATGTTAAGTTATGGGCATTTGGCTTATCGAAAGTAGCACGCGTGGTGCACACACACATTTGGCACATCGAAAGTAGCACGCGTGGTGCACACACACATTTGGCTTATCGAAAGTAGCGCGCGTGGTGCACACACACACTTGGCTTATCGAAAGTAGCATGCATGGTGCACGCACACATTTGGCTTATCGAAAGTAGCACGCGTGGTGCACGCACACATTTGGCTTATCGAAAGTAGCACGCGTGGTGCACGCACACATTTGGCATATCGAAAGTAGCACGCGTGGTGCACGCACACATTTGGCACATCGAAAGTAGCACGTGTGGTGCACGCACACATTTGGCATATCGAAAGTAGCATGCGTGGTGCACACACACATTTGGCATATCGAAAGTAGCATGCGTGGTGCACGCACACATTTGGTACATCGAAAGTAGCATGCGTGGTGCACGCACACATTTGGCACATCGAAAGTAGCACGCGTGGTGCACGCACACATCTGGCATATCGAAAGTAGCATGCGTGGTGCACGCACACATTTGGCACATCGAAAGTAGCATGCATGGTGCATGCACACACTTGGCATATTGAAAGTAGCACGCGTGGTGCACGCACACATTTGGCATATTGAAAGTAGCACGCGTGGTGCACGCACACACTTGGCACATCGAAAGTAGCACGCGTGGTGCACGCACACATTTGGCTTATCGAAAGTAGCACGCGTGGTGCACGCACACATTTGGCTTATCGAAAGTAGCACGCGTGGTGCATGCACACATTTGATTGTTTTAAAACAATGACAGCTGACTGCACTGATACAGAACATAGTCCCCAATTTATAATTAAATTTAAGCAATGTTAAGTTATGGGCATTTGGCTTATCGAAAGTAGCACGCGTGGTGCACACACACATTTGGCACATCGAAAGTAGCACGCGTGGTGCACACACACATTTGGCTTATCGAAAGTAGCGCGCGTGGTGCACACACACACTTGGCTTATCGAAAGTAGCACGCGTGGTGCACGCACACATTTGGCTTATCGAAAGTAGCACGCGTGGTGCACGCACACATTTGGCTTATCGAAAGTAGCACGCGTGGTGCACGCACACATTTGGCTTATCGAAAGTAGCACGCGTGGTGCACGCACACATTTGGCTTATCGAAAGTAGCACGCGTGGTGCACACACACATTTGGCACATCGAAAGTAGCACGCGTGGTGCACACACACATTTGGCTTATCGAAAGTAGCGCGCGTGGTGCACACACACACTTGGCTTATCGAAAGTAGCATGCATGGTGCACGCACACATTTGGCTTATCGAAAGTAGCACGCGTGGTGCACGCACACATTTGGCACATCGAAAGTAGCACGTGTGGTGCACGCACACATTTGGCATATCGAAAGTAGCATGCGTGGTGCACACACACATTTGGCATATCGAAAGTAGCACGCGTGGTGCACGCACACATTTGGTACATCGAAAGTAGCACGCGTGGTGCACGCACACATCTGGCATATCGAAAGTAGCATGCGTGGTGCACGCACACATTTGGCACATCGAAAGTAGCATGCATGGTGCATGCACACTTGGCACATCGAAAGTAGCACACGTGGTGCACGCACACATCTGGCATATCGAAAGTAGCATGCGTGGTGCACGCACACATTTGGCATATCGAAAGTAGCATGCGTGGTGCACGCACACACTTGGCACATCGAAAGTAGCATGCATGGTGCATGCACACTTGGCATATCGAAAGTAGCATGCGTGGTGCACGCACACATTTGGCATATCGAAAGTAGCATGCGTGGTGCACGCACACACTTGGCACATCGAAAGTAGCACGCGTGGTGCACGCACACATTTGGCACATCGAAAGTAGCATGCATGGTGCATGCACACTTGGCATATCGAAAGTAGCATGCGTGGTGCACGCACACATTTGGCATATCGAAAGTAGCATGCGTGGTGCACGCACACACTTGGCACATCGAAAGTAGCACGCGTGGTGCACGCACACATTTGGCACATCGAAAGTAGCATGCATGGTGCATGCACACTTGGCATATCGAAAGTAGCATGCATGGTGCATGCACACACTTGGCACATCGAAAGTAGCACGCTTGGTGCACGCACACATTTGATTGTTTTAAAACAATGACAGCTGACTGCACTGATACAGAACGTAGTCCCCAATTTATAATTAAATTTAAGCAACGTGAAATAAACTTAGAATGCTACATTTGCGACATGCATCTCCCGTGTAAACGTACTCGACAGCTAGCGGAGTAGCATCGGATGTGGCACCTTTCAAAGGTACTATTTAATACAAGTAAAACACTTGAAACGTTGTCAATTCCACCAAAACCTGTCGTTCGTTACTCACATGGGGTTCGGTACGTTGCCATGACAACCTCGACGGCACAGATGAGAAGACACTTGTGGAAGACGGCATTGAGGAGCAGCAGGGATAGATCCTGCTGAGGAACCCGGTTCTTCTCCTGTCAATAAATGGGATGGGACAAACTGTATCCTGGGTGATGCATATTTTGTTATTCTTAAAACAGAATATGTCGTTTTCACCTAAATGTCTACATTTCTAACAGAAATTTCATTGATCGAGTGAAAACAAATTGTTAGAAAATTTGTTTTTAGTGAAATACTTATGATTATCGAACGACATAAACATGTTTCACAACTGGCAGGTAACTGAGTTGAATCGTAACGCATGTTAGGGATTGATTAGAAGAAACATAACATACAAGAGAAAAAAGTTAATTATACCTCTTTATAAAGCAATAGTTAGACCTCATTTAGAATACTGTATACAAGCATGGAGACCATATCGTAAGAAGGATATAGATACGCTTGAACAAAGGAGAGCAACTAAAATGATTCCAGAATTTAGAGACCTTGGTTATGAAGAACGCCTGAAAGAATGTGGTTTAACAACTCTAGAGACAAGGAGGTTAACAGGAGATCAGATTGAAGTTTTTAAGATATTGAATGGGTATGAAAATATTGATAGAAATCTGTTTTTCTCACTCAAGAAGGATAGCAGAACTAGAGGACATGAGGTAAAATTAGTAAAGGATCAATGTAGATTGGACATCAGGAAGCACTCGTTCTCACAGAGGACAATAAATGAATGGAACAAATCTTGTTAAATGTATTATCCAATCAACGACCGTTGTTGTATTATCCAATCAACGACCGTTGTTGTATTATCCAATCAACGAACGTTGTTGCGTATTAATTGGTGCATAATCAACGACTTTCGGATACTTTTTTGAGATAAAACATGGAAAATGCTGCACATCATTCATTGTCCAAACACGCTGGATTCTGTCTTCGTACACCAGGGATCCTTCCATAACTGATAACATCATTTGTCCCTAGCCAGCCACTAGAAATTCTAATCTGAGCTCACCATAAATGTCGTTGTCAAATATGGCCATATCACTGTTAATAAAAAAATGTTCTTGGAGCAAAATTTTTTCAAAAGCGTGTACCGAGTCAAAAACACTGCCACTTTATTTGTATGACATGGACCAGGAAGTGAAACAATGATCTGTCCCCACGAACCTGTGCAACTAGTTTCTCGAGCACCACATAGTAGAGTCTGACCGCTAGCTGCCAGCGCTGACGGGCTGTCTGTTCACTTGTGTCACCCTGCAACTGCGTCCACCGTGTCACAAACTTGTCACCAAGTTCCCTGTTCCTCTCTTCAATGGTGTGGGTCGGGTCAAGTACGCAGTCCTGAAAGTAAGAGCAATAACAACATAGTCTTGTATAGTGTTGGTTCAGTACTCTGGGCTGTTCAACGCTTACAACACAGTTCTCTGTTGATAGACATCCTCAATTTAATTAATGTACCGTATTCAACCTATTAAGCGTACACGCCCTAATTACCAGACACCCCCTTTTTTAATCAGCAGGATCCATAATTATTGTGATTTGACTGGTGTGGAACAACTGAAGTGTCGCCATCTGGTGTTAAACAGTTGGTACCACTTTTCAGTTGTTCTACATTAGTCACCAAATAACACCACTTGTGTTAAACAGTTGTTGTCTAGAGAAAAAATGTTTCGTGTACACTTATAAGAACAGATTCCTTGACATTTTTCAATGGCCCAATTTTTTTTAAAGCGTTCTGTACGCTTATTAGGTCAAATATAGTATATGTAGTCTTTAGTGCTGTTTTAAAAGATGCAGTGGCGTTACATTGTCTAACAGACTGAGAGAGACCGTTCCAGAGCACAGGCTTTAGAGGAGGCACAGGCATCCGAATGTTTTGAGGCATGCAGTGGGCACAGCCAACAAACCTACGGAATCTGATCGCAAGTAGCTGAGAAGTTCTGACATGTAGGGTGGTACCGTATAGCATTGCCATGATTGGCCCATGAAGGAGGGATTTGAAGAGGGGGCATTTCAAGACGAGGGATTTGAAGAGGGGGGATTTCAAGACGAGGGATTTGAAGAGGGGGGATTTCAAAACTGGTGTTATGTGTTCATGTTTTCTTGTTCTGGTCATGAGACGAGCAGTTGTGTTCTGTATGCGCAGCAGTCTGCACAGCAGACACTTGTTAATACCAAACAGTGAGTTGCAACCATCTACAGGTAGTCTCGAGGTAATAAATGAGTTCACAATCTGTTCAGCAGTGCGCGGTGTGAAACTTTATGATTTTACCAACATTTCAGATTTGCCGAGCAGAAAGTCTACAAATGACACTGATTTGTCGTTGCATGGCAAGTCAAGAATCGAACATGGTGCCAAGTAGTAGTTCACAGGTAAATAGGCAAATAGGCAAGTAGTGGGTCGTGGGTAAATAGTGGTTCATGGGTAAACAGGCAAATAGTGGGTCATGGGTAACTAGGCAAATAGTGGGTCATGGGTAAATAGTGGTTCATGGGTAAATAGGCAAGTTGTGGGTCATGGGTAAATAGGCAAATAGTGGTTCATGGGTAAATAGGCAAAGTAGTGGGTTAGGCTAAATATGTAGCCATGCAAGTAGTTCTTACAAGTAGGCAGGCAAATCATAGTTTAACTTTCAGTTTGTTTCCAGCACTCGGCACATTCTGTTAACTGACTCGTCTGCATATATAAAAATAACTGTAACTACCATTTATCCTTTATATTTGTATTCCAACGGCATCTGCACCAGATGTACAGATGCACCATTTCATATGGATTACCTGTATTCACTATGGATTTTGTGGGTTTTGGGATGAACACAGCCCAATCCCATATTTAGACAGATTTGTTTCAAACTTACGGAAAAATCGCTAAGCAGATTTCTGGTTGAAACTCAGCAGATTTTATTTGATGTACATTTTGTAGCCTCATAGATTGTGACACTAGATCTGAATATTTATACCGAACTTCAGGTCAAAAATATGAATTTCAACCACCAAAAACCAGCATGTCTGGATGAGAACGTATGAAATCTACCCTAGCCTTGGGTGATTGTTTAATTACAGAATAGTTATCAGAGCAGCTACTCACGCTGAAGTGTTGTCGCAAATTTGGTGACAGCTCATCAGTCACGGCTGTCAACAAACTCTTCAGCTGACGTACACTTGTCACAGCAGCCCTGTCACAACAAGTAACAACCGTCACCAACAGTTTGTCACAAGTGTGATTTGTTCTGCTCAACAATATGTAAAATATTTCTATTGCGCTAAAATCCTCGAGAGACCCAAGCTTGGCAGCGCGCCAAAACAAAATGGGTTAATCAGTTCATAATTGATAAGCAGTTCCAGTTGTAAACAGTTGTTGTTATATTTCCTTTAACACTAACACTAACACTAACTCTAACACTAACAGGGAGTGAGATCCAGAGTTGGTGCAACTGAAAAAACTCTAGTTCTGACAATTGCCTTAACACAGGGAACAAAAAGTAGATTAGAATATGATGATCGAAGCTGTCTGGGCTGTCTTGCAGGATTAACCAGTGAATGTAAATATGCTGGTTGCTTGAATGAAAGTGCTCGATTGGTAAGTGTGCAGATCTTAAAAATAATGCGATATCGGACAGGGAGCCAATGCAATGATTTAAGAAGTGGTACTGAGCGAGAGAAACGTGGAGACCGGGTAGCTACCACAGCCAAACAATTTTGCACACATTGAAGTTATTATTCCGTTTGTGCAAGTATAATAATAATATATTTATATATATTGGTATTATTGATATTACATTTAGGGACATTAGACGCTGTGTGCCGATGGGTATGCTGCCGCTGTGATACAACCAGCATTGACTAATTTTCATTCACCTTAGATCACAGATCACACGTCACTGACCCCATTCGGTTCTCTGACCACTGGTCAGTGTTAGTCGGTAAGTTGAACTCAGCCTAGATTGCTCAACTTATAGTTAACACTAGACGTTTGCTCCTACTGCATTATTTTTCATTATACAACAGATGCTAAAAGTACACAAGTAACTGACGGTGGCTAAGACGGGCACTATAACACTACACTCGTTGATGCGTGTTTGCAGGGATGAGTTACATAAGTAATTGATGGTGGCTAAGATGGGCACTGTAACACTACACTCGTTGATGTCTGTTTGCAGGGATGAGTTACATAAGTAATTGATGGTGGCTAAGATGGGCACTATAACACTACACTCGTTGATGCCTGTTTGCAGGGATGAGTTACATTTGCTCAAAAACCTTTTGACAATTTCTGAGATGGAGTACAGCGAGCTATGAGCATGTCAGCTATGAGCATGTCAGCTGGGGTGACGGGGTGCTGTAGGCCATCAAGATTTTTTGTAACTTGGTTCTCTCAGTCATTCTGAGCCATTATAGAGAAACATTTATAGAGATAACATTAATGTATTATTGTTTCAAGAGCTTTGGAGCTCTTTGGGAATTATTCAAGGAAGATGGAACAAGACGTGTCACAGACTAATAGGTTAATTCTTTTTACAAACATTAAAATTCTTGATAATGAAATCAGGTGTGTAACTGGCAGTCACAATATACGCATGTTCATAAACATAATATGTTTACGAACATTGCGTATATTATTAGTTAAACTTTGGATAACTGTTAGGGTATCAACTTTATAATGTAGCCAAAATTAAAATATTATCTTAGTGGTATTAAGACAATCCAGTTATATCCTGTTCAATCTTGTTAAATAATTTTACAACCAAAAACCCACCTGATTGGGGTGACTGGGGCCTGGTTGGTGGAGTTGTTGCCATGGATACCATGACTCACTGTCTCCGCTCCTTCGTTCCTGTTAATAATATAAAACATTGCAACATTTTTGGTGATGAATTAACTGGCAACTACTTCCTGGTTTTATAGCAAAGATCTATATTGACTGATGATCAGAACAATGCAATTAATAAATGGAAAATCTACAATGTCTTCTACTGGTCCTGATTTGTGGCGCTGTAGGAGCTGTAGTCTTGTTTTAGTGACATGTTTGTTGATGTCAATGTAACAGTGGAGCACAGCCCGCCTGCTTGGTCTGTCCATAGCAGCTGTAGTCAATCTCACAGCCAGTGAGGATCATGGCCCGCCTGCTTGGTCTGTTCATACCAGCAGTAGTCAATTTCACAGCCAGTGAGGAGCACGGCCCGCCTGCTTGGTCTGTCCGTAGCAGCTGTAGTCAATGTCACAGCCAGTGTGGAGCACGGCCTGCCTGCTTGGTCTGTCCATAGCAGCTGTAGTCAATGTCACAGCCAGTGTGGAGCACGGCCCGCCTACTTGGTCTGTCCGTAGCAGCAGTAGTCAATGTCACAGCCAGTGTGGAGCACGGCCCGCCTGCTTGGTCTGTCCGTAGCAGCTGTAGTCAATGTCACAGCCAGTGTGGAGCACGGCCCGCCTGCTTGGTCTGTCCGTAGCAGCTGTAGTCAATGTCACAGCCAGTGTGGAGCACGGTCCGCCTGCTTGGTCTGTCCGTAGCAGCAGTAGTCAATGTCACAGCCAGTGTGGAGCACGGTCCGCCTGCTTGGTCTGTCCGTAGCAGCTGTAGTCAATGTCACAGCCAGTGTGGAGCATGGCCTGCCTGCTTGGTCTGTCCATAGCAGCTGTAGTCAATGTCACAGCCAGTGTGGAGCATGGCCCGCCTGCTTGGTCTGTCCGTAGCAGCTGTAGTCAATGTCACAGCCAGTGTGGAGCATGGCCCGCCTGCTTGGTCTGTCCGTAGCAGCTGTAGTCAATGTCACAGCCAGTGTGGAGCACGGCCCGCCTGCTTGTTCAACTTTCAGGGGGGTATTATATGATTTAAAACATCTTTGAAACAAAATGTGGTCTCTCTACTGTTCTTTCCTGTCCTGGAGCTTTCCAAAGAAGCCAGAATTTGTAAGTTTGTTCTGTATTTTTAGTTCTGATTCCAGGACTGAGAGACCTTAGTTATGAAGAACGCCTAAAAGAATGTGGTTTAACAACCCTAGAGTCAAGGAGGTTATGAGGAGATCAAACTGAAGTTTAAAAAATATTGAATGGATATGAAATTATTGATTGAAATATTTTTTTTCTCACTCAAGAAAGATAGTAGAACCAGAGGTGTCATTACTAACATTAGTAAAGGATCAGTGTAGATTGGATATGAGGAAGCACTCGTTCTCACAGAGGACAATAAATGGATGGAAGAAATTATCAACAGATTGTGTATGTGTTTAAAAACAAAGTAAAAAATTGTTGGACTCTCGATAAACCAATGCTTTCCTTGTTCACTTGCCATCTGGGGCTTTGCCTTGGATGGCAATATTGTTAAATCTACCATACAGACGGGTTCAGCCCAGCATATTTGACAGCTGAGTAAACCGCTGAGTCGCTATTCTACTGACTTTCTCGTTTGTGATTTTTATCAAACCAGCAAATCCCTAGTATAATTCTGAGGCGTTGCATTCTCAATGAAGACCTACACCAAAGCAAAAACTGGCCACAGATAAAATTATTTTTAAGTCAAAGCATTTATTAACTCCACATTTCATTTATGTTTTAGTATGTTTGTTGTGTTATTGTAGCATCAATACATTTTTTATTTCAGGGTCACTTATAAATCATTAATTTAATTAAAACGTGTATTGCTTAGTTTGTTTTAAAAGAACAGCAGCTAAGTTGATTGCAATTTTCAACTTGAATATGTCTTATACTAGTGACCACAAAAACAAGCACAATATGTTTATAACATTTATTATAACTTTTCGGGTAGTAAAACACAGCTTGTGTATAACGAGAGCGTCTTTATGCGCGAAATTGCCGATACCCCATCCTCTGTGGAAACCCTCAAAATCAAAATCAGTCGGTTTCTGATTCATCTACTAGTCAAAGTTTCATCCAGCTGTCATTAACTTGTGCCAATCGATTGGTTCAACAACCGCCTAATTACTGTCTAAAGTAACATCTGAATCATATGAAAACGCATCAACACCGTTGCCATTGTGCATGGCTTGAATGACCATTTTGCGATAACAATGAAAATCAACAGCAATTTACAGTGCTCAAAATCACTGCTGAATATTTAAACAGACTAGTGTATAAAAACCGGAAGTGTCCTGGGCTAGTACACACACACACACATTTTGTGATGTCATAGGAATATGTGTACATGTACTCTAAGTAATTTGACATGCCTACGCGCCTACGCTATAACTAAACAAAAAGTCGTAGTCAGGATAGAAAGGATTAAAAGCAACTGGGCCTTAGTAAAATATGTTCACCTGTGCGTTGTCGTCATCAGCTGTGGGTCATCTTCCAGGAATAACATTTCGTCAATGTCACCAAGTTGGCGATACTGCAGCTGACACAATTTCACAACAACATCCACCTGCAAATGACATATGTAATGTCAACTCTGATTTGATAGTTGATGTCTGGGGTAGCCCGACAGAAAACTTCTTCATAAAATTGCGATTAGAAATTCTCAAAAACATGTACTTTATTGCATGTCACTAGTCCGTAAACCTCACAAAATGCACATAAACTAGTTTTTCGTGTTTTTCTCAACATGGTATTTGCAGCGTAAAATATGTCCCATCTGCATCTGAGAAAACCTATGCATGATACAGTCAAGGCATTTTTAACAACTGTTCCCTGCTTTCTAGGACATACAATATATTTATTATACCAAGATTTGTTGATGATTAAGAGAGATATGATATATCCCTGTTTTCGAGTAACACCTACCCTTAAAACTCCCCCTTCAATTACTTTACCCAATCACAAATGAGGTTTCTTGATCCTCACATCTGTAATGCATGAATCGACTAAGTAATATGTGCAGTCAGTTTAACCATTCCAGCACTACATTGTGATCACTAAATGCACCATTCCCAGTGACTGTCAGAAAATCAATTACATTACATGAAATCAAGCTTTCGACAACAATGCATTTTGATGTAGTTTATACATTTACCGCAACAATTCTGTGCTGCTGCTCAATTGATTCTATAAATGGAGTCACATGAATAGCCTGTAGGGACTTCACCTGAGAAACAGAAAGGTACAGTGGCACAGGTACAAACAGGCACAAACGTTGTATCCAGTCTGTACGACTGTTCAAGGAACATGCAGACCTGATCATTTCAGCGTCAACTCAACTTCTCTGGGAAGCATTCAGCCACGCTGCAATTACTGTGCGAAGACTGTTCGTTCACATATCCACCACTGTCTGTAGCCAGGTACTTGTTTATGCAGCTGAGTGAACTGTGGCAACGTGGGGTGACCGAAACTGCTCAAGATTTGAAACGAGATGATTCGACCACCAGTTCTCTTGATTGGGAGTCTGATATTCAAACAATATTCTACTGCACCCCGTGGCCCATGGGACAGCGGAGTCTAATTATGCACGAATTGGGCAGCACCAACATAAAAATAAAATGGATGAATGTGCACATAGCCATAGTGGCTTAGTTGGTTCGATACTGGGTACGAACCCCAGGCCGGCGTCCCACCCATTTATTTCATAAATGAAATATTAAATACCCCACATATTAAAAATCTTTATTTACCATTTTTTTATTAACCCTTTAATGCACAAAGCGACCGTAACCTCATAATCCTGCCTGTGCGCGGGCCACCCACAAACGCCCACCAAGACTGGTTCACCTAGGGCTCCCCATGAAAGGCTGTCCTGTGGCATTATAAATTAGCCAATCATTTCAAAGAGGTCACAGGTTCAACAGGAAGCTGACAAGGTACATGGAATCACCATCTTGGATACAATTACTTTGAACTGATGTTTACAGAGTTTTTGAAAAGCACATCAAATCGAGTTTGTCAAATTGGTTTTTGACAGTGACGCGTCATTTGGCAATTTGATTGAGATATTCTGGGGTTGTTTCCCATAAATTTTTAGTTGGATTTCGATGTCAACAGTAACGATCTAGTCACATTCCACAAAACAACTGGTAGCCATCTTGAAAATTACGCACTATCTCTGTCTCTTGAAATCATTCTTAGTCAAATATGATGATCTTAGTCACAATGATAATGCACTATACAGCAACATATGATTGAGTGCACTGAGGACTGAACAGGCTAATTTATGACCAGCAGGCCCGGACACAAACCACATTGTATAAACCACACAAAGTAAAGTAAGACTGTACCTCGTCAATGCACACATGGTAGTTCTCACAAAGGGCTGCCAATAAACCATTATCACCCTCGGATGAATCTAACTTCACACCGTCTGTAAACAAACGAGAAATTTTTAAGCGAAAAGTTTATAAACAAAAATCATGGTTTTGGGCCTGTGCACCTAAGATATAAGAGTCACTAAAACAGCAACTACAGTCAAGAATATCATGCAAGTGGTTTACTAAGAAAACCCTGTTGAATACACAGCATCTTACTTTCATGGGCTGTGCCAGACTATTAGATACCACAGGGTTGAAAAAATCATGATTTTTTTTTTTTAAATCGGATTTTTTTTATTTAAATCAGATTTTTTTATTTGATTTGTTTTATTTGATTTTTTAAAAATCTGGTATACACAATGTCATAAAATATTTGACTATCAGGCTATCTGGTGTCAATACAGTTACACAAGTGTGCGCAATTTGTGCTTTTGTATTAAAAAACACACAAAACTTTGTTGATCTCGATGCTTGTAAACAATTATTTGTGTTAAATTCATATAAATCAGCGATTAAAAAAAAACCGGAAGTCAAAAAAATCATAAATCAATGATTTTTGGAGCTATTTAAATCATGATTTAAATCAAACAACCCTGAATGTCACGAGTGCCGGTAGTCTGGCAATATTTGCTCACCAAATGAAAATGTTCAGGTTTCAGGTAGGGCTAATGTATTTGATGAATGTTTGTTGTAATTCTGAAGGAAACTCAAAAATGCGTAATCTGATGGTTCCTAATATAACTGACTTACCGTAGGGCGGCTTGAGTTGAAACAGTGGAGTGTTGGACATGACGTGGAGAAGACAACAGAGCAGCAGATGGAAGCTCTGGAGGAGTTCAGGTGGAGCACACAGAGTCATGCCTGCAACAAGGTTACACCTGGAATGACCTTCCACCATCAGCCATAGAAGCCTCAAACATCCAGACAAGTAACCACACATTAATCTCAACACAAACAGACTCAAGGCAGTCAGTGCAGAAGACACAACACAGATAGACTCGTATTGTAAGCAGGATATAGACACATTAGAATGAAAACAGAGGAGAGCAGCTAAAATGATTCCAAAACTGAGAGTTATGAAGAACGACTGAAAGAATGTGGTTTAACAACCCTAGAGACAAGGAGGTTAAGAGGAGATCAAATTTAAGTTTTTAAGATATTGAATGGGTATGAAAATATTGATAGAAATATGTTTTTCTCACTCAAGAAGGATAGCAGAACTAGAGGACATGAGGTAAAATTAGTAAAGGATCAATGCAGATTGGATATTAGACAATACTCAATTCTCACAGAGGACAATAAACGAATGGAACAAATTATCTACAGATTGTATAAACGCTAGCTGCATGAATGTGTTTAAAAACAAATATCTCAGAAGGACAGACAGACTCAACACGGACAGACTCAATACAGATAAACTCATTACACAAACTCTACTCAACGCATGCCAACCCTATGCAATACAGAGACTCGATTATAAACACAGATAGACTCAACTCAATGCACACAGATGCAGGGCTTCATATTTGAAAACAACAGGCGAGCGAGTGATAAATCGGTCACCTAAATATGCCAAATTAATTTAGGCGAGCGTTTTTTTTTTACCGTGTCGTGGCGCCACCATTTCCCATTTGGATTCTGTTGTTGTCACCATGAAATTTTAATTGGTGCTTGATTACCATAGGCCATAGCCTAGGCAAAGCCAGTGGCAGTGCCGTGGTACTGTGCCCGGGCCGTGGCCACGACACGGTACAAGTTTCGCCATCGCCGGTGATGGATGATATGTGAACTCCGAATATTGGAGCCTGAACACTGCGTTATCAAGAGGAGAGACTTTCCTAGTGAATCTAATACTCAAGAAAGTACTTGTCAAGACGAACACTTGCAGGCAGTGAGCGATTTTAACAATTGACGCGAGCGATAAATCGCTCCCTAGATTATTGATTTGCGTGAGCGAGAGCTATCGCTCGCCTCAAACGTGATGCCCTGCAGATGCAATACATAAAGATACAACACAGACAGACTCAACTCAAAACAGGGCAGACTAAACAGTGAACACACGTAGACACAATTATACACATACAGACTCAACTCATTAAGAGGTAGACTAAACTCAATGCAGAGACAGACTCAACAGCAACAAGACTCAACCCAACACAGACAGAGCACAAGTCTTCACAGACTGACGCCAGTCATCACACAACAAATGAAGAACCTATCAATAATTGTTGTCAACTTTACTAAAAAATAAAAAAATTTGACTGACAGGCTGACTGGCTGGCTGGATTGCTGGCTGGCTGGCTGACTGACTGGACATTTATCCTGTAGTGATGAAGGCACACCGACTACCAAAGGGAGGTGGTGAAATACTGAGACTACCAAAGAGAGGTGGTGAAACACTGACTACCAAAGAGAAGTAATTGAGCATTGAGACTACCAAAGAGAGTTGGTGAAATACTGATACTACCAAAGAGAGGTGGTGAAACACTGAGACTACCAAAGAGAGGTGGTGAAACACTGAGATTACCACAGAGAGGTGGTGAAGTACTGAGACTACCATACAGAGGTGGTGAAACACTGAGAATACCAAAGAGAGGTGGTGAAACACTGACTACCAAAGAGAGGTATTGAAACATTGAGACTACCAAAGAGAGGTGGTGAAACACTGAAACTACTAGAGAGGTGGTGAAACACTAAAACTACCAAAGAGAGGTAGTGAAACACTGAGACAACCACCATATGGAGGTGGTGAAAAACTAAGACTACCAAAGAGTGGTGGTGAAACACTGAGACTACCAAAGAGAGGTGGTGAAACACTGAGACTACCAAAGAGAGGTGGTGAAACACTGAAACTACCAAAGAGAGGTGGTGAAACACTGAGACTACCAAAGAGAGGTGGTGAAACACTGAGACTACCAAAGAGAGGTGGTGAAACACTGAGACTACCAAAGAGAGGTGGTGAAACACTGAGACTACCAAAGGGAGGTGGTGAAACACTGAGAATACCAAAGAGAGGTGGTGAAACACAGAGGCTACCAGAGAGGTGGTGAAACACAGGGACTACCAAAGAGAGGTGGTAAAACACTTGAGACCACAAAGTTGCAGACCAAATGAAAAAAAGGTGAAACCGTTGAAAATGACAACCAAATCAGTGCAGCAGCACAAGAACCAGCCATACCCATTTACTACACGGAAGAATACTTAAGCAAGCACACCACAGTCCACTTAGGAGTGACAGTAAAGTAAGTTGTACCTTTGATGTAGACAAACAACGCCCAAGAAAGTTTCTTTCTGTCGTTGTATGTATCCACGTCCACACAGACTTCATCCGCATCACTGCAACACCCACCAAACACTCATACAGTCATATGTTGCACAGCAATAGAAGTTCACCGCAACACCCACCAAACACTCATACAGTCATATGTCGCACAGCAATAGAAGTTCACTGCAACACCCACCAAACACTCATACAGTCAGTCATATGTCGCACACCAATAGAAGTTGCAAAACAATAGTGTATTTTAACTGATACATGGCGAACATGTCTTAAAGTTTCCACCTCCATTAAATTTTATCTCCCGTCTCATTTAAAAAAAAATTAACCTATCTAGTATCCACTATGACATCCTAGTTCAATTTTACAAGTTTGTTATTTAGTTTAGATGAAGGCATTGCAGAAACAATAAAATTATTTTTGAGCAGATTCGGTCAAAATCTGACATGAATCTACACACCAACAAGAAAAATTTAATGTAAAGGTATATTGTCATATAGCACGGTATTCCGTCCTTAGCACCATTCAAATCTTTTTTATACTTCACCCCCTGGCAGACCTGTTCATTCCAACACCAACTCGACTTTTCTGGGATGTAAGGGTTAATAGCCACTCAGCAATTACTGTGTGAAGACTACTCATTCATATGTATCCACCACAGTCTACAGCCAGGTACTTGTTTATACAGCCGAGTTAACTGGGGTGAACAAAATTGCACAAGCTTCAAAATGGCAACATGAAGATTTGAACCTTGGTCCTCTCAAATAAGAGTCTAACCACTGCGCCACTGCGTCCCACAATCAATCATAATTAATTACGTTGTGAATAAACGAATGGATGATAATCAACCAACCTATCTTCTGTAAACGGGCGATCTTCTCGTAGGAAAATCTCCTCAAACATTCTGAAAAAGAAATCTGTGGAAAAATTCACTGTGAAACTCTGGATTCGACTGAATAAGCGACTTTAATGTTCCTTCCAGGGATGGTTTCAAAACATGGGTGTACGGTTTTATGGGGGAGTTGGGGCTTTGAAAATGTTTTGCTTAGTGAAGTTAGCGGTGTATATCGATATATTTCACAAAAAACATTAGTTTCTTTTCCGATCACTGCTGTCAAGAACGCCGACTTCGAGAACACAGCAGTGCCACCTGGCGAACACGAAGTTGCACACAGGTCAATGTAATTCAAAGTTTATTTTGAGATCACCCCAAGAAAACCTCATTTGGAATCATTCATACAATTTATTCTGTCTGGGAAAGATGAGCAAAATACGAAATCAAAGGAATGGTCGATATATTTAATATAAATTTATCAAGACTGGGTTAGCTCTGATGTTGTAAACTTTCCAGTCACTTTGGCTAAAGCCCACAATTTTTTTAGTCAAATACAAATCGCTTTAGCCAATTTTTTTATATAACAGTAGCACTGTATTTTATTTTTATTTTCAAATCTTTTTACTCACTGATATTTTCTACATCCAGCGTCATTTGCTATTTCATATATTAGAAGTGATACAAGATAAGAGAAAACGTACATTTTAAATTTGTGAAAGAGTGGACAAGTGACGAGATACTTCCTCTGTAGAGACATCTGGTGGTGGAGGACGGCATCACTGACATGTCCATGTCGGAAGATCTCTGTCAACTTGCGGAAGAACTCGATGATGCTGCCGGAAGACACGAGTGAGATATGATGTGAAATAATGTCTATGTATATGTATGTATATATATATACATATATATATATATATATATATATATATATATATATATATACATATACATATACATATACGTTTTCTGTAATATAACACATTTTTCTTGAAACTCCCTCCTGTAGTAAGTGAATAGTTTAAGTAATGCATGCAGTGTGTGAATAGTGTAAGTGAAACATGCAGTGTGTGAATAGTTTAAGTGAAACATGCAGTGTGTAATAGTTTAAGTGAAATGTGCAGTGTGTGAATAGTTTAAGTGAAACGTGCAGTGTGTAAATAGTTTAAGTGAAAAGTGCAGTGTGTGAATAGTTTAAGTGAAACATGCAGTGTGTGAATAGTTTAAGTGAAATATGCAGTGTGTGAATAGTTTAAGTGAAAAGTGCAGTGTGTGAATAGTTTAAGTGAAACGTGCAGTGTGTGAATAGTTTAAGTGAAAAGTGCAGTGTGTGAATAGTTTAAGCAAAACGTGCAGTGTGTGAATAGTTGAAGTGAAACATGCAGTAGGTTTAACAAACGAAAGCACACTTATGTTAAAATCATCAAAAGAATTTACTCTGATCATTGATTATGTAAGTGCAAATAGCCTTATTTATAGTACAGTGTAAAGAACCTGATGACCTTGACCCCTTTTTGCTTAATTTTGATTGGAGGCGATGAAAATTTATTTAATAGTGTCCAATGATTTTGAACATAAACGAACCTTATTCGTGATGGGCTAAATTAATTGAGTGTCATGTTTTATGTCCAACCAGCACAACATATTTTCAAACTCAAAATTATCCGGGAGCCAGAAATCTCAAAATGGATACCATCTCAAAATCACATTTCCAACCGTCAGGGCTGGGTCCAATTATGTAATTGATTACAGCAAAATCGTGTAATTGTAATTGATTATGGTTTCAAAATGTTGCTGTAATTGTAATTGTTATATTTTGTATAATTGAAATTTTATTTCAATTACAATCAATTACAATCAATTACAGTATGTTTCATATCACAAACTACCTGAACGAATTGTCAATAAAAATATAATTTAAGTCTCACATGAGTTGAAAATCAAGACTAATAATAACACCTGCTTATATATTTACATTTAAGTCTCAGTATTCACTGTCTGGTGGGTACTGGTCAGTGGTGCTAGTGGTGGGTAGCCTTAGCAATTAGCCTTTTCAGTAAGTTGGTAACAGCCAGGAAGCAATAAACAATGCACAGACATTCAGTGAAACATTGCAGAGTTAGCAAGCCAATTACACCCCTTGTGTTGTGGTGGGTTGGAGACAGGTCAGGTGGCAAGGACCATTTATATGGCCTCTCTTCCCATTCCCAACTCACACAAAGCAAAGGGCAGACCAATTAAGAATGTCAGCTTAGAGCAGGAGCTACAACCTCAAAGTAAACACATCAAACCCTATTATTAGTATTTTCCAAAGAAAAATTTAAGAAATGCACACGGATAAATGTCTGCATTGGAATATGTCCTGTAGGATTATGTCTGGATATTGCATTGTATTTTTATATAATAAAAATATGTTTTAAACGGCTATCTTTTTATTTAGTATAATTCAAAGTCACAATTCAACAAAATGTACAAACATTACCGTTATATTTGTTTATCAATTATGTGAAAAATATTGAAATTAAGCAAAACGTGCAAAAATGCATAATTAACAAATGCTGAATATATTTGGTTCCGCATAATGTAATTGTAATTGTAATTGAAATTGAAACAGTGTAATTGTAATTGATTTAGAAAATTATTACTGTAATTGAAATAAAAAATTTAATGTAATTGTAATTGATATAATTTTGTGTAATTGGACCCAGCCCTGCCAACCGTGGTCAAATAACTGACCAGTCCCTGTGGGAATTTTGTAGGAAAATGAGCAGAAACTGGCCAATGAGAGACCACATTAATTTACCTGATACCTGCGGCCCTGAGAAGCTGAGTGACAGTGACCGATGGGTACTCAAGCGCCCCACACTGAGCCTGGGGGTCCATCACCCCATAGGGTAGTCTGCAAATACCATTCAAAACTCACATGAATGGTCACAAGTGAATCAAATCATACTGGGTGTATTATTTCAGGGGAAGATTTGGGGTGGGGGGGGCTAGGGTGAATAAAAGTTTCTTTTGAGTAGCAAAGTAAGGGTGCTGCTGGGTCATTATGTGATAAACAGTAAGAGGACAACTGGGCACATTGTGGTAAACAGAAGACAATTGGGGACAGCGTGGTAAATAGGAGACAACTGGGACAGCGTGGTAAATAGGGGACAATTAGGGACAAGGACATACTGGTAGGGAGTGGGTGACTAGGGACATCCTGGAAAAGTCTAGCAAGGAAAGGCCGACCAGGAAGGGACTGGTCAGGCCTGAATGGGCTAATAGTTGTTTTTAATCACTTGATGGCGAGCGTGTATTAAGCAATGCAATACGGTATCGATCGACGATGGCAGTACAACACGTAATTTTGTGCTTTAAATTAGTCAGACCCATGATATCTCCATGACAACGACAAGAAGACAAATGGTTAAAGAATTACTGCTTCAACAAAGTATACATCATAACAACAAATGCAAAAATTGGCTGATCTGATGTTTGAATAACTTTGAGCACAATTGAGCATGTGATGGCTTAGATACGTGATTGTTTCAGCACACTGCAAGAGATTCATGTGAATTACGCATTGTACTTCCGTCGACAATCTCACGATTTCACCTTTATATTATGCACCAGAGGTGCCACAAGTTATTTGGGTAGTCTATATTGAGAAATAACTACCGGGTACACAGACTGCACAGAGATGTGATTGTTGCAGTGACAATCTCACCTACCTCCTGTCTATAGAGCTGATGTAGAGCAGGCAGCTGTACCAGGCGACAACATCACTCTGCAGCACAAGTCAGTGAAACACAAACAGTGGTTATATTATGAGTTAATTACGAGATTTTCATAAACCCCACATGCACTAGATATTCAGATCTCTTAAATTTTTTATTCTGTATTCCCCAAACTTCAAACCTTCCTGTTCATAATTGTTTGAATGACAAAATTATTTTCTGACCCTAGGTAGTACCCATTTTGCATGTACATTACCGACATCATAATTTCGGCAAAGTTTGAAACCCAGTAACTTAGTAAAGAGTAGGGCTAGTATGCTAGAGCTTTGAAAATGTATATCTGTCTATTTTGACCCATAGATAGAATGTCATAATTGAATGCATTGATGTTAAAATTTGTAATATGTAAATAGTTGAGGTAATATGTGAATAGTTGAAGTAATATACGAATAGTTGAAGTAATATACGAATAGTTGTAAGTAAAATAATACGTGAAGTCGGTTTAATAAAAAAGTGCGTACTTTGTTGAAATCTTCGAAAGAATTTTTAATAGTTAGATCTGGTAATGTGAAAATGCGAATAGCATTATTGTAGTATATAGAGCCAAATCATGTTTGCCACTTTTGGCAAAATTTTTACCAGATCCGGTAAATTATTTAAGTTTCACCAAAACTAATTAACAAGTTTGTAGAAAATCAAGCTTTTGCAAAATTATTCTAAAACGAGATGATGGATAAAACTTAATTACCTTGAAGTCATCTGGATTGTCCATTCTGAGTTTTGACCACAAGTCGGTGGCCAAGCTACTAATGTTAGTAGGCACTTTGAGGCTGTCACAAAGATCAGATATGTGACAGTCCTCTGACTGTACCACTATCTCTGTGGTCGTCATCCACTCATCACTGAAATACAGACATTGAATAAACTTAATGCTTCTTATAGATATCATCAATCAATCAATCGATGTGGTTGGTGGTTCTTTTGTTCGCAATTAACAAGATGGGACAATAACATGATCACTTAAGCCACAAAGGATACAGTCCCTTTATTTTATCATTTTTATATTGAGTACCCACTCCACTCTATTCACTGTTAAATCTCTTTTTATATTGTGTACCCACTCCACTCTATTCACTGTTAAATCTCTTTTTATATTGTGTACCCACTCAACTCTATTCACTGTTAAATCTCGTTACGGGCTGTTCCAGGCCCATTCTAGAAAATATGCACTATGCAATCCCTTGATGTTTGATGTGATACTCCCTTTAGTAGGCTTTACATGCTACAACTGATGAGCTCATCCCAGCTAAACTGGGAGCAGGGCCAGGAAGGTATAGTGAATGCTGATGTGTTAACTACTATACACTATTGGTAGGGAGGTCGGTAGAAATCACGCGAACGCGTTGCCATTCGGACGCTGTGTTAAATCTCGTATGTTTACTAATTTGTAAGTTCACAATTTTCTAAAGAATAAAAATAGTTATGATATCAAAAGAAAGAGAAATATGTCTTGTTTATGATAAAAATACGAGCTATTGTGAATTCTTTACGCTTCAAGCAGATATCCACAATGAAGCAACAACACCAGCAGGAATTTCGTTTCCTTGTGGGCGCGGCCATATTTAATCCCGTTGAAGGATGGTGTTTTGATTATATTCTTGTGCTGCGTTATTACCCGTCATGCAATGTTTATTGGCATGGTTGAAACCACAAAATTATACTCTTTGCGTTGGCGTTTGTCTCGTACGAATAGTAAGAAAATTTAGAAAGTTATTTTATTTTGTATTAACAGGTTGCGGAAACCATTGGAAACCATACATATGCAATAAAGTAATGTCTTAACTTAATAAAATTGGAAGTTTTGTGGAGAAACACCTTTGCCCATTTTTGCCCCAAGCTTGAACGTACAGGTACCCCGCGTCCGGCGATGACGGCTGGCTGAATATCTTCTATTATCGCCCACAGAAGCCACACGCATTTATCGTGGTCTCGTATGTGTTACTATATTTTAGACATGTATTTCTTATTTGCGTGTACACACATGTAGGTATGCTTGCACATATTAAATGTTGGAATTTTTATAGTTAGGACAATATGTAATTTCAAGTAATAACCCATGTCTATGCCATACAAATGAAATTGTCGTATTAATATTGGCATTAAGCATGTAAATATATTAATTACTATATATGAATGCGTTTATTTCAGGCTAAATTACCCATAATCATGTAAAAAGCATAAAAAAAATTATAATTGGAATATAATAAATCATTTAAAAATAAATAAAAATGTAAATAAATAAATTATAATAAATAAAAACCCTCCCCAAATCCAATACCTATAGTATCTACACTAATACATACTCATGTGCATTAAAATATAAGTAAATTATATACAAGCGCACGTGCACACGTGCACGCACCCACCCATCCACACAATCACATTACAAATACAAATGTGTTAAATAGCAATAAATAAATACAAAATATACTTAAATAAAAATTATAATAAATGAAATTTGTTGTTGTAATGCATTAATACAACATTGACTTGGTAGTGGTGGTATTAACACTAGTTAATCACAGTACAGTAGTTAGCTTTTTAAAGGCGGGCCTGAGTATGCATACTTTTGTAAGCTTTCTGAAAGGTTAGTTGTTTTAATTATATGTATAATTCCTTTTGTAAATAATATGTAAAGGAAACACATAACATATAATTTGTGTATGCAAACAAATATTTTTATTATTACACAAGTTTATTTCATGTTTTCTTCAGATTAGAAAACCGTCAGAAAGATTTAGTCAACAGCTTTTACACAAATACCCATAAGTCGGTCAGTTTTCATCCCAGAGAGATCAATCATGTATGGTTGTCTTTCCACTGAAAAGACCTTTACAATGCAATGGTGTATCACATGTTCTATTTGATGACCTTTTGAAAATATGACCGACCTCCCTACTATTGGGTGTGACAGGGGTCTCAACTTCTAACCTCCCACCTGTTTTTGGGGCCAACTTACCAGCTCTCACCTATTTATGGGGCCAACATCCGACCATTTTCAGAGTCCATTAGGCACTACCTACAAATGACAAATCTCACCTCCCACCAATTTTTAGGACAAACCTTCCATATTATCAGAAGGGCGGGTTATAAGTAGGTGAACATTGTTGGACTCTCGATAAGCCAATGGCTTCCTTGTCCACTTGCCATCTGGGCCTTTGGCTTGGATGGCAAATCTTGTTAAATCTTGTTAAATCTATGATATCCCACTTCCTGACACAGCCCCTCCCTACCGCGCGTCTATCAACTGCTTCATACATCAACCAAGTGTAACACAAATATTGCCGTAAATGCACAGCTATTGTTGGATTTACCTTTGGCTTTGTCTGCGACTTTCACTTTCGCTGTCATTCTGAAAAGGCAATGGCCCAACTTGCATACCCACAACAGGCAAAAGTGAGGCTGTTGAATTCCTGCTTTCTACCTCTGAGCCGGTCTCATAAGCGTCGTCAGCCTCCATCTTCGCTTCTGACATGCACTCCTTTGGTGTGCGTGTATATATTTATATAATTAAAATCCCAACGGAACGCAACAACGATCAAAACACAGAAACAAATAAACAACGAAGCCGATTCTGTCAATCCGCAAATCCCGCCTAATATCGCTGACGTAATCAACATGCGCCACCTGGTGGGAACAATCTGAATCGCATCCAGGGATCCTTAGTTCTTCATTCTTCGAAGTTCGCGACAACGTCGACGATTACTGCAAGGAACTGCCTTTTCGGTCCATATTTCTCCAAACGTTAGGATATAATATCGGACTGACGTTTTTGTGTCTCCCGTTTCGGTTGAAATAAATAGGGGATGCACTATTGGCACTGGCAACATCAAACTGAAGCCTTCTGAAATGCATACCCAAGGAATATCGGGTATGAATAATAAAAACGGAGCTAATTTCAGTGATGACTGAAAAGAAGCAGTGTTGTTATACTACTTATAGTGATAAATAATTTCTTTGGTATTGTTCTTATAAATTAGTGACGCATTACAAATGTTGCTCAATTGTCGTACTTGTCCACAAAGTAAGCAGGTTTATAATTGTCTAACATCTGAATGTTTGTGTGTGTGTGTATTGGCGATGACAGTTGTAACGTTTAAAGTTAAGACGCCGAAAATATGACTGAGACTGAGTGAGAGTGAGTGAGAGTGGGAACCAGCTCGTTTACAATGTTAGTTGGCGCAAAACAGCTTTTCTCTGTTAAAGAGTCAAAAGAATTGGAATCCATTTTGATCTGCATGGTGTGGTTGGTTAAATATGTGTTGTTTACTCTAATTCATAACATGAAAATATACTAAACTTTCATGACGTACATTGTCATTGCCATTGGTCTGATTCTTCAACAACATGGCTGTTGAAGAATCAAAACGATGTCAATGAATGTCTACTTTCGTGTGTTAGAATAACAACTACGTGTGTTAAGAAATAACAACTAATAATGTCTACTTTCGTGTGTTAGAATAACAACTCATTTTTCTCTCCTTGTGAGCACCTAACATTTCATTATGGCTACAAAATTTCCTTGTAGCATATGCATTAAAAATGTAAAATCAAATGCTATTTTTTTGTAAACTTTGGGTACATCATAAGTTTGCAAACCTTACAAATGAACAGTTTACTTTGTTTTCTAGTGCTAGTGAAGACTCGTTCTGCAATAATTGTGTTAACGAAATGTTCCCCTTCAGTGATTTAACTGATCAAGAACTAAATTTTAATTTATCAGGTGTCGATGATGATATAATTGACTTGTATGAACAATGTTCACACCTTAACTATGCACCATTTACTTACTCAGAAAAAAATTTGCATTGTATTGATGATATAGACCCAGACAACAATTTATATAACATAGTTAATACTGATAGTATTTATTTTACAGAGGATGAATTTAATACCAAAATTGTACCGAAAAATCAAGGGTTATCCAATTTCTCAATAATACACTTTAATGTCAGAAGTATGTCTGCTAATTTTAACAAACTAAAAGCTTGTATTTCTTTATTAGACTGTACGTTTGATGTCATTGCAATCTCTGAAACCTGGATGAATGAAAATGATGAATTCCAGTTAGAAAATTATAATTGTTTTTACACTTCTAGATACCAACGGATTGGAGGTGCAGTTGCTTTATATATAAATAAGTCTCTAAAGCACAAACCCTTAACTACTATATCAAAGTGTATAGAAAACTGTGCAGAAATTATTTGTGCAGAAATCACTACTAATAATGGCAAAAACATAGTAGTTGCATCGGTATATCGTGCACCTAATACTGATCTAGCATTATTAAAGGAGTATATAGATCATATGTTTAATAACTGCAATGGTAAAACAGTATACTTGTGTGGAGATTTTAATGAAGACCTTTTGCAACATGAAAACCATGCGGCTACAAACAATTTCATCGATCACTTATATAGTTATGGTTTACACCCTTTAATAACAAGGCCTACAAGGATAACAAAGCATAGTGCAACACTTATAGATAACATTTTTACAACAGAACTCCACAAGTCCACAGTTAGTGGCTTACTTATAAATGATCTAAGTGACCACTTACCTATTTTCAAAATTTGTGATTATATTGATAACTTTCATCAAATTGTTAACCAGTCTTTTAGAACAAGGTCAGTCGACGAAGAACAATTACAGGCATTTATCAATACATTAGCAATTATGAAATGGGATGAAATATTGAACAATGATGATGTTAATTCAAGCTATAAGAAGTTCATAGAAATGTTCAAAAATATTTATGAGGTTAGTTTTCCTGTTAGAACTATTTCTCGAAAAGATAAAAGGCAACATAAACCTTTTATGACTTCCGGATTAAAAAATGCATGTAAGAAAAAGAATATACTGTACAAACGTTTCCTAAAATCAAGAAGCGAGGTTGCTGAAGTTAGATATAAATCGTATAAGAATAAACACACATCTATCTTGAGACAATGTGAGAAGGAGCACTACTCTAACCTGTTATAAGAAAGTAAACAAAATATTAAGGAAACATGGAAAATCATTAACAAATTATTGAATAAAAAATCTACAAAAAATTCATCTTATCCATCTGAATTTAAGAACAATGGATCAACTATTTCAGGGAATAAGAATATTGCAGAACATTTCAACCAGTTCTTTGTTAACATAGGGCCAACATTAGCTAAAAATATACCGAAATGTAATTTAAATTATAAGTCTTTCTTATGTGACAGAGTAGAAGAAACAGTATTTTTGAATCCAGTCACTGATGATGAATTATTAACTATTGTGCATAAATGTAAAAGTAAAGCATCTAAAGGTTTTGATGGCATTGATATGAATTTAGTAACAAAATTATTCCTTTTATATTAGTTCCATTAAAGCATATATGTAACTCTTCATTAGAACAAGGTGTGTTTCCAGATGATATGAAAATTGCCCGAGTGATTCCTTTATTCAAATCAGGGGACGACCAAACTGTCTCCAATTATAGGCCTATATCTCTACTACCGTAATTTTCTAAAATTCTAGAAAACATATTCAACAGCAGGATAATGAATTTTCTAAATGCAAAACAAGTATTGTATTTCCGCCAGTTTGGTTTTAGGAAAAATATGTCCACTCCCATGGCAATTATGGACTTAGTGGAGGAAATTACAAATGCAGTGGATAAGGGAAAGCTTACCATTGATGGTTTTACTGATTTAAAGAAAGCTTTCGACAATGTTGATCACAGAATTCTTGTTGATAAACTTGATCATTACGGTGTTAGGGGTGTAACCAAACAATGGCTCAGTAGTTATTTAGGTAACAGGAAACAGTAGGTATGTTTCAATGGTATGAATTCAAGTTATTCTACTGTTACTTGTGGTGTACCACAAGGGTCAATTCTAGGGCCAACTCTTTTTATTATGTATGTTAATGACTTATGTCATGTTTCATCACACTTAAAGTCCATACTGTTTGCTGATGACACCAGTCTTTTTGTTGAAGGAAGTGATTTGTTGGAAATGTGTACAAATGTGTCAATTGAAATGAACAAACTATATAAATGGTTTAAAGTAAACAAGCTCTCACTTAATTTATCAAAAACAAATTTCATGGTTTTCGGACAAACAAATGCCCCATGTGAATATAAGATCTCCATAGACAATATTAAAATTGAACAAGTAAATTGTATTAAGTTCCTTGGTATATATATTGATTGTAAACTCACATGGTCTCAACATGTGAATACTATACATACTAAAATTGCAAAGAATCTTTCAGTAATGTGTCGTGTTAAATGGCTGTTGAATGGGAATGCTATGTACAATTTATATCGTTCACTTGTACTACCTTATATCGGCTACTGTTGTGAAATATGGGGGAACACTTACAAAAATAGAATTCAGCCATTATATATATTACAGAAACGTGCAATCAGAATGTGTGGTCAATTGGAAGCCAGCTTTTGCTAAATTTAATGCACTTACCATTTTTGACCTGATTGATTTTAAATCCATGGTCATAATGTTCAAAATATATAACAAATTAATGCCAAATAATTTTCTTTGTCGTTTTAAAATGGTACATACCACTCATCCTCACAATACACGCCAAGAAAATAACTTTGAAACTAAGTATTGCAGAACAACATTGAAATCTATGTGTATCAGTATGAAAGGTGCAAGTATATGGAATTGTTTAAGTAAGAATATTAAACATTGCACTAATGTCTTTGCCTTTAAGAAAAGGTACAGGTCACTGTTGGTCAGTAAATACAATTTATAGTCTTCTTTTATTTTACATTAAATGTGTGTGACTACTTTCTAATTTTAAATGTGTGTCAAATTTATTTAGATTAATGATATTTATTTCATCTGTCAAATTATCTATAAATTCATGTCTGTAGTATGAAATAGGAAATGCTATTTATAAGTATTACACTTCTTGCATTTCCCTTCAACATTTCAATGTAGGTTTTCAGTATGTATTACAGGGTATAGCAGCTTAATGCTGCTGTCATATGAATCTTTACTGCATTCACTGTGTTGTATGTTTGTATATATGTTGTTGTTGTTGTTGTTGAAATGTTGAATAAAATTCAATTCAATTCAAATTATATCACTGTTGTGTAGTAGCTATATATATCTCTCCGGTAGTCCATGGCTACCAGAATTTCCGTCGGGGCTACCAAATTATGAGAAAAGAGGAACCCGACAGGCTACTGATAAATCTGGGACTGGGTCACAAGCTGTGTCACAGACACAGGTGGTCCAATTGTCAGTGGCAGTGCCAGGGGCAGTGCAGTCTTAGTCAGTGCCTGAGAAGAAATCGCTGGCTTCATGGAGGCTCCATGTTTTAAGAAGTCAATTGTTAACAATTAACTGCATCAAAGACATGTTGGCAGCATGTCAAACTTCAACCAGACAATCCAATAAACAACCTCCCCCAGCCACCTATTGTTATTATTGGGCTACTAATAAACTCTCCAGGGGCAGCCGTGGCCTAGTGGTTAAGGTGTTGGACTCTAAATTCAAGGGTTGTGAGTTCAAGACCCACACTGAGCACAGTTTTCGAAGCTCAGGCAATTTCGTTTACTCTACTTTGCCTCAGTCTACTCAGCTGCAAATGAGTACAAACACTGTTTGGAAGGTACCTGCGATGGACTAGTGTCCTGTCCTAAGTTGCTTCCCGGGTTTAAGCACTGGCCATATAAGCCTTCATGGCTTCCTAAGGCGTAATGCCTGGGGGATGACTTTACCTACCTAATAAACCCTCCAGTGATTGACAAAGTAGTTACATAGTTGCCATTGGCCGTCACACTTCCCAGGCACCCAAATCCAATTGTGCTAATTCTAAGAAACAAGTTTTTGTCAATGATATTTAGCAAGTTCGTCTATGCTGTGTGAAGCTGCAAGAACTTGTGCATCGATCGCTTAGAAGACCAAGAGTATGGCAGAATTCCTTCATGGCATCAGGTGGAACATCCGCTTAAACCAACAACATTGAAGAAAACCATTGTTTTAACAATTAATGCCTTTATCTTAAGCAATATAATTTTTTTATTTAGGAGTAACTAAATTTCAATGTAAGTTTAATGCATTAAATTTACATTGAAATTTAGTTACTCCTAAATAAAAAAAATTATATTGCTTAAGATAAAGGCATTAATCGTTAAAACAAAGGGACTGTTTCATAGCTCAAAAAGTTTAATAATTACGTTTATGTTTGTAATTATCTAGAGCAACTTGGAAGATCCTTACCTTAATGAAGTGATCTATAACAATGTTATGGTGATTGGGAAGGTCTCAGAAAAAAAGTAAAAATTTTTGCCTATGAAAAAAGTCACAATTTTATTTTAATAGAAACAGGCAAAATATGATGGATTTGTTGTATGTTGTATATTTCGCATCAGGGTAAATTTTCATCAGAACTGAAAGTTTGTGCTTTTCTTCAATGTTGGTGGTTTAGGCGGATGTTCCACCTGATGCCATGAAGGAATTCTGCCACAGTCTTGTGGTCTTCTAAGCGATCGATGCACAAGTTCTTGCAGCTGCACACAGCATAGATGAACTTGTCTTGGAGGTGGGTAGCAAACAGCATCCTAGTTGGATGACAGTACTCACTGTCGCCTGTTCACGCTGAAACATTTTGATGACCCTCCAGTAACCGATGAAATTGAAGAACATTTTGTTCCGCCCTTCACAGAAGTTGTTGGTACGAAGATTGTTGTTCATAGTGGCGTCATGCACGTTCCACACGTCAAGGGCAAGCATTGGTGGAACATAACGCAGCCTTATAGGGATCGCTGCATTTCTGGGTGTGACAGCTGGCTGTTGGATCTCTCGGAAGGAACCACTGACATACGTACGATCGAAGTATATGAGCAACTCCTTGACTTCGGGTGGATTTTGTAGCATGACAGCTTTAAGGTGTGTCATACCCTGCCTAACATCATCTACTGGCAAAAAGGCAAGAGCATCAATCATGCCACGTCAACCAGGTAGTGTGGGCCCAAGTCCTGAATCTTACATGCCAGGTGGATTGTGTAAGATGGAAGAAACAACCCTTGCTGTTGACGTCACGACTGAAGACAGCAGGACAACTCGCAGTACACCATCCTTGAAATCGGTCACTATGGTTTGTACATTGAGGTTATAGTCTAAGTCTGCACACTTGTCCACTTCAGCCTGAAACAGTTCTTCGTAGGTGGCTTGGGTTTTGTTTAGAAGGAGAGCGTAGACAGTACTAATAGCTGCATCATCGAAGGGCACCTTGGACACCTTTGGAGTCATGGAGAAGTTACCACTATGTAAAAAGTGTTGGCAGCAGTAAGGTGTCTCAGGCCTTCTTAGATAGCAAACATGGTGGTGTCGGCCGTTGGTTGCAAAGAGTATGCTTGCAGGTACTAGCAGAGGGTAGAAGCGTCCGTATGTTATCATCGCACTGGCTCACACCATGAGCAAAGATCTGGCTTGTCCCGGGTGTTGACAGCATGGTCTTTCATCAAGTTGTGTACTTTGGCGAGGCGGACTCGGCTTTGATCGGCACTTTCAATCCACCCTAAGCATAACGCATTATAGCCCGGTGCACAAGAAGCCACTTTCTTTAATCTACCAATCCACCCTAATCACTAAGCATAACGCATCACAGCCCTGTGCACAAGAAGCCACTTTCTTTAATCTACCAATCCACCCTAATCACTAAGCATAACGCATCACAGCCCCGTGCACAAGAAGCCACTTTCTTTAATCTACCAATCCACCCTAATCACTAAGCATAACGCATCACAGCCCCGTGCACAAGAAGCCACTTTCTTTAATCTACCAATCCACCCTAATCACTAAGCATAACGCATCACAGCCCCGTGCACAAGAAGCCACTTTCTTTAATCTACCAATCCACCCTAATCACTAGGCATAATGCATCACAGCCCCGTGCACAAGAAGCCACTTTCTTTAATCTACCAATCCACCCTAATCACTAAGCATAACGCATCACTACCCTGTGCACAAGAAGCCACATTCTTTAATCTACCAATCCACCCTAATCACTAAGCATAACGCATCACTACCCTGTGCACAAGAAGCCACTTTCTTTAATCTACCAATCCACCCTAATCACTAAGCATAATGCATCACAGCCCCGTGCACAAGAAGCCACTTTCTTTAATCTACCAATCCACCCTAATCACTAAGCATAATGCATCACAGCCCGGTGCACAAGAAGCCACTTTCTTTAATCTACCAATCCACCCTAATCACTAAGCATAACACATCTCAGTGCCATGCACAAGAAGCCACTGTCTTTATTCTTTCAAGGGCTTCATCTTATGCAGTTTCTATAAGGTACCAATCTATCATGATGCCACATAACATAGTAACATAAGATAGTAACATTTATTATTATATTTTTTCCTGTGACTTTTTCTGTGACTTTCTTTCACAGGACTTTTCTTAGAATCAATGTTATGCCCCTGCCCTGCTATTTAGAAATAATAGTGTTTTAATTAATGGTACAATCCCAAATGTAATGTTAACATGTCCTGGTGCCATGTAATTTTAATGTGTAACTTTAAATGTGTAACTTTAAATGTGTAACAGTTAGCATCAGTGTAAGAAGCTGTTGGATGTTAATTGGGGGTTTAAATTTCTGCTAGCATATTAGGGGCCAATATATACCCACCCTCCCCCCAGTTCTGACATAGAGTAATGTGCAACTTAAAATGTGTAAAAATTTAATGTGCCACTTAAACTGTGCTCTTCCTCCTTGTTCCCTGCTGTACAGGGGTGAGGGTCAGGTAAAATATTGTCGAGTCACTCTTTCTGTTCTTTCTTTCCATAGTTTTCTATCGGCCGCTTCCTCTCTCCATCTTTTATTCTCCCCCGATCTTCTGATGTCCCTCCTCACGCAGTCCTCCCATCTCAGCTGTGGCCTTTTCCTGCGTCCTTGATGTTTTTCTACCTCTGCTGTCTTTGCTAGTTTGCTTGCATCCATTCTTACCAAGTGGCCTGCCCATCTCATCCTGCTTCTCACCAATCCTCCTGTTAGGCTGCATTGCATCCCAACCTCTTTCTTTAGGTCGTTCATCCTTCTTCTGTCCACCCTCTTTGTTCTTGTTATTCGCCGAACCCAGTTATTCTCATACACTTGCAGCTTCTGTTGTTGTTGTTCTGTCAACGCCACCGTCTCCAGACCATACAGGCATGCTGGTGTAACACATGTTCTCAGGACTTTCCTTTTTTTGAAATTTAGTAAAGGGCTAAGGGCACTTCCTTGACTCAAACCGATGTTAACTGGAAACTCTTCTGACAACCCAGATCCAACCACAACTCTTCGTTTTGTTCTCTCATACATTGCTTCCACCATCCTGGCTTCTGCTTCTGGCACTCCCATCCATCTCACTGTTGCCATCACTATCTAGGGACTGTGTCATAGGCCTTCTCCAGCTCCACAAATCCCACTGCCATTCTCCTTCGCATCTCCAACCTCTTCTCTACCATTTTTCTTAATGCAAACATCCCATCAGTCGTCCCTCTGTCCTTTCTGAATCCTTGTTGTTCTTCACCCAATTCTTGCTCTTGTTGCTTAAACTGTGTAAAAATTAATGTGCAACTTCAATTGGTCAGATATGAAAATCTGTGAGTTTGCGAAACACATTAATTGTTACACAATTCAACTTATACACATTACAATAATGATTACTTCAGTGAAAGATGCCAGTGTGATTAACTTTCCATTTTATTTCCATCATTACTGTCAGTGATATATTGGCCAACAAATTCGCAATGAGGTTTTTGTTTAAGAATTGCCCTACACGTGGGACACCAGATATGTCTGTGGGCTACCAGATATTTCACCCAGATAAGCTTGCTGGCTACCTAGATTTTTCTACCCTGTATCGTTAAAATTATCCAGCTATATGACGCAGATCAAGAGGAGTTTTCATTGATTTGACTGTTGAACAGCAATTTTGTTTAATAGCGTTTACTGCAGAAGTGAATGTAAAAACATTGTTTTGTGTTTTGTCCGTAGTTCAGTCATAATTCCGAGATTCTCACTTGCAGCTTTTACCAATTTCTAAGAGCTGCCAGTTTGAATCAACGATGGTGAAGCTATAGACTATAGTATGGAAGTATACTTATTTATTATAAGTTATTAATAATAATCCAGAAAGGTACTTAAGTCCATGATGGAAGGGACATTCATCCAAAGTAGCAATAAAAATAAAATGTTGGAATACAGTGATGTCTGTACTTATTCTACATGTCTTGATTTGTCCATTAGGTTTCGCTTCTGTGTTCAGTGACCACTAGGTGGCTACTGTAGTAGCCCCTTGTCGTCATGCCAACGACTTACTGTGGCCAGAAATACTCCAAATTGAAGAAGAAGGCACAGAAAACCGAAATACTATTTGTCGATAATGTATTTGCGGCAACTGAAAAGTCCCTTTCCTTAACCGCAGGGAAATATGGAAAAATAGAATGGAAAAGGCCAAAGGTATAGTATTTTCACTGTTCAGGTCTGTTTACATGAGTGAATTTGATTGATTGATTGTTTATTTAGGATCAGTAATGTTAAGAAATTGTGTCCCATGGGTACAACATGTGCAGACATATACAGCAATACAGCTATTCTCAAATGAAGAATTTTTTTGATGCTTTGTAATTGACATTTTTAATTGAAACCAGCCCTGCCCAGAGTTCAGTTGATTATGACTTGGTGCTGGTGTGAAACAGGATATATGCAGCCCACCAAAGTTTCATGAGGTGAAAACAACTGTGGACGACCTGAGCCAAGGACAACACGGCAACCACGCATTCATCTCGGCCTGCTCTTGTCTTACTACATACAAGGCATTCTGGCAGAAGGTATATACATAAATTAATGTTAAGTCTCTCAGAGAACAAATCTCCTGGATTTATGTTGGGAACAAAATGACAATAATAGGAGTAGCATACTTGTAATTTTACTTGTTATTTTACTTGTAATTTTACTTGTTATTTTACTTGTTCATAAATAATTGTTCTACTCTTATTATTTTATATTAAAGCTTTTTGCACAAATTATTTATTTATTTTTGGTTATAGCATCGGACAAGCTATTTAATTATTTTTCACTGGATCCAGTGAAAATTCAGTGAAAAAGGGCAAAAGTGGTCCGGCTGTATGTACTATGACATATAGGCTAATCGCATTTTTGCAAATTATCTGATCTAACGGTCAACATCTATTCATTTGATGATTTTAACAAAACAAATTTAAAAAATGTCACATACATTGTACTACTTAAACTGTTGAGACCCTAGATTTGGTCACCAATGAACCTGGTTCTTTAGACTAAAATTGTACATCAAAATGAACAAACTGTCCATTACATCAACATTATACAAGATTGCCATCCACAGCAAAACACCCAGATGGCAATTGAACAAGGAATTTAAGCCATTGTCTTATCAAGTGTCCAAAAAATGTTCGATCTACGTGTAACCCGTTCCTCTGAGATATTTGTCAGTTTTGTTTTTAAGCATATTGACGCTGCTAGCATTTACACAATGTGTATAGATAATTTATTCCATTAATTTATTGTCTTGATTGAGGATGAGTACTTTTTGATATCCAATCTACACTGATCCTTCACTAATGTTACCTGGTGTTCTCTAGTTCCACTATCTTTCTTAAGGGAGAAAAAATTGTTCTTTCAATATTTTCACACCCATCAAAAATCTTAAAAACTTAAATTTGATCTCCTCTTAACCTCCTTGTCTCTAGGTAGTGACGTACGTACCTGTGGTATTAATTAAAGGGCTGTAGAGATTGTGCTTCCATCTGCAGGTGGTCCCAAACACTAAGGAACAGGAATGGGAACCAAAGAACGAGAAGAAATATGCCGGCATCTTCCACTTCTCAATCTGGCACAATGGGGATTGGCTGGACATTGTAGTGGATGATCAGCTGCCCACCATCAATGGAAAACTCGTCTTTGCCCATTCGCCACGTACGAAGGTTTTCTGGTCATCGCTTCTTGAGAAAGCCTATGCCAAGTAAGTGGTTAGTTTGTCTCACGAATTACATTGGAAAAGCCAAGATGTGAAAATGAATGGGGAAATGTTAGGAGTTCTCAAGATACAGTTTTGGTGGGTTTCATTATGAATATTTAAAAGTGCTTCCTCAAACGGTTCAGCCCATCGCGAATTCAGTTCATTTATGTCCAGTTGTGTAGTGTGTGACTAGCTTATGTAATGTGCACAGTCTGTTTAATAAAAAATGTCTATTTTTGTTCAAATCAGCGAAAGAATTTACATCAGTTGTTAGATCTCGTAAGGATCAAAATAGCGGATATATCCAAAATGGTGAACACTGTGTAGGGCAGTGCCAATCATGGTGACTTCAACCCCCCTCGCTGATCACATGACAAAGTTACCAAAGGGGGATTTTGCAGCATTTCGATTTTCACTTCACTTAATGCTTTGTTTGTCTGATGATTTCACAAAAAAAACTACATATGAAAGTTGCACAAACGAGCTAGCATGTTGCAGTGGATACTAGGTAGGTTTGGTTTTTCGCAAAAAATTCATTTGAAATGAGACTAGCAAAAAATCTAATTGAGGATGCACCTTTAGTGTAAGACCTACAACCAGCCAGACGATTATTTGCCCAATAGATTGGCTGACGTGTTGTTGCCGCATGGTGTCGCATGCATGAAATGGTTATGTAGACACACCAGCAAGACTGATTAGTGAGACCAATTTGTCGCTATGATTGTTTTGGTCAAATTGGAACACGGTCAAGTTCCACTGACCGTCGGTTGCAAATTTGAAGTAGCGGCCGCTCAGTGACCAAAGCTCATTTTGGGATTGGCGTTAGTCAATAGGTTGCATTCGCAGTATCAAGACATGTCTCTCGTCTAAACACACATGATAAATAGCCAATCTCCCGATCGCTTGTGTAAACTGATGTTTATAGTAGCATCTGAAATATATGGTTTTAGAGGGTATATAAAGTGGTGTGTGGAGTGCTTTTTTTCTTAATACTACCCTAGTTAACCAGTGATGATGTTATCACCCCTGGTGGAACCGCCTCTATAAACGTGGACTTATACTTTGTCTCACTTGCTGTTCGGACGCGTTGCTACAAATAGACTTGGTTCAGCACATATTGTTCTCTTCAATGCTTCAATTGAAAACTGCACAGAATATCTGTCATTAACCAATATAATATTTCATATTCACAATACTTAGAAATTGCCTACATTTTATTGCAACTTGTGTATATCGACAAAATATATTTTGTTTTATATAAAATAAAAAACAAGAGTTTTTCCATTGCATCAATGAATACACAGGCTAGTGATTCGAAATTCAAATAGTCTCTGGGGTATCTACTAGGGCAATCGGTAAGTCGAACTTGACCCAGGGGTTGATGTAAACAGAAACTACTGGTGGTATGAGGATGTTGAAAACCCTAAATGCCTGCTTCCCCAGGCTGCTGGGTTCATATGATCATCTGGGAGAGGCAGACATGGTGGAGATACTGGAGAACTTCACTGGAGGGCTAGGGAAGGTCAGTGACGTATCTCCTGATGACGACTCTCAAGAACGATTGTTTAGAACACTGAAGGAGGAGGTTGACAACAAGTCACTGATCCCAGCCATCGTCACTGTGAGTCGTTAGTGTAGGCTCAAGATACTGAGTGAGTGGGTCGGTCGGTCGGTCGATCGGTCGGTCGGTCGGTCGGTCGGTCGGTCGGTCGGTCGGTCGGTCGGTCGGTCGGTCGGTCGGTCGGTCGGTCGGTCGGTCGGTCGGTCGGTCGGTCGGTCGGTCGGTCGGTAATGAATGTATGTTTTTGGGAGTCAGTGAATGAGTCAGTAACAGTAATTTAATTGGCTTAAGGCTGGAATAGTTTGTAAGGCTGGAATAGTTTGTAAGGCTGGAATAGTTTGTAAGGCTGGAATAGTTTGTAAGGCTGCTGTGAACAGTGTGGAGATGATCCCTTTGCAGGCACCAATATTCAGCAAGGTGGGGACAGCTGAGAGTGGGGGTCTGCTCATGGGGCACGGCTACGGGGTGACCGCCGTGAAGAGGGTGACGTTTACAGGAACGCCCCTTCTCAAAATAATGCAACAGGAAAAAATGAGCCTGATACGTCTGCGAGATCCCTGGTCAGGGAATGGCTGGACCGGAAACTTTGGACGTGGGTAAGTGCATCACTGTAATTTGATGGCTCATGACCTTCCATTTCACATGATCACAGGTGTCTTCAAAGTTCAAACGGCACACGGAAATAAAATCACAGAAAAAAGCCACTGAAATAAAGTCACAGTTGTGGCTACGAAAATAGTCTCAAGGAAACAAAGTTTTATTCAAAGACTATAAATACAAAGGTACAGTACTTGCACATTTCACTGATACTTGAGCACAATAATCGATGATTAAAACGAATATTCCTAGTGGATACGTATACAGTATTTCTAAGAACATACCGTAATTTTCTGTGTATAATATGCATTTTGTCCCTTCATTTTTACTTAAAAGTCCAGGTGCATATTATGCATTGTAGCAAGGCTAAAACAAATGTTGTCAGACCGAATACACGGTAATCAGGAGCTATAGATTGACCTAGATTATTTATGCCGCTAAACAACAATTCTTACCTGAAGTGTTCTATGCCAATGCATTCATTCAATCATTCCACATACAAAAACCATTCTTAATAAATATTGTGTATTTGCGCACATCTGCAAATAGTGTCGCAGAATTAGCAATGTAGCTCGACAGAAGACGCTGATGAATGCGGCACTACTTGGACTGAAAAGACACTCTAAACTGTGCTTCAACCAAACTAGTGGAAGTGGGGATATCGGGGGTTGATGCTACAAAGTTGGGGTGTGTATTATACATGGTAAAATAGAAATTCTGTCAGATTTGAGCAAAAATTCCAGGTGCATATTATACCTGGGGACGTATTATTATGCACGGAAAATTATGGTAAATAGATTGTGACATACATACTGTTTATCATTAAAGTAATTTATTATGGTGTAGTAGTTAGCATTATGTCTTGGTTTGAATTTATTTAAATATAGCTGGCAACTTTTGTTTGGTTTGTTTTTTAGTATCTCAACTTATAAACACAAAGAATTACAAATATATATTTAAACTTGTGACTTTATTTCCTGTGTCTTTTTTTCTGTGACTTGTGACTATTTCCTGTATTCCAAGCAATTCTTGTATGTTCTTTCCTAACCAGGCTGCTACACTATCGAGGATTTTATCTCTCTGCTTCTTTTCCCTACAATCTCCATTGTTGCTATATGTTCTCATTTCTCTTTCTCATATTGTGACCTACAAATTCTGCTTGTCATTTCCTCGTTCTTCTTTTTACTGTTTGTTGTTCTAGGAATTTATCTAGTCTGTTTTGTCCATGAAGCTATGAGCATTCAGCACGTTTCTGTGGCTTCTACAGGCTTTTTTATTATTTAGTCATTGACATTGATTCCTTATGTTGGGTGTCCCATTAATGTGATTCTTTATGTTGGGTGTCCCATTAATGTGATTCTTTATGTTGGGTGTCCCATTAATGTGATTCTTTATGTTGGGTGTCCCATTAATGTGATTCTTTATGTTGGGTGTCCTATTAATGTGATTCTTTATGTTGGGTGTTCCATTAATGTGATTCTTTATGTTGGGTGTTCCATTAATGTGATTCTTTATGTTGGGTGTCCCATTAATGTGATTCTTTATGTTGGGTGTCCCATTAATGTGATTCTTTATGTTGGGTGTCCTATTAATGTGATTCTTTATGTTGGGTGTCCCATTAATGTGATTCCAACAACATCATTCTTTATGTTGGGTGTCCCATTAATGTGATTCCAACAACATCATTCTTTATGTTGGGTGTCCCATTAATGTGATTCCAACAACATCATTCTTTATGTTGGGTGTCCCATTAATGTGATTCCAACATCATTCTTTATGTTGGGTGTCCCATTAATGTGATTCCAACAACATCATTCTTTATGTTGGGTGTCCCATTAATGTGATTCCAACAACATCATATTAATATTACGTTTCCCTGGCATATATTCATATATTCTCATGAAATCACTTGACATCCTGAATGCAAAGAATACACATAGATGTGCATTCTTTGCATACATACATGCGATGCGACAAGTCTCTGCATTAGTCCTTGGTTGACTGTCATTTGTTAACAAGCTTGATTGCAGCATGAACTTGCCAATCAGGGGTGATTTCTTTGATTGAAGATCTGTGGAGTGGCAGGCGTGTACCCCCGTTCTACAGAAGAAGCTGGGACTTGCACTAGAGTGTGAAAATGAATTCTGGTCAGTGCCACTGCTTTATGTTATAGCTCACTGGCCGAGTTGTCCGGCATTGCACAGGAGAAAAGGCAGCCACTGCTTATGACTCCTGGCATTACCCTGCCAAGTTTTGGTAGGGCAATGACAAGTTTGTGCTCCAAACATCAGTTTCACGAAGCATTCCTCTCGCATGAAGGAACTTATGTAGATGTTAGTCGTTTAAAAAAATTTGTAGGTGTGCCCAGGGGGCCACGGGGATGGTTTATACATAAAAAATTACCCTGGGGGTGGGGATATTACGAAGGAACCTATGTGGACATTTCACTTAGATCACGAAACTCGGAACAATCAGAAAACATGCATAACGTTGTAACCACGTCGAACGACTATTGGGTATTGACAATGTTTAATATATAGCAATACGTTCATAAACGTCTAGTTTACCAAACAAGGCATTGAAAGTACAATGATACACAGCCGCAACATTGAAAGTACAATGATACACAGCTGCAACATTGAAAGTACAATGATACACAGCTGCAACATTGAAAGTACAATGATACACAGCTGCAACATTCGCTGAGAATAATAGTAGTGATGCGGCAAACCAGATAACCTATTGCCACAAATTGCCACAAATTGCCACAAATGGCATTTCTGCCCACAGCGACTGTAATGGAACAACCTCTCTAATACATTCTGATTAGACAGTGATTCATACATCAGTAACAATTAGTTTTATCCAGTCTCTACATGAATGGTTATGTATAATGACAATATAAAGTTATCCGATACTGCCACGCTCAGCACACCTATATTAACTGAATTGTTAAGTGACGACTTCCTAAACATTCACAACTTCTAATAATTTATAAATAAAGTCTCATATTATAAAAGTGACTCACCAGAGATCTATTGTCAATATGTATAATGAGCCGGGAGAAGGTTGCCTGCATAGAACAACGTCTGTCATCATCGCCCAGGGCGAACTGCACTATAAACTCCTATTGTTCTGAGTTACATAATCTATGTGAATTGTCCACATAGGTTCCTTCGTAATATCCTCACCCCCCGGAATTTTTTTTTATGTACAAACCATCCCCATGGACCCCTGGGCACGCCTACAAAATTTCACCCCATACATGCAAAACTGACGGAGATATGAGGGACAGACAGACAGAGTGTCAAACTACTTTATAGGCTATAGAAACTTGTTGGATTTGTAATGAATAAACTAATGGCTTCTTTAGCCATTTCCCATTAGGATGGTGTAGATTTGGATGGCAGTCTTGTTGAATCCTTGTTTATCTTTGCAGGATGATCTTCAGTGACTTCTGTCACAACTTCACACACATTGTGACGTGTCATCAGATGAAGCAGATGAGTTGTGCGGTTATACACAGTGAGTGGGCGGGACCTAACAAGGATGGCGGGTCCATTGACAACAAGGACTCCTTCTTGGGTAATCCACAGGTAACTCCTGTGGGACTGTCTTGTGAGGCTGTGCAATCTAGGTCATCTTCTCACTTTCCTGTTCTCTTTACATTGCATCTCATTCTCTCAGTCTCTTTCGTTCTCCCTTGCTCTCTCCCACTAGCTCTCTCTCTTGTGCTCTGACTCTCTCATTCTCTCTCGTTCACTCTCTCGCTGTCGTTCTCTCTTGCTCTCTGTATTGTTCTCTCTCTCGTCCATCTCATCTCTCCATCTTGCTCTCGTTCTCTCTTTTGTTCTCACCTGCCTGCCTGCCTGCCTGCCTGCCTGCGTATCTCTCCTCATATCACCAAAGAAGACATTCGGTTGTCACAAATCTTCTTGAACTGTTCAGCAATTCCTGTTTTGCATAATAATTGTCCCTCAGTTAGCAAAAAAATGTATTGAATTCTATAAAATTCAATAGAAATGTAAAAAAATTTTTTAGAAATCTTTAGAATTCTATGTTATAGTAGAATTTTGTATAGAAAACTACAGAATACTACAGATTCTATAGAAATAGTTAGACATTTTCTATAGATTTGTTATCATTTGTATATAGAATTTTATAAAATGTTATAGAATTCTACAGTCCATAGCAGAATATTGTATAGAAAACTATTGAAACTACCAATTCTATAATTGTCTGCAAAAATCTTACAGAATATTCTAAAAACAAATTCTACAGAATATTATATGAAATTCTGCAGAATATTTTCTGAATTCTACACAGTTGTGTCTGTATAAATCCTATAAAAATTCTATAGATTATTTTTGCTAAGGGATTGTCTCATGTGCTCGTTGCAGATTGTGTTTACGGTGTATGCACACACAGATGACGTCACCATGAGCCTCATGCAGAACCTGGGAGGCGTCAGTAAGGAAGAACCTGCTAAAGACGTTGGAAAGGCACATGCTAAGAACACTGAATGGACCATTCAAACTCAAAGAAATTGTCTGATGACTGGGTTCACTATCTTGAAGGTAGGTTTATGAATAACTGGGAATTTAATTGCTTAGTAACTTACTTGTTTATGTCGAGTGAGTTACTTGAATCACGATGGCCGTCCATATATTTTTCTATCTTGCATTGCAGCCTTATTTTTTCTCATTTTCCAAGCCTATGTCACGTTGCAAGATGTCAGCGTACATGAGTGCAGACTTCTCTGTTTTCCGAACTCCATGTTTTGGTAACCAGTGTATCAGTTGAGAGTTGCTGGTTCATTCTTGCTTTGGTCTCTGACTTTCTGATTAATAGTTTATTATGGTACACAATCATACAAAACAACCAATTTTCGGATGCAAATTACAGAAAAAATTCCTGCAGAATGACAATATCGAAGTTGCTGTTTTGTTACTACATATTATCGATGTGTTTTTCCCAGGAACACACAAGTTTTTTATGCTGCCAATCATGATGTAGGCACGTAGACTTTAGTGCCCGCCAGTGGCTGCTACTCTGCAACAATAATTGAATTGACAAAAATTAAATTCAAGGCTTTACAAAATTTCTTGACAATATTCAAGGATTTTAAGGCCTTGAATTAGGATAAATGAAATGTTCAAGAATTTCAAGATCTCGCCTGGACTCTGTTCATCACAAGCAAATTACACACCAGATGGCGACACTTCAGTTGTCCAATAATTATGGAACCTGCTGATTAAAAAAGGAGGTGTACGCTAATTAGGGCATATATTCTTAATAGGTCGAATACTGTAATTGTATATAACAACCAACAAAGTAGCATTAGTTAAAGAAAGTACTCTTTCTCACAGAGGGTGATAAATGAATGGAATAAACTGTCAAATGATTGTATTAATGCTAGTAGTGTGAATATGTTTAAAACTAAAATTGACAGATATTTGATAATGGCAGGCTGTGCATAGATGAAAATATCGGTGGACGCCCAAAAAGCCAATGGTTTCCACGTCCACTTGTCATCTGTAGCTTGCAGTTTTTTTAGGATGGCAAACATGAAGAACGTGGGCTCTACAAGTTGCAGGAGTTGTATTAATCATCATGGTTTGTTTTGTAACTAACCAGGTGGAAGAGAACCGTACTTACCGCCTGCATCGAATCCTCGATGTCGTGAAGACATCCGAGTTCAAGACCACCCGCAGTGTCGTCTTGACGCATCGTTTCGCCAGGGGGCGCTACATACTTGTTGCAACGACATTGAAACCCCATCAGCATGGGAGTTTTCTCCTTCGTATATACACCAGCAGTGGTAGCAAGGCAATGTAGGTTTATATGTCAACACATGACAATGTACGCCTCTGGTCCTGTTGTCTCAAGAAATATAAATGGGCAAACGTGAACAAGATGAAACCATTTCAGTTGTGATACAGTAATTTGAAGTTAATGAACATTTTGTAGAACCTAATCTATCGCTACTACAGCATGAGCTGGTAACTAACTTTTGATTTTCATGTAGAAACTTATTGATACAATGACCTTGCCAAAGATATATTTGATAAAAATCAGGGTTTACTCATTTTGGGTATTATCAAGGTCAAAGGTTGAGGTCAGTGACCTTTGCAACAAAGTATTTTTAAGTTCACATGTGGTGCATATATGTGGATATAGGGAAGTATCTTGGATTTATCTTAAGACCACAATCGGCACTGACCAATAGGGCCAAAATTTTTAAAGTGTGAAACTTGTTGATACGATGACCTTGCTAAAGATAAAATTTCATCAAAATCGGGGTTTACTCAGTCGAAGGTCAAGAGTAACCTTTGCAACTAAATATTTCTTTATTTTAAGACCAAAACCAGCACTTTAGAATGATTAGGGGCAAAGTTATGTCTACGTATGTGTCAAGAGGTAATACAAAATGTTTGTCCTTTTTATTATTAATATGCAATAACTCAAAAAGCTATTTCCCCCATATGTCTGAAATTTCATTCAAATCGGAGGGGGCTGAGAACATTTTGCTTTTCTTTTGGCTGATTTCATATGGAATGACCCTGGTGTGATATATCTATCGCACTCATGTGTTGTTGGTGTGATGTAATGTAATGTATGGTGTGATGTATCTATCGCAGCCATTGGTGTTGTGTTGTTGGTGTGATGTATGGTGTGATGTACCTATTGCAGCCATGAATGCTGTGATGTATGGTGTGATGTATCTATCACAGCCATGGGTGCTGTGTTGATGATGTGATGTGGTGTGATGTATGGTGTGATGTATCTATCGCAGCCATGGGTGCTGTGTTGTTGATGTGATGTATCTATCACCGCCATGGGTGTTGTGTTGTTGATGTGATGTAGTGTGATGTATGGTGTAATGTATCTATCGCAGCCATGGGTGCTGTGTTGTTGTTGTGGTGTAGTGTGATGTATGGTGTGATGTATATGTTGCAGCCATGGGTGTTGTTTTGCTGGTGTGATGTAGTGTGATGTATATATTGCAGCCATGGGTGTTGTTTTGCTGGTGTGATGTAGTGTGATGTATATATTGCAGCCATGGGTGTTGTGTTGTTGGTGTGATGTATTTATTGCAGCCATGGGTGCTGTGTTGTTGGTGTGATGTAGTGTGATATATGGTGTGATGTATATATTGCAGCCATGTGTGCTGTGTTGATGTGGTATGGTGTGATATATCTATTGCAGCCATGGGTGCTGCTTTGTTGATGTGATGTAGTGTGATGTATGGTGTGACGTATCTATTGCAGCCATGGGTGCTGTGTTGATGTGATGTATGGTGTGATGTATCTATTGCAGCCATGGGTGCTGTGTTGATGTGATGTAGTGTGATGTATGGTGTGATGTATTTGTTGCAGCCATGGGTGCTGTGTTGTTAGTGTAATGTAGTGTGATATATGGTCTGATGTATCTATGGCAGCCATTGGTGCTCTGTTGTTGATGTGATGTAGTGTGAAATATGGTGTGATGTGTTTATTGCAGCCATGGGTGCTGTGTTGCTGGTGTGATGTATGGTGTGATGTATCTATTGCAACCACGGGTGTTGTGTTGTTGGTGTGGTGTAGTGTGATGTATGGTGTGATGTATCTATTGCAGCCATCGGTGCTGTGTTGCTGCAACAGAGTGTGGTATACTTGCAGGGAGCTGCAGGAGGACAAACCTATGGAAGCAATGTGCAGCAAAGCATGTTCCTGCATCAAATGTTGTCGCTATCCGTCGATGCTCACCCAAGTTGTGGTCCTCAGTGCATCAGGGCTGGAGACGGGGAAGACAGGTGCTTGTGACATGTTTATGCAGTGGCATATCTAGAATTTCGCAACGGGGAGGCCAAAGGGAGCCAGGCTTAGTCACCCATTAGTTTCCAATGCTACCATGTAAAAAAGTTGTAAACCAAAGGGGACCATGGACCAATGGCTCACCCCCTAAATACGCCATTATGTTTATTTTGTTCAAACAAAGGGGTTACTTTCACCCCGTGTGAGGGGTCACCCAGCTAGCTGCCATCACTAGTCTAGCAGTGAATGTGGCAATGTTTTCTTTTGAATTCAAGGTACCAAAACATCCAGTTTGTTTCTTGTTTAATTTGAAAAAAAAATGTGCTATCACTAGGCATAGATTTATACGATTGTGTGATTATTGACCACTGAGATATCTACGCTTTTGTAAACTTTTGTACTGTTGTTTGTTGATCACTCATATTATCATCCGGTGCCATGGCAACTGACGATGTTGTCATCATCAACAAACTTTTATGCGTTTACCTTAATGGAATAAACGTTTTACCGCGAATATCCTGAATCACATAGTTTTAGACAGCTTCAATGATGGTGACATCACAAGACTTATATACGCACACTTCTGTTACTCTGAAACATTGTCGCATCCAACAACACTGGGCCAACAAAGGGAAACACAACGTCGACAATATTTCAAAAGTCCAGCAATAAGTTGACCCGGACTCTGTACCAATCTTTGTGGCCCATGACTCGGTAAATTACAGAGCATTGATTTTATTCATGTTGACATTTCTACGTTGTAAAAAATTACCACGTACAGAAGAAAGACGGTAGAACCAGAGGTGTCATTACTGACATTAGTGACGGATCAGCGTAGATTGGTTATCAGAAAATACTCATTCTCACAGAGGACAATAAATTAATGGAACAGATTATTTGCAGATTGTGTAAATGCTAGCACCGTTAGTATGTTCACCTCTGACATCTAATCGTAAGACACTCATCATGGCAATTCTTCCAAGTGTGGACTTAAATGTGCGCTGGTTAGACTCATACCTGCTTAGTACTTTCTTACAAGATTTGAGTTAGAAATACTCATGTGAATGATTACCAACCCGACACAACTTGTATTCTTCCTTCAAGCTGTGTGCTGACATTCCCAAACCTAACTCGATTTACGATGCTGATCTCTGGCCTGCTGGAACAAAGATTGGATGGTATTTCCCACCTAGGGCTAGGAGACACACACCAGCAGATTTGACTCACTTATAAACTCCTCCTTCCCTTGTGTATAGCTTCATTTAACTCCAGAAGCATACGGAACAGTCCTTTCAATGGTGTTGACATTTTAAATTCTAGATATACTTGTTGTGCAGGAAAACTTGCTCTCTTTCTTTTCTAAATTATGTTCACTCTGACATCAATGCCAGAAGAGCTGCATTGATTATGGTGATGTTTGAGTGGACTCCTTCATGGCGGGCTTTTTCTTGTTGTGGAGGCATTCACTCGACCCTTTTGTTGAACCGTTGATCTATGATGACGAGAAGAGACTCCTGCATCTAAAAATTACCAGCTCTAATACCACTATTCTTCTTCGTAATGTCTATCTACCATATCAGAGTGATGACAATGCTGACGAATATCAAGATATTTTAGGCAAAATCCAGGCCATAAGTGATTCATTTGACTCAGCCAATATATTCATCTTTGGCGAATCGAATGAGGACATTAAGAGTCCTAGTCTTTTTGCTCCATTTCTCATTGCTTTTGCAAACGACTGTCACCTTATTGCAAGTGACACACTGCTTCTCCCCTCTGATGCTTTACTTATGTTAGTGATGCGCACGGCTCAAGGAGCTGGCTCGACCACGTGCTCAGCACCTACTCCAGTCATTCATCAATCTCTGATATGGAGGTTAAATATGATTGTGTCTCTTCTGACCATTTACCTCTGTGCATTACCATATCTGCTAAGTTATTATCTTCAGAAACAAATTTATGCTGTATTAACCCTAATTGTAATGATGAACTCTCTCACTCTTTGCAATACAAACTTTACAATGATTCACTGTCAGATGGTGTCGGAGCTTCTCTGATTTTGCTACTGTTTCAAATGGTGTCAAATGGTGGAATCCTCTCTCCCCGTCTTTTTAACATATACATGGATGACTTAAATGTAAATCTTAACAAACTACAAATTGGATGTCTTCATAGGCACCATAGTGAACCATAATGAGGATGACCGTTGTATTTTTTCCCCTAGTGCTTTTTGGGTTGAGCAAACTCACTGATTGTTGTGCCAAGTATGGCAATATAACTTACAATGCCAACAAATCTTACTGCATGGTTACTGATAATAAACCTCAGGACAAGAAAAATATTCACCCTGTAACTATTACTACCTCACACTGAGACATAAATACCTCGGTCATATCATCAACAATAACCTTACTGCAGTGGCTGATACAATAATGTTTCCATTGTGCAGAGCCTAATCTTTACTGCATCATCAGCTGTGAAGGTGAGAAGGTCGTGACCCCAGTATGCAAGGACACATCGACCCCTGCATGGAACACTGGCGCCATCTTCTACCGACGTTACCCCACTTCGATACCCGTCAAGATCCAGGTTGACGTTTGCCTACTTTGACATTGGTAACATTAGTTGAACCGTATACTGTATTGTTCTCAACAGACGTGCGGTGTGCGAGTGCGGAGTGCAGTGTGCGAGTGCGGAGTGCGGTGTGCGAGTACGCAGGTTTTGGTCCACATCTATTAGTTTCTCTAAAGTGACACAATGTATGTCGTTCACATGCACCGTTACACCTGGCAACACTTAGCAGACACGTATTCAGCACTACCAAATCGAACGATGCTCAATCGTCACACGAGTAGAACACACGAGACAGTGTGTTTGTTCACGTTTTTGTCATTCTAGATATGCATCAGCCAGCTACCACTCGATTCTTTGAACGGTGCTAAATAGACAGTCACGATAGTGAGTGGACATCATTTGACATTCTAACTAAATAAATACCAGTGATATCATCGTGGTGCCACCCTGCGGTGAAAAGCACAGTGCCAGCAGCAGTGCAGTATTGTTGTCCTTTACATTCAGCGTGCCTTCACTCCCAAAAAATCAACGTTTTTGCACGTGGTTTCACTTCTGAAAAAGAGGTTGCACTTCTGTTGTGAACTATACAGTATTTGGTTGAAAAATATTATAACGAATTAAATATTATAAATCCGACATCTAAACTCTTTAGTGCAGTGTAGAGCCCGCAGCACACTAGCCGATTTTTCGTCGGGGGACAAATAATCTTCAGTTGTCGGCTAGTGTGCTGCGAATTCCGACGAGATCTGATGGGCCTTGCCGGCTAGTGTGCTGTAGACTCCAACAAATTGTCGGGGCTCGCGCGATTAGTGACCAGTAGGAAGCGTGTTTGTAGTCACATGCACAAATGTCATTGTAAACATCACGGCCACGATGACAAATGTCATTGTAAACATCACGGCCACGATGACAAATGGGATCATGCATCAGTTAGACTTCGTGGTGTGTTATACACGAATGTAGGGTAATTTTAGATGTGTAATTTTTAAAACAATCGTATCACCTGACATAACTGCATTTGAGCAGGCACTTTGGTAAGTTTGCTGGTAGAACATGTTGACAGTGTAACTGTGGATTTTTAGATGATTTCAATAGGCGGAAGGATTTTATTTGCTTGCTTTACTACATCTCCTTATCCTTTGTAATCAAGACGAACGAAGCTAGCTTCTGTCTTCTTCGCATCGCCGCCACGTGTGGTGTGAGCGCCGCCATGTTTGCTTAATTCCAAATTCGTCACTAGAGGCATGCTATTCGCGACAAAATATCGGCTAGTATGCTGCGAGTTGATGTCCCGACAAATTTAACCCCGATGAAAAATCTGCAGTCCTCTGACGAAAAATCGGCTAGTATGCTGCTAGCTTAAAAGTAACAACACTAGTTCTTTGCATTCAGTGTGCCATGTGGACACATCAAATTTGTCATCTTTGGAATCATTACTGCTTGTGGATGTGTTCGCCTTGTCAACTTTGTAATCTGGTGACCATGTTGACATTATTCAGGAGGATTTGAAACCACGTTCTCTGGATTGAGAGTCTGACGTTCTAGCTACTCAGCCACTGTGCCGCACAAATAGTAATAACAAAAATAATAACTTTATCCCCAACAGCTACCCTACTCATAATAACAGTCTCACAGCCGATGTTTTTCTTGCAGCTTTGGAACCGGCACATGGTTAAAGACTCATTCCTGGGCGAGCTAATCCTTGAAGCGAGGGTGCCAGCCGAACAGGAGGAACTTGACTGGCCAATGTATGACCGTCGCGACGTGACACAACGGAAGCCAGGACATATTCGTATCAGATTAACAGTTGTAGCTAATCTGCAGGGTCTATGAACAGTCTTTCACAGTTGTTGCTGATCTACAGTGATTCAAGTCTTGCTGTTGTTGCAAATCTATAGGATCTCTAGTGTCTCACGATTGTTGCTAATCTGTTTATTATTCTGCAGGGTCTGTATATTATTATTTCACAACTGCTGGTAATCTTCAGGGTGTTTAGACAATTATTGCTAATCTGTATATTATTCTGCAGGGTATGTATATTACTGTATATTATTATTTCACAACTGCTGGTAATCTTCAAGATGTTTAGACAATTGTTGCTAATCTGTATATTATTCTGCAGGGTCTGTATATTACTGTATATTATTATTTCACAACTGCTGGTAACCTTCAGGGTGTTTAGACAATTGTTGCTAATCTGCAAGTTCGCTAGTGAGTGTTTTACAGTTGTTCTTAATAAACAGGGTTTGTATACAAAGAGGAGAGCAAGATTTGTGATATAAAGATCACTATTTTACTTCTGGTTTCATGTCATACGACTGAAGTACCAGTGATTTTGCGATGGTCCCCCATTTAGCAATTTTTCACTGCCTGAATTTTTTTAATCAGGAATATAGCCATATATTAGAAGATTATAACACTTATTGTGACCAGATTAAAATATCTAGTGTATGGCTGGCAACATTATGCACATGTCGGTGATTGTGCAAGTCAGTGACTGTACGATCCCTTGCGCATGAAGATGTGATAATGAATTTTGTCCAGCAGGTTGACAAAAGACGAATCTGCATTAATAGCATCACCAATGTGAAAATAAATAGTCGACAGGTTCAGCAAGCCAAACCTGTAATATGTACGGGTAGAAATGAATATACTACATTACCGAGATTTTCAAGACATATAAAGTACACTTTTCAAGTTACTTGAAAGAGAACAGATAAATCTAACTAAGTTTTCAACCTTCCTCGCCACCAATGTCTTCCATCTATATCAGTATCCCTTCTTCTTCCATTTGAGGTCAAACTCTATGTTAACCACATATAAATGTGGCTAGAGTATTTTCGAGCTGTGATCATATTGCGTGGGAGCAGGTGATGTAATGCCGGTTCGGGTCCGTTTTAGTCAGAATGTCGCGTCTGCGTAATTAGGCAATAGATTGGTGCATGGGCTTGGCAGATCAACCTGTTGAAACATGCAACTTCCAGTTGCTGTGTGGTGACCAACCAGTAATATTGCTCGCTCAGATTTACAAGGCTCGCATACGGGAACTTAACTTTAATTGGTAGTGGGCCTTGGACCTGTCATCATTGACCAGACAGGTAATGATAGGCATCTCCGGGAAACACTGTAGTTTGGGCATGGCTGCACCTGGTTCTCAGTGGAAACACAGACCAAGATGGCAAGTTGCATGAAGTACACGATTCAGTGTACATCTTTACACATGACGCGGGATAAACTAACAAATCCACGTTTCAACAGGTCGATCTGCCAGGGGCGGTACTAGAACTACCCCTGTCTAGGATGACCAATATACATCATAATAGTTGCTGAACTTGTAATATGGAACACATACATAACATTTTGTAATGTTTGGAGTGCAGAACCTCTCTAACGATCCGTCCCCAACAAGCTACAGAAACAACGAAGAGACATGCATGTGTGGATGTTTGGAAAGTTTAATAGACGATAGTAAAGCGCACATTGGTTCAGTGGCGCCGTCTATCGGCCCACGACTCCACGAGCTAGACAACTACATAACATTTGGCTCCTACTTATCAATACAGTTATTGTGTACGGTTTTTAAGTCTTGATGTCACATCTCTGCAATGCTGACCCTCAATGGTCAACAGAAACAGCAGTTACACAATTTAGATTTTGAAGTCCATTTTCTTTGTTTTCTACACCAGTTGTTACACATTATACAAAAGGCGTTTTAATCAACTTTTCAGAACACTACCGTTAATGTAAGTCGGCACTGCAGAACAGTAAATGGTGCACTAGGAATCTTCGCGGGAACATAAAAAGCGTGATGTTAGATTTGACATGGATCACAGTGCACACCAACTACTCCACACAATCGCTACCTACATGCAACGTTAACCCTTCCCACCGCCAGGGGTCACCTGACGACAATGGCTGCAAACAAAATGCGCATCTGCCATGCATAACATCTGTGAGAATATAAAAAAGTGCATTATCAAATTGTGACCATTGTTCCCGACTACCAACCCCAGTCCCACCAGGGGGAGCTGCATGCAGTTATTGGGAATAACCTACCCAAATACTATACTGCAAATCACACTTTTGCAAACGTACACCTTGAAAATCAACAATTATTCATCAGTAAGCCGGTGGTTTATTTCCAAAAGCTACACAACTTTCATGGCAGATATATAATATGGCTACAGCAATTCAATTTACTTTTTTTGCCAACCCCCACGCACCCGTCTCAAAAATAAATGCACAAAGCGCTACAAAACATTACAGCTGGGCTTGCGAGAGTCGCATGCATGGTACGGCCCCTATTAACGACATGCAGTTAATACAGAAAATTTCCACTCGCAGGAGCGAAATGGCAAACAATATAATCGGTTCATAACAATGTTAACTAATGACCTAATAAACTTAATTTTCTGAACGACCCCCACCCCCCGCACACACAAAATAGGAGAAAGCTGTCTTCCCAATCATCATTCGCATGAATCACATTGATACAGAGTTCTCCATTGCTTGCATCAGGTCAAGACGAGTTACAAAATAAAAAACAATGTGTTGCTCAATGCTGTGTCGTACTCCAAACATTTGTTGTGCTTCGAGATGATGTCGTCACGGCGACCGCTGTGCAGAAAGCGGCAGTGGTGCCCTTTAGTGGCAGCAACGGTGGGTGTGATTGATGTCGGGATCAGAGTCACATCTCATCACGTGACTGGCTTAAGCACTGTGTTTGGTGTCACTTGTATCTCTGGAACAAACGAGACTATCCGTCATCCAGTGTTGATGCAAGTTACATGGTAAAATAGCTACGTATATGTCATGAGATGTACAGTAATTTTACAGTTGCAAACACAAATTTATGTAAGTTCTTATATAGCCTGGTATCCCGTCCTTGGGACTGTTTAAAGTGATTTACACTCCACTGCCTCGCATGTTCATTCTAACACCAACTCGACTGCTCTAGGAAGCATTCAGCCATACTGCAGTTACTGCCTGAAGAGTTCATTTACATATACACCCATCACTGTCTTCGAACTCGCTCGTCTTAATTGGGAGTGTGATGTCCTAACTAGTACGCTATTGCATCGACACACACAACTCAATCAGAAAACATAGACGGGATACAATATCAACACGGTGATAACACAACAGAAATGGCAGGATATTGTCACAATGAACGATAACACCTCTGTAATGAACCCAAGGAAAGTTAAAAAAATACTTGAAGGACCCATTTACAGTCATGTTGTTGCAACCAACTTATAGCAACTATAAGCAAGTATAAGAATGTAGTATAAGAATGCCCCCATAAAATTCATCATATAGGACATGATAGCAGCCTTTATGAGACCCACCAGGAGGCAGCACTTGTATTGCCTTCGTCCCGTGAATAGAACGACACACAATACGGGGAACCTATCAATGGGCCTTTCTAAAACGTTGCACCTAACTGTACGTCAACAAATGTTCAACTTTGTTTTAAACTTTTTTTCAGAAAGCTGTTGAGTGTGTGAAGTACTTAATCAGAACTGCACAATATTCAAAGACAGCAAACACCATTACTTCTATTAGGGGAGGGAGGACTTGTCTGTGGGACAATAGACTCACTTGCCAGTAGTGGGTCATTATGACACAGTGACACATTTCCTGCAGAGACTGTCAACTGAACACTGACCAAACACATTCAGTGTGTTCGGTCAAGCGTGTCCGTGAGCAAAACAAGCCAGGTAGTGTCATGTACACTGGCACTTCAAACAGCACTACAGGTGCTGTTAGTGACCTCATGTCATGGTCTGGATATCAGATTTTTGGAGAACACCAGTATATTTGAGTGTTCTCTAAACAAGACTTAGGTATGTGGAGTAAATTAGACTGGGTTGTTGTCAATGAAAGAGCTAAGACGTCTTAAAAACAGAAATAAATGTCTCAACATGCACTGGGTGGTGGGGGGGGGGGGCATCATGATGTCAGCAGACAATATCTCCCAAGACAAGCATATTTGCAAACTTTAAGTTCTGGTCACATGTACGAACCCTGACAATTTCAGTGAAATGACTCGTCCAGAATGCTGGTGACACGTTCCTGCCATACACTCATTAGTTACGACCAGCAGTATAACAGCACATACCTATGTGGAGGTCTCATTCACAAACGACACAACCATTTCAGATTCCTGAACTTGGTCTCAGGCACACCGATACAACATATGGATATCATAAAGACAAAGAAGATCCGCTGCGAGCACAAATGAGACAACACCACACAATGACGTCAGACCTTCGAACTGACTGATACAGGGACACCTGCGTGTCTGAAACATCAACAGAAAGATGGTGGAGCGATTTGACGAGAGCGCGTACGAGTAATTGAACTCGGCAAGGATGATGATATGGTTATCATGCTTAACGATTATTATGTTATTATCATTATTTTAGTATACTGGTTACATTTGAATACTGAATTAATCTAACAAAAAATCACAAATCTACCCAGTGTGATGAATGTTATCTACAGAACATGTTGGATCCTAGTTGACTAAGAAGTCAAACCAACCACCTCAGGGTGACCACTACAGCCCCCTACAAAGGGTGACAAGTGCACCCCCTCTGGGCAATAACCATAAGTTGAAGTAAACTATTGTGACCCAACTATGTACCCCAAGGATGTTTACTACAGTAAACAAGTGAACTAGCAGCGAAGTGAGCCCATTGGTTGGCTGTTAGACGCTACATGGATGCAACATCTCGTTTGGTAAGTCTGTTTCATCTAGTCTGATGGTCGTGTAATCTTGTTGCATCTATGTGGGTTGGATCTGTTTTTATGCATACGGATAGTGGATCCAGTTTGAAAAAAGGATACTAAAATCAACACAGGTGTACAGACGCAGTGGCTAAATGACCTGTGCTAGCCCTGTGGTTGACCATGAGGTACTGGTTTTAAATGCCAGGGTGGCAGCCAACCCAGCCAATGTTTTTTAATCAAAATTGGACCCATAGAAGTTAGAACTTGGGTAAATGTGTAACTGTAGTAGGATACATGCCATATACGCACATTGGCTAAGTTCCTACTACTAGGTTCATCACGTTGTGCACCATTTCGTCCCTGTGTATCTGTCGATACCAACAACACTGTACGTCAACCAGATTATTGAGATGGACCGACCAGTGTGTTGACTATCCCAAGTAGCCACCCTGACTATCCCAAGTGATCACCTTGACTATCCCAAGTGGTCACCTTGACTATCCCAAGTGGCCACCTTGACTATCCCATGTGGCCACCTTGACTATCCCAAGTGGCCACCTTGACTATCTCAAGTGGTCATCTTGACTATCCCAAGTGGCCACCTTGACTATCCCATGTGGCCACCTCGACTATCCCAAGTGGCCACCTTGACTATCCCAAGTGGTCATCTTGACTATCCCAAGTGGTCACCTTGACTATCCCAAGTGGTCACCTTGACTATCCCAAGTGGTCACCTCTCCTTCTCTGTAATTTGACACTGGAATTCCCTGCCTGCTGCTGTGAAGGAAACGTTGTTGACACTTTCAAGGCGGTTTTAAAGACATATCTTTTGTGTTTGGCCTTGGTAGCATTATTCTAGACAGCAGTAATGACTTCTTAATGAAATGAAAACTTATTTTAACATTGTTAGCTCTTTTGAGCGGGTTTTCCCCGGATATATATATATATATATACATATATATATACCTCACATTATGAATGGTAATTTATTTTTACGAAGAAAAGGGTACATTACCGGTAACCATTTTATGGAATGCTAGGAACCTGCATGAACAGATCACCCTTGCTAAAATAGAACATGGCACCGCAAAACAACATACATACATCACATCAGTCACTCATACTATCTGCCTGAGATGAGGCATACTACAACCCAAACAGTAGTCATTTATTTCCCTCTCAATTCTAACACCGGCAAATAAGAACAATCATCTTTTCACCTTTCGTTAACTGTAGTGCTGTGTAATTGGCAAATCCAAACTGGGAATGCACTGATTAGTTTATTTGCAATTTTCCTCAGAACTCTAGAATGAGTTACACATTTACCCATGTAAAATCTTTTACCCTCAGAACTCTAGAATGAGTTACACATTTACCCGTGTGAAATCTTTTACCTCCCCTGGCATAGACACCAGGTAAGAAGGAACCAACACCTTTTAGTATCTCACCCCAAAGACAGGCAAAGTGGGGTGAAAAAAATTACCCCAGTTTCGAAACAGCAGCAGATGACCTCAAACCCTGGTCCTCGAGATTTACAGTCCAGTGTTCTGCATCCACAAATTAATTTCAAAGACTGCCTATTATTATAACTGCATCTGAGAACTGAGACGTGGCTTACAGAAAACAAAATACCATTTTAGGTGTAGTTTTATACATGTAACTTGGCTAGCGCTGCCAGTGACCATTTGGGCCTTAGGCCACATGGCATCGGATTTGGCTAAGCAAAAGTGACCCATTTGAGCCAATGTAGCCACCAGCATTTTTATTTAAAAGCATGCAAAATACATGAGCGTTTGTTGTTTTCTTGATGCACATAAAAAATCAACTGAAGCAATTCAATTTGTATTTGACTACACAAAATGTGGGTTTTAGCCAAAATGGCTAAACTGCTTACAACTTCAGAGCTAGCCCAGTATTGTGCATGCTAATTGATATTACATAACAATAAAAACACATGATCTTCTTTCACCAACTACATCCTAAGCCCCGTATACACTGGCACTTTTTCGAGTCTGCCATGTTTGTGCTGTTTGCATAGATTGTACACTAGGGGCCACCATGGTGCAAGTAATTTGCTACCAGGGTCAGAGCAGTAGCACCCGATCAAGTCTGACTCAGTCAGTGTCAATCGGTACAATATATCCACCCTAGTCAGGGTGAGTCATCCAGATTGACGGACCCGACCCGACCTGACTCAACCAGTAGCTGAGTTGGATTGGATTGGAGGGGGTCCACCAGTGAATACCAGGCTTTAAGTTGGTTGCTTTTCAGTTAGCCTGCTTTAGATTTATATTTGGTTTGGCGGTTGTGCAACAGAACGCTGGAACCAGTCGGCTAATCCACCTTAATTATAGTTGGTTCCCAGATTTATATTTAATTTGGCGGTTGTACAACAGTATGCTGGAACCAGTCGGCTAATCTACCTTAATTATAGTTGGTTCCCAGATTTTACTTTACCGAGCACGATTAATTTACAGAAACCAAAATGTCCAATGACTACTCTGAACTATAATACAAGTGTAGTTGTACCACTGACTGGGTATAAAGATGAAACCCACGCACACAAGTTCAAACTGAATTTATGACATTATTATATCAGGAACAAAACATTATCACATAAACACTGCAGAGTGAAGACACACAGATCTGCACAAACACATCCATTGACTGAGATAACACCACTGGTTGGAACACAACATTTATGGCTTGTCATTGGCAAGGATCAATGATATGTCTTGACACACACAAACACAGTCTCCAGGGGTTACAACCTGCAAACTTAATTTATTAGGAAAGGGAAATATCAGGACATGGGGGTAGATATCTAAACATCTTTCCCCACCTCCCACAACCAGAGGTGCACCCCACTGGCAGAAGGCCTACACAGAAGCCTACACAGTTGACTGCTATACAGAACAGGATCTAGGGTTAACGACAGGTCATGGGAGGAGTAGGGTTACTTTGATTGACACACCTATGCTACCTTTGAACAGCTGTGTATGGTTTATAGCCATATATCCCCTTGAGAGTGCTGCTTCACACTGACCAAAATAACTGTTGCTGCATAGGTAAACGCTACTACTCGGCTAAAACATAGCTGACAAGCCCTTCTCACGAAACACTGTATGGGAGTTTTCACTAGTTAATCGGCAAATAGAACTTCAATAGCATGTGCCATCTATGAGGCTACAAAATCTCACTCGCTGTATACCCTGCATCAAAAGTAATCTGCCTTGCACCAAACATATTACAATTATTTTACACTTGTGGGATGAACACAAATAATATGTACTTCTTAAAGATTTTTACATTTGAATCAAATCCGTACAAAAACGGGATACGTACATTTCAATAGCATGTGCCATCTATGAGGCTACAAAATCTCACTTGCTGTATGCCCTGCATCAAAAGTAATCTGCCTTGCACCAAACATATTACAATTATTTTACACTCGTGGGATGAACACAAATAATATGTACTTCTTAAAGATTTTTACATTTGAATCAAATCCGTACAAAAACGGGATACGCATGTATACCTGCTAAAATCCCTATTGCATACAGACCATCTGTGTCATGTGACTGGTCTACTCCTCGTGAAAAGGTGAAGGTACGCTCTTATGTAGGACTTTACACTTCACCCCTGGCAGACCTGTTCATTCCAACACCAAGTCGACTTTACACTTCACCCCCTGGCAGACCTGTTCATTCCAACACCAAGTCGACTTTACACTTCACCCCCTGGCAGACCTGTTCATTCCAACACCAACTCAACTTTACACTTCACCCCCTGGCAGACCTGTTCATTCCAACACCAACTCAACTTTACACTTCACCCCCTGGCAGACCTGATCATTCCAACGCCAAGTCGACTTCTCTGGGAAGCATTCAGTCACAATGCAATGACTGCACGAAGACCACTCATTCACATATCCACCTCTGTGTGTAGCCAAGTACTCAATTTTACAGCTGACTGAACTGGGGCGATGTGAAGTAAACAAAATTGTCCAAGCTTCGAAACAGCGGTAAGGATTTGAAAAACGATTCTCATGATTGAGAGTCTGATGTTCTAACCCCTATACCATTATGCCCTACAAGTCACACAGTCTCCATGAACCAACCAACCATAAACCAAACGATTCTCATGATTGAGAGTCTGATGTTCTAACCACTACACCATTACGCCCTACAAGTCCCACAGTCTCCATGAACCAACCAACCATAAACCAAACGATTCTCATGATTGAGAGTCTGATGTTCTAACCACTATACCATTACGCCATACAAGTCCCACAGTCTCCATGAACCAACCAACCATAAACCAAAGTAATCTTAATGCTGGACTCAAATGTGGCCAAGCCCACAGTGTAAAACATGTTTATGACAGTTGGATTGACCTCCATGAGGGGTTGACACTTCCACCCATGACCTTGACCTATGAGGGGGTTGACACTCCCACCAGTCACCTAAGCAGGCTTCATCTTCTACATGGGCCAACTTAAAAAAAAAAACCCAGCAACACACATCTACTTGTACTACGTTCTGTGAAGTATGGAAAATTCCATACTGGACAGTATTATGGTGCTGGTTGTACATTTTAGCCTTAAAATAATTAGTTGCTGGGGTAGAAAGCAACTCAACTTTTTACTGTCATACATTACTATATATTATAGGAACCAATAATGACATAGTTATCATGTTATATAGATGTGTTCCCTCCTATAGTCAGTCTATGCATACAATAAAAAACATGCAAGGTGTCGGGTGTATTCACACAAACTACAAATTTCCTCTAAAAAGGCGATGTCCAAAATCTCTGTGATGTGCGAGGAAATAATGTGAATATGCTCATAGGGTAGGACTGTAGATCTGGCAAGATTTAATTTTTTTTTCATGTACTGGTTGGGAGCATAGGACTGTAGAGTTGAAGCTAGGGACCATATGCGAAAGCATAAAAAATCGCCGGGGTAGGAGTTTATTTTATTTGTTGATTGAACCCAATAAAATACAAATGAATTTGCTATGGTGGTTTACTGACCAGGGAACTGATCAGTTTGTTGTTCATCCTGCATAACATTACACATAAACTTCACAGAATCTCTGTATGGCCTCAGATGATGTTAACCGCCCATACAAAGTGACTTGCTGTGACTTGTACAGCACACTACCAGACGCCAGTGTGGCTACCAGGAATGCACACACAAAATATGGATTAGAATGCAGTGTGTAAACATGTCGTTTTTGTGTGATGTGTCGGTGAAATTACCAGGCAGCGACCACTAACACGCTAGCTAGAAACGTCCTTGTTTGTACCGAAGAATACTGAGAAATCACTGTTGTTCCATTTGGACAGGCTGACATTAAATCAACATGGACCGTTAAGTGGTAAATACTGTTTGACTTAGATGTGTTATAAACAATTCTTGGCTAATAACAATTACCACAATCTAATCATCCTGACACAAAACTCACCAGATTACCTTTCCATAAATACAGTGTAGATTCTCAGGTAAAAGAATGTTGATATCGAAATGTTGACTACCCTGATATTATGTTTACACAACCGAACCACTGTACCCTTCACAAAAACTTGGTCAAAGCCTTAATTTGTTTCAAAATTTGACTCTTAAAATTAAAAAATTGCATATGTTTGCACATCATGCATATGTTTGCACATCAGTTGATTTAAATCAGGAATATATGAATCATAATGTAAAAGTAAGTTCCACAATGTTGGGCAATGAATGAGGTCATAGCTCCACTGCACAGAAAGCTGATCTGGTTCTTTGTAAAGAAAACTAACAAAACCTCCTGACAGAAACAATCTGCCCAATAAGTGAAATGATAAATGGCCTGCTCTGCTGTGACTGGCCAGAGACATAATAATGAAGTACAAAGGTCATGCTGGCTACTGTGTCCCTGTAACTACACAATAAACAGCTGCACTTGGTAGCAATGTCTTCCTGTACTGGCTACTGTCACATGCTTCTAACAAAATGTTAAAACTGTGCATGACATTGACTCACCACTAGACTTGGACAATACTTTCAGTTTCATACATTAAGGGGACCTGGTTCCTACAGTTCACCAATAACAGAAAGATTTTTGGAGTCTAAAAATCTGGTATGCTTGATGCGCCCATGCTAATATACCATATTGTGTGTATGAAGGAATAGTTGGCACGTGGAATAGCATGTTTTCATCACTAGATGGCAGGCTTGTATAAACGCAATGCATCACAGGTTCGAATATCGACAGAAGTACAAGTAATTTGTACTTTAAATTAGAGTCGGAACAATAATGTATCCATGACAACGAGAAGAACGCAAATATGTATTTAAAGAATTGCTGTTTCAGCAAAGAATACAGTGCACCAACAATAACGTTTACAGAAACAGAAATCACAACGCTAGCATTGGAACACAAAAACGGCTGATGTTTGAACAACTTACATTGGTACATAACTATACATACAAGAATGTTTCAGCGCTCGGAAAGATTCGTGGGAATTACGTGTTGCACTTCCGTCAACAATCTCACGTGATTTCACCATTATATCAGTGTTATGTTATGAACCAGAGGCGCCACATGTTACTTCAGGTAGGCTCTACTGGAGAAAACAGACAAGTCATGCTGGGTAAAAACCTTCAAAATGCCCAACTGCTAGGGGATTTCTGTGAGGAACCACGGGTAGCCATGTCCATGCCATATATGAATGAAAACCTTCACTGCCACAAACATGATGACCCTGTTTCCACAAGATCTAGGCACATCACCTGGTCTGATATTATGATTAATGACAGATGTCCAGTCTTAGCCCCAGCTGATTACATAGTAGGCCTCCTAGTACTGTGGGGATATACCTAAATTAATCACCAGTACACCCCGTCTCCCCATACCTTCCTGGGTCAGTCCCAGACAGTTCAAAGGTGCAAGTCTCCCAGATACTGTGGGGTCAACCCAGTTTTCCCACTGATCTTGAGGAATTCTACCCTGTACTTAGATTGCCTTCAGACATGGCTGTTGTTCAGACATACAAGTTAACATTCAGAGCTTGGAGCTGCTACAGTAAAAAATCACTCCAAAGTACTAAGCTGTGTAGAAATGCCCATTTTCCCCGATAATTCCCCACAACCTGCTCACAGTGGAGGCCATCTTCCGATGGAGCTTTTACATACAAATTCCAGTAAAGTGCAAATTCTATGGTCTCGCAAAAGATATGCAAATTCACTCAATCAATGCCTAACCAAGAAAAAGCTAATGCAGTCTTTTTCACAGCCATCTGGCTGACATGGTCTGATAGAAATGCTGCTGGATTGAAACGTACGGAATCTGGGAAGCATTCCCATGTAATGGCCAGGTGGGAAAGCGAGGGAGCATCTCATAACAAACTTCCATTGTCGCTGGAAAGTGTAGCTACAAATAAGGCACCAAATTACCCTTCATTAACTTTTTGATTGTGTATGAAATACCTGATTGTGCATGAAATACCTGATTGTGCATGAAATACCTAGTTTTCCATGCCTAATTTTAGCCATCATGTCTTTCTCATTTGCAACTGGACACCTGGAAAGAATGGAAGGGGAAAGGTTAACGATGAGAACAAATGCCCTCAGACAGGAGGGTGGAAGACTGCGACTGAGATGGGAGGACTGTGTGAAAAGAGGTTTTGCGGGAGTGGGAGGGGAGAACGAGGGATAGTGGGAGTGGAGACAGCAGTGGAACAGGATTAGTGACAGGAGGAAAAAAATCGAGGACCAGTACTGATGCTAGTCTCACCCCAGACTTAATGAACAAAGAGGAATTCAACGTACTCAATTATATATTTTGTCATATTTATTATAAGCCTATCTGGGAATGCTGAAAAGGTCTGAAAAAACATTTGATACGGCCCCCACAAGTAAACCATGCATTACCTAACGATGACTCCCAGCAGTTGAGACACCCAATGAATTGATATCGAAGCCTTTCACTTATCATCTGTCCCAGTACTTAAGCAATACGTATGTTATGAAGATGGCCACCTTAACCAGGCTGGTTTGTAGAGTTGCTTAATTCAGATCTCTGACCAGAACTGAGCACAGCATTTCTCTACTATGCAAACTGCAACAAAATCCCATTTTTTTTAAATTATAAACTTAATTGTTGGCTTCATAACTGATTACTAAACAGCTGCCAAACTTTGTAAATGAGTAAACCAAAGAGTATAATGATATTAAGGAGATGTGTTTCTGCATGGAATCCCAATCGGGGAAACTACTAACCAAATATATGATTACATTTTATGTTTGAATATGCACTTAGAGTTTTAGACCCTAACTTCCCGACAGATTTCCAACTTTTGGGAAGCAACAGGGTTTTTCCAACTAAATCCTACACTTGTCACAAGCTATTTATATTACTGTGCCAACAGATTTTCGGGGAAGATTATACCAGGCTGAGACTTTGAGCTATTGAAAATACATTGATCTGAGAAGAAAGGGCAGGCTATTATTACATATAGGGAGTCATTATCAGTGTTCAGTCAACCAAATTAGTCCATTATCATTGTGCAGTCAACCATATCACAACCAGTCTGGCCAGTTTAGCCCTGGCAAACACCACATACAAGCGCCCTGTAAAGGGTGTGGTATCCCAGATTCAAGTCATTTTCAGAACAAAGAACCACCAAAGATTTATGGTGGAAATGCAATTTGGAATAAATGCTTTCTGAGGTTTATTCGGAATGTGGCTGTAGTCTCAGATGATTTCAAAGTGATGGGGAGTTCATTCCAGACCCTAGGCGCATTGACAGAGAAAGCACATTTGCCCAAGTTTAGTTTTAGGAACAATGGATTTTGGTGAAATGGACGATCAGAGCTTCCTGGTGATATTTGAAAGATGCAGGAGACTAGGCAAATAGAGTGGTTGTTGTGTAGTTTAAGTTTGATCCGATAAGTAACAGGAAGCTAGTTAACTGTCTAAGCAGTGGCAATGATAGTGAAAAATATAGGCACAGAAGTGAAATGCTGTTATTTTGTTCAGTGGAATGCTGAAGCTGCAATCACCTTGTTGGAAGTAGGTTTTATGCCTTATTTAATAGCAGTGACTAGTGTCAGTTACAATACACCGATCATTTCAGAGAATTTACTGCTGTCGATATTGTCAATTTAATGGCTCCATTGGCTCGGATATCTGTTGCCTCAAGAACCACGGAGTGATAGTTGAGCATGGTTGCCATGCGTATTGCTACAGACAGTCACATGAACACTTAATAGTTCTGATCAACAGATCATTCGACAAACTGAATCATCAGGATCGCAGCAGTCTAAGACTGTCTGTGTGGATCATGCTGAACTGAACACAGTCCAAGACTGTCCGTGTCGATATACATCCTACTAAATTTGAACACTAAAAAGTAACATGATTTTACCTCCATGGGCAGATACCAAACATCAGTGAAAATGTCACAGGCTGCCAAAAAGCCACTAGAATTTAGAACAATAATGTGTGCAGTATAATACATTCAACTGCTCATTAGCAACACATTTTTACACTGCATAATTTCCTCACTTTTGTATCTGCAATTAAATCAAACTTACAAGTTACACTTGCTAATTAACCCCAGGCCAGCCTTGAAGCTGATTGGCAATGTGGTGAACTGCACATTGTGACTTCTTTGTGCTTGTAGCCTGCCTATTATAAGACACAGGGATGACTGGAACTTACTTGGTACATTTTACACACAACCTACATATATGATTAAACCACAAACCAAACCGGATAATTGACAGACCACTACGTCAGGGAATCACACCAGATGTTCTGCCGCTCTTTTCAAGTGGGAACAATGCAGTAGGGAGACTGGGAAGAGTGGGAACACGTGAGGAATGTGGAAGCCAGACAGCTAACTAGACGTGCAGTGGAACTGGAGCCCACAGGAGCAACCTCCACATGTTAGGTGATACGCCCTAGTCATGATAGACAGACAAGGATGTTGGTCAATCTAACTACCGTATCGGTTCCATTAGACACACCCACCTAGCACAGGGTTCATAGACTACGCAAGTACTATTCCGCTACATATTACTACATTTCTTTTGATGAAATCATTTAAAACATGGCAATCATGAATGAAATGGTGGTGAGTGGAAAAGCAATAGCCTGAAAATGTTAAAAACATGCATCCAAAACTGTTTATGTAGACTTTTTGAATATGTATATTTCCAGCAAACTATAGACAATATTCATATGACAACTATCGTCTAAGAATAAAATGATGGTTGCGGGACATGCTTGCCATATGTTTGTGACGTCAATGCGATGTTTGTTTGTGACATCACTGCTACGACTGAAACTGATAGATTCCGAAATTGGTCATAAAATTTGTTTTATTATAATTTCAGAAAGCGGTGGGTTTGTGCGTATGTAATCAGTTTTATTATCTGCTGTCATACTTCATCAGTGTTCACTAATATTTACCTATTCAAAAAACTATTAAAAACTATTCAAAAATCTGGTTTCAGCCAGTAAGTAGAGCTATCAGTATCTTGTCCACAATCTACACAGCCCTGTGCAGGTTGCATAACCTTTGACAAGGGGTGTCAGTTTCAAGGCAAATGAGATCAGTAACCAGAAAACAGCAGGGGAAGTGTTGCTACACTGGGAATCCCCCACTGAGGGACACATTACCTCAATGCTATATATGTCTGACAAACAGTCCACACCAGTGGCTGCACCACTGAACCAAGGAGTCAGACAAGCCACTCCAGTCTTCAGCCAGACATTCCCCATTCTAGTACCAAGGTACTAAGAAGACATCTAGAACACAGCCTGGTCTAACAGTGGCAACATGGCTACTGGCATTTCTGATATTTCCTGTTGCGTGACAGTCCGCCATCTCTGTACAAACTACACTGAACAGACACAGATGGAAAATTCCTGAATCTCTTTTGTAATATTAGTTCTAGATCCCATCCTTAATAACTACACCTGGAAATAATGTGCAGCAGCAATTACTTGGTTATACTTCTAGGAACATATCCATCCCAAAAGATCAACATTTGATGATAAAGTAACCATTCACAGGTCAGCGTAATTCAAAGTGTCATGTAGTAGGAGGGAGTGGGGGTCTGATGATACGTGACATTGGTTTCATTTAGTATCAAACATTGCCATTTTGAGATTGCCCCTAAATAACACATACTACATCTTTCTGATCCCTGGCTGAGAGCCGACACCCCTGGACTGAAGACTACAGTTGCCATGGCAACCCATGATTTAGTCCTGAGGGTTAGGACATCCTTCGATCAAGACAAGAGACTTCTAGTGCAGGTTCAGTGTATGTGCAACTGTTTACTGTCCATAAGCAATATTCCAGTGACTGCTGTGTCACCTCAGTAAGACTAATCAAGCTACCTCCACGGAGAGTCAGGAAGCAGGGAAGTGTCATCATCAGTGAATACACAGCAATGTATAAAAACTAAAACTATTTTTTATACACTACATTCGACCTATCAAGCGTACATGCCCTAATTAGCATGTACACACCCCTTTTTATCACCAGGATCCATAATTATTTTCAATCGACTAGTGCTGAACAACTTTTTCTGGACTGTCTAATACTAACACACAAAACACTCACCTAATAATTCTGGCCCATTAGATAATCTCGCATTTTTTCTGGACTGTCTAATACTAACACACAAAACACTCACCTAATAATTCTGGCCCATTAGATAATCTTGCATTTTTTCTGGACTGTCTAATACTAACACACAAAACACTCACCTAATAATTCTGGCCCATTAGATAATCTCGCATTTTTTCTACAGCCGACCTACAATTTCCAGGGTGCACGCCTTCGCCGTAAATAGCAATAACCAAACCTACAAAAGACATAACACAGATTAAATGTTTTCAGTAATCCATAAAGGAAGCTACAAAGCTATGGTTAACAGATAATCAGATATCTTTTCCATTAAATACAGTAAGGTTACATACACATACCCCTTCACTAATATGATACATTTTCTATTGTAATTAAGTGTTCTTCTTTTTAGGTTGCAACCAGCAATTATTGCTGGCAGTCAGCAAGGTCTTATCCGGCCATATAAAAATATATTTATAAACGTAAGCTTTCTGCCACCAACTTGTGTTTCCGTATTTTTAGCATGTTTCAAAATTACCAAAGATGTGGAAAGAAATTATCATTGCAGTTTATTTGCCAGTGCAAAAAAATAATATGTTTTAAAACAACATAATTATTGGTGTAATTACCTTGCCAAAATCCATGTATCTCCTTGTATGGTTAAAACACAAATTACACTAATACACAACACTAACAAGAATAATGCCATTCAAAGGTATAAAAAATGTGCCCACCTCTTTTTTGAATAGTATATCTTAGCTAAATTAATTTAGAGATGTTTTAGTGACAAAAATGCATGATAATCAACAAAGAAAGACTAAGAATGGATCAAACAAAAGATAATCTGCAACCATCACAACAGCATTATCATTAGATCTGCCCCTTAGTTAGGCATGTCAACAGGTGACATGCTGCCATGGTGACAACCCGTCTACACCTACACCTGATAACAGTGGACCAACAGATAAAGTACCAGGCATCTAGAGCCATATTTCAGTTAACAGGTCGGAAAAAACGTCTCCTGTTTTATTTACTATTGAAAAAGATTATTTTAAAAGTTTTTCCGGTTCTGTGAAGAAATCGAAAAAAAATTTGCTGTACGAAGTACTGTTATACTCTTTCAGTTCACTCGTTATTCATCATACAAGGTGTAGGGATGTATGTGCATTCTACAGAGTCTAAAATAAGATTCAAATGATGATGCCTTGCATTAAATAGTCTTGGCAGACTCATTTACAAAATTTCAGTCTCAATCAGTATAAATACCATTCAGGTGTATGCCTGTGATACATACTACTAATGAAACCATGTTCAAACCTGCACATGACATTTATAAATACATTCAACATTGCGTTTGCTTCTTGTTTCTTTCTGGTCAATTTAAGTAGTGTTCCGGTGTAACAGGTATGTGCCATATTACATTTAGGTAAATGTTTCTATAAATATATTCAATATTCCGTTTGCTTCTTGTTTCTTTCTAGTCAATTTAAGTAGTGTTCCGGTGTCACAGGTATGTTCCATATTACATTTACGTAAATGTTTCTATTCATCTGCCATTCCCACTAAAAAGTAATGTATTTGACATTGGAATGGCAGGCTATAATAGTAATATACATCATTGGCATGTTCCATATTGCATCGGAAAAAACTGCACCTTATCAACCACAGTGAACATCTAAGACTTGGCGGTCATCTTCGAAACTAATACAAAAAAATTCATAAATAATAAAGGCCTCCCTCTAACTTAAAAAAGAAACTAGTTTCTTTTTTACTAGGACTAATATACGATATATTATATAAACACAATATATGTATATTAAACATATAGATAGTCACAAGAGAACATAACACCAATATAAATTAACATAACAACGTTTAATTATAAATATATAATACAAGAAAATCGAGCACACACACTGCAAATCTCGAACACTGAGAACGTCACCATGAATGATGCTACAAGTGTCGTCCCAAATGTCCACCACCACTATTCTGGTCTCTGCGACAGTGTCCACCCGTTTCACTAAAAGTGAATCCGGGACACTGCTCCTTCACCGTACAGATCTTGAAGGCTTCATCATGAAAGCGTTCTTAGCTGTCGGGAGACGGTGCATCGCTTGCGGCAACATGGTCCGCCTATGGGCGATAATCGCCGAATTCGCTCGCAGTGACAAAGTCTATCTGTCTCTGGCGCTTCGGCAGTAACATCGATCTCCGGTGGTCTGCACATATATCGTGTTTTGCCAAGTCTTCTTGGGCTTGGCGCAGTCCTTCCCAGTGACAAACACGTTCTTGCTTGCGCGTGCATGCAAACATTGCAGCGAAAGACGTGGCTTTTGCTATCGTGAATAAGCCACGCAAAACGTACGAACCAGTCCGCCTTTTTTCCTTTCCGCGATCTTCGCTGGCTGAAGTACATTTACGAATCATTTTAACAGATAACAAATTTAAAAACTGCGAGGAAGTGAGCTCCCATATGTTAAGGTTATAATATTATTTTGTAGCTGCCCAGCAGGATGCAAACTTTCGCTGAGAGCAATTCCATCATTGGGTTATCGCCAGGCAATTATAGATTAGGGGGTGCGAAAAACAATTCCACGGATGGCGGGCAGCTATGATTCACGGGTTCACCGCCGCTTACACGAAAATGCGCGTAAACATGATCGTAAATGCGTTTCGCCAAATTGGCGAAGAGTTTTGTTTTCCTTTCGCCAAATGGGAAACCGTTTCGCCTATGGCGCAATTGGCGATCGGCAGCGCTAGCCTAGTAAACATATTTGAAAAGCGGTTATCCATGTTATCTAAAGGTAATATTAGCTTTTATTTTGTAAATGTTAGTAGCTAAGAAACAGGAATGACTCCCACGTGCATAACTGGGTTCTAAGTTTGGGTAACTGTGTAATCACAGAACAGTAATCAAGTTTTTATCAGGTTATATAAATGACCACAGTAAATTAATCAACACAACCCAGCAAGAATGGATGAATTCACATAACAGTGATAACACCATGTCTAAACATGTATTTATTGTACATGTATGTAATCTTCTGTTATATTATAAAACAATGATGTTGTAATCAACCTGTGAAATATTGCAATTGACTGCTTATGCACTGTAGTTAATTTTGATAATTTTTGAGGTACCTTAATTGTATTTGGTTTTTGCAGCGATTTGGTTAATTTTTTATGTGTTGTAATTGTGGTTCTATGATGCACTGTAATTGACAATTCTAACTGAACTCAACCATGTGACCACATGCAGACACACACCCAATACTTACAAGTATTTGCCTTCGCTATGGAACATCCGCCATCGCCTTTGCGACCTTGGATTTGAGTGTCATCTGAGCGCAGATAGATATATTTCTGACCTCCGAGGTGGATGCCATTGGCCGTTAGTACACTGGAGTCCGAGAGGCCATTCACTAGTGTCACCACTTCCGGCTGTTTCAACTGCAATACAAGTGACCACACTACATGAAGCAGATTCCAGGTTCACAACAACCTTGCAATATTCATAACAGAACAAGGGGGTGATCCGCTCTAACCTGAAATGTATAATGTTATTGCAACAAATGTGTTATATCAGTGATTCCCCTAGGCATAATAGCTTCAAAATGGTGCATTCTGAATGGCATTTCAACTGTTTCCCTTGAAGATTATAGAAATAAAAACGTGCAAGTGTTAGCATGTCACAACTCGGGACACACATTGGAAATAAGTGTACTTTTGTCTGATTTTATATGTTAGCTTTAGGGCGAGGTGTTGAGAAAACAGTGAGGTTATATACCAGGGAAAACACTGGATATAAACCCAAGTGAATTGCGGGCTATATCACATCCTTCTCTCACTTTCACTATGTGCAATGGTTGGAAACCAGTCCAATTTTGAATCATGGTCAACCCAAGCCATTACACAAAGTTCACGTTTCTAGCTAAGGGTGCTGAAGGAATTTTAATAGCAATATTGCATTTGCAAACTGGTGGTAGTAGCTCAAAAAGTCAGTTAGTAAATAAGAATTGGCAATTTGGCATGGAATGCCTTCTCTGTAGTATGTGCATTTACGGTGAAAATCCACCCGACACATAATTATAGCTAGACAGCACTTATGGTAAACCAGGATATACTTTGTAATGACAAAGCAAGGACCAAGGGTGAATGACCCACCCACATCCTATCAACCCTCAGTAGGGAGGTCGGTAGAAATCACGCGAACGCGTTGCCATTCGGACGCTGTGTTAAATCGCGTATGTTTACTAATTTGTAAGTTCACAATTTTCTAAAGAATAAAAATAGTTATGATATCAAAAGAAAGAGAAATATATCTTGTTTATGATAAAAATACGTGCTATTGTGAATTCGTTACGCTTCATGCAGATATCCACGATGAAGCAACGACACCAGCAGGAATTTCGTTTCCTTTTGGGCGCGGCCATATTTAATCCCGTTGAAGGATGGTGTTTTGCTTATATTCTTGTGCTGCGTTATTACCCGTCATGCAATGTTTATTGGCATGGTTGAAACCACAAAATTATACTCTTTGCGTTGGTGTTTGTCTCGTACGAATAGTAAGAAAATTTAGAAAGTTATTTTATTTTGAAAGTTTGCCATATTGGGAGAGCAAATAAAGTATTAACAGGTTGCGGAAACCCTTGGAAACCATACATATGCAATAAAGTAATGTCTTAACTTAATAAAATTGGAAGTTTTGTGGAGAAACACCTTTGCCCATTTTTGCCCCAAGCTTGAACGTACAGGTACCCCGCGTCCGGCGATGACGGCTGGCTGACTATCTTCTATTATCGCCCACAGAAGCCGCACGCATTTATCGTGGTCTCGTATGTGTTGCTATGTTTTAGCCATGTATTTGTTATTTGTGTGTACACACATGTAGGTATGCTTGCACATATTAAATGTTGGAATTTTTATAGTTAGGCCAATATGTAATTTCAAGTAATAACCCATGTCTACGCCATACAAATGAAATTGCCGTATTAATATTGCCATTAATGGCATTAAGCATATAAATATATTAATTACTATATATGAATGCCTTTATTTCAGGTTAAATTACCCATAATCATGTAAAAAGCATAACAAAATTAATAATTGGAATATAATAAATCATATAAAAATAAATAAAAATGTAAATAAATAAATTATAATAAATAAAAACCCTCCCCAAATCCAATAATACCTATAGTATCTACACTAATACATACTCATGTGAATTAAAAATATCAAAATAGGGAAATCACCAGGTCCTGATGGCATACATCCCCGGGTACTAAAAGAGCTTGCTAAAGAATTGAAAATGCCACTGTTCATCATATTTAAGAAGTCACTGGATACAGGCATACTACCAAAAGTCTGGAAAATTGCAAATGTATCGCCAATATTTAAGAAAGGCAGTAGACACCTAGCGGCAAACTACAGGCCAGTTAGCTTGACGGCAGTGGCATGTAAAGTCATGGAATCCCTCGTCAAAGATGCCATAATAACACACATGGAAAAAACAAATTAATTGCAGACCACCAGCATGGTTTCATTGCTGGGAGATCATGTACCACACAACTAATCTCAACATTGGAAGACTGGACAAAAATATTAGACGATGGAGAATGTGTAGATGCAATATACATGGATTTAAAGAAGGCTTTTGAGTCAGTACCACACCAGAGACTGCTAGCAAAGCTAAAAGGATACGGAATAAAGGGAAAACTTCTTAAATGGATTGAAACATTTCTCACCTGTCGCAAACACTGTGTATTAGTAAATGGAGCAGCATCTTCGTGGACGGAAGTAGTAAGTGGGGTACCACAGGGCAGTGTCCTTGGACCTATTCTTTTTATACTATATATTAACGATTTAACAAATGTTGTAACATGTGACATGAAGATTTTCGCAGACGATACAAAAATATATCACAAAACTTCAACGAGGCAAGATTGTATAAACCTACAGAAAGACATAGACAGATTACAAGACTGGGCTGAAAAGTGGCAGTTAAAATTTTACCCAGATAAATGCAAAGTTCTAAGAATTGGACATGGGCACCCAGAATTTACTTATACTTTGACAACAGAAACAGGTGCAAATCCTCTGGAATGTAGCCATGTAGAGAAAGACCTGGGCATCCTAGTTGATGACCAGTTAAAATTTACACAACAGGTACAGCAGGCAGTGTCAAAAACAAATAGATTGCTGGGTGTAATACGACGAACATATCAATACTTGGACAGGACAACCTTTCTACATTTATATAAGGGACTAGTCCGTCCTACTTTGGAATACGGAGTGGTAGTCTGGTCACCGCAGTACCAGCATGATATTGATGATCTGGAGGCTGTCCAGAGAAGAGCTACTAGGATGGTCCCAGTACTGAGACATTTAGATTATGAATCTAGATTAAAGGCATTAAATTTACCAACACTGACCTATCGTCGTTTACGAGGAGATATTATTGATGTGTATAAATACTTGCATGGCATTTTTACCTTTTTGCACGATATGTTTAACAAAGACTTGTACGAAGGCACACGGGGTCATTCTCTAAAGTTGTTCAAGGACCGGAGTAAACGGGAATTAAGGAGGCATTTCTTTAGCCAGAGAGTCATTAATATTTGGAATTTACTTCCGGACACCGTCGTCACTGCACCATCAGTAAATACGCTTAAAAATCGACTAGACAAACACTGGCGAAACCAGGCAGTCAAATATGACTACAAAGCCACACTAAGACTAGCTAAGAGCGGTACATATGCAGATTTTGCCTGAAGACCGAAGAGGATATGTATGTATGTAAGTAAATTATATACAAGCAACCACCCACGCACCCACCCATCCACCAACACATACACACACAATCACATTACAAATATAAATGTGTTAAATAGCAATAAACAAATAAAAAATATACTTAAATACAAATTTTAATAAATGAAATTTGTAGTTGTAATGCATTAATACAACATTGACTTGGTAGGGCCTAGTGGTGGTATTAACACTAGTTAATAAAAGTACAGTATTTTGCATTTTAAAGGCGGGCCTGAGTATGCATACTTTTGTAAGCTTTCTGAAAGGTTAGTTGTTTTAATTATATGTATAATTCCTTTTGTAAATAGTATGTAAAGGAAACACATAACATATAATTTGTGTATACAAACAAATATTTCCATTATTACACAAGTTTATTTCATGTTTTCTTCAGATTAGAAAATCGTCAGAAAGATTTAGTCAACAGCTGTTACACAAATACCCATAAGTCGGTCAGTTTTCATCCCAGAGAGATCAGTCATGTATGGTTGTCTTTCCACTGAAAAGACCTTTACAATGGTGCATCACATGTCCTATTTGACGAACTTTTGAAAATATGACCGACCTCCCTACCCTCAGCTTGACGGTCACGCCCAAAAATGTGGATGGGGTATAAAATTTTTTTCTTCTAAAAATGGTCCAGCATGCCATACACTCATAGCCGAACATCGTAACATAAGGCATAACACTACGGTTAGGACCTAGTTAGCCCAAGACCAGTCAAAGTGTCTTTTAGAGCAAACTACCGCTGTCTAACAATAATTCTTACGAAGTGAACAGGGAGGTTACGTGACATGCGCGCGCTGTGATGTCGGCTAATAAACAATAAGTAATTGGTTTACTAAGAAGTAAGAGGCCAATAGTGTGAATCCGGTGATACAGAGACGAATGCCGATAGACGAGTCCACCCACCCACACCACGCTGTCAGTGGACAAAAGTAGGTCGTACGACTTGCAACTTCATTTCGTCCGGGGTGTTTCCGAATAAGGAAAATAATGTGTCATACCATTGGTCAAAGTAATCACAGCATGCACTGGTATTCGTTTATCAATAAGCAATTGTACGACGGAATGGCACGGACAATTTGTTAAGAATAACACAGCACATGGTAAAATTACGTGCTGCCTCGGTGTCTAAATTTGGGCTGAAGGTCCACGAACAACTTTCTGAGACCATCGTCCCGGTTAACTTACGTCCATTCCTGGCGTCTGCGTCCAGACGCTGCCGTCCAATCCACACAAGGCAGCTTTTGTGACATGTCCAGAAGCGACAAGATTATCCCTAAATGGGTCCCAACTCATGATGAATTATTTGAACACCACCGTAAAACTTCAACCTCTCTAAAGGAATGAATAGCAAGACGGAAGTCAGAAGCCGGCAGGGTGATGAGGTTTAAGGGAGAGGCGATATCATGCCGCGATAGGGTAAAACCATTTGTCATGTCTTAATGCTCCAAATAAATATACTTCGCTGCAGATTATGTAATAACTGTTATTACTACACATCATAATGTTAACAATTTAATTTCTAGTAACTAAATTAATGGCACTATATAGTATCATGTGCCGCGTAGGTTTACAAGCCTGTCAATTCATTACACGCTAGAGGGGTAGCCGCAATTGCTGGATGACATCATCGGACGAGATACAGCACTTTCCCCGATACTTTTCCATGAGTTTGACTGAGTCTGGGACTTTCTTGCTTTCTTTTAAATGTAATATAGTAATAATTTTAGAAAGAAATAACCAACGCACATTTGGTAGCTTTTCTTTTTCACTTAGGTCTAGGATGCAAAGGGGTGAAGGCTTTTTAAAATTTAGGTCCGCACAGTTGACGGAAAGGGTGTTTTTGATTGACATTAAATCAATAATATTATATTCATAAGCGGTTGCGGAGCTCAAGTCTCAAGTCTCAAGTGGTTTACTCCAAACAGCCCAAACTTGGGCTAACGCAGGAGTTTGTGGTGGGCTGTGCGCATGCGCTGTGGGTGGTACATTCGATTAAAAGACTAGTATCATTAATGTTGCTGAAATGGTTTTTATTTGATAGTTTTATTTATTTTATGTATAGGATGTTTAACGAATTTTTTTAATAGGTTGGTTGTGTGTATGGACACTGTCGCTGCCTTGCCACATGCACACATAGACAGTTTCCATACCCACACCCTGGATAAGTTTACGCTGAGCACTGTGTTTTAAAGGCAGTTTAGGTGAGGAGGTGTGGTGATAGGGAGTTCCATAATAGCTTCTTGAAATGATTTTGGGTTTTTATGTTGGTAATTTTTGATGGAATCATATTCCATATGCGAATGGCCCTGGGATAAAATGAAAAGACCATTGCATTTATACGACACTTGGGGGCTATGTATTGTCCACGGGTTCGAGAGCGAGATAGTAGGCCTGAAGGGGGGGTGATCTCAATAATGTTGTTTAGAATTTTGTAGAAGGTAGTGGCTTGTTTGATAATGCGCCTTCGTTCGAGGGTTGGCCACCCAAGGGCAGTAATAAGATCTGCTGGATTTGTGTTTCGTCTGTAGTCATTTTTAACAAATCTGGCAGCAGAGTGTTGCACTCTTTCAAGGCTTTTAATTTGTGAAAAGGTGTGGGGATTCCATATGGGTGAAGAGTACTCAAGTTTTGGCCGGATTAGCATGTTGTAGGCTGTTTGTTTAACTTCGGGTTTACATGGGCCAAGAGTTCGTTTAATCATGCCTAAACATTTCGAAGATTTTGAAGTTATGCCAGTGACGTGATTTGTCCAGGTTAATTTGGAATCCAATTTTACTCCGAGGTATGAGTGGCTGGATACGGTGGATAATGGCTGGCCAGAAAGTGAGTACTTGTGTGTGCTGGGTTTAGTTTTGTTTGTTATTGGAAGGTGGACGCATTTAGATACATTAAATTCCATTTGCCATTTGTCTGACCATGTTTGGAGTTGGCTTAGGTCAGTTTGGAGAATTTCGTGGTCATTAGCTGTAACAAATAATACACCTGTCAACAGCCTCGATTATCCAGGCTCCGTGCTGTGGCGTCACCTTTTGTCGCACACGTCTTCGCCTGGATGCAAAGTAGGGTTCTCATTGTGACGGATATTTTATAGATTCTGGGCGCGCACATAAGTAACAAATTAAGATCTCATCCGTGCATTTGGCTAATTCATAAAATAAGAGTGAACGTTTATCCGTTTATACGATGTAGTTGGAATTAACTTTAAACTTTAATTATATTGACACAATTAACTGTCCGACTGAAAAATTAAATCAGGAAAAAAAATTAGTGTAGCATCTCGATAATGACGCCGAGTAGCTGCTGGTGCTTCACGGGAACGCCTACGCAAAATCAAAGCGTCACAACAAGACCACGCCTCTGCGGCCAGACTCTATTCTCAGCAGATTCACGAAGCCGAGCGAGAGTCGGATAATTAAAAATAGTTTTAACTCACATAAACTATGATTATAATTAGTATATCATTTTATACCAAGATAATATATCTAATACGATAATTATATGTAGCTGAATCAAATAGGGTTGGTACGTTGGCTCAACTATATATAACGTACGTAGACTTTGGGTGGGCGGGCTAAGTTGAGCCACTGTGTAGCGTAAGTTGGGAAAATGCTTTATTCTTGCATTATTTCCCTAGGCTTTGTACTAAAATTTCACAACAACTCAGCCAACACATCTGTCCAATGGGCATAACATGTCTCTGACAAGCATACACGCTTATAATTAATAAGTCAACACACTTCGTTAATACAGACTAATAGCAATCGCAATCAGTGTAACTAACTGCTAATATGTTGTCTTATGGCTATCCGATGTACGTCCAATTTGCTGGGGAAAATTAATTCATTGATGTATTTTTGGGTAAAGAACACTCGCCTTCGTTTTTTAATCGCTGCTTAACTAAACTGAAGAGTGCTGTGAAAACCCAGGAAGATGTACTGCATACCAGATTTCTCAATGGGCGTGCGTATAGGGCCTAGTTCATTGTTGTACGAAGCAGCTAGTGTTCTAGCTGTCATTGGCGAGTCGGTCATACCATGTTTTTTCTGTATCTTCAGTGGGCCTCCAGTCCACCGAGCCGATATCATCAAGTTCGCCTGCATGCCTCGTCCAATGTCGTGGAAGCTGCATTTATGACTGTATCAAAAGTATCCACATCGTGTTGGGAAGGTGGAGCAGTCTGAGCGCGGAGAATCACTGTCTCTTCTAGGGGTGGAATTGGTTGATGGACGACTTGTTGAGAGTCTTCGTCGTCATCTCTGCTGGTTGTCGACTCATCACTAGTGGACGAATGTACAGGTGTCGCTGCACAACCTTCCAGTTATTCTTGTAGATTTGACGGTGACTCATATTGCTGGAATGAGCAAGTACGTTAATTAAATGTGTGGTACGTAGTGTATATGTATACAACTATACCATGCGTACCGGACTGATGGGTACGTGTCCTGTGGCGAATGCCTTGTGGCTAGTCGCAATAGAAGAACACCTGCATGGTTTTTATACACATTAATTAATGTAGTGGTGTATGGTGTATATGCATGTGTTTGATTGTTCAGGGTTTTCTAAATGGAATTCTACCGCATGATAACTACAACTATCCGTCATATGTTCCCAAACTACTATTTGGAAATATTAGAACAAATTGCAATTATCATATCTTTATTTTCGTAAGTATGGTCGTTCTGAGGAAAAACCCAAAACATTATTGTAGGGGTGAAAGCATTGATTTTCGGATGTCTGCATTTTGGAAACAGACAAATTTACTAACGTTTTGAATGAATACATTTTTCTAATGCTTTTTATGCGGTTTTCGGATTGAATTGAGTGTAATTTGAAGATGTCAGTTTCCCCAAACCACGAATGTCAGATCGCAAACAACCGGAATCTTGCTAGAAGCTCTAACATTCTCAACATTGTCACATATGACATATAGTCAGAAACCTTCTGTCCGAGTACATAGGGCCTATAATAATATTTTTTTTATTATATTAAATAAATAAGGCTGACGGAGTGGGGGGGGGGGCAGGTACGTGGTGCAAGAGGTTACCCGTCAGATTTGTTATTGATAGAAGTCTTTCGTGAATTGTTCACATATACTGGTTGACGCCATTGTTGCTTAATATTTATTAAAAAATGCCGTTTTGAAAACAAATCTAAAGAAACATTTGCGCAAGATGGAAAGGTAGAATTTGGTATTATGGAGGTATATGCATGGGCATCATATTAAATGGCAACATTTCAGCTGTACGTTGCCGTGCTGTTATCTACTTCCGTCATCTGCATCCGTCGTCCAACAAATTTGAAACAATTAAAATCTGTCAAAAAGATATTCTTTTCAAGTTGAGTGGATTGAAATATACATCCGTTCCCGTGTCATATGGAAGGGAGTTACATTCCACAAGTTAGTTAAGCAAAATTATACATTTTTCAACTATATATATACCATTTAAATTGTAAAATATGCGTTGTTCCACAGTATAATATATTACACATGCAATACATGTCAGAATGTAGTGTAAAATTGTAAAACAGCCCTTTTAAATCTATCAATGTTGAGATCCAGGAGTGTACCATGTCGCCTTGGCCGGGTAGGGTGTGTGAAATCTTTCCCAGAGACGGTGCTGGAGCACAAGCTGGGGGGTCACACTGGACAGTGTATAGCTTGTTAACAGGGATAGTGTGTTTGGTTCACGTGCGTCTTCAAAAACCACATTAACCTTACTGTCTTTCATCTAGTGTATATAGGCTGTCTAGCTACTATAGGGACATCCATGCAAGCTGCAACATATGCAAACAATAATTATTTGTCATTTCTGCGCACAGTATATCAGTTTCAAGTGAAGTTAAACCAAATTCAACACATACAAATCTGTAAATATATATATATGTGTGTGTATATATATATATATATATATATATATATATATATATATATATATATGTATGTATATGTATAAGTATATGTATGTGTGTATATATATATATATATATATATATATATATATATATATATATATATATATATATATATATATATATGTATATGTATATGTATATGTAAATGTATATGTGCGTATATATATATATATATATATATATATATATATATATATATATAGTACAAGCATTGAATGAAACTTCTAAAATCCACCTAATTATAGACTGTAATTTGTCTATACCCAGCAAACACACTATATGTATTTACAACGTTGTATGGTTTGGTAACGCCAGGAATAACGTTTTATCTACGTTGTGTCAACGTATTCTATATACGCTGTGTCAATACGTATACACGTAACAGTATTACGTTCTGCTTATATACGTCGTGTCCACGTATTCTAACTACTTTGTGTCAGTACGTAGCAACAACGTAACAATACTGAAAAAGAACTAGAAACAGGCCTTGGACATAATAAATGGGTTGTCACCTCAATATCTGCATAGGGCCCACCTTGGCGTCAAGAGGTCGGAAGCTTACTCATACAAGCTAAGCTGACTTGGAAAGCCGACTTGATCCAAACACGCTTATCATGTTATCAAGCTACTGTCCAGTGTGACTCCAAGCACTGTCTTTGGGGAAGATTTCACACACCCTACCCGGACAGAGAGACATGGTGATTAATAATGACAACATAAAAGAGAGGGAGAGTGCTCCAGTCTGACTATGGCTTAACTGTATAATAATGATACTGTTACGTAAACTGACGCTAGCCCGTCCGTGTAATTTTTTTAGCGCGGGCTAGCCCGTCCATGTCATTTTTACGGCATCATTGTACCGCCGGCGTCTATGTAATCTGTTGCAAAATCTACAGTGTCGATCACTACTGGTTTACTGTAGAAATTGACCCCTAGCTCCACTTAATTGCCAGCTGCAAGACAAATGAATCAAATTACAGCCTAACCATAGAGTTACATCATTAATCACCCCCCTGTAAATTTACTAACGGGTGTTCTATTTATGTCTATGAGCCAAACTTGTTATGATAATTATCACCTAGCCAGTAGGGGTGCATGCTGACATGAAAGGCGCCCTCTCAAATTCGGCGGGATCGAGGCCCGGTTGCCCATTTCAAGGTTAATTCCCGATTCCCGATATACGCCATTTTATGGCATCAAAACATGAACCGTACCAGTTTCACTTGTTCCACACGTGCACAAACACGTGAATAAACGTGAATACACGTACATCTTGAACGTGCATTAACACATGAATTCACGTGAATGCACGTACAGAGATCACTTAACAAGTAATGCAAGCCCTCACCGAAGCCGCAGGACCACAAGAACCGCTTTTGGCCACAATAAAACGCCGAAAAACTCCATTGGTTCGTTCGGTCACACAACCAGACACAACACAATTGCCAAAGAAATGCTACAATTGTCAAAGGCGGCAGAAAACGAGGAAGACCACAGAAAGTGTACATGGACAACATTCTAGAGTGGACAGGTCTGGAGCTATAGGAATTATGCGATGCTGCCCACCTAATGACAAGTGGCATCATCTTTTGCCTCCAATCAGGGAACCTACACACGCAATACAAGACTTGTGGCCATATTGCTTTTAAATGACGCTATACCTAACCGTTCTTTCATACTGGCTTTTGGTTTATTTCGCTAAGTCTCATATGTATTACACACTATTTTATTCTAGCGACACTGTACACACTATTGGATGGAGTTGTACTCTAGCTGGAACCAGTGTTAAAACATAGTTCATCATTATTATTATTAAACCCTGGTAAAATAGAATTTATTTAACTGTAAAAAATTCAGAAATCATCCTAAAAATCCCCGGCTGATTGTGTACGCCCTAATCCCCTTTTCAAAATCCAGAGGATGGGACTGACATCCGACATTACTGAGTTCAGTGTATATATATATATATATATATATATATATATATATATATATATATATATATATATATATATATATATATATATATATATATATATATATATATATATATATATATATATACACACACATGTTGCCAAAGCGGTGGGGAAAGGGCAAAGGTAAATGTACAATGCAACTAAAATTATTCGGTACAAATAGAGAGAGAGAGAGAGAGAGAGAGAGAGAGTATGTGCATGTGCATGTGCATGTGCATGTGCATGTGCATGTGCATGTGCATGTGCATGTGCATGTGCATGTATATGTATATATATATATATATATATATATATATATATATATATATATATATATATATATATATATATATATATATATATATATATATATATATATATATATATATGTGCGTACTGTTATGGCTGGCGATCGTGGATGCTTGTCACACACTCCCCCACAGTGGCGCCACTCAGCGTATCACCACTGCCACAACTTGATTATAAATTCAAAATGAACAGTTGCGCAGAGGTTTAAAGAAATGGTTGTCTGGGCAACGTCACTGTTGTTTACGACTTATTGCGTCATTGCAACAGCTGAGTAACGTAACAACGTTTCAAGCAAAAACGAACGTTGTTATGTTTCTAGGTACATTTTCAATACAGACACTATCCATAATGGCGCCACTGGTGGGAGTTAGTGCTTGCCAGTGTTTAGCATTTCCATTATAGGAGTAACATTTGTCGTTAGAGGGCGGCTATATCGTGAGTAGTATACGTCATGTTCGGTAGATGGCGCAGCCTAAAGGTTGTCAAGAACTCGCGAGGCCAGTGAATGCCATTGGAATCAGCTGGGCGGATTTCCAGGGGCTGATTAGACCAGTTTTGCGTTCGATGTCGACTTTCTCCCTCTCCCAACCCGGAAAACTGACACGAATCAGCTGAACGAGACCAGTTACAACGCTTAACATCACCACCACGGAACCTGAGGTACGTATATGCATTTTTCGTGATAAATCGACGAGAATTTATACGTTGACGTTATTGTCGGTGCGCGAATTGCGGGGATGTTGATGGCATGATGCTTCTAGAAAAAGGACTGATTTATCCATTTCGTTATCTGTGATGACGCCACGGCGAAACAGCCCTTTGTCTTCAACGATGCTTGCTGACGTTGTTGTCATGTAACTACGTAGCAACTTAGAAATGGTTTTATCGCGTCTTTTGTGTGGTTTGTTTATTCTGACAGCTGGCTGTCATTTCGAGGAATTTGGCGTGTAAACTCAACAGCGTTAGACGCCGTAGTCAGAGCGCCTTTCATTGTCATTGCGCATTTCAGAATTTAGTGCCAGTGGCATTGGCAGTGGTGGAACTGACAAAATGCTTACGATATTCGATTATTTGTCGAGCTTTGTCCTGCGTAAGATATCGTTGTTTTACATCTATAAAATGATCCTAAAATCTCCGTTTTAATCCTGACACGCTCCATCGGCATCGCGCCTGGAACCGGGTGGTCTTTCACGCGTCTAGCTCGTGACGATTTATTTGAACAGCACGGCCTCTGTAATTGGATTAACTGTTTGGGACTTGACGTTTACATTTAACGGGTCGTAGTTGAGTTAGTCCTTGAATATGGACAACAGAGCAGTCGCTGAATGGTTTACTCTCAATGAGCATGTGTAAACCTGATATTTATAAGTTATAACGTACTATGAGTCGTAAGTCCAGCTGCAACAATGCCAATGGCCAATGCCGGGCGGAGGCCAAATCACCTACTACTGCGTTTGTTACGCCTACATTTGGGGGATCTTCTCAATTTATTAATTAGCTGAAATAATGTTGTTAATCCTGATCTTAAAAAGCATACATATTATTTATTTTAATTGAAACATTGAATTAATTTAAATGTGCATCTGTACGTGCATTTGATATATTTTTTATGCAACTAATTATTGTTGTGATGGAGATAATGAATTATATAATGCTTATAGAACAAATATATACTTAAAAAATAGGTGAATAGGACACTTGTGAGATAAACACTGATTAAGATACAGTTGAAAGCTGTATATTTTCATCCACTCATAAAAACAACACACAGACATGTGCGTGGCACATATGGAAAAAGCTGTACTAGTGATCAAATTTTAAGAAGAATTTCTGTCAAACATTTTACTGTAACACTGAATTTCAGAGATTTCTGACTGTTTTATGTACGTAGTTTTTACAACAACAAAATTATTATTGTGATGATATCAAGATTTTTCAATTTCATGCCTACTATGGTAATAGCATAACTTTTATTGCATGTTATTTACAATTTATAGTTATGAAGAAATATTTCTGATATATTCTTGTTTGCTGTAACGAGTAGCACATTTGAAACAACACTCATAAATTTAATGGGCACTAGAAACTGGAAAAGTCTGTTCCTAAAATTGTAAAAAAGAGAATAAAAATGATGCTTCTTTCAATGCTGTTATTTATTGTCATTGTTGCTAAGTATTAGGATTGTTCTTCAACCTGACCAAAAGCTATGCCAAGTTCCTTGGGAAGGATAAAACAAAACACTTATACTGTGCATACCCAGACAGGGAGACAGGTCACATGATAACACATGACAATCTGGTCACATGACACCATACCCAATTAACTGACATGAACTTTAATAACAATAGCTGAGCAATCTGTGCTGTCTGATTGGTGGAATTCCACTATAGTTGATCTGTCCTTGAAGTTGAACAACGAATACACATTATCTGAAGTATGGTACCATCGAATCTGCTTGCATGCATCATATATATGCATTATTTTAAAACAATTGTTTAGAAGCTGTTTGGATGGGTTAAAATATAGTATATCACTATATGTGTCTTTGTATATTTCGGACAATTGTTATATAAATCCCAGAGTTTAAATACGATTCTGATTCCAAGTATGTTACATTACAATTGGATACTCTGCTATCTGCCTCCTCAAGCTTATCTTAACATCCATGACTTGTTGACCTGTGGCTGAGAGGTGAGGAAGTTGTCAAGATGTGAATGATTTCCAGTAATCCACTTAGCGGAAAGTTTACATACTGTGGATCAGTTTATTAAATAAGTAAAAAATAGTATCATGATTACTAACAGAAAATTTTTTTTCAGGGGGCCATGTAATGGTTTCATGCCAGTGAGCTGGGGCACGTGTGCGTGCGTGCGTTACAGAATAATTTATTTTACAAATATATATTTGTCAATGTTCTTGATGGTGTTAACGAATACATTTTACATTTTTATAACTGTACATTTTATTATTATTATTTTACGTATTCATCATTTTATATTATTTATTTTATTTCATTTAAAGCACATTGAGTGTTTACAAAAATGTGCTGTGAAATAAATAAAATATAATCTAAATTTCCATAAAATTTACTAGAAGAATATTTGCTTAGCTTCAGTCTGGAGAACAAGTCTGGACATGTGAATGTGATGCAGTGTGCAGCGAAAGAGAGAGATATTTATGAAGTGTAGTTGGAGTGCGTTGGACGCCATGGCTTGTTGAGTCTTGTGGCGTGTTGAGTCTCGCTGTGCTGACCCCTGTAGCACACTAACCTAGTCCACTTTGGGTATCACGGTGCGGCCACGCTCTGTGTGTTGGATAACTTCTGTCTGTCATCATCAAGAGCTGATGCAAGGGGGGTCCAGTGGCGTGCATTTAGGTTCTTGCAAATGGGTAGGCCAAAAGGGGGGGGCGAGCTTAGTCACCCATTAGTTCACCATGTTACCATGTAGTGGCGCAACAGGTTACATGCAAAACAAAATTTAAGACAAAGGAGATCATGACCTAATGTCCCCCTAAATATACCACTGGGGCATCTGTGTGTGTGTGTGTGGGGGGGGATGCATGCGTGTGTGTGTGGGGTGTGTGCGTGCGTGCGTGGGTGCAAATGCATACGCTTAATTATATATACATAATATACATATATACATACATATACACACAAATATATATATATATATATATATATATATAATATACATTAGTTTAGTGCTTGTGTGCATATACATGAAAGTACACATGTAATGATATATATATATATATATATATATATATATATATATATATATATATATATATATATATATATATATATATATATATATGCAGGCACGTGTCTGTATACAGTAAATATGCTACTTGCTGATACGGACGTTTCTCACTGATTGTCTGCTGCTAAAAAATCCTGTAGCATAGAATGAGTTAATGTATTGCGCACAGCAATGTAGCACGTAGACAAGTGTGATTTAGCATAATAATATGTGTGCACAGCAGTGTGTGGCTGGGTGGAGGAGGTGTTCGGCTCTATAGCCAATGCTCAAGTGTAATTGTTTAGAGTGTTGCAAATTTTGAATGTAAGTAAGTAGTAAGTTCAAGTGCATGATGCACAGTGTAGCATGCACACGCACGTACACACTCATGCAAGGACGCACACACAATCACGGTCCACGTATGTATACAGTCACACACGAACATGCACGTAGTCACATACACACGCTTGATCATACGCAGTATGAATACACATATGAACCCTACAATAGACTAGCGTGAAAAAATAGCTAAAATATCTAAAATAAGGACACAATAATAATAATAATAATAATAATATCAATGATATCTAGCACTTATAACTATAAGTCAACATATCTCTGGGCCTGTCCATTCGTAAGCATCTATCTATACAATAGAGCAGTTTGTGGCTCTATTTGTCTGTTCCCTCATATTTCCATCAGTGTCACATGTTTTTGGGTGTACTCAGAGAGCCGTGGGGATGGTTCATACATAAAAAAAATTATGGAATGTTTTGTAACTCAGAACAATAATCGTTCATAGTGATGTACAATTGTTCACAAGAATCAGAACCATATACATGTGTTTTACAGTTTTTCTGAGTTACGTGATCTATATATGGTATGAACTCTTTGTGAAACTGGCAGTGGTACAAGATTTGGGGGTATAAAGTTGGGTCCATAATTGCCATTGGCATTGCCTTACTAAAACTTGGCAGAGCAGTGAGTCATAAACTCTTGCTGTTTCTCGAGTGCAATGCCAGGCAACTCGGCTAGTTCGAAAAATAAGACAGTAAATCATCTGGTTCTGGTTACTTTTTGTTCCTACAGTTGGTACTAACATTGAACGAGGGCTTTCTTGGAATTTGCTCCCTTTTAGTGTTAAGACATTAAAAGACATTGTACGGTTTTGCAGATGATGCAGTCCACAGTGGTATATGGACTGCAAAAGTGTACAAAAATGCCACACGTTAAAAGAAGATATATATGCTTTTTTGTGCATGGAATTATTTAATTAATGCAGTGGCATGAAAAAAAGTGAGGTAAAAATGTCGTTCAGCGGCAAAAATAATTTAGGCCAATCTAGTTGATGATTACTGTGGGATGATTTAATGAACGCATTTGTTTTGAAAAAATTAGGTAAGTCATCTTTTTAGCCGTATTTACCCCCCCTCCAGTGCCCTAATGCATCCATCTGTTGACGATTTAATGTGTTTTGCTGATTTCGAGACTGATTAACCCTTCTGTTTAGATGCCCTGCTCAGCTGGGTTTCTGAGGATTTATGCGTACATTTTTTACTATTGTTAAATACATAAAATAACTTAATGTCTACCTAAACACACTAATGGGGAGGGTTTCCCATACACGACACTGAAAAAATCATTCTTTGTGTTTTAATCAACCTCAGCGTTTCCACTGAACATGGCACAAGCTCCAGTCAACACTGCGGTGATGTTTTATTGCCTTCAGAGCAGTTTTGAGCTGTGGCACATGGTGTAAATTCGCCATCCTGTCCTCCGCCGCTGCGCCCTGGTGAGAGACAGCAATAAAAGAACGTGATGGCTGTAAAATGTGACCCTTTTCATCACTAGTGTATGACACAGGGATAGACATCTTCCGGTTTTTTCAATACGGATTTTGGGAGGAATTTGACCATATGTATTTTTGTGTATATGTATTTATCCAGATTTCTTTTAAATTGACAGAAAACCCAGCCATATTTTCTTGTGTTCATCAAAAAAGTGTAAAATCAAATAAAAAATTTATAGCGGTCGAAGCACAAATATTTATTTACAAAATTTAATACTTGCGATTGCTTGACAGATTTCTGGTGAATCCTGGTGGATTTTGTTTGATGTGGCTCCCTCTGGGTATATTTTGAATCCAGAGAGATGGTGACAATAATTTTCTCTGTAGTACATGTTACAACTTACCCGTGTTACAACTAGCCCCGGTCTCATCTATACAGATTTATGCACCCGTCCACATGACTAGAATCCAAATTCCGCCCTCAACTGAAAAAACGATCATCCCTGGTGTAGAATCACCAAAATACTCCCCTCCCCATGACCATTTTAGTGGACAAATAATGTGAGAGAAATTTATACAAGATTCAGTGTTTTTTTGAGGTTCTGCTCATATGGATACTGTGGAATGTTATTCAGGCAAAATAAGTTTCTTTTGACATCCAGTTTATTTATCCCACTAGATTTTGTTTTAATTATATAAACAAATTCAGTATTACATTTTTCTTAATCAGTAAATAGTACATGCATATAAATCTTGTATGGGCAGAGTAAGAAATGCCTTAAAACACCATCTAGATTGACTACAGCCAAGTAAAAAACCAGTCTTGTTTCCCGGATACAGTGCGACCTCAGTGTCTCCAGACATGACATGGTTTATCGTGAAAAACATCTTACCCTGTGGCTCTATTTGGTTAATAGAGCTTAATTAACCTCCCCTGAAGTGCTGCAGGCACAGTTACGCAACTATGCTCTAATTTGCCAATCTGAAAGAATTATTTCTGGAAATTCAGACTAACTGAAAAGTGACTTTTATTTCTCTCACTCGGTGGATTGGTTCCCTATCTGATGTCATTATTTTTGTGATCTGCACAATTACCTATCAAATGATTTAATCCAAGCAACCAGCATATTTACATTCACTGCTCATTCTGGCAAGACAGCCCAGACATCATTTGTGCTAAAAGTGTGAATATGTTTATAAACAAGGTTGACACATATCTCATGAGGGCAGGTTACACGTAGATGAAAAAATGTTGGACTCTCGAAAAGCCAATGGCTTCCTTGTCCACTTGCCATCTGGCCCTTTGCCATGGAATGGTAATCTTGCTAAATCTTGTTAAATCTCATTCTAATCTACTTTTTGTTCCCAGTGTTAAGACAAACGTCTGAACTAGAGCGTTTTCAGTTGTTGCACCGACTCTGTGGAACTCACTCACTGTTAGTGTTAAGTCTGTATGAAATATAATAAAATTTTGTCATCAACTAAAAGCCCACTTGTTTAAACTTGCTTATCCTCCATAGCTCCCCAGCGTACTAATCCAATTGTTTCCAACTGGAATTGCTAATTGATTAGAAACTGCTTAACCCCTTTTATTTTGGTGTGCTGCCGAGCTTGGGTCTCCCGAGGATCTTAGTGCAATAGAAATGTATTGTATTGTGTTAGCTCTGAGATGGGTCTCTAAGAATATGTTTGTCCTGTTGATCATCAATTTCAGTAAACCAACATGGCAAATTCTTCTGTATTACTCCTGTATATATTTAACAAGATTTAACAAGATTACCATCCACATGGCAAGTAGACAAGGAAGCTTTGGCTTATCGAGAGTCCAGCATTTTTCATCTATTTGTAACCTGCCCTCCTGAGATGTGTGTCAACCTTGTTTTTAAACATATTCACACTGCTAGCAGTTTTATCCATTCATTTATTGTCCTCTGTGAGAAAGAGTACTTCCTGATATCCAATCTACTCTGATCACACACTAATGCTACCTCATGTCCTCTAGTTCTACTATCTTTCTTAGACGTATGCGCGGTCACGTTTCTGATTGTGAGCCTTCTTAACCCTTCAAATCAACTGAGCTGGAATAATCACATCATTCAAATGCAGCTGTGCTATAAGATAGGAATGGGATTTTGTAGGGATGGATCATTCTATGTGTTTGTTACTGATGGATATCAGGCTTCAATTTTCACGGGAGTCCGTGAGTCCAAGACTACTTGTTTCACCTATGACCTCCTTATGTCCTTTGGTAGGAGTCTGTGTGACTCTCTGGTTTTCAAAGACAATAAATCCAGTGGTAAAATGGCCGATTTCAACGATCCATCAGTGTGCATGTCTGCTGCCATCTTGAATCGGCTTCGGTCTGTAACGAGCGGTCATACTTGCTTGTGTCAGTTCGAAAATACTCGTGAGTACGGTGTACCACACTGCTTTTAGATCTGACATGGGGGCAGCCATCTTGGGTTATGGGCTACACGAAGGTGTATGCTTGTGATTGGTCAAAATATTGGGATTAAATCACAGTATTACTAGTACATATGCAGATTCACTAAATACACAAATAAAGCATTATTTGGACTGAATTTGTTTAAGTTGTTACTTGATTTATTGAAAAAGTGTGAACTCTCAAATTTTTTGTGGACTCCCAAATATGGAAATCCACTGGACTCCCACCAATTTCCCATAAAATCAATGCCTGGATATCGTACAAGAAGACGATACTAAAATAACTCTGGAAAGGTTTGCATTATGCATCTGCATCACAGGATCTATAGTGTCGACAGACGTACAGCACATAATTTTGTACTTTAAATTAGAGAGTTGGTACAACGACCCACCTAGTATCCATCAAGAACACAAATAGTTAAATAATTACCATTTCAGCAACGAATACATCATAACAACAACAACAGTTACTCATATTAAACATAAATCACAACGTTAGCATCAGAACGAAAAAATCGGCTTATCAGACATTTAAATAACTTCAAACGTGATTGAGTGTGCATTGGTGGTTGTTTTAGCCCACAGCAAAAGATTATTAGTGTTATGTTATGCACCAGAGATGTCACTGGTTATTTCGGGTAAGCTCTGTTGCTTTAGCCTATCACAAATTAGATTCGATGATGTTCAAATCTGTGGCATGCAAATAGTCTAAGTAATATGTATCATAGGCGTAGCATAGGCAGGGCAACTTGTAAAACTGTGAATAGCCTACTGTTATAATAATAATAATAATGTTTTTAATTCAGACAAAAAGTCCATAGCCTAGACAGAGCAGCTTTTGCAATTTTTTTCAGAATCAGTCAACAATTATGTAATAGTTTGTCTGACAATTTCATCAAATAATAAAAGTATTTATACAGTGCCCGGTCAGTCATGATTGCTCTCAGGCGCTTTACCTACAGGCAGTCATAACTTAATAAAATATAATAAATTATATTAGAAATAAATATATTAATTATATTAAAAATAAATATATATTATATATTAATCAAAACTAAATAACATTTGCACAAATGAGATAACAAAATAGTAACATGTTGTAGTCGATACTAGATAGGTTCAGTTTCGAAAATGAGACTGAAAGGAGAGAAGTGGAAAATAATTATTGAGACCTTCAAACACTCAGTAATGACCAAGCAATGACCACACAAGCAATAACCACACAAGAATATCCTTATAATGTAAATACATTTATGCAAAATAACAACACAAGTCCAGTGTAGATTGAAATAGGCCAAAGAATGACATTTAATGTATTAACTAATGAGCCAGAAATTAGGTAAGCGTACTTCATCAAAACAAGATATATACATCACATAATCACACCAAGCTGTTTATTTACAATTCATATGGTATCGGTGGGTCACTCCACCAACTACCAGTACTATCTGGTGATTCTACTATCTATACCACTACTGGCTGTTATTTACAATTCACATGGTATCGGTGGGGGTCACTCCACCAAAAGCACGCAGGCAAAATCTTGTGTACAATTCTGTAACAGGGTAAGCGTCAATGCATTAAGTGCATCTTAATAATCCAACTATCGGTTGCGCTATCTACCTTATGTTAGAGGGAGGAGGGTGGGAACGAAAACTCGTGATAAGATCACGCTACAATGAACTGTCCAGTAAAACTGGTCTTGCATAAAACCAACCATTTAGCAATAGATGATGATTAACAAGTAACAATAGAAATGTTGAATATTTGTAGAGCAAAAATCTCACAACAGTGCAAGCTAGCTTAGAAATCGAGTGAGGCTGGATCTAGGTCATGTGACTCCACCCCCTGTGACTGATCCCCACCACAACATTTAATGTAAATACATTTAATACTCTCTGAAATAAAATAAAAGTTTCAGGATTGATTATCAAGTATGACAACACAAGATGAAAAATTTCAAGCAAATTAGCACAGTCTAAATATAGCACCAGCATAATTTCTTCAAACAAATCATCTTATTGATCAATGGGATTTTAATTTAAAATCAAGTATTCTTCTTCTTAATTGATTACGAGTTAGATTTAATTGATGTTTAAATACAATTTGGAAAATTAGTGTGAAAAATGGTGAATGTCATTTAATTGTAGGAAATATAAATGCATAAACTTAGGATGAGACATAGAAAATGGGGAATACTATGCTACCATGCACCGTAGGAAGAATCATAACAATAATAGGAGTGACAATTAGTGCTGGCATGAAAGTTTCAGAGCAATGTGGGATTGCAGCTTCAACGGGTAGGGCTAATTAGGAGACTTATATCTGGGGCAAGCTTACCCCCTGCCCCTGGGACAAAGCCCCTGACATTAACCCAAATTGTGTTCACAAGATCACTGAACTGCACCGAGTAACATATTACCCTGAATAATAATAAAGGGTTCAGATATATAATTACTTAATGACACACCACACTAGGAAAAGTGGAACACTCACATCAGCTTCTATTTTCAGTGCATTGTAAGCTGTAATCTTGATGTGTGCCTAAATTGCCATGAATGCACAGTATTTAACACAGATATGAATCAGTATGATAATTGTATTATTCACTGAATTATATTTACCACTGACTTTTTGATTGATTCATTGTAAATCACAGATTATGGGTAGGTTTGATTGTCTTTCTGACCTGCAGTATAATGGAGAAGTAGAAATGACACGGTGACGTGTTTGTATAAGTGGTTATGACAGACAGAGAAGTGGCAGTCAGTGTATATTACACAGAGCTCATGGTCGGTATGAAAACCGTTAAGCTAACAAAGACCGAAAGGTAAATATATATTTTCATGACTTTTAAAGCTGATTTGGCCAAAGCATTTATACCAACATTTCTTAAAACTCTTCTCATAATGATATATGATGTGTGCCTTTAAATAGATACAAGGGTAAAGTTGTGATTTTTTTAAACTGTGTTTTATTGCGATTTTATTCCACAATGACAAATTTGGGGAAGTCTCCAAAGCAAAATGTCCTATTCTGTCATACCACAGATGGAAAAAAATCATGTTTGTTGCAACAACTCATCATGTTGTTGTTACGGCCCATCACGTTGTAGTTACAGCCTGTCATGCTGTCACCTGGATACGTACACTGAGTTTTGGGCCGTGCTGCTTTATTCTGAAAACAGTAGGTTTAAGTGGCAGCTCGACTGTTTCAGCTGTCAATACTAATCCCTGCTCTATATCTGGATTTCTTGTGACAGCTGAGACAACTGTGACAGTTGTGACAACTGTGACAACTGAGACAACTGGTGGTTCTTTGTAAAGGTGCTCTTAGATTGATCTTTCCCCAGCTCCCTCCACCCCTATTTGACTTATGATCCTTTATCTTTAAAGAAATCCTGGTGAGTACTGTATTATGCTCTTAATTTGAAAGGGCATAATACAGTTCTTAAGCTGCATTTTATCATGCCTACATTTTTTTATTGAACCCTCCCCATGTCTGTCAAATCAACCTTTGACCTTGACTTATTTTTACCTGTCAACAAAAATTTTAACATTTTGTTCTTCACTAACATACATTTATAACATTTGGTCCACTTTGGCTAAAACTTATGTACTGGGCACACTCCCTTGAGTAGAAACAAAAAGCTTGCGTTAATGGGTTATATTGAAATAAAGTGTCATCTGAAAACCAGTTTTCTCGAACGAGTCGTCTTGATACACTGGATTCTGCTCAATAGAATCACTTTAGGCCAGAGCAATTTGATTCTATTAACTGGCTGATTGACTTAAGCAGCACGTTTTAGTACAGCAGGAATAGGGACTGATTCTGTCCTAGCCAGTAATTTTTATATTTGATTCTACTAAGCAGCTGGTTCTGATGTCTTTGTTTCTGGTAAGCAAAGTTTATTTTAATGAGATATTTTGTGTTGGTTCCCAGGCCACCGTGTGGCGCCACTGGTATAGCTACTGGGCCAGCGAGTGAGGTTATAGGTTCTGTTTGACGGTGGGAAATGTTCCTTCTGATTTTAGTAAAAATATGGGAATTCCATGTCACATCGTTCACCTTAAATATGTCATGTTAGAATATGTACACGGCAAAGCAGTAGTTTTCAATTTTAAGTAGCATAAATAGTTTTTTTTAATGTATCCTATATAAAAAACAGTTAATACAGAGCAAGAATGCTTGTGTTTTGACTTTTAACAATTCGGCGGCCATTTTAGGTCACTTCCATTTTAATTGCTCTGATACAACTCCTAAATACGTGCAACTAGACGAAACTGCTTATCACGGACAACAAGATTGAAAACAATTAAGGCAAATTTTTTTATTTATTTAACACATTTAATTATACCAAGTGTTGAACGTGCTCATTATCTGAACTGTGCATGTATAGTATATGTAAAACCAACAATTTATCTTCATCGTACATGAAATCTCAAGTCTCAGTGTCTCAGGTAATCTGATAGGCTTGAGTGTGAGTGTGACACAATAGAAAGCTATTTATAAGCTATTTATATTATATATATAAAAGTGTGAATATGTTTATAAACAAGGTTGACACATATCTCACGAGGGCAGGTTACACTTAGATGAAAAAATGTTGGACTCTCGAAAAGCCAATGGCTTCCTTGTCCACTTGCCATCTGGCCCTTTGCTATGGAATGGTAATCTTGCTAAATCTTGTTAAATCTCATTCTAATCTACTTTTTGTTCCCAGTGTTAAGACAAACGTCTGAACTAGAGCGTTTTCAGTTGTTGCACCGACTCCGTGGAACTCACTCACTGTTAGTGTTAAGTCTGTATGAAATATAATCAAATTTTGTCATCAACTAAAAGCCCACTTGTTTAAACTTGCTTATCCTCCATAGCTCCCCAGCGTACTAATCCAGTTGTTTCCAACTGGAATTGCTAATTGATTAGAAACTGCTTAACCCCTTTTATTTTGGTGTGCTGCCGAGCTTGGGTCTCCCGAGGATCTTAGTGCAATAGAAATGTATTGTATTGTGTTAGCTCTGAGATGGGTCTCTAAGAATATGTTTGTCCTGTTGATCATCAATTTCAGTAAACCAACATGGCAAATTCTTCTGTATTACTCCTGTATATATTTAACAAGATTTAACAAGATTACCATCCAAGGCAAAGGCCCGCATGGCAAGTGGACAAGGAAGCTTTGGCATTTTTCATCTATTTGTAACCTGCCCTCCTGAGATGTGTGTCAACCTTGTTTTTAAACATATTCACACTGCTAGCAGTTTTATCCATTCATTTATTGTCCTCTGTGAGAAAGAGTACTTCCTGATATCCAATCTACTCTGATCACACGCTAATGCTACCTCATGTCCTCTAGTTCTACTATCTTTCTTAGACGTATGCGCGGTCACGTTTCTGATTGTGAGCCTTCTTAACCCTTCCAATCAACTGAGCTGGAATAATCACATCATTCAAATGCAGCTGTGCTATAAGATAGGAATGGGATTTTGTAGGGATGGATCATTCTATGTGTTTGTTACTGATGGATATCAGGCTTCAATTTTCACGGGAGTCAGTGAGTCCAAGACTACTTGTTTCACCTATGAACTCCTTATGTCCTTTGGTAGGAGTCTGTGTGACTCTCTGGTTTTAAAAGACAATAAATCCAGTGGTAAAATGGCCGATTTCAACGATCCATCAGTGTGCATGTCTGCTGCCATCTTGAATCGGCTTCGGTCTGTAACGAGCGGTCATACTTGCTTGTGTCAGTTCGAAAATACTCGTGAGTACGGTGTACCACACTGCTTTTAGATCTGACATGGGGGCAGCCATCTTGGGTTATGGGCTACACGAAGGTGTATGCTTGTGATTGGTCAAAATATTGGGATTAAATCACAGTATTACTAGTACATATGCAGATTTACTAAATACACAAATAAAGCATTATTCGGACTGAATTTGTTTAAGTTGTTACTTGATTTATTGAAAAAGTGTGAACTCTCAAATTTTTTGTGGACTCCCAAATATGGAAATCCACTGGACTCCCACCAATTTCCCATAAAATCAATGCCTGGATATCGTACAAGAAGACGATACTAAAATAACTCTGGAAAGGTTTGCATTATGCATCTGCATTATAGGATCTATAGTGTCGACAGACGTACAGCACATAATTTTGTACTTTAAATTAGAGAGTTGGTACAACGACCCACCTAGTATCCATCAAGAACACAAATAGTTAAATAATTACCATTTCAGCAAAGAATACATCATAGCAACAACGGTTACTCATATTAAACATAAATCACAACGTTAGCATCAGAACGAAAAAATCGGCTTATCAGACATTTAAATAACTTCAAACGTGATTGAGCGTGCATTGGTGGTTGTTTTAGCCCACAGCAAAAGATTATTAGTGTTATGTTATGCACCAGAGATGTCACTGGTTATTTCGGGTAAGCTCTGTTGCTTTAGCCTATCACAAATTAGATTTGATGATGTTCAAATCTGTGGCATGCAAATAGTCTAAGTAATATGTATCATAGGCATAGCATAGGCAGGGCGACTTGTAAAACTGTGAATAGCCTACTGTTATAATAATAATAATAATAATAATGTTTTTAATTCAGACAAAAAGTCCATAGCCTAGACAGAGCAGCTTTTGCAGTTTTTTTACAGAATCAGTCAACAATTATGTAATAGTTTGTCTGACAATTTCATCAAATAATAAAAGTATTTCTACAGTGCCCGGTCAGTCATGATTGCTCTCAGGCGCTTTACCTACAGGCAGTCATAACTTAATAAAATATAATAAATTATATTAGAAATAAATATATTAATTATATTAAAAATAAATATATATTATATATTAATCAAAACTAAATAACATTTGCACAAATGAGATAACAAAATAGTAACATGTTATAGTCGATACTAGATAGGTTCAGTTTCGAAAATGAGACTGAAAGGAGAGAAGTGGAAAATAATTATTGAGACCTTCAAACACTCAGTAATGACCAAGCAATGACCACACAAGCAATAACCACACAAGAATATCCTTATAATGTAAATACATTTATGCAAAATAACAACACAAGTCCAGTGTAGATTGAAATAGGCCAAAGAATGACATTTAATGTATTAATTAATGAGCCAGAAATTAGGTAAGCATACTTCATCAAAATAAGATATATACATCACATAATCACACCAAGCTGTTTATTTACAATTCATATGGTATCGGTGGGTCACTCCACCAACTACCAGTACTATCTGGTGATTCTACTATCTATACCACTACTGGCTGTTATTTACAATTCACATGGTATCGGTGGGGGTCACTCCACCAAAAGCACGCAGGCAAAATCTTGTGTATAATTCTGTAACAGGGTAAGCGTCAAAGCATTAAGTGCATCTTAATAATCCAATTATCGGTTGCGCTATCTACCTTATGCTAGAGGGAGGAGGGTGGGAACGAAAACTCGTGATAAGATCACGCAACAATGAACTGTCCAGTAAAACTGGTCTTGCATAAAACCAACCATTTAGCAATAGATGATGATTAACAAGTAACAATAGAAATGTTGAATATTTGTAGAGCAAAAATCTCACAACAGTGCAAGCTAGCTTAGAAATCGAGTGAGGCTGGATCTAGGTCATGTGACTTCACCCCCTGTGACTGATCCCCACCACAACATTTAATGTAACTATATTTAATACTCTCTGAAATAAAATAAAAGTTTCAGGATTAATTATCAAGTATGACAACATAGGATGGAAAATTTCAAGCAAATCAGCACAGTCTAAATATAGCACCAGCATAATTTCTTCAAACAAATCATCTTATTGATCAATGGGATTTTAATTTAAAATCAAGTATTCTTCTTCTTAATTGATTACGAGTTAGATTTAATTGATGTTTAAATACAATTTGGAAAATTGGTGTGAAAAATGGTGAATGTCATTTAATTGTAGGAAATATAAATGCATAAACTTAGGACGAGACATAGAAAATGGGGAACACTATGCTACCATGCACCGTAGGAAGAATCATAACAATAATAGGAGTGACAATTAGTGCTGGCATGAAAGTTTCAGAGCAATGTGGGATTGCAGCTTCAACAGGTAGGGCTAATTAGGAGACTTATATCTGGGGCAAGCTTACCCCCTGCCCCTGGGACAAAGCCCCTGACATTAACCCAAATTGTGTTCACAAGATCACTGAACTGCACCGAGTAACATATTACCCTGAATAATAATAAAGGGTTCAAATATATAATTACTTAATGACACACCACACTAGGAAAAGTGGAACACTCACATCAGCTTCTATTTTCAGTGCATTGTAAGCTGTAATCTTGATGTGTGCCTAAATTGCCATGAATGCACAGTATTTAACACAGATATGAATCAGTATGATAATTGTATTATTCACTGAATTATATTTACCACTGACTTTTTGATTGATTCATTGTAAATCACAGATTATGGGTAGGTTTGATTGTCTTTCTGACGTGCAGTATAATGGAGAAGTAGAAATGACACTGTGACGTGTTTATATAAGTGGTTATGACAGACAAAGAAGTGGCAGTCAGTGTATATTACACAGAGCTCATGGTCGGTATGAAAACCGTTAAGCTAACAAAGACCGAAAGGTAAATATATATTTTCATGACTTTTAAAGCTGATTTGGCCAAAGCATTTATACCAACATTTCTTAAAACTCTTCTCATAATGATATATGATGTGTGCCTTTAAATAGATACAAGGGTAAAGTTGTGATTTTTTTAAACTGTGTTTTATTGCGATTTTATTCAATAATGACAAATTTGGGGAAGTCTCCAAAGCAAAATGTCCTATTCTGTCATACGACAGGTGGAAAAAAATCATGTTTGTTGCAACAACTCATGTTGTTGTTACAGCCCATCACGTTGTAGTTACAGCCTGTCATGTTGTTGTTACGGCCCATCATGTTGTAGTTACAGCCTGTCATGTTGTTGTTACGGCCCATCACGTTGTAGTTATAGCCTGTCATGCTGTCACCTGGATATGTACACTGAGTTTTGGGCCGTGCTGCTTTATTCTGAAAACAGTAGGTTTAAGTGGCAGCTCGACTGTTTCAGCTGTCAATACTAATCCCTGCTCTATATCTGGATTTCTTGTAACAGCTGAGACAACTGTGACAGTTGTGACAACTGTGACAACTGTGACAACTGTGACAACTGTGACAACTGAGACAACTGGTGGTTCTTTGTAAAGGTGCTCTTAGATTGATCTTTCCCCAGCTCCCTCCACCCCTATTTGACTTATGATCCTTTATCTTTAAAGAAATCCTGGTGAGAACTGTATTATGCTCTTAATGTGAAAGGGCATAATACAGTTCTTAAGCTGCATTTTATCATGCCTACATTTTTTTATTGAACCCTCCCCATGTCTGTCAAATCAACCTTTGACCTTGACTTATTTTTACATGTCAACAAAAATTTAAACATTTTGTTCTTCACTAACATACATTTATAACATTTGGTCCACTTTGGCTAAAACTTATGTACTGGGCACACTCCCTTGAGTAGAAACAAAAAGCTTGCGTTAATGGGTTATATTGAAATAAAGTGTCATCTGAAAACCAGTTTTCTCGAACGAGTCGTCTTGATACACTGGATTCTGCTCAGTAGAATCACTTTAGGCCAGAGCAATTTGATTCTATTAACTGGCTGATTGACTTAAGCAGCACGTTTTAGTACAGCAGGAATAGGGACTGATTCTGTCCTAGCCAGTAATTTTTATATTTGATTCTACTAAGCAGCTGGTTCTGATGTCTTTGTTTCTGGTAAGCAAAGTTTATTTTAATGAGATATTTTGTGTTGGTTCCCAGGCCACCGTGTGGCGCCACTGGTATAGCTACTGGGCCAGCGAGTGAGGTTATAGGTTCTGTTTGACGGTGGGAAATGTTCCTTCTGATTTTAGTAAAAATATGGGAATTCCATGTCACATCGTTCACCTTAAATATGTCATGTTAGAATATGTACACGGCAAAGCAGTAGTTTTCAATTTTAAGTAGCATAAATAGTTTTTTTAAATGTATCCTATATAAAAAACAGTTAATACAGAGCAAGAATGCTTGTGTTTTGACTTTTAACAATTAGGCGGCCATTTTAGGTCACTTCCATTTTAATTGCTCTGATACAACTCCTAAATACGTGCAACTAGACGAAACTGCTTATCACGGACAACAAGATTGAAAACAATTAAGGCAAATTTTTTTATTTATTTAACACATTTAATTATACCAAGTGTTGAACGTGCTCATTATCTGAACTGTGCATGTATAGTATATGTAAAACCAACAATTTATCTTCATCGTACATGAAATCTCAAGTCTCAGTGTCTCAGGTAATCTGATAGGCTTGAGTGTGAGTGTGACACAATAGAAAGCTATTTATAAGCTATTTATATTTCTCTGGTCATACGCAATTAACACACTTTGTATAGAGAGATTGTGTGCACAATATAATTGGAAATGATGTCGGTGCTACAGTATACCTAGTCCTATGCTACGAACATTGCTGTGCGTAAGTTTTACCATTTGGCCAGGAAAAAAAGACATTCACAAAAATATTACCAATTTGTCCCAATTTCCCTTCCATGTGCATAAAGGTTGGCTACTTTGCACAATGCCAAAGGCAGAATTTTGTACAACTCAGCAATTTGCAGATCTCCACTGGATTTGTAGCTGACAATTCACAACACTGGAATACCAAATTATTTAAACACGAAATGCTGAAAGTCCCTTCATTAACACAAAACATGTTCCCTGAATCAATATTTATTTATTTTTCGAGTACAACTAATCAGTGGGTTGAGGTGGAAGTCAATTTATATACTCTTTATTAGTGATGTTAATTAAACATACAGACCATTTGTATATTAAAATCAAGTAAAATATTATAATAAACTATATTTAATCTAACATCTTGAAATGTGTTTTAATGAATCAAATTTGTGTAGTACAATTTGACCATTAACTGTTTGAATTTGAATGTTTTTCTTGAATATCATATATTTATATTGCATGCCAAGTGGCAATATTGATATTCATAAACCGATAAGGGTCGATTATATTCATTCATTTATTTATCTGCTCATACTTTGGAGTCAGCAGACAAATTTGAGAGTACTTTTTGGAGTACTTTTGGGAGTACTTTTGGGAGTACTTTTTCAGCAACAACCAGTCCATTGTGTGGCGCCACTGTTGTATCAACTTCCTGGCCAGTAATCTAGGATGGTGCCCATGTCGGGTCACATACGCCATACTCACAAGTATTTTTTAACAAACACAAGTGAGTATGACTGTTTGGTACTGCCCTGAACCATTGTCGGCGTTGAAATTGGCCAGTTTAACACTGGATTTATTGTCTTATAGAGAGTCACACAGACTCCTACCAAGGGCTGTATAAGGAGTCTGGGTGAAACAAAGAGTCTCAGACTCACGAACTCCCACCAAGGGCTGTATAAGGAGCCCGGAGGGTGAAACAAGGTGTCTCAGACTCACGGACTCCTACCAAGAGTTGTATAAGGAGTCCGGCGGGTGAAACAAGGTGTCTCAGACTCACGGACTCCCACCAAGGGCTGTATAAGGAGTCCAGCGGGTGAAACAAGGTGTCTCAGACTCCCGGACTCCCACCAAGGGCTGTATAAGGAGTCTGGAGGGTGAAACAAGGTGTCTCAGACTCACGGACTCCTACCAAGGGCTGTATAAGGAGTCCGGAGGGTGAAACAAGGTGTCTCAGACTCACGGACTCCTACCAAGGGCTGTATAAGGAGTCCGGAGGGTGAAACAAGGTGTCTCAGACTCACGGACTCCTACCAAGAGTTGTATAAGAGTCCGCGGGTGAAACAAGGTGTCTCAGACTCACGGACTCCCACCAAGGGCTGTATAAGGAGTCCAGCGGGTGAAACAAGGTGTCTCAGACTCACGGACTCCCACCAAGGGCTGTATAAGGAGTCTGGAGGGTGAAACAAGGTGTCTCAGACTCACGGACTCCTACCAAGGGCTGTATAAGGAGTCCGGAGGGTGAAACAAGGTGTCTCAGACTCACGGACTCCTACCAAGGGCTGTATAAGGAGTCCGGAGGGTGAAACAAGGTGTCTCAGACTCACGGACTCCTACCAAGAGTTGTATAAGGAGTCCGGCGGGTGAAACAAGGTGTCTCAGACTCACGGACTCCCACCAAGGGCTGTATAAGGAGTCCAGCGGGTGAAACAAGGTGTCTCAGACTCACGGACTCCCACCAAGGGCTGTATAAGGAGTCTGGAGGGTGAAACAAGGTGTCTCGGACTCACAAACTCCCACCAAGGGCTGTATAAAGAGTCCAGAAGATGAAACAAGGTGTCTCAGACTCACGGACTCCCACCAAGGGCTGTATAAGGAGTCTGGAGGGTGAAACAAGGTGTCTCAGACTCACAAACTCCCACCAAGGGCTGTATAAAGAGTCCAGAAGATGAAACAAGGTGTCTCAGACTCACGGACTCCCTGGAAAATCGAAGCCTGATATTTGATAATTGTAGTTCATTAAAACACATAATTTGGGCTGCCTGTTACTGAGCCCGCCTCTAAGGATCTACAGACATCCCAACATCGAAATCCCACCTGTACAACCTATGTTATGACCAACGACACAGTATAAAAATTGGTTGCTAAGAAATTTCATATTTTAACATGTAGTTAATATTAGATATAATTATTGTATTATTTTAATGTATGTAATCAAATGTATTGTGATAAAAAATAGATTCAGAGTTTTATTTAATACCATAACTTTGTTAATATTGGATTTTTCAAGTAAATTCAATAACTTTATTCCGGAGTATTACATCCATATAAAAGACTAGACTATAACGACTATTGTCGACTAAAAACTATATATATAGCATATTTCTCCAGTGATGACACAGTGGTGATGTGTATAAGGCATTACCATTCATAATACTTTGAAATATTGCATTACCCAACTTAGCTATACACATCATTAAACTATACACATGTTTCCTGATCAACATTTTGCAGGTGGGTAATCCCCGTGACACAAACATACAACTGGCACTACAGTGCTTCAGTTCATTGCACAACAATCTAAGCATTGTTTATAATTATACCATAACTGACATGTATATAATGAAGTACGATTAAAACAGAGTACATTTTACATCTTCAGTACACATATAGAATTTTCGAATCAAGCCATTACCCTGAGCATACATTTTCTTATACTGCCATATCATCATCGTCACTGAGATCTTCACTGAGAACATGTCCAAGATATTTACATTTATAAACTCTTGTCAATATTTCATCATTTAACACAAAGTTCGGCATATGTATATCTTTGAACTTTTTGCAGCAAAATATAATATTATTTTGGTTCTGTTATATTTGGTATCATGTTCTAGACCATGATCTGAACAGACAGACAGCAACATGGATAAACCCATGAACAGGGAGCCAAGAGCACTCAATCGTCAGCATGCATAAAATTATTAATTAATGCTGCACTTATTATGCATCCAGCATTTACATTATTTAAATTTTTACTGAGACCATCCATGTAGACACAGAAAGATACGGGAGATAATTCCTCCTTGACATACACCATCAGTAACAGAAAAACTGTCTGCATGATATACTTCCAGTGTACATACATTTTGTTAGTAGTGTACTAAAATACTAGAATTCTAACTATATACAAGGGTGTGCCCCGCTTTATGAGTTACTCAAATAGAACATAGTAATTTACATGATCAAATGCTTTGGATGCATCCAAAAAAACATAAATATACATTACTATTCAAACTACAGTATTTTAATACAGCCTCCTTGAAGGCATATATTCACATATCTGTACAGTGTTCAGTTTTGAAGCCAAACTGATTGCTACATGTAGTCAAACTGTAAGTAATACAGTCATAAATTAACTTTTCAAAGACTTTGGACATAATACTAGCTAGAGCAGTGGGTCTGTAGTTAGTCTTACTACATATGCTAGAACTTTTGTTTTTAACAATGGGCACAAGTACAACAGATATCATAGATTTATGTATAATACCATGGACAATAAACTAGTAAAACACAGATAACAGTGGAATTATTATGTCACTGCAATGTTTAAGATGCTCTGCATATTTACCATCGAAGCCATAAATCTTACTGTCTTTCAGATCTTTTATGGCCTGGATAATCTCAGAGTGTGACACCTCTATGTCCATCTCATATTCAACATTTTTACAAAGGTTATTTACATCTTTGTCTTTGTTTAAACAATTAAATAAATCCTCATAGTGAGATATCCACATATTAACAGTGCTTTGCGACCCTGTCACACCATCAACAACATTAGGAAGAGACAAGTCAATATTATTCATCAGCTTAATTTTTTTCCAAAATACTTTGTAAATTTTACGAAATTTGTTTTCTCCAAGCGATTCCTTCCTAAGTATATCCTCATTATTTATGATAAACCTCATAGCACAGATGGATAAAAATCATGTTTGTTGCAACAACTCATCATGTTGTTGTTACGGCCCATCATGTTGTAGTTACAGCCTGTCATGCTGTCACCTGGATACGTACACTGAGTTTTGGGCCGTGCTGCTTTATTCTGAAAACAGTAGGTTTAAGTGGCAGCTCGACTGTTTCAGCTGTCAATACTAGTCCCTGCTCTATATCTGGATTTCTTGTGACAGCTGAGACAACTGTGACAGTTGTGACAACTGTGACAACTGGTGGTTCTTTGTAATGGTGCTCTTAGATTTATCTTTCCCCAGCCCCCTCCACCCCTATTTGACTTATGATCCTTTATCTTTAAAGAAATCCTGGTGAGTACTGTATTATGCTCTTAATTTGAAAGGGCATAATACAGTTCTTAAGCTGCATTTTATCATGCCTACATTTTTTTATTGAACCCTCCCCATGTCTGTCAAATCAACCTTTGACCTTGACTTATTTTTACCTGTCAACAAAAATTTAAACATTTTGTTCTTCACTAACATATATTTATAACATTTGGTCCACTTTGGCTAAAACTGTACTGGGCACACTCCTTTGAGTAGAAACAAAAAGCTTACGTTAATGGGTTATATTGAAATAAAGTGTCATCTGAAAACCAGTTTTCTCAAACGAGTCGTCTTGATACACTGGATTCTGCTCAATAGAATCACTTTAGGCCAGAGCAATTTGATTCTATTAACTGGCTGATTGACTTAAGCAGCACGTTTTAGTACAGCAGGAATAGGGACTGATTCTGTCCTAGCCAGTAATTTTTATATTTGATTCTACTAAGCAGCTGGTTCTGATGTCTTTGTTTCTGGTAAGCAAAGTTTATTTTAATGAGATATTTTGTGTTGGTTCCCAGGCCACCGTGTGGCGCCACTGGTATAGCTACTGGGCCAGCGAGTGAGGTTATAGGTTCTGTTTGACGGTGGGAAATGTTCCTTCTGATTTTAGTAAAAATATGGGAATTCCATGTCACATCGTTCACCTTAAATATGTCATGTTAGAATATGTACACGGCAAAGCAGTAGTTTTCAATTTTAAGTAGCATAAATAGTTTTTTTAAATGTATCCTATATAAAAAACAGTTAATACAGAGCAAGAATGCTTGTGTTTTGACTTTTAACAATTCGGCGGCCATTTTAGGTCACTTCCATTTTAATTGCTCTGATACAACTCCTAAATACGTGCAACTAGACGAAACTGCTTATCACGGACAACAAGATTGAAAACAATTAAGGCAAATTTTTTTATTTATTTAACACATTTAATTATACCAAGTGTTGAACGTGCTCATTATCTGAACTGTGCATGTATAGTATATGTAAAACCAACAATTTATATTCATCGTACATGAAATGTCAAGTCTCAGTGTCTCAGGTAATCTGATAGGCTTGAGTGTGAGTGTGACACAATAGAAAGCTATTTATAAGCTATTTATATTTCTCTGGTCATACGCAATTAACACACTTTGTATAGAGAGATTGTGTGCACAATATAATTGGAAATGATGTCGGTGCTACAGTATACCTAGTCCTATGCTACGAACATTGCTGTGCGTAAGTTTTACCATTTGGCCAGGAAAAAAAGACATTCACAAAAATATTACCAATTTGTGCATAAAGGTTGGCTACTTTGCACAATGCCAAAGGCAGAATTTTGTACAACTCAGCAATTTGCAGATCTCCACTGGATTTGTAGCTGACAATTCACAACACTGGAATACCAAATTATTTAAACACGAAATGCTGAAAGTCCCTTCATTAACACAAAACATGTTCCCTGAATCAATATTTATTTATTTTTCGAGTACAACTAATCAGTGGGTTGAGGTGGAAGTCAATTTATATACTCTTTATTAGTGATGTTAATTAAACATACAGACCATTTGTATATTAAAATCAAGTAAAATATTATAATAAACTATATTTAATCTAACATCTTGAAATGTGTTTTAATGAATCAAATTTGTGTAGTACAATTTGACCATTAACTGTTTGAATTTGAATGTTTTTCTTGAATATCATATATTTATATTGCATGCCAAGTGGCAATATTGATATTCATAAACCGATAAGGGTCGATTATATTCATTCATTTATTTATCTGCTCATACTTTGGAGTCAGCAGACAAATTTGAGAGTACTTTTTGGAGTACTTTTGGGAGTACTTTTTCAGCAACAACCAGTCCATTGTGTGGCGCCACTGTTGTATCAACTTCCTGGCCAGTAATCTAGGATGGTGCCCATGTCGGGTCACATACGCCATACTCACAAGTATTTTTTAACAAACACAAGTGAGTATGACTGTTTGGTACTGCCCTGAACCATTGTCGGCGTTGAAATCGGCCAGTTTAACACTGGATTTATTGTCTTATAGAGAGTCACACAGACTCCTACCAAGGGCTGTATAAGGAGTCTGGGTGAAACAAAGAGTCTCAGACTCACGAACTCCCACCAAGGGCTGTATAAGGAGCCCGGAGGGTGAAACAAGGTGTCTCAGACTCACGGACTCCTACCAAGAGTTGTATAAGGAGTCCGGCGGGTGAAACAAGGTGTCTCAGACTCACGGACTCCCACCAAGGGCTGTATAAGGAGTCCAGCGGGTGAAACAAGGTGTCTCAGACTCACGGACTCCCACCAAGGGCTGTATAAGGAGTCTGGAGGGTGAAACAAGGTGTCTCAGACTCACGGACTCCTACCAAGGGCTGTATAAGGAGTCCGGAGGGTGAAACAAGGTGTCTCAGACTCACGGACTCCTACCAAGGGCTGTATAAGGAGTCCGGAGGGTGAAACAAGGTGTCTCAGACTCACGGACTCCTACCAAGAGTTGTATAAGGAGTCCGGCGGGTGAAACAAGGTGTCTCAGACTCACGGACTCCCACCAAGGGCTGTATAAGGAGTCCAGCGGGTGAAACAAGGTGTCTCAGACTCACGGACTCCCACCAAGGGCTGTATAAGGAGTCTGGAGGGTGAAACAAGGTGTCTCAGACTCACGGACTCCTACCAAGGGCTGTATAAGGAGTCCGGAGGGTGAAACAAGGTGTCTCAGACTCACGGACTCCTACCAAGGGCTGTATAAGGAGTCCGGAGGGTGAAACAAGGTGTCTCAGACTCACGGACTCCCACCAAGGGCTGTATAAGGAGTCCAGCGGGTGAAACAAGGTGTCTCAGACTCACGGACTCCCACCAAGGGCTGTATAAGGAGTCTGGAGGGTGAAACAAGGTGTCTCGGACTCACAAACTCCCACCAAGGGCTGTATAAAGAGTCCAGAAGATGAAACAAGGTGTCTCAGACTCACGGACTCCCACCAAGGGCTGTATAAGGAGTCTGGAGGGTGAAACAAGGTGTCTCAGACTCACAAACTCCCACCAAGGGCTGTATAAAGAGTCCAGAAGATGAAACAAGGTGTCTCAGACTCACGGACTCCCTGGAAAATCGAAGCCTGATATTTGATAATTGTAGTTCATTAAAACACATAATTTGGGCTGCCTGTTACTGAGCCCGCCTCTAAGGATCTACAGACATCCCAACATCGAAATCCCACCTGTACAACCTATGTTATGACCAATGACACAGTATAAAAATTGGTTGCTAAGAAATTTCATATTTTAACATGTAGTTAATATTAGATATAATTATTGTATTATTTTAATGTATGTAATCAAATGTATTGTGATAAAAAATAGATTCAGAGTTTTATTTAATACCATAACTTTGTTAATATTGGATTTTTCAAGTAAATTCAATAACTTTATTCCGGAGTATTACATCCATATAAAAGACTAGACTATAACGACTATTGTCGACTAAAAACTATATATATAGCATATTTCTCCAGTGATGACACAGTGGTGATGTGTATAAGGCATTACCATTCATAATACTTTGAAATATTGCATTACCCAACTTAGCTATACACATCATTAAACTATACACATGTTTCCTGATCAACATTTTGCAGGTGGGTAATCCCCGTGACACAAACATACAACTGGCACTACAGTGCTTCAGTTCATTGCACAACAATCTAAGCATTGTTTATAATTATACCATAACTGACATGTATATAATGAAGTACGATTAAAACAGAGTACATTTTACATCTTCAGTACACATATAGAATTTTCGAATCAAGCCATTACCCTGAGCATACATTTTCTTATACTGCCTAGCCATATCATCATCGTCACTGAGATCTTCACTGAGAACATGTCCAAGATATTTACATTTATAAACTCTTGTCAATATTTCATCATTTAACACAAAGTTCGGCATATGTATATCTTTGAACTTTTTGCAGCAAAATATAATATTATTTTGGTTCTGTTATATTTGGTATCATGTTCTAGACCATGATCTGAACAGACAGACAGCAACATGAATAAACCCATGAACGAGGGAGCCAAGAGCACTCAATCGTCAGCATGCATAAAATTATTAATTAATGCTGCACTTATTATGCATCCAGCATTTACATTATTTAAATTTTTACTGAGACCATCCATGTAGACACAGAAAAGATACGGGGAGATAATTCCTCCTTGACATACACCATCAGTAACAGAAAAACTGTCTGACATGATATACTTCCAGTGTACATACATTTTGTTAGTAGTGCACTAAAATACTAGAATTCTAACTATATACAAGGGTGTGCCCCGCTTTATGAGTTACTCAAATAGAACATAGTAATTTACATGATCAAATGCTTTGGATGCATCCAAAAAAACATAAATATACATTACTATTCAAACTACAGTATTTTAATACAGCCTCCTTGAAGGCATATATTCACATATCTGTACAGTGTTCAGTTTTGAAGCCAAACTGATTGCTACATGTAGTCAAACTGTAAGTAATACAGTCATAAATTAACTTTTGAAAGACTTTGGACATAATACTAGCTAGAGCAGTGGGTCTGTAGTTAGTCTTACTACATATGCTAGAACTTTTGTTTTTAAGAATGGGCACAAGTACAACAGATATCATAGATTTATGGACAATAAACTAGTAAAACACAGATAACAGTGGAATTATTATGTCACTGCAATGTTTAAGATGCTCTGCATATTTACCACTGAAGCCATAAATCTTACTGTCTTTCAGATCTTTTATGGCCTGGATAATCTCAGAGTGTGACACCTCTATGTCCATCTCATATTCAACATTTTTACAAAGGTTATTTACATCTTTGTCTTTGTTTAAACAATTAAATAAATCCTCATAGTGAGATTTCCACATAATATTATTAACAATGCTGTGCAAACCTGTCACACCATCAACAACACTAGGAAGAGACAAGTCAATATTATTCATCAGCTTAATTTTTTTCCAAAATACTTTGTAAATTTTACGAAATTTTTTTTTCCAAGCGATTCCTTCCTAAGTATATCCTCATTATTTATGATAAACCTCATAGCACCTTTAAACCTAGCGTTTACTCTGTTTTTTATATCAAACAGCATACCTTGTCTAGGACTACCAGAGTTTTTCCAAAGGATATAAGTCTTTTGAGACACATCATACAAATCAGACAACAATCAACCTCAACCTGGTTGGTTGAGATTGTTACCCTTGGGTGGTTTGCATGTCTTTATAGTATTCTGACCAGCAGAGGTTATTGCACAAATTATATATCATCATATTATTTGTTTAATGCTTCTTTATGCTTTACTTCAGCACAATTGCAGCCTTTACATAGTAAAACGTCAGTTGGTAACTCAACATTTCTCAGGCGTATTTCTGACTGTACACCATATTCATAGATTACATCTTCACTCACAGCAGACCAATAAATTTTCCTTCCAATATTGTTGACTGCCCCAGGATCAATGTCAGGAGCCAACTCTAAGTCAATATTAACAGCGACCGGAATATGGTCAGACTGAACAGTACCATATAGTACACATATATTAGTTATAACATTGTTGCCGTCTTCTGTAGAGATTAAGTGGTCCAACCATGAGTGACTACCCCAGGCTTCACTTACATATGTATATGTTCCTTCTGGTAACTTAAGGCAGCTAGTCCACTTATATTTGAACTGCTTTCAGCAATACAGCTAAATTAGTCTTTTGTAGCACATTATCATTATAATCTCCAACTACTGTCACACAGGTACTGTCACATTCTGACACCAGATTGTGAAGTTTCGTCAAACGATCAAGATATTCTTCCTCATTATCATTTTCGTCATAAGGTGAATTTATATTTAAGCATAATTAAGTGCATTTTATGTATTTATTATAATATTGTACAGCGCATTGATCTATTAAAGAACCATGTATTAGTATATATTTTATTGGAAGGAGCTCCTTGCATGAAAAAAGTGTATTAATTCTATTCTTGTGTGCAGGGAGCTCCTTGTTGGTCTGGGTCTTTGATTTCAGCCCCAGCTGTTTCTCCTGTGTGTGACCTTTACCAATTTCACAACTATTTGTGTGCTGTGTTTATCGTCTGCAAGTCTGGAACAGAAAGCCTACTATCTGCAATATAGTCACATATTTGGATACCGTATGTATACCATAAGAGTAGCAGCAGTTATCTATGTGAATGTGGTGAAAATCATTATTAATTTTAACTTTGTACATGTTCACTGACAAGAAAAGTTAGATTAATTGATAGAATGCTAATAAAAATGTTAAATTCTCAGCTGTCCGAAAACACAAAAACGCACTTTTAACAGGCATTTAAGTTTTTAGTAACAGTGTTTAGAGACTTTGCTCCAGCCTCTAGCATAATACAGTAACTTTCCATGTATTATATGCCCCAAGTATATTACGCGCCCTGACTTTTTGTTACTATCTGATAGAATGTTTAGCATCATCCCCTGATTTCTGACTTTTTGTTACTATCTGATAGAATGTTTAGCATCATCCCCTGATTTCTGACTTTTTGTTACTATCTGATAGAATGTTTAGCATCATCCCCTGATTTCTGACTTTTTGTTACTATCTGATAGAATGTTTAGCATCATCCCCTGATTTCTGACTTTTTGTTACTATCTGATAGAATGTTTAGCATCATCCCCTGATTTCTGACTTTTTGTTACTATCTGATAGAATGTTTAGCATCATCCCCTGATTTCTGACTTTTTGTTACTATCTGATAGAATGTTTAGCATCATCCCCTGATTTCTGACTTTTTGTTACTATCTGATAGAATGTTTAGCATCATCCCCTGATTTCCGATAGTTTAGTTGAAGCAGAGTTTAGAGCATCCGTTACCCGGGTGTATCTTTTCAGTCCAGATAGCGTCGCATTGCGTCAGTGTCATGTTCTGGGAGTGTCAATGGTTTGTATTATCACTCGCCAAAGTTGTAATCCAATGCGTTATTTGGACAGCAAAAGTGCGCAAAAACACAATATTGTTTAAAGAATATGTGCTGTTTTTGTAAGTGGAATGATGTAGAATTATTGAATGAATGCACTGGCATAGAATGTTGTTTTTGTAAGTGGAATGATGTAGAATTATTGAATGAATGCACTGGCATATAATGTTGTTTTTGTACTTGGAATGATGTAGAATTATTGAATGAATGCACTGGCATAGAATATTGTTTTTGTACGTGGAATGATGTAGAATTATTGAATGAATGCACTGGCATATAATGTTGTTTTTGTACTTGGAATGATGTAGAATTATTGAATGAATGCACTGGCATATAATGTTGTTTTTGTACTTGGAATGATGTAGAATTATTGAATGAATGCACTGGCATAGAATGTTGTTTTTGTACGTGGAATGATGTAGAATTATTGAATGAATGCACTGGCATATAATGTTGTTTTTGTACTTGGAATGATGTAGAATTATTGAATGAATGCACTGGCATAGAATGTTGTTTTTGTACGTGGAATGATGTAGAATTATTGAATGAATGCACTGGCATATAATGTTGTTTAGCAGCATAAATAATTTATGCCAATCTATTGTTCCTGATTCCATGTGTTCAGTCCAACAAAATTTGTTTAGCCTTGTTACCACATATAATACGCACCACGACTTTTAAGTTAAAAATGAAGGGGAAAGGTTTACCGGTATTATACACAGAAAATTATTGTATATATCTTGAAATAACAACTTAGCAAAATAGTTATAAATATTCAGTGTAAACATTTACATACGTAGTACATCAGTATACATCAAACGTGTACCGACCAACAATTCTTTTCACTTGGTTCCAAAGCCCAATTAATGATCTAAAAGTATAATGACTCGCAGACACACAGAACAATTCTGGCCATGTTTGTTATTAAAGCAAGAGTTCTACACAATACTGAATTATCGTGAAAACACGTGATGAAACTACAGTGTTATTACATATTATGAAAGTGTTATGTTGATATATCTATTGTTGCTGCCTTCGCTCGCTGGGTGTCTATTGGGTTAAATATGGTAATGCATAATTATGATGCTAAGTTAACCTATATGCACTGATTGAACCTGATCTTGTTGGCCATAATTATAGCAATACTGAAGCTGCAAAGATATTCCATTTTCTGGCATCAGCTGACAGCTCATAAACATAGCTGAATACAAAAATCGTGTATGCTTGTCTGCTGTGTCTTTGCCAACAACAACAATGGAATCAACTGAGTGAACCTCAAGTCTGCTCAAGAACAACAGCTCTCTAATCCTGCGGCCTGTCAGACTATAACCAATATTGGCTCCTTACGACATAACGGAATTAGAAATAGAAACAATTAACAAAAATATTGTAATTAATTGTTTGTGCGTGTACACTTTCATATTTAATTATATGCAATGATGTGTTCACACATACTTGGTTCAGACTGGTTAAACCAGTGTATTTTTTATTTTTATGTTTGTTTATGCAGATGTAATATAGCCCACATCTGACAAAAGTTAAATAATGTACATAGGTCGGAAGATTAATTTAAAATAAAAAAAAATTTCTTTTAAATAATTCATAATTAACCATATAATTTGCTCATATATGCGGCAGAAAGTATAGAATTAACCCAGATGAACTTCTCTGTGTGAAGTTTTGTTTTGTAGTGAATTGATCTCCCAAATTTAGAGCAAAATAAAAAAATCCTTATCTCCCGAATTAAAATTAACCTCCTGCTTTTCTGCTCTCTTGTGGTTCAATCTCATTGCCCTAAATTCAGATATATTGTGTACTATAATCTTTTTTATAGATATTCTCTGGAAGTTGGGAAATTGTCACATTTATTATGTTATTTCCGGGAGAGTTTCGCCACCGTTTATTTGTACTGAATTGAGAGAGGAGTTTTTTTTCCACTGGGAACCTCTGCATAGATTAGTAAGAGTTTAATGGTTTTGACACATTTTGACTGAAGAAGATGCAGCAAAAGTATTTGCTTACAATCCTATTATTAGAATGGAGCTTTACGTCAGTACCACTTAATCCATGCTTACAGAGCAAGTTCAGTTTGTGGCATCTGAGTGCGCAAGCACTTACATGATGTGATGTACGTTTGATTTATATAATCTCATGGTGATAGCCTTGGCCATGATATTCAAATATCACATATATTATACAGCCTGACTGACCCAAAGGGCATTTCAGTTGTATGGAATTTTTTTCTTTTGTATCTTATCCTTGTGACAATGCACAGTACATACTGTATAGGATGTACAGTGTATATTGTATAAAATGTACAGTATGTTGTATAGAATGTACATAATGTTGTATAGAATGTACAGTATGTTGTATAGAATGTACAGTATCTTGTGTAGAATGTACAGTATGTTGTATAGAATGTACAGTATGTTGTATAGAATGTACATAATGTTGTATATAATGTACAGTATGTTGTATAGAATATACAGTATCTTGTATAGAATGTACAGTATATATTGTATATAATGTATGTAGGTTGATATATCGTGGGTTCTTAAGCAACATTTGTTTGTGTGGCTCAATTAATACATTCTTGAAGGACACAAAGTGTGATTCAGTTATTGTTTTATCATAAAATCGTGTTACGTATGATATAACTTAAACGATATCTAGTTTCTAGTTTTTTCCAGCACTATGCAACGTTCTATTAACTGACTAGTCTATATGTTGTGGTTACTATAATTGTATAGTGTTTCCAGGTCTCATTCAACTAGCCAGCCTTTTTCTGAACATTATCGCCAAGCCGACCTTTTTATATGCTGCCAGGGTGCTGGCAATGATGGTGGTCACTGCCAGGGTGGTCACTGCCAGGGTGGTCACCGCCAGGGTGGTCACTGCCAGGGTGGTCACTGCCAGGGTGGTCACCGCCAGGGTGCATGTCGTCCTCAATGGTTCTTTTACATCCCCAGTTAAATGAGACGGGACTGACATTAACGTGATCAAGTGAATCACAAGGAACACACAGTCCCCGATGTAAAATGGATGTGTAACCTCTACACTGCTGCGTCTCTCTCTCCATTCTAACGTCTCGGCTGCCTATATGTGTTTTAAGTTTATGAATGTCATCCGTAGTTTTTCAGACATACAGATCGGTTGACTTCAATTAAAGTCAGACCGAAAGATCATCACTATGAAGTGAAGATGAAATATAATATTTTTCCTGATGATTATTGGTCTGTCAGTTTTTTTCTGGCAGCAAATATACATCATCAGTCAAGATTAAAACATGAGGTATAAAATTGTTATCTTAGATATAGTTTGAATAGAAAAATGGAGAATATTTGGGCATTTTAATTATATGAAACCCCTAATCATACAATTTAACCAATGAAAATAGTTATACATAATCTGAGGAGAAACTTCTTAATGAATATTTGATGTATTTAATTCCAGTCACTCGTGGAATCGCTACATGGTCAGGCCAGCGAGTTTGTCTCAAGGCACACCCATTGCCATAGCAACAGACATGTAGATGTTGGCTGCACTGACTGTAACCATAGCAACATCGAGACATGACCAAGTTCGGCTCTCTGAAGCGCGACAACGAACAAAAGCCAAAGCTGGTAAAATCGTCACCAGATGCGACCGTCGTCAGTAGCAATGATACGCTGCCGACGCCGCCAGATGGCGGTTGGGGTTGGATGGTCGTAGTCGGCTCGTTCTTTATACATGTAATCGCGGACGGGGTGGCCTACTCCTTCGGGATCTTCCTGGGCGCACTCATTGATGATTTTGATGCCGGCCGGGGTGACGTAGGCTGGATCAGTTCTCTCATGGTTGGGATGACCTTCTGCTCCGGTACGTATTCGTAATGTAATCGTAATTAAAATTCCCCCCTTAATTTGATTTTTTTGTCTTGTTTAAAAATAAGTTCGCGTAAAGTGAACAGTATCGACGATGACATGCTAGCTTCTTTGTACAAATTTGTTGTTTAGTTTTTGTGATACCAATTATTAAATAAAATATTTTTGACTGATCAAAATTTGGCAATAATAAGAAGTTATGATCACAATCAATTCTTTTGATGGTTTTAATAATAGTATGCTCGCAAGATTTAACAAGATTCCCATCGCAAACAACAAGTTCCAGATGGCAAGTGGACAAGGAAGCCATTGGCTTATCGAGAGTCCAACAATTTTCACATCTATGTGTAGCCCGCCCTTATCAAATATCTGTCAATTCTATTTTTAAACATATTCATACTACTAGCATTAACACAATCATTTGGCAGTTTGTTCCATTCATTTATCACCCTATGTGAGAAAGAGTACTTTCTCATGTCCAACCTACACTGTTCCTTAACTAATGCTGCTTTGTGTCATCTGGTTCTACTGCCTTCTTTAAGTTTGAAGAACATATTCCTATCAACATCTTCATAACCATTCACTATTTCAAACACTTCTATTTGGTCTCCTCTTAGTCTCCTGGTCTCTAGTGGTGTAAAACCACATTGTAATAAGCAACTTTCGTAACTAAGGACTCTCAATTCTGGAATCATTTTAGTTGCTCTTTGTTATATTCTTTCTAGCTTGTCTATGTCCTTTTTACGATATGGCCTCCATGCTTGAATACAATATTCCAAATGTGGTCTAACTATTGCTTTGTGCAGGGGTACAATTAACTGTTTCTCCTTATACATGATAGTTCTCCTAATTAGCCCTAGAATTTGATTTCCTTTTGAAGCAGCAATCCCACATTGCTCTGAAACTTTCATGTCAGCACTAAATGTTACTCCTAAATCCTTTTCTTGTGTGGTTCTACCCAGTACAGCATCCCCCATTTTATATTCTTCGTCCGTGTTTCCATGTCCTATGTGTATACATTTACACTTCCCAAAATTTAATAACATTTGCCATATTTCTGACCATTTAACTAATTTATCTAGATCATCCTGTAAACTTTGTTTATCTGTATCATTAGTAACCTTTCTGAATACTTTTGTGTCATCTGCAAATTTCAGTACTTTGCTAGATATGTCATCTTCCAAATCATTTATATATATATATATATTAAAAACAGTATAGGGCCTAATACTGATCCATGTGGTACCCCACTCAAAACCGATTTCCAGTTTGAAATCTCACCATCTACTATTATTCTCTGTCTTCTATGTGTAAGCCACTTTTCTGTCCAGTTGATTACATCATTACCTATACCATGGGCTTTTAGTTTAAGTAACAATTTTTGATGTGGCACTTTATCGAAAGCTTTCTGAAAATCTAAGTAGACAACATCCACTGGTGACCCGTCATCTACCCACTTTGTAATTTCTTCAAAAAAACATAGGAGATTGGTTAGACATGACCTTGCTTTTAGGAACCCATGTTGAGATGTATTTATTAATTTATGTTTTACAAGGAATTCCACCATGTAGTCTCTAATTAATGTTTCGAGTAATTTACATACAACTGATGTTAAACTCACTGGTCTGTAATTTTCTGGCTTATTCCTCGATCCCTTTTTAAATAGCCGCGTAATGTTTGCCTCTTTCCATTCTGAAGGAACCATTCCTTCTTCTAGTGACAAGTTAAAAAAATTTGCAAATGATTTACTAATTTGCTCAACAATTTCCTTAAGCAGTTTGGTGGTATCCCATCAACTCCAGGTGATTTATTATCTTTCATTCTTAATTTTCTTTGCTACCATTTCAGGAGTTACAAATAACTGCCCCAAATGTTCTGATTTATTGCCCTCAAATTTAGTAAATGGAGCTGGAAGTGAGCTGATATCTTCTGTGGTAAAAACTAAGCTGAAATACTCATTCAGGACCTCTGCCATTTGAAACCCGTCTGAAATTATGTTTTCCCTGTTGTTTTCCAGTGGTCCGACTTTATCTCAAACTTTCTGTTTACTCCTTACATAAGCATAGAAACTCTTGCTGTCATTTTTTATATTACCTGCCAATTTTTTTTCAAAGGTTCTTTTAGATTTTCTAATTTCAGTTGTAGCTAGGTTAAGTGCCTCTTTTCTATCATCTTGTCAAACTGACTGCTCATTTCACCTAAGCTATTCGTGGACTGCAAATTTAAACATTAACAAACCTGATTCATGACTAAATGAATTGAGGAGTAAGTTTTAATTACATTATCAGCTGGAATCATAACCAAAAGTTATGCAAGGTGTAATTAAATTGTAATTAACCTATTGTGAGGTTGATGTATTGTTTTATTTGAGTGTTTGCTGTAATCCCACCAGATAATGCCCATGTATTAGTTCAAAGACACTGAGGATTTAATCAAGTTCAATTAAAACAGATTTTCTTTTTACTGGCAGCTTAGGGGTTACCTCAAAACTGATATTTGATACTAAACAAAATAATTTTATTGGAGGTAAGCAGCTGTGTTGTTTAGCGATGTACATCCATGCTTTTTCCCAACAGGTTTAATTTATTATCTGATCACAAATTCCCAGTTCTTTGGCGTTGAGAGCATGCTGGCAGTTTTGTATTATCACATGGCGAATATGAAGTTGCACACAGGTTGTTGTAATTAAAAGTTTCATGTAAGTAGTAGGGGGGAATTGAAGTTAAGTGGCTTCGGTTTCAAGTAGTTTTATAGATCAATGTTTTGAGATCATCCCTTCGTGGTATTCAGCTAGTGTTGTAGATCAATGTTTTGAGATCATCCCTTCATGGTATTCATGTGGTGTTCATAAAGTGTGTGTATTCATCTACTGTGTTTTGAGATCATACAATCAAGGTATTCATCTAGTGTTGTAGATCAATATTTTGAGATCATCCCTTTGAGGTAGTCATCTGGTGTTGTAGAGCAATGTTTTGAGATCATCCCTTCATGGTATTCATGTTGCAGGGTATCACTACATCATGATGATGTGCAGATGTTTTGTGAAGCTCATGCATTGCGAGATACCTTGATTTTACTAGTTTACTACAGTGTTATTGATACACTGGTATATCGCAGTATTTTCTTCTGCATGATACATATCAGCTATCGCAATACACCTTCAATGTATCAATATAACCTAAAATCTATGACAGGTTCACAGACTGTCCACTTGGTGTCAACTGTGAACAGTGCCTAACATACACTCCAGGAACCCGCTTGATCGCAGAGAGCTAAGTTTCCTGTAACTTTGTACTTCAGTCCTAAAGAGTATATCTCCCTCTCTCTTTCCCTCCCTCTCTCTCTCTCTCCCTCTCTCTGTCTCTCTTTTCCTGTCTCTCAATATTTCTCCCTCCACCTCTCTGACTCCCTCTCTACCTCGATCCCTCACTCACCCCACCATCTCTCACTCTCTCCCTCCCCCCACCATCACTCTCTCCCTCCCCCCACCATCTTTCACTCTTTCCCTCCCCCCACCATCACTCACTCTCTCCCTCCCCCCACCATCTCTCACTCTCTCCCTCCCCTGCCATCTCTCACTCTCTCCCTCCTCCACCATCTCTTACTCTCTCCCTCCCCCCACCATCTCTCACTCTCTCCCTCCCCCACCATCTCTCACTCTCTCCCTACCCCCACCATCTCTCACTCTCTCCCTCCCCCACCATCTCTCACTCTCTCCCTCCCCCACCATCTCTCACTCTCTCCCTCCCCCCATCTCTCACTCTCTCCCTCCCCCACCATCTCTCACTCTCTCCCTCCCCACCATCTCTCACTCTCTCCCTCCCCATCTCCATCTCTCCCTCCCCCACCATCTCTCACTCTCTCCCTCCCCCACCATCTCTCACTCTCTCCCTCCCCCACCATCTCTCACTCTCTCCCTCCCCCACCATCTCTCACTCTCTCCCTCCCCCATCTCTCACTCTCTCCCTCCCCCACCATCTCTCACTCTCTCCCTCCCCCACCATCACTCACTCTCTCCCTCCCCACCATCTCTCACTCTCCCTCCCCCACCATCTCTCACTCTCTCCCTCCCACCACCATCTCTTACTCTCTCCCTCCCCCACCATCTCCCACTCTCTCCCTCCCCCGCCATCTCTCACTCTCCCCCCGCCATCTCTCACTCTCTCTCTCTCCCCCCGCCATCTCTCACTCTCTCCCTCCCCCCGCCATCTCTCACTCTCTCCCCCCCCACCATCTCTTACTCTCTCCTCCCCCACCATCTCTCACTCTCTCCCTCCCCCATCTCTCACTCTCTCCTCCCCCACCATCTCTCACTCTCTCCCTCCCCACCATCTCTCACTCTCTCCCTCCCCCACCATCACTCACTCTCTCCCTCCCCCACCATCTCTCACTCTCTCCCTCCCCCACCATCTCTCACTCTCTCCCTCCCCCACCATCTCTCACTCTCTCCCTCCCCCACCATCTCTCACTCTCTCCCTCCCCCACCATCACTCACTCTCTCCCTCCCCCACCATCTCTCACTCTCTCCCTCCCCCACCATCTCTCACTCTCTCCCTTCCCCACCATCTCTCACTCTCTCCCTCCCCCACCATCTCTCAATCTCTCCCTCCCCCACCATCTCCTCAACCTCTCTCTCTCCCCCGCCATCTCTCACTCTCTCCCTCCCCCACCATCTCTAACTCTCTCCCTCCCCCACCATCACTCACTCTCTCCCTCCCACACCATCTCTCACTCTCTCCCTCCGTTTCTCTGTTTCTAGATTTGTTCTGCAAAAGTATGTTTTTCCACTCTAACCTCCTTCACTTTCATGTACTGTTCCTTCCACCCTGGCTTTGTCTACTCCTTTATGTCTTCTTTGTGGCCTTCCTCTACTTCATTTACCTTCCATCACACCTTCAAAGATGGCTTTGACCAAATGTGATACAGTAATTTGAAGTTAATGAATATTTTGCTCACCGTACCAGTGCCTCATCTGATGCAGTTGGACATGGGGTGCACTGGAGCAGACTTAGTTTATATAGCAATAGAAAACACATTATGGTTGTTAAATGTCAATGCCCTTTAATGGCATATAGTAAACAGTTGTAGGCATAACAATGGGCATTGTTGAAAATTTAACTAGATATCAAAGGCAATTCCCCAATCATACTATGGATGATTCGTATGTAGCAGTCGATGAGGATTGCCCATGATTAACTAGCTAAGCATAATAAATTTGGGGCCCAGAAACCACCACCACTGTAGAACCAACAGCTATAACCACTGGTGCAGGAAAGTCAGGGAAGGAGGGTGGGTAAGTCGAAAAAACCAACTGAGGATGCGTGATTCTGGCTTTCTAGTGTGACCAGGAATTTGAGCCTGACAACTTGGTCGCACTCGTTATGATTCTCTGACGCATCGCCATCATGCAGGTTGTCTCGTGTCCCATAATATTAAACCGCACAGCCGCGTTCCTGAACGGCAATCCGGATGAGCCTTCTAGCCCCCCGTGCATAGCCAGACACTCTTCAAACATTAATTCATACTGGATTAAATACTGACGTACGTGGTGTGCATTGGAGCCTGCTGCACATTATGTTTATGTATCAATAGAAAACACACATTTTGTACATCTTTGATGAGTACACATGTATTGAAACCATATTTTTCATCTTCACGTTGCAGGACCTATTGTGAGTGCCCTAACCAACAAATATGGCTGCCGAGTTGTGTCGATCGCCGGCTCAGTTCTGTCGGCATTCGGCTTTGCAATCAGCGTGTTCGCACCAAATCTCTACTACTTATATTTCACCTTCGGCATCGTGTCAGGTCAGTAAAACACTCAGAGTGGCCAGACATTTGGGTCGTGGACATTTTAGCCATGGACAGTTCGGTCTAGGATAGTCAGGTGGTGTGAGATGAAATTTTCACCCCCTCAATCCTTACCCTTGTGTGCATACTTCATTTGAAATAAACCCCCATGTCTGGATTTCATAATGGTATATTCACCCATGTGTAAAATTTGCAATGTATTTTCCTACATGGTTTTATTTGGCATATGTGCAGAGCAAACTACTTAAGTTTACTAAGAACAAATCAGTTAATTGGGGGGGTGACTATTTATAGAGAGTAAACTTTTCATAGTGAAACCCTCACCCTGTGGTGAATATTTCATGGGGTGAATATTTGATCATGCACCTGCAATTTGGTCAAGGACAGAAGTTTTGGCCAGCGAGTCATTGAGTAATAACTTCTAGTTCCTGAGTGGACTACTTCTCTCATGTGCATTGTTCTGAGTTAAAATGTAATCATCAATGCCGTATAAACAACCCTAAAATAAACTCTATTAATTAAAGTAATGTTTCACTATTGTGCCTGGAGTAGAAACTGTCTTCCTTTTTTTTACAATTACTATAATTATTGTCTGTTGAGCATCTGCTAGTGGCTAGAATATACAAGTGTTTGAAGTTTTGTACAGTATCGTACCATGCTACTGTATTGTTTTAAAATCTCACAGGAACTTGTTCATTATTTGTAATGTAATCAGGTAATCCCAGTTGTTCCTAATTTGAAATGTAATCAATTAATTCCAGTTGTTCCTTATTTGTAATGTAATCAGTTAATCCCAGTTGTTCCTAATTTGAAGTGTAATCAATTAATTCCAGTTCCTTATTTGTAGTGTAATCAGGTAATCCCAGTTGTTCCTTATTTATAGTGTAATCAATTAATTCCAGTTGTTCGTTATTTTTAGTGTAATCAATTAATTCAGTTGTTCCTTATTTATAGTGTAATCAATTAATCCCTGTCATTCAATAAAATACAATACAATTGCATGAGATAACGATGGGTGTGTCTGTAGGTCTTGGACTCGGCATGATCTATCTCCCCGCTATTGTAAGCGTCACATACTACTTTGAGAAGCGACGGTCATTTGCGACAGGTCTCGCTGTGTGTGGGTCTGGGATCGGCACGTTCATCTTTGCGCCACTAGCTAAGGCGCTTCTGGACGAATATGGCTGGAGAGGCGCCACCCTCATCGAGGCTGGTCTTCTTCTCAACTGCTGCATATGTGGCTCCCTCTTTAGGCCACTTGAGTTTACGAAACGGCAGCAACGCCAGCCACTCGCTGACTGTGGCAGCAGTGATAACTTGGATGGTGCCACCGCGAAGGACGGTGCAGCATTGCTAGTGGCGCGGAAAGTCTTTTCAGATGGGATGCTGGGCAATCACCATACCCCGCTGTCTGGTACACTCGCCCTTGCCCAGAATTCTAGTTCGTTACACTCGCTGCCACACATGCCTGCTGAGGTGCTGAAGCACGAGGGCGCCACCGTGCGACGTCATGCCAGCGAGATGTTACTGCCAACCAGCAAGAAACTGGCGGCTTCTCATAACTTCTCACATGGCGATGGTAAGTACATTCTGGGGGTGAACTGGGTACTGAATTTTGTGCTTCAGTGAAAGTATTTTACCTAAAAACTACTTGAGTAAAAGTAAAAATACTTTTCAAAAGTACTTGAAGTAAAAGTAGAAGTAAAAGTACAACACTTAGAAATAACAACAAAATCATGAGTAATATTATATAAATTACACAGCTTGCATTTGGCAACTGTTTTGCAACCACTCTGCCTATAACAAAGTGTTCCCAGAGAGCCTTAGCTGGTCAATCGGTCTGCCACCCTTGAACATGGTGCTCACTTGGATGCTTGGAAAATTACATTATCATTAATGAGAGCTCACAACACCAAATAATTTCAGTTAAATACAGAACTTAATTAATGATGAGGCACAGTCTGTCTTTTTATCGACCTGTTCCACTGGTGTAAGGGAGGAGCTAAATTGTACAACAAGATATATATACCACCTAGCAAGTAAAATTAGCAAAGACATTTTATGCCTAGATGATGAAGCCATCTGGCTTGTGAACCCCCACCTTCTCATGTCTTCCCAGACATGTCTTATCAGCTCACACAAACAACAGGCTTTAGCAGCTAGCTGTGTTGGTTACCTGGTACCAGCTGGGACTAGAATTGATCAGAAGACAGACCAATGCAACAGAGGAATGCTGTTGCTAATTGCAATTAAAAGTGCCCTGTCAGAGCCCCTGTCCCTGTCAGGGCCCCTGTCCCTGTTCCTGTCAGGGCCCCTGTCCCTGTCCCTATCCCTGATATTATGGGTCGGCTTGAATAAACCATTGCTGGGAAAAGAGGCCGTTGTTGACAATGGGTGAAAATCGGTGATGTTCTCGATCCACGATGCGTGTTCACTCACGAAAATCAGAATTGTGTCAGTGTATGTGGATTATCAATACATTGTCGAAATTGCAAATATTAATATTTATAATACGTATTGGAAACTTACTGATTAGTAGTTTATATGGTGCAACGGAGACATTTGCATCATGGTTTGAGATGGCGTTCAAGTGTTGTGTGTTCGGACGTTTCATGTCAACGTCCTTGACCTGAGCTATGCCAATATTTGGCAGCCTTCGTTCACTGACCTATATATATATATATATATATATATATATATATAACAAACAATTGTTGCATTGATTTCCCAAAGAGAGGTTTATATGCAAATATGATCGTGAACTGTCATGTGATTGGATGATATTAATAGCACAGTTTATGAAATGTCGTTGACGGTGGAGCGCTGCCGGCAGCACCGGTTTGGCAAAAAATGTAACGAAAATATATTGCGACGTAAATAAAAGTAACGAAGTAAAAAGTTGCGTTACTTTAGATAAAACTACTTCGTTACAAGTAAAAGTATTTACTCAAAATTCTACTTTTACTTCATTACATGCCAACCCTGACTGGGTACAATCTACAGCACACCAGCTGATACGTCATGATGATACACTGCTGTAACTGTTGTACCATTGTGACTGATACACTACAGTCAACGATACCTCTATTAAAGTGTTGTTCATCTTTCTCCATCAGCTGGTTCATCCGGCATGATGTACCGTCGAGACATCTTCTACAGTGGCAGCCTGGCGAACATTAATGCGTACCGGTCGAATCCCGTCGCCTACTCACGCAGCGTAACTTCGCTGCCTCGCCAGGTGGCACCACAAGACGAGTGTTTCTTATTCCGTCTGTGCCACTGCTCAGAGGAAATGAAGGGAACCTTCCGACAGATGCTTGACCTTGAACTTCTCAAGGACGTTCTCTTCCTCCTCTTTGCCATCTCAAACCTCTTCACGAGCATTGGGTTCAACGTGCCATACATCTACTTGCCTGATCGGGCCGCACAGGTGAGACTGGACAGTGCTGCCAACTAGTGTTGACATTGGCAGTTTTATGTTTCACATTAATTAATCTTTTGATATTAAAGTTTATATGTGAGTTATGTAATGCAGCTAATAAGACAGCCACATCACAGAAATAATTAATCCGACATTACACATTTACACGAAAAATATTAAGATTGTTTATGTTGAATAAAGTTTAATGAAATTCACTGTATTCACCCAAAACATTTTTCTCAGATGGGCATCTCCAAGTCGAACGCTGCCTTTCTCATCTCGGTGATTGGCATTTCGAACACGGTCGGTCGTGTTGTCTTTGGCTGGTTGTCAGACCGTGAGTGTGTCAACCGACTGTTTCTTTACAACACGGCGCTGACGTTCTGCGGCATTGGGACGTCTCTCAGCATCTTCTGTCTCAACTACGAGATGCTTGTTGTCTACGCCGCCCTCTTTGGTCTCTTCATTGGTGAGTTGTCATGGCAACCTGTCTTACATTGAACCAGCTCCCTTGGTTATGGTTGTGTGATATAAAGTTTTAAAAGTTAAATCCTTTGTAGGCCGTTTAATCTTGTAACTTGTTAATCTTGAAGGATTTAAAGAAGTTTGTGTTCAGAAATGTTATTTGTTTCTGACCCTCTTATTTTATCTTATTCTTATCTTATATATGGGCCACAGCAGTGTTGTGGTTAGAATATTGTACTCTCAATCGAGAGAACCCAATTTTTATTCCTCTTGCTGCTGATTCGAAACTTGCGCAATTTCATTCACTCCACGTTGCTTCAGTTCACTCAGCTGTATAAATATAAATGACTACCTGGCTATAGACAGTGGTGGATATGTGAACGAATAGTCTTTGCACAGTAATTACAGTGAGGCTGAATGCTTCCCAGAGAAGTTGAGTTGGTGTTGGAATGAACAGGTCTGCCACCAGGGGTGAAGTGTAAACTATTTCGATCAATCCTACATACTGGATACTGTGCTAGATAAGAACTTACCTTTGTATAGGCACATACATTGCATACGTAGTATACATTGCATACATCACATACATTGCATACATTACATACATCACATACAGCGTACATACATACATTGCATACATCACGTACATCACATACATTGCATACATCGCATACGTAGTGCACATTGCATACATCATATACATTACATACATCACATACATTCCATACTTAGCATACATCACACATCACATACATTGCATACATCACACAGCATACATACATTGCATACTTAGCATACATCACACAGCATACATACATTGCATACTTAGCATACATCACACAGCATACATACATACATACATACATTGCATACATCACCAACATCACATCGCGTATGTCACAGACATATATTGCATACATAGTATTGCATACATCATATACATGCGTCGTATACATACATCATGTTTTGTATGTATCATGTTAATGTTAGTTTTATGAGAATTCACCAAGAAATGTGTTACAGCAAAATATTGCCTATAGTACAACCCAACTCTAAAATATATACAAGTGCTGCCCCCTTGTGACATATTGCAGGTGTTTATGTGTCGCTCACTTCGGTCGTTCTGGTGGATCTGCTTGGCATTGAGCAACTCACCAACTCGTTCGGACTGCTGCTTCTCTTCCAGGGCGTGGCGACCATTGTCGGCCCTCCGGTGGCGGGTATGTACACAAGGTGGCCCTATGCTACTGCTGCCTTGGCGTTGTAGACTGAACCGATTGACTACTGGTGTGAAGTCTTACTGACAATATGTGTCTACTCTGGTGCAGTAACATACTGGTTAGAACATCAAACACTCAATCAACAGGGTTCAATTCCTCTTGTTTTGAAGCTTTCACTTCACAATGAGGAATTTTCACAGAACGAATGATCTTTGCCCAGTAATTGCAGCATGGCTGAATGTTTCCCAAGGAAAGTTGGTGGTTGTAGAAACAAGTCTGCTTTGAGCAGTCCTAAGGACTGGATACCATGGTGTATGCAATGTTACCTCTTACTTTTCTTCTAGTTTTATTTGCTCTAAACACAGCTAGTCAGTAGATATGTCTGTCTGGGTGAGTGTCCAAAATTGTTACACCGAAATGTTTGTGGTGTGACCAAATGGTTTCAGTCCAATTGCACAGTACATTAAAAAAAAGTTTAAGAGAGAACACTTACATAAGCTTTATAAAATAATGTTACTACTATATTTGCACACACGTGAGACAAGCAACTGTTCTATCTGCAGATTGAAAATTATCTACTTGCAAACCAATTACCTTCTAACTGCAAATTAAATGTCTAAAATTAAATGTCTTAAATGACTGAAAGCGTACTTTCAGACTGAATGTATCTTACTTGCAGACATTACTTGCAGACTGAATGTATACTACTTGCAGACTGTATGTATGCTACTTGCAGACTGAATGTATACTACTTGCAGACTGAATGTATCCTACTTGCAGATGTTGCAGACTGTACTACTTGCAGATATTACTTGCATACTGAATGTATCCTACTTGCAGACTTAATGTATCCTACTTGTAAACTAAACATTTCCTACTTGCAGGTTGGATTTATGACTTGACACAAAGCTACGACATGCCATTCATGATTACCGGGGCTGTAATCGCCTTCAGCGGAGTTATGTTGTTCAGTATCCCGTGCATAGAAAAGTTGCGACGACGACGCCGACGCATGGAACAGGATAATGTCAGTACAAAAAATGACATGTCTCTGACTGGCATGGACGCTTAGTAGTGACGTGTCAGTGGCATTACATCGATGTCATGCTTGATGCATGTTCAGCGTCTGTTAAAGCATTGGTGCATGAAATTGGCTGAAGTCATTGTGGATATGTTTGGACGTAGATCGCTGAACAGTAAACTATGCCATAACATTACTTGTTGATAACTTGAGATAAATGTCATTTTTGCCTGTGCTTTATGAGTAAATATATGTTAATTCAGACACAACTTTGTTTTACGGTTGCCATTTGAAAATAGTTTTATTTACCCCGAAATGGCTACATTAGCAATTAATCTAAAAATTGTTCTCAGAATGGCTACATGTGAAACGAAGCTTGACTATGCTGAAGAAGCAGACACTAGGTGGCAGCACTACACAATACATGTGTCTGACCAAGTTTTGTTGAACCCTGGGATTGAGCTACATTTGTCTTGTTTGTAGTGCCAGAGGTATTGTTGCGTTATCTGTGTCCCAGAAATTCATTTTTATTAAGTATTAATCTATATCATTAATCGTTCATTCAAATTTGATATAATTTCAACGGAGTAACACAATAATGTTTGCAGCCTAGATCAAGTCCTTAAGAGTGTTGACCGCATGTTAATAATGCCAATTTATTTGTCCGAATTGACACAAACGTGCAGTTTGTCGAGAAATAACGGAAACTATTTGTGGTCTGATTAATTGCGACATATTTGTTGATACTAGGTGTGTTCAATCATTAAAAGAGGATTATGGCATTATGTATACACATAAATAGTTTATTACACTAACATACAGTGTATGTGTATGTATGCTGTGTGTGTTAAACAACCTTAAAAATGCATAATTTACAAGTGTGGCTGAAGGTGCCACCACTGGATGTACCTTGTACTGAAGTGCTGTATATGTGTCGCAAGTTTATTATGCTAAAAGATGACATCAGTGTGACATCTCTGTACATTTGATATGTTTGGGGACCATGTCAAAGAGAGGTCAGAAGTCATACCACAATTGATGGAGGTCACAGTTAGCATTTGGCAAAAAACAAAAGAAACAAAATGTAGTCGGGAAAAATTTTATTTCCAGACCTGACATTCTGTGTGTTATATAATAATATTTTTGTCTTTTGAAATTAATAACATTGCAAATGTATTCGTGCTGCATATGCCACTGTATATTTAGACGTAAATAGTTATAACCTGGCTGACAATCAGCAGAAACGTTTATATGAACCACACCATGCTAAAACGTATTTAGTGGACTGTTTTGAAATAAGCATCTGATATGTTAATTGAATTTGATTCAATTTAATTTACATACGAATACCTCAAATGCCTTTGAACATAAATCTGTTTTGCAGCATGCTTTGTTTGTGCAAAAGTAGAATGGCGAAAGGTTCGAGAGGATGGAGATAAACGTGCGTCAGATCAGCGATTGTGTGAGTTTACTGCTGGGTTAAATACAGGACTATGATTGTCTGTGAAAACTGTCCTGTGTTTTGTACATAAAGCAGTGTTAAAATAAGAGGGTCATTCACAATTGTAGACATTTATCTATCCTATAAATCCTACTAAGGGGTTCAAGGTCAGAATACTGCATTTTTAACTGTTTAGCTCATGCAAAAAAATGTGACTACAATTGTGTCATGCAGCGCCGCACGGTGAATTATTACAGAGCTACTATTTTTTAAATTTGTAACCGCCCACCATGTGGCACTGTAATACAGTTGGACATCTTGGAAATTCACAACTTTGTTGAAAACTGTTATCAATATGATACCATGGGGTTGTTAGAAAAAATACAAAGCTTTAACATAATTATCGTAGATAAATGATTTTAAACATATTTATGATGGTTATTAGTGTACGTCCTACTGTGTTATGAACATTCAGTGTTCATAACACAGTAGGACATACAATAACAATGATTGTTAAAATTGCAATGTTTTTTAATCTGGAAGATTATCAACATCTTAAAGTACTAATTCAAGGTGAGGGTCTCATAATTAGTATGCTTTGTATAGATAAATGTCGACAACTGTAAACAATCCTCAAGTTCAGATACCTTTCCATGTCTTTGGTTCTGTGTGACGGAGCTTTTGTAACTCTCTCTGTCACTTCTCCAGCGTTGGACTGAACTGTTTTTTAATGTCGTGACCATGTTGTTAGTCGTCACATGACTGTTGTCGATGAAAACTTATGTTTGTACTGCACATAAAACCAGGATGCGTCTCTAATGTTGTTCAGTGTTCATACAGACAGTTGTGTGTACGTACATTCTTGGGTGCTGCGTTTGTTATCATGTCATGCCTGAAATTGTTCAGTTTATGATTGGTTTGTTGAAGTGTTTTTGTTTTGGCACTAATGCTGGAGCGTTAGTTCGATATGTTTTGGCACTAATGCTGGAGCGTTAGTTCGATATGTTTTGGCACTAATGCTGGAGCGTTAGTTCGATATGTTTTGGCACTAATGCTGGAGCGTTAGTTCGATATGTTTTGGCACTAATGCTGGAGCGTTAGTTCGATATGTTTTGGCACTAATGCTGGAGCGTTAGTTCGATATGTTTTGGCACTAATGCTGGAGCATTAGTTCAATATGTTTTGGCACTAATGCTGGAGCGTTAGTTCAATATGTTTTGGCACTAATGCTGGAGCGTTAGTTCAATATGTTTTGGCACTAATGCTGGAGCGTTAGTTCGATATGTTTTGGCACTAATGCTGGAGCGTTAGTTCAATATGTTGCAAGGCAACACTGGTAGACATTTGCTTCAGTTGAGGTCGCCACTTGTGCTTCTGTTTTAGTGCAGGATGCCCCTGTTGTAATCTTGGAGATGATTGGCTCACTGGTTTGGTTTCATTGATTGGTTGAGCCACCCGTGAAGTTCGTGTGTATTTACAAGTCCTTTCAGCCCTGAGGTTTTATTCACAGCTCTCAGTCTGACACTTTTAAGTTTATAAACTCTATTGCTTTTTAGCCGTATTTGATCCAACACGCATGTAAAAAACTGTACAAAAATTGGGCCATGAAACATTGTCAAGGAATCTGTTCTTATAAGCGTACACCAAAATTGTTTTCTCTGGACAATAAGATAACTATTTAACACCAGTGGTGTCATTTGGTGACTAGCGTAGACAAACGAGAAAAGTGGTGCCAACTGTTTAGATTTAACAAGATTTAACAAGACTGCCATCTCGAACAACAAGTTCCAGATGGCAAGTGGACAAGGAAGCCATTGGCTTATCGAGAGTCCAACAATTTTCTCATCTATGTGTAGCCCGCCCTTATCAGATATCTGTCAATTCTATTTTTAAACATATTCACACTACTAGCATTAACACAATCATTTGGCAGTTTGTTCCATTCATTTATCACCCTCTGTGAGAAAGAGTACTTTCTCATGTCCAACCTACACTGTTCCTTAACTAATGCTGCTTTGTGTCCTCTGGTTCTACTGCCTTCTTTAAGTTTGAAGAACATATTCCTATCAACATCCTCATAACCGTTCACTATTTTAAACACTTCTATTTGGTCTCCTCTTAGTCTCCTGGTCTCTAGTGTTGTCAAACCACATTGTAATAAGCGACTTTCGTAACTAAGGTCTCTTAATTCTGGAATCATCTTAGTTGCTCTTCGTTGTATTCTTTCTAGCTTATCTATGTCTTTTTTACGATATGGCCTGCATGCTTGAATACAATATTCCAAATGTGGTCTAACTATTGCTTTGTACAGGGGTACAATTAGATGTTTCTCCTTATACGTGATAGTTCTCCTAATTAGTCCTAGAATTTGATTTCCTTTCGAAGCAGCAATCCCACATTGCTCTGAAACTTTCATGTCAGCATTAAATGTTACTCCTAAATCCTTTTCTTGTGTGGTTCTACCTAGTACAGCATCCCCCATTTTATATTCCTCATCCATATTTCCATGTCCTATGTGTATACATTTACACTTCCCAAAATTGAATAACATTTGCCATTTTTCTGACCATTTAACTAATTTTTCTAGATCATCCTGTAAACTTTGTTTATCTGTATCATTAGTAAGCTTTCTGAATACTTTTGTGTCATCTGCAAATTTGAGTACTTTGCTAGATATGTCATCCTCCAAATCATTTATATATATTAAAAACAGTATAGGGCCTAACACTGATCCCTGTGGTACCCCACTCAAAACAGATTTCCAGTTTGAAATCTTACCATCTACTATTACTCTCTGTCTTCTGTGTGTAAGCCACTTTTCTATCCAGTTGATTACATCATTGCCTATACCATGGGCTTTTAGTTTAAGTAACAATCTTTGATGTGGCACTTTATCGAAAGCTTTCTGAAAATCTAAGTAGACAACATCCACTGGTGACCCGTGATCTACCCACTTTGTAATTTCTTCTAAAAAACATAAGAGATTCGTTAGACATGACCTTGCTTTTAGGAATCCATGTTGAGATGTATTTATTAATTTATGTTTTATGAGAAATTCCACCATGTGGTCTCTAATTAATGTTTCAAGTAATTTACATACAACTGATGTTAAACTCACTGGTCTGTAATTTTCTGGCTTCTTCCTCGATCCCTTCTTAAACAGCTGCGTAATGTTTGCTTCTTTCCATTCTGAAGGAACTATTCCTTCTTCTAGTGACAAGTTAAATAAGCTTGCAAGTGGTGTATTAATTTGATCAACAATTTCCTTTAGCAGTTTTGGTGGTATCCCATCAACTCCAGGTGATTTATTATCTTTCATCATCTTAATTTTCTTTGCTATCATTTCAGGAGTTACAAATAACTGCCCTAAATATTCTGATGTATTGCCCTCAAATTTAGTCAATGGAACTGGAAGTGAGCTGATATCTTCTGTGGTAAAAACTGAGCTGAAATACTCATTCAGGACCTCTGCCATTTGGAACCCATCTGAAATTATGTTTTCACTGTTGTTTTCCAGTGGTCCGACCTTATCTCGAACTTTCTGTTTACTCCTTACATAAGCATAGAAACTCTTGCTGTCATTTTTTATATTACCTGCCAATTTTTGTTCAAAGGTTCTTTTAGATTTTCTAATTTCAGTAGTAGCTAGGTTAAGTGCCTCTTTGTAGTTGGTGTAGTCTTCTACATTTCCAGTGTGTTTATAGACCTTCCACAGCATCTGTTTGTGAGCAATTTTTCTAATAGCTTCTTTTGACAGGTGTTTTTTCCTGGATCTTTTCCTTGTTTTCTTAATGGAATAAATTTCTCAATAATGCCCTCAATCTCATATTTTAAACAAGTCCAGCATTCTGTTGCTGTCTTGTTCTTCAGCAAATTATTCCAATCTATATTTGCTAGATATGTTCTCATCACTTTATATCTGCCTTTGTTGAAATTCCTCCTCCATTGTTTTTATATGTATTCCCTGTTTTTACTTTTATATTAAAATGGATTTGGTTATGGTCACTTGAACCCAAAGGTTCGTGTACTTTAACATTGTCAACTAATTCATTTTGAGAAGACAAAATTAAATCTAACACATTCCCACCTCTGGTTGGTTCCAAGACATGTTGAGTAAGGAAACAATCCTGTGTTAGAAGTAGAAACTGATGGTCGTCACCTCCAGCACTCTCTAATGATTCCCATTGTATATGGCCATGGTTAAAATCACCCATTATAACACATTCTCCCTTGCTCACCTCCCCTTATCGCCTTTTGTAATTTTACATCTTCCTCTTGTCCTATGTTAGGACTACGATAAACTACTCCTATTGTTAATGTTGAGTTCCTGGTAACTATGTTACACCAAATTGCTTCCACACTATCTGCTTCACTTTTCAGTGTAATTTCATATGCTTGGATAGATTCTTTAATATACAAAATTACTCCACCTCCCCTTCTTTCTCGTCTATCCTTCCTAAACATTACACAGCCTGTCAGTGCTAACTCAGCATCTACTATATCTTCATTTGCCCATGATTCTGTGATGCCTATTACACGAGGATCAATATCTGCTACCATAATGTCTAACTCACTTTTTTTATTTACTATGCTCCTGGCATTTAAACATACACATTTAAGTTCATTGTCTGAAATTATTGGTGAACATTTCTTTGGATGTGTATTTGTAGTAGTACTCCTTTGAGTTTTCTCTGTCAGTTCCCCCTGCGCATCTAGTTTAAATAATCTATGGTACCTGTGCCCTCGTCGACAACTCTGACAAACTCACACGCAAGAACTGCAGCGCCCTTCCCTGTCAGATGAAGTCCATCTCTCATGAAAAAGTCACCTCTTCCCACAAAGTTTAACCACATGTCTACGAAGCCTACTCCCTCCTCCATACATACCTTCTGTACCTGTGTGTTGATCGCCATCCTTCTACAGTTCCTATATTCCTCACCCCTGCCTCCCATTATTGGTAATATCCTCGACAATATGATCTGCCCAACTCGTGCCTCTCTAAGTGTCTTGATCACTTACCAATGATGGCTGACGTTCCCTCCTTATCTGCATTGTTTGTTCCCACATGTACGAGAACAGCACCTCCCGTGCCACCACCCATGACCTGTCCTGCCTTCTCTGCTATATCCTCTACTTTTGCCCCTGGTAGGCATACTGTTATGTCATCTCCTCTATTTACAATTTTATCCACTTTCCTAATGATGGAATCCCCCATAAATACCCGGGCTTTCCTCGCTTTCCCCTGTGATACTACATCGGCAAAGCTCCTTTCCTGTTGCACACTACTAGTATGCCCCCTTTCTCTCCTATCATCAACCTTTACCGTCTTACCACCTGGCAATCCCTCTCCACTCACCCGCTTACCTCTCTTTTGTTGCATTCTTTGCCTTCTGTCATCTTTCTTCTTCTTACCAGCTTTCTCCCTCACATTGCCACTGCTCTCCTTGGTCTCACCACCTCTGCTCTCCTCGGTCTCACCACCTCTGCTCTCCTCGGTCTCACCACCTCTGCTCTCGTCATTCTCACCACCTCTGTTCACTTCTGTCTCGCCCTGCCCTGTCATCATCAAAATCATACGCCTTAGCTCAATCACCTGCTCCTGCAGATGTTTCACTGTAGTACACCCCCTACACACGAAATGGAAATCATCCGCCTGCACCTCCGCCCACGAATTTACACACCCGGACTTTGCAAAGTCTATCCAGCTGTCGCAGCTAGAACATAACAAATTACGTTTTGCCTTTACTTGGCGTTTGCACGGCGCCATGTTAGAAATTAAATTTGTATTTGTTCATAATCCGTTTATAATCAATTTATACTAGGTAGTCTTCACAAAGACTGTTTTTGTGTTGTAATACACACTTTATAGTATGTTACTTATGTCTTAATTAAATTTACAGCTACTGCCTTGCAACTTACTTTCTATGTAACAGCTGACTAACAAAACGTAATATCGCTCGCGCTAACGAAATTTCAGTGACCTTATTTAAATAACACTGAATTACTACCTACGCTACGGCTAAATTTTAACAATAGATGTTGCTAAAACAAAATATTCAGGTTTTCAATATTTAATATGTACTAAATTATTTATAATAATATTCTGTCTCGTATTATGTACCCAATCAACTCAAAACAAAAACCCTTAATTATCGCTCGCGCTACCGAGTCCTCGGAGACCTACGATATAAACTACCCTAAATTACTTCTACAGCTAAATTTTAACAGCAACTATTGACTAAACAAGGACTCTTGTAAGTTTATGTTTAATATACACGCAATAATAATACTTATCCGATCAATGTTCCACGCACAAATATAAAATCCACCAAATTCAATCCCGTGTTCTCCTCAAGATTTCCCAAGTTTAACACCAGATGGGGACACTTCAGTCCCACACTAATCAAATTACAACCATTAGGAGTTCTGCTGATTAAAAAAGGGGTGTATGTTAATTAGGGCGTGTACGCTTAATAGGCTGAATACAGTAAATATAATAAATTCACCCTCTCCTGTACAGTTCAAACATATTCAAAGTGAGTGAGGTACCGTTACGAGTTGCTGTAGTTTCACTAGAACTGGAAAGGGTGTTTCCTTGTCGAATGTAGCCAATACCTGGACGGCTTGAGTACAGTGGCGCCATGCAGTGAGCCAAGAACCAACCAAGAATGCCAACTGCCCTGATTTTCGTTAGGCAATTATTAATGTCCAGTGTTTGGTGGTTGGCTGGATTAAATTTGGAGTTGTACAAGCATTATGTGGAAAACATATCTATGTAGCAAATATTATTTAACAGCTAATATGGTTTATTGTAATTTATATATGTTATGTGATCATTTATATACATAAATCAGTTTGGCTAGACTTGTTGTTATTTTATTGTCTTCTGGTTCCTTTGTTCCCCTTGCCTCAATGTACTGAGGGAGCAGGCGGTTTGTTGGGAGAACAGGAGCTATATATACATGAATGACAGTCTGTTGAGGTGGAAGTTCCCGAGTCAAATAGTAGTGGGGAAAATATATAATTGGTCATTTCACCTGGAGCGAGGGATATGGTAGGCTGTGAAGTGAGGTCGCCTAGTAATGATGTCACGGGAACAAGGTACATACTTACTGGTACGAAGCCATTGACTGGGATCTCCTCCTCCCGCAGGAAGTGTAAACATATAAAACAACACTATTGCATAGTATATACTCTCACATCATTTTATTGCACGTTCTGACATCATCCATTGGTATACCTATTCAGTTGAACTTGAAATACGCTTACAGTAAACATATACACAAAGTATATACATAATTTACAAACAATTGAATGTAATGTGCTACAACATCCCATGTTACACTGCTGACTAGTATTTACAGGTGTATCATACTACACCTTTGTAAACAACAACCTACATGTATATACAACTATCACAGTACACTTGTGGACATATCATCTACCTGCCAGTATCATTTTAGACAACCATGTATCACAAAGTAGGATGCTCCTATGAATGCAATAATATATTTACAAGTATCATGATACATTTCTGGATACAATAATCTACTTACATTACACTGTCACTATACACGTTATGAAATAATGATCTACCTGTGTCACGGTAGACGTCTGGATATAATTTGTTATCACCAGACTCACGGTACGTTTCTATAAATGAAAAAAATCAGTAGTTCTCTTATAAATCAGTGAACAAAGACGCATATCCACGACACTCACCACACTTGTAAATGTATGCAAATATACACAAAACTGACCATTAATTTCAAGTTCACAAATATAATCTGCAAAAAACATTCACGTTTGATTGACAGAAACAGGTTTCGACATACACCTGTAGTTACATAATGTAACGCAGATACTTAGTTCCACTCAGTTATTTTTTTTAAATAAGTAATTTTTTTGGCCATGACCACCAGATAGATGATAAATAATTTATTACTTATTTATTTATTATTTTTTCTTTTGTTGTATATATTTTTATTGATCCATCCTTGTTTTATCTCATTTTTAGAGCAATGTTGCTAAACTTTGCTTTGGGCCTCTTTTCATGGTATCACCAGGCCCCTGAACTTAAGTATATATAAAAACAAATTACTAAACTAACTTTCTCCATCCCTGTGAGAGACAGAATGCCCCCAGGATTGACATGGCCGTCTCCAAAGTGAAATCACCACTGCAAACATAAAATATCAACACCTCTTAAGTAACTGAATAAATATATTCTATGAAACTCAGGTCATTAATTTTAATAAAATTATTAATTACATTTATTTTAACAGTTATAATAAAAAGAAATTAATATTAATTTTGAGCCAGTCCCCTATTTAAAGGTCTCCTTTGCTTTGAAAGTTGCCCGGGTCATCAGTCGTTAGGAATGAAGTACTTAAAAGCATAAATGCTGAGCCAATCAAGTTAACAATATTGAAAAGAAGATGGAGATATTTGGGCCATGTTCATGAAATGCCACCCACATCTGGAAAGAGGAAATGAAGAAGACTTTGAAAGAATGGTTGAAGATAGAGATGAATGGCGTCTCTGCCTTGTGTGCCTAATGGTACGGGGGGAGGGGGTAAGAATATGTATATAATATATATGTATTTAAAAAAAATAATGTCAGTTTTGAGGCAGTCCCTATTAAAAGTTTTCCTTTTTTGAGAGCTGCCCTGGTCATCAGTTGTTACAAAATATATTCTATAAAACTCAATTCAATTTCATAAAATTATTATTGAAATATATTTTAGTAGTTATATTATACTAAACACAAAGTAATATTAATTTTGAGCCAGTCCCCTATTTAAAGGCTCCCTTGTTTTGAGAGTTGCCCTGGTCATCAGTCATTATATTGTATATTTACTGTGTATTTCCAGCCAGGAACTGAGGTAAACAGACATGTCTGAGTAGCTGACTGACGTCATTGCTAAAAGGTAACACATCAATGAAGCATTACATTGTTGGGGCAGACACTGTTGCCCTGTTGTGTTTACAACCCAGGTAATAAAGTGGTCATTTAGAGACAGGTCAGTAGTAGTTGACATGTTGGACAATGTTGACAGAGGGTAGATGTGTGTGACTGTGACTTACCCAGTAAAACCTCTTTTCACCAAACTCCTCCTTCAGTTGATGACGACACTCGTCTGACAGGTGGGGACAGTCATGCGCCCTGGAAGACAGAGGACAGATATACAGGACACATACCACTGTCATCACTCGGCTCTCTATGTGAGTCTACGTGACACAGAACTAACACATCTGTGAGAGTCAATGTCAACATCTGCAGGGCTGGCACAGCTTCACTGGACATCAGACGGACTGTTGCTAGTCACACAGAAAGACCAAGACAAGCGGCAGACACTAAACACCAAATATACAACCACGTATCTGCTAAGAGCCAATTAAAGTCACGGAAAGGTTTCCTGCACTTCACAAAACCGCCGAACTCATCGGCCGTCAGGACCAGACTGGAAATGTGGGAAACGTTACCGCATGAAACATGAACAGTTATCAAAATGTGATTGCAACCAGATGAATCCCTACCAGCAGGGTCTAACCAGCCATGGCTCTGCTGGCTTTCACTCAGGGTCTAACCAGCCATGGCTCTGCTGGCTTTCACTCAGCCGGCTACGAACCTGAGTCGGCCAAGCAAAGACCAACATGAGGAGATGACGCTACACTGATGAGACCAACATGAGGAGATGACGCTACATTGATGAGACCAACATGAGGAGATGGGGCTACATTGATGAGACCAACATGAGGAGATGACGCTACATTGATGAGACCAACACGAGGAGATGACGCTACATTGATGAGACCAACACGAGGAGATGACGCTACATTGATGAGACCAACACGAGGAGATGGCACTACATTGATGAGACCAACACGAGGAGATGACGCTACATTGATGAGACCAACACGAGGAGATGGCGCTACATTGATGAGACCAACACGAGGAGATGGCAGTACATTGATGAGACCAACACGAGGAGATGACGCTACATTGATGAGACCAACACGAGGAGATGGCGCTACATTGATGAGACCAACACGAGGAGATGACGCTACATTGATGAGACCAACACGAGGAGATGGCGCTACATTGATGAGACCAACACGAGGAGATGACGCTACATTGATGAGACCAACACGAGGAGATGGCACTACATTGATGAGACCAACACGAGGAGATGACGCTACATTGATGAGACCAACACGAGGAGATGGCGCTACATTGATGAGACCAACACGAGGAGATGACGCTACATTGATGAGACCAACATGAGGAGATGGCGCTACATTGATGAGACCAACACGAGGAGATGACGCTACATTGATGAGACCAACACGAGGAGATGGCGCTACATTGATGAGACCAACATGAGGAGATGGCGCTACATTGATGAGACCAACACGAGGAGATGGCGCTACATTGATGAGACCAACACGAGGAGATGGCGCTACATTGATGAGACCAACACGAGGAGATGGCGCTACATTGATGAGACCAACACGAGGAGATGGCGCTACATTGATGAGACCAACACGAGGAGATGGCACTACATTGATGAGACCAACACGAGGAGATGACGCTACATTGATGAGACCAACACGAGGAGATGATGCTACATTGATGAGACCAACATGAGGAGATGGCAGTACACTACACAAGAATGTCAACTCACCCTATTGTCAACTTCGGGCACTGTGTCAACAGGTCTCTGAAGGTGTCACGGCTGGCATCTGTCAAAGGGTTGAAACCGCAACTGTGCAAGCAACAGACAGAAATGAAAAAAAATTGGGTGATAAACTCTCACGTGTTAGGGTGTTAATATATTGTCAACACTTCATGATAGTGACACAGTCGTGTCCAGTTGTGTCACTTTTAGGAACGCTATCGTGAAAAGTAGTTTTTATTTTGATTACTAAAACTTGGTTGCAATGCAGTTAATAAACATAAGCAATTATTATTGAAAGGGTAATTAACTCCACGAGGGTAGTTATGGAGTGAGAGTCAAAGGAACTATTTGTTGGGTGAATATCAATCAATCATTCCTTTTTTGTAACACACAGTTACAATACAATTACAACATATTACTACAAAATGTGCAACAAATGTGAATTGGGGAAGAATACACAAATGTGAGTTATAAATGGGGTGAACAGAAATGAAATACTTATCTATATACAAATGTGTTCTTACATGAGGCGCTTTAGTTGTCGACCCCCACGAGTGAGTCCAGCTGAGAGGGCGGTCAGTGACTGGGTGGACAGATCACACACCTCCAACCTGTAACAACAATGACCCGTGTTTAATCATCATTACAGACCTACATTTCATCAACAAAATATAATCTATTTTCTGACTAAGTTACTTCTCTCAAAATGCCGGATTGTTCAGTTTAAATGTACAATGCAACAATTTTAATATGTAATAAATTCAAAACAAAAGTTCAAACGTAAACATTTTGTTTACATTAGACAACAATCCAGTAAACTGAAACAGCTAAACACAAGAAATTAAATATATAAATTGACGAATGTGACGTTGTGACAACAATTGTAATAGTTGTCAGTTGACACAGGTGTAAATAAAGTGTTAAAACTGCTTCGTCAACTGATTTAGCCTATTGCAAATCTGGTTCAATGGTGTCCAAATATGTAGTGTGTGAACAGTTTACATAACATCCACAGTTGATTTAATAAAAAATGCCTATTTTTTTTCAAATAATCGATAGAATTGACTTTAGTCGTTAGATCTGGTAAGGATCAAAACAGTGGATATAAAAAAAGGTAAACACTGTGTGGGTCAATGCTGCTCATGGGGGTGACTTCCATCCTCTCACCGATCACATGACAAAGTTACGAAAATTCACCAAGGAAAAAAATCGTGATTTTGTTTTCGTTTCAGTTAATGCTTGAACAAGCATTAACTAATTTAATAGTTTGTCTGATGATTTCAAAAACTACACTCAAAAGTTGCACAACGAGCTAGCATGTTGCAGTGGACACTAGGTAGGCTTGTTTTTTGCAAAATTTATTTGAAATGAGACTAGCAAAAATCGAATTGATTAAGCACCTTTAATTGACTAAATAATACTTACCATAAATAACGTAGTCTTGTCATTTTACCAAGAGCAGTGCCAAGCGCTCTACCTGCCTCGACCGTCTCTAGTAATCCTTTGTTGCGGCTCAGACTACAAAGTAGATTATATTCCTGAATTAAAACAACACAAACAGACACTGATTAAATCATATCAAATGTGACATGTACATAACTGGTCGATTAATGACAACATTTCAGTGAAATTACTACAACACGCCTGCACAAAACAACACAGACTGAAATGTGTCCCTGGATTAGTAAAGTCACATTTAATTTTGTCCGAGTCAGTTGACACAATGTAACTTCTAGAAACATCTGACATACTTCCGTATCTAATTAAAGAGTGTAGACTATAAGAGGCTTTACTTCACTCGGTCCTGTGTGAGGTGTTTGCAAGCACGAAACCATGGAAAGGTTATGGACAGTACTGCTCGGCGATAAATTGCAACAACGCACAGAAAAATTGCAGCACGATGTCGTTTATTTTATTGAGTGTCAGAAATTAATTGGCATTTGAAACTAAAATGTACAACTAATTTGTTAAATGCTTTAATAAAAAATTAAGTTCTATAATATACTGCATGATCATTGGTGATATATTTTTAACTGAATGATGTTCTGTTTTTGTAATGAAATGTGTTTTGTATAAAAACATCAACGGCCACAAAACTACTGTACATTATTTATGGAGTACAAAAATTTGTAATCTTTTTTATAGTATGTGATATACAAAAGTAAGGCCATAAATACCCACTTTCTTCTTACTTGTACATAGTTTTCTTTATTAATTATAGTTATTGTAAATTAAAATAGTTGGAAAAATTTTACTACATACTGCATGACAACAATTATGCTTTTTAATGGACACTGTTTATTCCTTTTTAAAATACAGTTGATTTAGCATATATGATTAAGTAAATAAAATTTGACATATTAAATCATACAGCAAGATAATACAGATAATAAATATTAGTGTATTGGATGTTGTCAGTGACTAATTAATTATCCTAACGTTAGGCATCACCCATTCGTCCGACTCTGTGAGTTAGAGTTTATGCTGAACTAACAACTATAATTGTTCATTTAGTGTAAACGTCTTAGATTTATACCTTTTGTAACCTATATAAAATGACAAGGTGAACGAAATTAGTGTTTAGGCAACTCAACTATATATATATTATATGCAATGTCAATGAAGTTTCTTTGTAGATTTCATAAATAATGCTAATATTTAGATTTCAACAAGCTATTGCTACATGTAGTATAACACATTAACTTTATAATATGTGCAAAATAATCGATGTTTATGCAATGAAAGAGTTTTCCTTCAGAATAAACAGTCATAGGGCCCTACTGAATAACAGGCAATACACGAATGTTTACATGAAGGATCAGTAAAAAACCTAGGCAGTGCTTCAGTCACGCCAATACTGAGATTGCATTGGACCAAGCAAAGTAAAACCTCTTCCATTCTACGCTCTTTGATTTAATGTCAGAAAAGTAAAAAATCGAAAAACCAATGTATCTGAAAGGCACTTACCCTGGCAATGTTTAACCCCAAACTACAACATTAACAGTGTACCACAAACTTTCAAGTTGAGTGACTGTCAGTGTTCAGGGTCAGATCACTTTGCTCACACTTGTGTTTTAAATGTTACACAATTATACATTTAACTGAGGCATATAATCAAACAAGAAATGTAAAATAATATAACAATAATTTCATGTATGCCATACCTGAAATGAGGGATTACAATTTAATGTTTGTTATGCATATTTTGAAACACATTTAATTAATCTTTGTTCTTACAAATTGTTATTTACATAATATTTATTGATAATTAATTATTGAATATATGTTAATTTATTTATATTTGTAATGTATACATGTGTTATTTACCTGAAACATAGGTATTCGTACTCAATAAAAAATTAACCCAAAAATAAAACAAGTAAAGCAGTCATTAGCTTTGAAAATGTTACACAAATAAGCATAATTTAGGCTATTCTATATACATTATAAGCGTAATTTAGGCTATTCTATATACATTATAAGCGTAATTTAGGCTATTCTATATACATTATAAGCGTAATTTAGGCTATTCTATATACATTATAATTTTGTAGAAATACAGGAAATAAACATTTATTGACATGGTCATTAACCCATCAAGAAAAGTTATACAGTGACAGTCTTAGTAGCTATTTACATGTGTTGGGTGAATATACAAATCTGTTCTTACTTGAGGTGCTCTAGTTGTTGACCCCAGCGAGCGAGTCCAGACGAGATGGCAATCAGTGACTCGGGGGTGAGATCACACCCCCACAAACTGTAACAACGATGACACGTCTTTAATCATCATCTTACACATACATTTCGTCAACAAAATATAATCTATTCTCTGACAGTCACATCTCTTAATCGTTGTGGGACATTAAGTGTACAATAGAAAAATGGGATATCAAGTGTACAATACATAATAAAATATATATAGTTAAAATTAAAAATATAAATTGATACACAGCCTGTATGTGGCGTCTTGACATCAATTTTCATAGTTGTTGGTTGAAACAGGTGTAAATATAGTTCTACTTGATTAAATAATTCTTACTCTAGTTGCTGTAGGCGTGTCAGTGATGCTAGAGCGGCGCACAATGATTCAGTCGCCTCGACCATCTCTAGTAATCCTTTGTTGAGGCGCAGACTACAAAGTAGATTAAATTCCTGGTTTAAAACAACACAAATAGATGACGGCGTCATTCACAATCCACTGATTAAACTACTTCAAATGTATCATGTACATAACTGGTCAATTAATGACATTTCAATAAAATTTGTTACATACTCAGGAGTACATCGAACTGTTAGAATTACTAGATGTCTTATGGATGTTGCTCTGATGTAAGAAATAAAACACCAAACTTGACATATAAAACACCAAACTTGACATATAAAACACCAAACTTGACATCTTTCAGTTCGGACGTTGGCCTATCAATATGAAGCTCATAACATGACATCATCGACAATCCTCGCACATTTATCGCGTTTGTAGTGGTTTCCGCTGATCTATGTACTGTAGCGTTTCTAACGCTTTCTGCTGATCTATGTACTGCAGCGTTTCTAGCGGTCGGATTGTTTTTGTTAGTCCTTTTTTCTTTGATCTGAGAGAACTGTTCAGACATCTCGCTAATCTGCACACGTGAATGAGATGGGTTTTGTTGTGAGCAGGCACACTTTCCAATTTTCCTTCGTCCATATGACTAGGAGATTTCACAATAGATTCGTAGTGCTCAGCATTTTCTCCTATTGGTGTGTACTGGACAAGAATAGGGGTCTCATTTGGGAATGTCTTCCCCATACCTGAAGACGGTATCATGGTGGGTGTTTGAAACCTTGATTGATCTTTTGAGGACTTTCCTTGTTGCCATTATTTCAACTTCTGCTGCCATAGCATTTGACAAATAAATGCGTTCTGCTAGTGAAGAGAATTGAAACATGGGTCTTTGAGGCATGTCAGCATGTAGTGCCTCACCATCACAACTGATATAGTCATCAACGTGTTCATACATGAACTGAATGGTTGTAGCCCTCAAGGTGTCAGCTTAAACCCTTTCATTGATTTGTAGCGTTGGATCATTAAGAAAGCCTGTGGAATCACTCACAGCTGTTTGAAGGGCACGATTCATGCTAATCACTATACTACGGAAAAAAAATCCATCGGGTATGTAAGGGTTTACAACTAGAGGTGCTGGACACGGAAACAGGAAACTGCTAACTGGAAACTCTGTGTCAACTGGAGACTGTTGGCCAACTGGAGACTCGGGATCAAGTGGAGATTCAGTGCTAATTCAAGCAGTATGCATGACCAGTTACATCTGCTGTTGCCGTGTGTTGGCTTACTTTAACTACATAGGGTAACTTGTTACTGCCATGTGCGATCGCTTTATAGTTAAAATAAAACAAGTACACAACTTCACAGATGTATAACCCCTGTTGTGCACATGTTTAAGAACCTGTCAGAAATGCAAATACCTGATTGCAACTGGAAGTTTGTCTTGTAAAAATTTAGCTCAGCAGAAACCACTATAAACGCCACAGTATGTACATCAACGGGAACCGCTAGAAACGCTACAGTATGTAGATCAGCGAAAACCGCTACAAACAGTATGGTACGCAGTGTTCAGCGGAAACCATGCCGATGATTAACGTGATATTTGGCTGTGAAAGCACAATGGTAGGGGACACACAATGGACCCAGCGGTAGGGGACACACAATGGACCCAGCGGTAGAGGACACACAATGGACCCAGCGGTAGAGGACACACAACGGACACAGCGGTAGGGGACATACAATGGACCCAGTGGTAGAGGACACACAATGGACCCAGCGGTAGAGGACATACAATGGACCCAGCGGTAGAGGACATACAATGGACCCAGCGGTAGAGGACATACAATGGACCCAGAGGTAGAGGACATACAATGGACCCAGCAGTAGAGGACACACAATGGACCCAGAGGTAGGGGACACACAATGGACCCAGAGGTAGAGGACACACAATGGACACAGCGGTAGAGGACATACAATGTACCCAGCGGTAGAGGACATACAATGGACCCAGCGGTAGAGGACATACAATGGACCCAGCAGTAGAGGACACACAATGGACCCAGAGGTAGGGGACATACAATGGACCCAGAGGTAGAGGACACACAATGGACACAGCGGTAGAGGACACACAATGGACCCAGAGGTAGAGGACATACAATGGACCCAGCAGTAGAGGACACACAATGGACCCAGAGGTAGGGGACACACAATGGACCCAGAGGTAGAGGACACACAATGGACACAGCGGTAGAGGACACACAATGTACCCAGAGGTAGGGGACACACAATGTACCCAGCGGTAGAGGACCCACAATGGACCCAGAGGTAGAGGACACACAATGTACCCAGTGGTAGAGGACACACAATGTACCCAGTGATAGGGGACACACAATGGACCCAGCGGTAGCAGACGATATGTAGGCAATGATAATATCTTGGTAATAAGTGGTTACAAGTTTATTATATGTACAGAAAGAGTTCAGTTACTACCCTCTCTTTCATTGGGGTGGACTGTTAGTGCTAAATGCAAGTTATTTTTGACAAGTGAACTGGTGGATGATGCGTTCTGCATCCAACTGCGTCTACTTCTGGGTTGGCCCTCTCCAGCTGCAGTTGGCCAATTGCAGTGGTTGCCTCCTTGGCAGAGGTTACACTGTTTGGTCTGTAGGAATGTGGTCAGAGGAAGCAGACTTTGGATGATATGCCCTGAACATAGGTCACAAAATAAATTAAAGGTAATTTTTTTATATCTTAAAACAAATTATCTCCATGGCATGCCTCTTGGGGTTGCGCAGTGCATCTGTCTGCCAACAGTTGCTGAGAATCAAAATGTCTTTGAACAATCAATATGGCCGCCGTTTCCATGGCAACAATATTTAACAAGATTGCCATCCCAAACAAAAAGTTCCATATGGCAAGTGGACAAGGAAGCCATTGGCTTATCGAGAGTCCAACAATTTTCTCATCTATGTGCAGCCTGCCATTATCAAATATGTCAATTCTATTTTTAAACATATTCATATTACTAGCATTAACACAATCATTTGGCAGCTTGTTCCAATCATTTATCATCCTCTGTGAGAAAGAGTACTCTAGTGTTGTCAAACCACATTGTAATAAGCGACTTTCTTAACTAAGGTCTCTCAATTCTGGAATCATTTTAGTTGCTCTTCGTTGTATTCTTTCTAGCTTGTTTATGTCCTTTTTACAATACGGCCTCCATGCTTGAATACAATATTCCAAATGTGGTCTAACTATTGCTTTGTAAAGGAGTACAATTAGCTGTTTCTCCTTATACAAGATACTTCTCCTAATTAGCCCTAGAATTTGATTTCCTTTCGAAGCAGCAATCCCACATTGTTTTGAAACTTTCATGTCAGCACTAAATGTTACTCCTAAGTCTTTTTCTTGTGTGGTTCCACCTAGTACAGCATCCCCCATTTTATATTCTTCATCCATGTTTCCATGTCCTATGTGTATACATTTACACTTCCCAAAATTTAATAACATTTCCCACTTTTCTGACCATTTAAGTAATTTATCTAGATCATCCTGTAAACTTTGTTTATCTGTATCATTAGTAACCTTTCGGAATACTTTTGTGTCATCTGCAAATTTGAGAACTTTTGCTAGATATGTCATCTTCCAAATCATTTATATATATATATTATATATATATATATATATATATATATATATATATATATATATATATATATATATATTAAAAACAATATAGGGCCTAATACTGATCCCTGTGGTACCCCACTGAAACCCGATTTCTGGTTTGAAATCTCACCATCTACTATTACTCTCTGTCTTCTGTGTGTAATCCACTTTTCTATCCAGTTGATTCCATCATTATCTATGCCATGGGATTTTATTTTAAGTAACAATATTTGATGTGGCACTTTATCGAAAGCTTTCTGAGAACCTAAATAGACAACATCCACTGGTGACCCGTCATCTACCCACTTTGTAATTTCTTCAAAAAAACATAAGAGACTGGTTAGACATGGTCTTTTTTAGGAACCCATGTTGAGATGTATTTATTAATTTATGTCTTACAAGGAATTCCACCATGTGGTCTCTAATTAATGTTTTGAGTAATTTACATATAACTGATGTTAAACTCACTGGTCTGTAATTCTCTGGCTTGTTCCTCAATCCCTTCTTAAATAGCGGTGTAATGTTTGCTTCTTTCCATTCTGAAGGAACTATTCCTTCTTCTAGTGACAAGTTAAACAATTTTACAAGCGGTGTACTAATTTGCTCAACAATTTCCATAAGCATTTTGGTGGTCCATGGTTAAAATCGCCCATTATGATATATTCCCCTTTACTAACTTCCTTTATAGCATTTTGTATTTTTGTGTTATCCTATTCATTTATGTTTGGACTTCTAACTAATGCAATAGCTAATTTTGATTTTCCTGAAACTATTTTGCACAAAAAATTTTATTTCATAAGCCTGAATAGATTCTTTAACATATAAAATAACTCCCCAATCCTAATTCAGCATCTGTTATGTCAGTGTTGGCCCATGATTCAGTAATACCAATTATGTGAGGGTCAATATCTTCTACCATAATGTTTAATTTGTTTTTCTTATTTACTATACTCCTAACTTTTAGACACACACATCTATGACCTGCTTCAGACATGTTTTTTTTTTATATTTTGTTATTGGTTTATCTGTACAGCTCCTGGTTGAGGCATCTCTAAGTAAGCCCCATGCGCACATGACCTACTAGGGTGGACTGGAAGAACAAAAATAATAACTTACTCTAACTTCTCAATTGACTTGTTTTGTGCCAGACCATCACACAGTTGCACCATCAAATGGCTGTCTAACCCTCGTAACCTAGAAGAGAAACAGTGTCACAATTACTGGTTAGTTTCCCACTAGTTAGCTATATTCTAATAAGCCTGACCCATCAACCAAGCACCCTTCAACGTTCACTCAGGTATGGTGTTTACTTGTTTAGTTTCAGCTGCTTATTTGACAAAACATTAGTGTTATGAATGAGTGACTAATGTCTAATGTTAACGTTTAATGCACATTGGTGTGAACGTTGCTTTGAAAGAAACCATGACATCTTGAATTTGCATCATGATGAATTTTTCATGTACATGTTTACATATTCATATGAATGGTAGGAGGCAGTGAGCATTCGCATCCATAAATCCAGTGAATTAGTGTACTGTTCTGCACTATATATAGGCCGTAGTTTTAAAATTGATATCACCCATTACTTTGGGTTAATTTGAAGTGTAAACATTGTATGACTTACTTGAGACTGGTGATAGGGCACATCTGCTGTTGCAACAACCATGCCAGCGCCATCACCTCTGTAGGATATAGTCGCTTAGACTCAATTGTTGCTGGGACAATCTCAACTAGGTCTTCACGCTGTGCCTCGTGGACCAGAGTTATTAGTTGCAACGGTTCAGTCTTCTGTTGAAGTTTCTTAATGAAAGTCCGTGGGTTCAGTTGCTGATTATTGGCTGACCCAAAGTACCTCATGAAATTGGCATTGCTTGGGTCACATAACAAACCAACTACAAAGGTGAGTAAAACCTCGTGTTGATGGACTGATGTTTCACTATCAGTCAGATGTGAAATCTCACAAGGGTGTTCAATCAGCAAATTAACCGCCGTAAAAAATTCTTGTAACGTCAAATGCGTGAAAGAACAACAGTGTCATCTTAGGCCTCGTGTAACTGAATCCGTTGTCTGTGATTCATCTAAAAAACCACTTTGTCTGTCTTCAACACTGAATTCTTCTATGTCTTTTTCATACAGGATCAGGCGCAGTGGAGATGATAGTGTGCAATATTTAGCCACCCTGGCATGTTTCTTCAAGGAATCTCCAACTTTGTTGAAGATCGCTTCAGAATCCATTTGTTTTGATTCATTCTTCAAAACCGGATGCAATTTCCTGATGAGATGCAATGTGGAAAACACGTATAACTGTGTCATGGTTGATACTGCAGCCACGTCCCCAGTTAGCTTGCACAAATGCATGTTTCGAAGGCACATGCACACAAAGTTACACTGAATAGGAATGTAACACATGGTGGCGATGTTCACATTTGTGTCAAGAAATCTCTTGATGAACAGTTGCAATTCTGAGTCACGGCCACTGAATTTGTTGATATACTTCTCAATGTTTTTTTTTGAGAAACCACAAATTTCCACAACGCGATCGCACACTTGTGAAGGAATCTGGTCTGTTGGCCTTGAGGATATGACTACCTTTGCTCCAGGCAGCAAGACTCCACTGATGATACCTGAGAGTAACACATTCAAGTCAACCTCCTCATTCCTCACTCCTCCACGTTTTTCCGAGAACTTATATTCTGGAAATTCGTCGAGACCTTCAATGGCCACCATGGTGTCTTCAGGGTGCTCGCGGATTTCATTAATGGCGACAGTCTTTTCTTCCTCCGACAATGTCAGTTCTCCCAGCAACAGATCTGCTAGTGTCCACTTCCTATCCTGCAGCAACTCCCTCAATGTGACAACAAATAAGTACTTGATGTCATTCCAGAGCTTCTTCCCAGTCCACTGCTTTGCTATTTGTTTAGCGAATGTTGTTTTTCCAACACGAACATGTCATCTAGAGAGGCACGTGTGGGTGCTTCTAGTGAATATTGAACAGGGAGATATAAATTGCAGTACTTCTGTCGTATCTGTTTAGTTACCGTATCTGTAAAATTGCAATAATGAATATATTATTATTAACATACGAATTCAAAATATTTTTAATTCATAATTTAACAACATTGCCATTTTCACTCTTACTATCCGTTGTATTGCCAAAAAATGTGATTGGTTATGTTAAGCCAATCGGAAATTGCTTTAATTATGTGCCATCGAATTAAAATAATACTTAATGCGGAGCAATAGATAGTGGAATAATCTAAGCAACAACAACTGCAAACATATATTTCCTATGTATACTTGAACTTTAACTTATTAACAAAATAACAATTTAAAAACAAAAGAATTGATTGGAAGATGGATACATCTGATATGTGGATTTGCAAATACAAATGTAAATGACACCATAACACGACCAAAATGATAATATATAACGAGCATTTTGGTGCAGACAAAAATGAGTGTGGATGACTAGAATACATCATTACTTTACTAGACATGTACTGATGGGCTTTCTGCATCCTCTAGCACCATATCTGTAAAAATCAAACATCTTCTTCCTTGTAAGTTGGCCAAAGTACCGAAGCTTTCTTGTCATCACTGTTCTCAATAGTCAACAATTGTTTTCGATTTTACTTACATAGTCATTTATTTTCAATCCAGCTAATAACCAATAATCTTCTATAGCATCGCACCTCAAGAGCGGCAACGTGCTTTTTGCCTGCCCTTTTCAAAGTCTAACACCACCTACCTACGTAGCATATCAATCCGTTGTTACCAGCCTGGAATAGATAATGACCCAACCGTGTCATACCTTGTCACTGGAACCATGTTTTTTACCTACAATACATTTACTCTGCAGAAGCTGAACGAATGATACTGCATTCCACAAAGAGCACTACATGTACTAGTGTTTATGTCAATCCTGGTTAAATCATGGTTAATAAAGGAACAATTTAACTAACAAATTATCTTGGACGGATATAACACAGTATGTTATTAATATTTTCTGACTTTCTATTGTAAAAAGAGCATGCAAACTGCGTTTTATTTATGTGATTACTTGCCAGTTCTGTGTCATGGCATGCCACACAAAAACCTTGCCTGTCTTGCTGAGTACAGGCACCATCAGATAATTACCTGCTGGTTTTGTGTCATGGCATGCCACACGCCGAACGTACCTGTTTTACTGAGTGTAGCCACCTTGAGAAAATTACCTGCTAGTTTTGTGTCATGACATAAAACACCCCGACCTTGCCTCTCCTACTGAGTACAGCCATCCTAAGAGAATTACCTGCTAGTTTTGTGTCATGACATAAAACACCCCGACCTTGCCTCTCCTACTGAGTACAACCACCGTGAGAGAATTAACTGCCAGATCTGTGCCATGGCATGCTACACAACGACATTGCCTCTCCTACTGAGTACAGCCACGGTGAGAGTATTGCGTTCCAGTTATGTGCCATTGCATGCCACACCCCGAATTTGCTGTCCTACTGAGAATAGCCACCGTGAGCGAATTACCTGCCAGTTCTGTGCCGTGGAATGCCACACCCCGAATTTGCCTTTCTTACTGAGCACATCCACCGTGATAGATTTAACTGCCAGTTCTGTGTCATGGCATGCAACACCTAGACCTGTCATGTTCCTGAGAACAAAAAGAAGAGTTGTGGTTGGATATGGGTTGTCGGTGGAGTTTCCAGTTAACATCGGTTAGAGGAAAGGAAGTGACACTTTCCTCTTTATTATAGTGCTGGCACTATTCACCAGGAAGATCAGCATAAAGGATGTTCTCATGTAGGTGTTGTAATCAAATGATCTGGCCATGACAGCAGACAACAAACAAGAACTACAGGAAGTGTTGGCGGAATGGAAGGGGGTGTTCAAGAAGCACGGACTGAAAATGAGCCGAGAGAAGATAGAAGTCATGTGGGTTGGACATCAGACAGAGGATTTGAACATTAGTTTGGATTTTAAGGAGATCAACCAAGTGGATGGTTTTGTGTACCTTGGAGGAATTATTAAGGAGGATGGGCATTCATAGGTAGAAATGCGATGTCGGATAAAACAGGGAGCGAATGCTCGGGGAAAGGTAGAGGGAGTCATGTTGGAAAGAAACATTTTGATAAAGCTTAAAAGTCCTGAGAGCTTGCGTTACACCAGCATGCCTGTATCTGGAGACAGTGGCGTTGACAGAACAACAATAGCTACTGCAAGTTTGGTTATGGGTTCGTCGAATATCAAGAACAAAAAGGGTTGACGGAAGAAGGATGAACAACCTGAGGAAAGATGGGACGCAACAGGAAGGTTGGTGAGAAGCAAGGTGATATATGCAGGCCACATGATAAGGATGGATGCAAGCAAACTAGTAAAGAGAGTGGAAGAGAGAGGTAGAAAACATCAAGAATGCAAGAAAAGGAGAAACGAACAGCTAAGATGGAAGGAATGCCTGTGGTGGGATACGAGAAGATCGGGGGAGGATGAAAGATTGAGAGGGGGCGGAAAGTATGGAAAGAATCAACAGAAAGAGTTACTCGACAATATTTTACCTGACCCTAACCCATGTACAGCAGAAAACAAAGAGGAAAAGCACCGTTAGTTTGGTAAAAAAAAAAAGTTATGCTTAATAAATCCAAGAATATAATCAACATTTTTATAAACAGTGTATAAATTGCTTATGAGAAAAATCATTTCAATGCAACATTTGCTAAATTTGAGCATCCCTCTACAGACATGGTGTTCTGTGGCTATGATGCACCATTTAGAAAACTGGTGCCTATGACAGTGACATGATTCTCTCCAGAGCCTTTTTCTCATGACACACCTATCTCACTGACTGACTTATCTCACGTGTGACGAGGCTGCCATAATTGTTGACCATGATCCTCCACAACTGGATAATGGACTGGAAGGTGGCGGCCACCATCCTGTTACAGTTCTCCTGGCCAGTGTTGAGTACCTTGGCATTGTGGACCACCTTATCTATCAAATCCATCAGAAAAGTTACATAGATCTATAGATCTCCATCAATGAAACAGTTCGCACACCCACACTTTGATATTCTGCAAAGGACAACAATATATCATATGTATCTGTGTTTGAGCAACATATGCATTTTCCCAGGTGGTCGTATTCATATAAATGACGTACCCTTCTTGAATACAGCATGCTCATAAAAATAAAATATCCTTTGACAAGAAGGATGTACAGTGAAATAATAAATAACATTAAACAAATCAAGCTGGTTACCAAAACAAAAGCCATTACTACTCAGCGCTAATATTGATTTATTAGAACAAATGTAAAAGTTAGTTTCTCAATTTAATGTGACATTCTCCCCTCCCCCACAATTCGTCGTTATAGTTTAGTGCAATGTCTGTTCCACTCATAATCCAATTAATTTCCAAGAGAACCATGACTGGCCTGCTTCCAAGGCGATTATGTCTACTTATGACACCAACCTGTACCAACACACAAAGTGGGGATAGGCAAGAGCGATCTGATTGAAGTGACCCTTGATATTGTTCACTCCTGGTTCACCAAAATTGTTCCTGGCTGCCGCAGCACCTGTAAAAAGATTTCAAGTAAAGGTATGTTTATATATAAACAGCACTGTATCCAGTCCTTGGGATTGTTCAACGTGCTTAACAGTTCACCCCCTGGCTGACCAGTTAATTCCAACACCTTCTGAACTTCTCTGGGAAGCATTCAGCAATGATACAATTACTGTGCGAAGATTATTCGTTCACATTTCCACACTCGTCTGTACCTGGGTACTCATTTATAGCTGAGTGAACTGTGGTAATGTGGTGGAATAAAATTGACAAAGCTTTGGTACGGCAGCAATTGGATTTGAACACGGGTTCCCTCAGCCGAGTCTGGCGTTTTAACATTGTGTGGTAGAAATATAATGAATAAATATTTTTTTCATATTTCGAAGCATAGGCATATTGAAAGAGATGAAACAGTCAAATTGATGAACTTTCTAACTTCACATGAGACAAATTCCCAGCAGATGTTATAAACATCAACATAGACAAATTCCCAGCAGATGTTTTTATAGTGTACACAGCCATTGTCTTAACCAAAACATGTACTTACATCTATTGATTTGCATTTTTAACAAAGAGCAACACTGTTGCCTTTTAACCTTTCATGACTATCGCTTGTCGAGGGAAATCTACAGAATGGTCTTCGTGCAGTAACTGTGGCATGATTGAGCGCTTCCCAGAGAAGTCGAGATGAAGTTAGAATGAACAGTTGTGGTAGTGGGTGAAGTGTAAAACACTTTGAACAGTACAAAGGACTGGATACGATACGTATCTGTCTGCCTCCCTCCCTGTCTGCTTCCATCCCCGATTACGTATTCCCGACATTACAACATGCATGTGTCCATACAATTAGGATAAATGCTTCCCAGAGAAGTTGCGATACATTTTTATCCAATGTAAGGAGCTGTCCTTTTCTGCCCACATTTAAGTCACATTTACAGCAGAACATTGAACGAACACCAACTGATGCGTACTATTATTTTTTTGTATAACCGTGTTGAGAAAATTGCTGTAAACAGAACGATTACGTATCCTTAATAGAACAACACGCATGTGTCGATACAATTGGGATACCAGAATAATTGCGACATAGAAATTGCCTTGCCCCTGAAATTGCTTAAATGCCAGGAGCATAGTAAATGCAGAATGCTGGACTTGTTTAAAATATGAGATTGAGGGCATTATTGAGAAATTTATTCCATTAAGAAAACAAGGGAAAAGATCCAGGAAAAAACACCTGTCCAAAGTCTATAAACACACTGGAAATGTAGAAGACTACACCAACTACAAAGAGGCACTTAACCTAGCTACTACTGAAATTAGAAAATGTAAAAGAACCTTTGAAAAAAAATTGCCAGGTAATATAAAAAATGACAGCAAGAGTTTCTATGCTTATGTAAGGAGTAAACAGAAAGTTCGAGATAAGGTCGGACCACTGGAAAGCAACAGTGAAAACATAATTTCAGATGGGTTCCAAATGGCAGAGGTCCTGAATGAGTATTTCAGCTCAGTTTTTACCTCAGAAGATATCAGCTCACTTCCAGTTCCATTGACTAAATTTGAGGGCAATGCATCAGAATATTTAGGGCAGTTATTTGTAACTCCTGAAATGATAGCAAAGAAAATTAAGAAGATGAAAGATAATAAATCACCTGGAGTTGATGGGATACCACCAAAACTGCTAAAGGAAATTGTTGATCAAATTAGTACACCACTTGCAAACTTATTTAACTTGTCACTAGACGAAGGAATAGTTCCTTCAGAATAGAAAGAAGCAAACATTACGCCGCTGTTTAAGAAGGGATCGAGGAAGAAGCCAGAAAATTACAGACCAGTGACTTTAACATCAGTTGTATGTAAATTACTTGAAACATTAATTAGAGACCACATGGTGGAATTCCTCATAAAACATAAATTAATGAATACATCTCAACATGGATTCCTAAAAGCAAGGTCATGTCTAACCAATCTCTTATGTTTTTTAGAAGAAATTACAAAGTGGGTAGATGACGGGTCACCAGTGGATGTTGTCTACTTAGATTTTCAGAAAGCTTTCGATAAAGTGCCACATCAAAGATTGTTACTTAAACTAAAAGCCCATGGTATAGGCAATGATGTAATCAACTGGATAGAAAAGTGGCTTACGCACAGAAGACAGAGAGTAATAGTAGATGGTAAGATTTCAAACTGGAAATCTGTTTTGAGTGGGGTACCACAGGGATCAGTGTTAGGCCCTATACTGTTTTTAATATATATAAATGATTTGGATGATGACATATCTAGCAAAGTACTCAAATTTGCAGATGACACAAAGGTATTCAGAAAGGTTACTAAAGATACAGATAAACAAAGTTTACAGGATGATCTAGAAAAATTAGTTAAATGGTCAGAAAAATGGCAAATGTTATTCAATTTTGGGAAGTGTAAATGTATACACATAGGACATGGAAATATGGACGAGGAATATAAAATGGGGGATGCTGTACTAGGTAGAACCACACAAGAAAAGGATTTAGGAGTAACATTTAATGCAAACATAAAAGTTTCAGAGCAATGTGGGATTGCTGCTTCGAAAGGAAATCAAATTCTAGGCCTCATTAGGAGAACTATCACGTATAAGGAGAAACATCTAATTGTACCCGTGTACAAAGCAATAGTTAGACCACATTTGGAATATTGTATTCAAGCATGGAGGCCATATCGTAAAAAAGACATAGATAAGCTAGAAAGAATAAAACGAAGAGCAACTAAGATGATTCCAGAATTATGAGACCTTAGTTATGAAAGTCGCTTATTACAATGTGGTTTGACAACACTAGAGACCAGGAGACTAAGAGGAGACCAAATAGAAGTGTTTAAAATAGTGAACGGTTATGAGGATGTTGATAGGAATATGTTCTTCAAACTTAAAGAAGGCAGTAGAACCAGAGGACACAAAGCAGCATTAGTTAAGGAGCAGTGTAGGTTGGACATGAGAAAGTACTCATTCTCACAGAGGGTGATAAATGAATGGAACAAACTGCCAAATGATTGTGTTAATGCTAGTAGTGTGAATATGTTTAAAAATAGAATTGACAGATATCTGATAAGGGCGGGCTACACATAGATGAGAAAATTGTTGGACTCTCGATAAGCCAATGGCTTCCTTGTCCACTTGCTATCTGGAACTTGTTCGAGATGGCAATCTTGTTAAATCTTGTTAAATTGGGATACCAGAATAATTGCGACATAGAAATTGCCCTTCTAAGTGAGGATTACAACGTCATTCAGGGCGTTGACAGGTGTCAAAGCGTGGTGCTGCAAAAGATTATCTGATGCAAACAGGACAACACCGTCCGAGCGCATGGACAATGCCTGTCGTGTTTCGTTGATTACCTCCGCCAGCACAGACAACAGACCACAAGGGTTCATTCCTGTTTACCAGCCAGCATGCGGGGAATTCGTGCATTTAACGTGTCTTATATAGCAATCCATGCGAAGTTGGTGATTCTTCTTCCAAACATTGGTATACGGTGTACGGCCTACCATGACTGAAGAATGATCAATTGGAGAAATATGGAGGAGTGTGCAAGATAGCATTTCGTGTGCTACATCCGTGTTGGCGTGCATGTTATCTGTTTCAACATATGATCAATTGGAGAAATGTGGAGGAGCGTGCAAGATAGCATTTCGTGTGCTACATCCGTGTTGGCGTGCATGTTATCTGTTTCAACATACATTGTATATCTATAGCACACGCTGCGTGCTTCCTGTGGTGTTCTCTGTAAAAGCTGATCTCATTAAATAGATAGGTAGAAATGCATACAAACGATTGATCATTTCATATGGAGTTTTGAATAATGTATTGGGACAGATTACTAATTAGTGACAACTATGTTTTTCTGCTTCTGATGAAATTCATGACTGTGTATTAGTCGCATGAAAATTTGGCTAGACTGTTGCTGGCAAGGAGACGAGACACTTTCTAGGCGTTTTGGCTTATTGTTGGCTAACGTAACTGTTATGTGCATTTGTTCAACAAAGTAACGGCGGTGGGAATTGCTAGATGCATAGATAATAAACAGACATACCAGTTAACACAACTGTTCGATGATACTATTGCCAATATAATAAACCTTTTCCACTTGAAGTGTGTTGTATTCCTAAGACAGGGTTTTGTAGGGTTGTTGATATCAATTACACGGCCAACGTTCTAGTAGACGCCATCTTAGAGTGATCACTTCCGGCGCATGCGCATAATTTTCACCACTAGATCTGCATAATTCAATATCAATAACATAGATTAGCAATATTATTTATGCATGTTATACACTTTGCTGCATTACAACATGAACTACCACATATAAAAAACATTCTAATTAACTAAATTTTTAATGAGTATTTGTTATGTCAATTAAATGTAAAGTGAACATGTTTCAAGAGTTCACACCATAAATTCACCTAAAAAGGATGTACCTACTATATAAACGGGTAGTCGTTTTGTCATAAGAGGTTGCTAGCTCAACACATAGGGGTTGTCAGTAGTTTGGGTGGAGAACTACATGGTCTGGGGGCCGACAAACCTCTCCCCTGAGAGCTGCTCGAATGCAACTATAAGAGATTCGGTGACTGTGGATTGGTCTCTCCACCGACCGATAGGAGGTGCAACCAAATAGCATGTAATGCTAAGTGTCACTCAAGTCATTGGTCTCTTATTTTTTAAACAAAAGAACATCAATCATTACATATTCAGATAAAGGTTATTATTCTCGATTCGCATTAGTTGGTCAATCGGCATCACTTTTATTTTCATCTTAGCAAACGTCTGTCAATCCGTAATCAATTACATGTCAATTATTATGTTGATGTCCTTCCTTGCATTTTAGTAAATCAATGCTTTCATTACATCATTCTACGTCACTCCCAAAACAAAAAGGCTATATAATATTAGTGTTTTATGGCACTCCAGCGCACATGCAAATTTGTTCTCTTCGAAGAACAGCCAGGTGACACTGTTAAACTAATGCTTTCCACACGTTTTGATTTTACTCTGCTTCTCTACATGCAATCTAAAGTCTGACACATCAGGAAACGTCTTGCAACATATTGTGCACAACTAATCCATTCAAATAAACATGCAAAATTTACCTCATCAATAATAACAAACTCGGATTTACTTGCAGTAACTTTAATGTGGTCTCTGTCATCCCGTGGAAGATTTTGTGGAGAAAATCTCTGATCTAGTTTTGGAAGTGATTTGTATCTCGTGTAGCCAAAATTGCTTAGGTATGTGATCCATTAGTATACATTTAGTGATCCAAGTTGTGACATTGGATAATTGAGCCAAGTAGAGTAGCGTAGAGAGTGAAATACCCTGAGGAACATTACGTGAAGTAGGGAAGGCAGCTGAGAAACAATTCGCTATCTTCATTCTTTTGTATCTATCAGTTAAATATTATGAGAACCAGCTCTGTTCCAGATATGCCACACCATATTGACACACTTTTAACAAGTTGCCCTGTGACCAATGGTATCAAATGCAGCAGATAGCTTCAGCAAGGAAATTGTCTCCTTCCATACACATCCTGGACCCACTACCTAGTGCGTAGATCCGCTCAAGTCTGGTCAATAATAAATTTAACACCTATACATGGTTCACTGAATGGTATAAATTCAGTCAACACTTGATCATGTGCTGTGTCGCCAGAACAGTATGCACTGATTGTCCTTAAACACTTCCAGGAGAAACCATGTGGCAATATCTTTATTTTGTTGGACCCCTGACTGCAACGTTATTTTTTAATTACATAATAAGTTATAACATTTGCATACATTAAATGTAACAACGGTAACAATAAATGCATTTGTATGTGGGCGTTTTCACGTACAGCTTTTGCCAAAATGAACTTTCCCGCATAGTATTGAAATAATTAATGGTGTAATATTAATTCAGTCTAATTACCATACAATTTTTTAGGCTGAGCGGGATTGAGAGAATTTACACGAAACCGCCAATAATATGTATATCTGGACAGACGTATTTAAAAACAAAGGCGTTAAAATACGATTAGATGGAACTTGATACGTCTCTTTCATGGTTTCATCAATTATAGCCAAAGCAAATTAATTAATTTTCACCTAAATTAGCTAAGGAAGCTCCAGCACATGATCACAGAACAGAATAAACTAATAAAATCTAAATATATATTCCTCACTCACTTACCATATGCTTCTGGGAAAATCTCAGCTGATGGATGCACAACAACCAACTCACTTCTTCGTGGTGATGCCCTACTCACGAGAGATGGAGTCCACAGCTGACCCATTGTGTCTGGAATGATATTAACAGACGTCGTCATTTCATCCTCCCAAAGGCCAATTAATGAATAGGGCAAATTTTCTACAGTTTCTATTAATGCAGGCTGTTACAAACACCATTTACTAATATCTTGTTACACATAGGTGTAAGAAAACCTGTCTAATTAAATAGCTTCCTTTTCTGTCTGAATCAACCAATGGTTCCATTCCAAATATATATATATATAATTCTAACTCGACCAAACATTACATCTATATTACACATCTGTTGAATAATAGTGGAATGATAGGATGAACATTTGAAGCAGTGTGCCGACGACCATAAAAGGATGAACATTTGCAACAGTAAAAAATACCCCTAAAAGCCATCTTGGTGCACCCTGGGGCAAGACAGCCACCCGTATACCTGGTGCAGTTTGGTTAGTTATGTCATGTTTGATAGCCCTGACAGTACATGGCAAAGTCCGTTTAGGTTGCCCAACCATGGCATTTTGTTCTTTTGACTGTCGAGGACATCAAATATACGTCATGTCTGGACGATTCTGATCGAACGCAGCAACAAGTTGAATGTTAAACCTCTAACCATGCATAATATACCGAAACAAGGAGTTATGTACCATATTGGTTCGTCCATATAAATATGGACGAAACATTGCCTGAATAATAATATACATACACACATGCAAATATTATGATAGTACACAGGTTATAACAGTTGTCAAGTAAAAATGGAGTTAGCACATAAAATATACCTTCCAATTCATAAATTGGTGAAATGTTATAAAAGTGTTATATGCACGTATTTCCACAGTGACTGGCTGTGGTAGTGTTTGAATGTTTAGTGTCATTGTAAAATTAAAACAAATGCCTCTTTCCTTTGTTTACATGTGATATAATTCAGAAAATAGTAATAAGTTATACTACTCAATATAACCATATAACCAGAATGCATGTAATTCCAAAGACAATGCCCCGAAAGCGGCGGTGAGCAGAAGAGTTGCACGAGTCATTGTATGTTCGCTGACCCAGTCGCACAACCACGGAATGTACGATTCATATAAGTTATCATCTCTCTGATTGTATACCTACCAATATTATCTGGACAATATCTCATCGTTAACTCCACGGACAATATTCCAGAAATACCGTTGATGAGACAATATCTCTTCAGAAGTATATCATGGATATTGTTCTGCTACTGCATTACACACAGAATGTCTGCAAATTGTCCAATTACTGAAGTTGATTTTCGGCTGTCTTTGCAGATGAAAGCGTATAATTGAATTACAGTTAGTTGATAGTAAGTTAATATATAATCAGTGAACAATGTAATTTGCTGGTTCAGTAACTTGATTAAATGCAAATTTTAGGTGGCTCCTCGAATGGGAATTTTATTTATTTTCCTAAATAACAACATTCTTCTTCTCATAACGTTCGGGCCCAGTCTCACAAAAAGGGGTGCCCAATTTTCCAATAAAAAATCATTACGTAACTTAATCTATAATCTAATTTACTGAAATATATAATTATTGTAATCCTAGATCCTGTCAATGTGACTTACCAAAGTTGTTACTGTGGATATACTGAAGGTGTGGTTCCAACCTCTGTATGGAGATAAACTTGAATGATACCAAGGCCACTGAGCCGGGCTGTGTTCTGGTCATGCCAATGAATCAGGTCACGTTCCACGTATGCACATATTTGTAATCAGAGCACATTGCAAACACACTAGTGAGCTGCAGTGGTTCACTTTCCATTATTCAAGGACCTGATGCTGATAAGCCGCGTCATATCAAACAAAAGCTGATATGATCACAATCAATGCTTCAATTTGGATTAGTTGGAAAGGAAACCAAACTTTTATTTCTATATTTTATATAACTGAGGATGTCACAGTATATGTAATTGATGGCCCACTAAAATCAACCCATAAACGTGGCATGGTCACTATCATAAAATAAAGCGTTTCCATGTATATTTGAATATTTTCCATAGAAATATACTTGAGAATTGGACCTACCAGAGACACAATGCTTCGTTGACAACATCACCTTGGTGATGGGATTGGCGTGTACAGAGAACATCTGGAAGAACTGTGGCCCTGTCCAACTGACTCTGGTTGCTGCAGAATCACCTGCGCAGCTCCCAAAATTGTCCAGTAGGCTATTTCAATACATTTCCCTCTCAGGACTTAAAACAGACAAGCAATGTACTATACCAAAACAGCCCTGCTTCAAAAGAGCAACTTGCACATTAGCGTAACAAATATAATCAACACATCTAAATGAGACGTTAGTCTTCAGTGTAGTTTCTATGAATTAATCTGAATTCATAACTTTTAGTTCTAACATTCTAGTCAAAAGTAGCAAGCAGGGAAACTCACCCGATGTGGGGGCGAGATAGACACTGAGAGCTGTAACACGGTTCCTACTATGGTATCTCTCCTTCATACCCAGCGGAAACTTCTGCATGTCTGTAGGTACGACGTAGAAGCAACAACACTCAATCAGCTTTAGTTTTCATTGTCTGCATACACATATTCTGTGTAGTCTATATAACATATAAAGACGTTTATGTTGGTGTGTCTGTTGTGTCCTATTCCCCTTCTGTCGAACAAGGATGGTCAAATGGGAAACCGTCCATATGGGCCTCCGGGGGTGGGGATTAAATTTTAAAAAGATTTTATTTTGTTTTCTATGTCATCATAAAGATAATCTGTATGGCTGCTTAGTGAGTACAGCCACCGCGAGAGAATGACCTGCCAGTTCAGTGCCATGGAATGCCACACCCCGACTTTGCCTGCCCTACTGAGCACAGCCACCGTGATAGATTTAACTGCCAGTTCTGTGTCATGGCGTGCAACACCCAGACCTGTCCTGTTCATGAGAACAAAAAGAAGAGTTGTGGTTGGATCTGGTTTGTCGGAAGAGTTTCCAGTTAAAATCGGTTAGAGGCAAAGAAGTGACATTTTACTATTTATCATGGTGCTGGCACTAATCAGCAGGAAGATCAGCATGAAGAATGTTCTCAGGAAGGAGATGTATGCAAACGATATGGCTATGATAGCAGACAAAAAAACAATAACTACAGGAAGTGTTGGAGGAATGGAAGGGGGTGTTCCAGAAGCACGGACCGATAATGAGCCGGGAGAAGACAGAAGTGATGTGGGTTTGACATCAGAGAGAGGACTTGATCATTAGTTTGGATTTTAAGGAGATCAACCAAGTGGATTGTTTTGTGTACCTTGGAGGAATTATTAAGGAGGATGGGCATTCAAAGGTAGAAATGCGATGTCGGATACAACAGGGAGCGAATGCTCGGCGAAAAGTAGAGGGAGTCATGTTGGAGAGAAACGTTTTGAAAAAGCTGAAAAAGAAAGTCCTGAGAGCTTGTGTCACACAAGCATGCCTGAATCTGCATTTGGAGACAGTGGCGTTGACCGAACAACAACAGCAGCTGCAAGTTTGGTTCTGGTTTCGTCGAATAACGCGAACAAAAGAGGGTTGACAAAAGAAGGATGAATTACCTGAGGAAAGATGTGATGCAACAAGACAGTTCAACAGGAAGATTGGTGAGAAGCAAGGTGAGAATGGCAGGCCACATGGTAAGGATGGATACAGACATACTAGTAAAGAGATTGGAAGAGATAGGTGGAAAAACGTCAATGATGCAAGAAAAGGGGAAGCGAACAGCTAAGATCGAAAGACTGCGTGAGGTGGGATATGAGAAGATCGGGGGAAGATGAAAGATGGAGAGGGGGCGGCCGATAGAAAAGTATGGAAAAAACAACAGAAAGAGTGACTTGACAATATTTGACCTGACCTTAACCCATGAACAGCAGTGAACAAAGAGGAAACATTTTTATAAGCAATGTATAAATTGCTTATGAGAAAAAACATTATTTCAATAGAACATTTGTTAAATTTGAGCACCTCTCTACAGACGTGGTGTTGCGTGATTATGATGCGCCATTTAGAAACGTGGAGTCTATGACAGTAACCTGATTCTCTCCAGAACCTTTTTCTCATGACACGCCTATCTCACTGACTGACTTATCTCACGTGTGACGAGGTTGCCATCATTGTTGACCATGACGCTCCACAACTGGATAGTGGACTGGAAGGTGGCGGCCACCATCCTCTTACAGTTCTCCTGGCCAGTGTTGAGTACCTTGGCATTGCGGACCACCTTATCTATCAAATCCATCAGAAAAGTTACATAGATCTGTAGATCTCCATCAATGAAACAGTTCGCACACCCACACTTTGATATTCTGCAAAGGACAACAATCTATCATATGTATCTGTGTTTGAGCAACATATGCATTTTCCCAGGTGGTCGTATTCATATAAATGACGTACCCTTCTTGAATACAGCATGCTCATAAAAATAAAATATCCTTTGACAAGAAGGATGTACAGTGAAATAATAAATAACATTAAACAAATCAAGCTGGTTACCAAAACAAAAGCCATTACTACTCAGCGCTAATGTTGATTTATTAGAACAAATGTAAAAGTTAGTTTCTCAATTTAATGTGACATTCTCCCCTCCCCCACAATTCGTCGTTATAGTTTGTTGCAATGTCTGTTCCACTCATAATCCAATTAATTTCCAAGAGAACCATGACTGGCCTGCTTCCAAGGCGATTATGTCTACTTATGACACCAACCTGTACCAACACACAAAGTGGGGATAGGCAAGAGCGATCTGATTGAAGTGACCCTTGATATTGTTCACTCTTGGTTCACCAAAATTGTTCCTGGCTGCCGCAGCACCTGTAAAAAGATTTCAAGTAAAGGTATGTTTATATATAAACAGCACTGTATCCAGTCCTTGGGATTGTTCAACGTGCTTAACAGTTCACCCCCTGGCTGACCAGTTCATTCCAACACCTTCTGAACTTCTCTGGGAAGCATTCAGCAATGATACAATTACTGTGCGAAGATTATTCGTTCACATTTCCACACTCGTCTGTACCTGGGTACTCATTTATAGCTGAGTGAACTGTGGTAATGTGGTTGAACAAAATTGACAAAGCTTTGGTACGGCAGCAATTGGATTTGAACATGGGTTCCCTCAGCCGAGTCTGGCGTTTTAACATTGTGTGGTAGAAATATAATGAATAAATATTTTTTCATATTTCGAAGCATAGGCATATTGAAAGAGATGAAACAGTCAAATTGATGAACTTTCTAACTTCACATGAGACAAATTCCCAGCAGATGTTTTAAACATCAACATAGACAAATTCCCAGCAGATGTTTTTATAGTGTACACAGCCATTGTCTTAACCAAAACATGTACTTACATCTATTGATTTGCATTTTTAACAAAGAGCAACACTGTTGCCTTTTAACCTTTCATGACTATCGCTTGTCGAGGGAAATCTTCAGAATGGTCTTCGTGCAGTAACTGTGGCATGACTGAGTGCTTCCCAGAGAAGTCGAGATGAAGTTAGAAGGAACAGGTGTGGTAGTGGGTGAAGTGTAAAACACTTTGAACAGTACAAAGGACTGGATACGATACGTATCTGTCTGCCTCCCTCCCTGTCTGCTTCCATCCCCGATTACGTATTCCCGACATTACAACATGCATGTGTCGATACAATTAGGATAAATGCTTCCCAGAGAAGTTGCGATACATTTTTATCCAATGTAAGGAGCTGTCCTTTTCTGCCCACATTTAAATCACATTTACAGCAGAACATTGAACGTACACCAACTGATGCGTACTATTATTTTTTGTGTAACCGTGTTGAGAAAATTGCTGTAAACAGAACGATTACGTATCCTCAATAGAACAACACGCATGTGTCGATACAATTGGGATACCAGAATAATTGCGACATAGAAATTACCCTTCTAAGTGAGGATTACAACGTCATTCAGGGCGTTGACAGGTGTCAAAGCGTGGTGCTGCAAAAGATTATCTGATGCAAACAGGACAACGGCGTCCGAGCGCATGGACAATGCCTGTCTTGGTTCGTTGATTACCTCCGCCAGCACAGACAACAGACCACAAGGGTTCATTCCTGTTTACCAGCCAGCATGCGGGGAATTCTTGCATTTAACGTGTCTTATATAGCAATCCATGCGAAGTTGGTGATTCTTCTTCCAAAAATTGGTATACGGTGTACGGCCTACCATGACTGAAGAATGATCAATTGGAGAAATGTGGAGGAGTGTGCAAGATAGCATTTCGTGTGCTACATCCGTGTTGGCGTGCATGTTATCTGTTTCAACATATGATCAATTGGAGAAATATGGAGGAGCGTGCAAGATAGCATTTCGTGTGCTACATCCGTGTTGGCGTGCATGTTATCTGTTTCAACATACATTGTATATCTATAGCACACGCTGCGTGCTTCCTGTGGTGTTCTCTGTAAAAGCTGATCTCATCTAGATAGGTAGAAATGCATTGCGTTGACAGCCAGTCGGACGAAATTGGTAAAGAAAGAGATTATTCGAGACAGCTACTAACAAAAGGTGCATTATATTAGGGACTTTTTGACCTACCAGAATGCGGAAGGTTTGTGTATAAACATTATTTGGCTTTGTAGATAAATAATATCTATACTACGGAGTACACATGTTTGATATGGTATTAATTCTGGTACATATTTTATTCATTCTACAAACGATTGATCATTTCATATGGAGTTTTGAATAATGTATTGGGACAGATTACTAATTAGTGACAACTATGTTTTTCTGCTTCTGATGAAATTCACGACTGTGTATTAGTCGCATGAAAATTTGGCTAGACTGTTGCTGGCAAGGAGACGAGACACTTTCTAGGCGTTTTGGCTTATTGTTGGCTAACGTAACTGTTATGTGCATTTGTTCAACAAAGTAACGGCGGTGGGAATTGCTAGATGCATAGATAATAAACAGACATACCAGTTAACACAACTGTTCGATGATACTATTGCCAATATAATAAACCTTTTCCACTTGAAGTGTGTTGTATTCCTAAGACAGGGTTTTGTAGGGTTGTTGATATCAATTACACGGCCAACGTTCTAGTAGACGCCATCTTAGAGTGATCACTTCCGGCGCATGCGCATAATTTTCACCACTAGATCTGCATAATTCAATATCAATAACATAGACTAGCAATATTATTTATGCATGTTATACACTTTGCTGCATTACAACATGAACTATGACATATAAAAAACATTCTAATTAACTAAATTTTTTAATGAGTATTTGTTATGTCAATTAAATGTAAAGTGAACATGTTTCAAGAGTTCACACCATAAATTCACCTAAAAAGGATGTACCTACTATATAAACGGGTAGTCGTTTTGTCATAAGAGGTTGCTAGCTCAACACATAGGGGTTGTCAGTAGTTTGGGTGGAGAACTACATGGTCTGGGGGCCGACAAACCTCTCCCCTGAGAGCTGCTCGAATGCAACTATAAGAGATTCGGTGACTGTGGATTGGTCTCTCCACCGACCGATAGGAGGTGCAACCAAATAGCATGTAATGCTAAGTGTCACTCACGTCATTGGTCTCTTATTTTTTAAACAAAACAACAGCAATCATTACATATTCAGATAAAGGTTATTATTCTCGATTCGCATTAGTTGGTCAATCGGCATCAGTTTTATTGTCATCGTAGCAAACGTCTGTCAATCCGTAATCAATTACATGTCAATTATTATGTTGATGTCCTTCCTTGCATTTTAGTAAATCAATGCTTTCATTACATCATTCTACGTCACTCCCAAAACAAAAAGGCTATATAATATTAGTGTTTTATGGCACTCCAGCGCACATGCAAATTTGTTCTCTTCGAAGAACAGCCAGGTGACACTGTTAAGCTAATGCTTTCCACACGTTTTGATTTTACTCTGCTTCTCTACATGCAATCTAAAGTCTGACACATCAGGAAACGTCTTGCAACATATTGTGCACAACTAATCCATTCAAATAAACATGCAAAATTTACCTCATCAATAATAACAAACTCGGATTTACTTGCATTAACTTTAATGTGGTCTCTGTCATCCCGTGGAAGATTTTGTGGAGAAAATCTCTGATCTAGTTTTGGAAGTGATTTGTATCTCGTGTAGCCAAAATTGCTTAGGTATGTGATCTATTAGTATACATTTAGTGATCCAAGTTGTGACATTGGATAACTGAGCCAAGTAGAGTAGCGTAGAGAGTGAAATACCCTGAGGAACATTACGTGAAGTAGGGAGGGCAGCTGAGAAACAATTCGCTATCTTCATTCTTTTGTATCTATCAGTTAAATATTATGAGAACCAGCTCTGTTCCAGATATGCCACACCATATTGACACACTTTTAACAAGTTGTCCTGTGACCAATGGTATCAAATGCAGCAGATAGCTTCAGCAAGGAAATTGTCTCCTTCCATACACATCCTGGACCCACTACCCAGTGCGTAGATCCGCTCAAGTCTGGTCAATAATAAATTTAACACCTACACATGGTTCACTGAATGGTATAAATTCAGTCAACACTTGATCATGTGCTGTGTCGCCAGAACAGTATGCACTGATTGTCCTTAAACACTTCCAGGAGAAACCATGTGGCAATATCTTTATTTTGTTGGACCCCTGACTGCAACGTTATTTTTTAAATTATATAATAAGTTATAACATTTGCATACATTAAATGTAACAACGGTAACAATAAATGCATTTGTATGTGGGCGTTTTCACGTACAGCTTTTGCCAAAATGAACTTTCCCGCATAGTATTGAAATAATTAATGGTGTAATATTAATTCAGTCTAATTACCATACAATTTTTTAGGCTGAGCGGGATTGAGAGAATTTACATGAAACCGCCAATAATCTGTATATCTGGACAGACGTATTTAAAAACAAAGGCGTTAAAATACGATTAGATGGAACTTGATACGTCTCTTTCATGGTTTCATCAATTATAGCCAAAGCAAATTAATTAATTTTCACCTAAATTAGCTAAGGAAGCTCCAGCACATGATCACAGAACAGAATAAACTAATGAAATCTAAATATATATTCCTCACTCACTTACCATATGCTTCTGGGAAAATCTCAGCTGATGGATGCACAACAACCAACTCACTTCTTCGTGGTGATGCCCTACTCACGAGAGATGGAGTCCACAGCTGACCCATTGTGTCTGGAATGATATTAACAGACGTCGTCATTTCATCCTCCCAAAGGCCAATAAATGAATGGGACAAATTTTCTACAGTTTCTATTAATGCAGGCTGTTACAAACACCATTTACAAATATCTTGTTACACATAGGTGTAAGAAAACCTGTCTAATTAAATAGCTTCCTTTTCTGTCTGAATCAACCAATGGTTCCATTCCAAATATATATATATAATTCTAACTCGACCAAACATTACATCTATATTACACATCTGTTGAATAATAGTGGAATGATAGGATGAACATTTGAAGCAGTGTGCCGACGACCATAAAAGGATGAACATTTGCAACAGTAAAAAATACCCCTAAAAGCCATCTTGGTGCACCCTGGGGCAAGACAGCCACCCGTATACCTGGTGCAGTTCGGTTAGTTATGTCATGTTTGATAGCCCTGACAATACATGGCAAAGTTAGTTTAGGTTGTCCAACCATGGCATTTTGTTCTTTTGACTATCGTGGATATCAAATATACGTCATGTCTGGACGATTCTGTTCGAACGCAGCAACAAGTTGAATGTTAAACCTCTAACCATGCATAAAATACCGAAACAAGGAGTTATGTACCATATTGGTTCGTCCATATAAATATGGACGAAACATTGCCTGAATAATAATATACATACACACATGCAAATATTATGATAGTACACAGGCTATAACAGTTGTCAAGTAAAAATGGAGTTAGCACATAAAATATACCTTCCAATTCATAAATTGGTGAAATGTTATAAAAGTGTTATATGCACGTATTTCCACAGTGACTGGCTGTGGCAGTGTTTGAATGTTTAGTGTCATTGTAAAATTAAAACAAATGCCTCTTTCCTTTGTTTACATGTGATACAATTCAGAAAATAGTAATAAGTTATACTACTCAATATAACCATATAACCAGAATGCATGTAATTCCAAAGACAATGCCCCGAAAGCGGCGGTGAGCAGAAGAGTTGCACGAGTCATTGTATGTTCGGTGACCCAGTCGCACAACCACGGAATGTACGATTCATATAAGTTATCATCTCTCTGATTGTATACCTACCAATATTATCTGGACAATATCTCATCGTTAACTCCACGGACAATATTCCAGAAATACCGTTGATGAGACAATATCTCTTCAGAAGTATATCATGGATATTGTTCTGCTACTGCATTACACACAGAATGTCTGCAAATTGTCCAATTACTGAAGTTGATTTTCGGCTGTCTTTGCAGATGAAAGCGTATAATTGAATTACAGTTAGTTGATAGTAAGTTAATATATAATCAGTGAACAATGTAATTTGCTGGTTCAGTAACTTGATTAAATGCAAATTTTAGGTGGCTCCTCGAATGTGAATTTTATTTATTTTCCTAAATAACAACATTCTTCTTCTCATAACGTTCGGGCCCAGTCTCACAAAAAAGGGGTGCCCAGTTTTCCAATAAAAAAATCATTACGTAACTTAATCTATAATCTAATTTACTGAAATATATAATTATTGTAATTCTAGATCCTGTCAATGTGACTTACCAAAGTTGTTACTGTGGATATACTGAAGGTGTGGTTCCAACCTCTGTATGGAGATAAACTTGAATGATGCCAAGGCCACTGAGCCGGGCTGTGTTCTGGTCATGCCAAGGAATCAGGTCACGTTCCACGTATGTACATATTTGTACTCAGAGCACATTGCAAACACACCAGTGAGCTGCAGTGGTTCACTTTCCATTATTCAAGGACCTGATACTGATAAGCCGCGTCATATCAAACAAAAGCTGATATGATCATAATCAATGCTTCAATTTGGATTACTTGAAAAGGAAACCAAACTTTTATTTCTATATTTTATATAACTGAGGATGTCACAGTATATGTAATTGATGGCCCACTAAAAATCAACCCATAAACGTGGCATGGTCACTATCATAAAATAAAGCGTTTCCATGTATATTTGAATATTTTCCATAGAAATATACTTGAGAATTGGACCTACCAGAGACACAATGCTTCGTTGACAACATCACCTTGGTGATGGGATTGGCGTGTACAGAGAACATCTGGAAGAACTGTGGCCCTGTCCAACTGACTCTGGTTGCTGCAGAATCACCTGCGCAGCTCCCAAAATTGTCCAGTAGGCTATTTCAATACATTTCCCTCTCAGGGCTGAAAACAGACAAGCAATGTACAATACCAAAACAGCCCTGCTTCAAAGGAGCAACTTGCACATTAGCGTAACAAATATAATCAACACATCTAAATGAGACGTTAGTCTTAAGTGTAGTTTCTATGAATTAATCTGAATTCATAACTTTTAGTTCTAACATTCTAGTCAAATGTAGCAAGCAGGGAGACTCACCCGATGTGGGGGCGAGATAGACACTGAGAGCTGTAACACGGTCCCTACTATGGTATCTCTCCTTCATACCCAGCGGGAACTTCTGCATGTCTGTAGGTACGACGTAGAAGCAACAACACTCAATCAGCTTTAGTTTTCAATGTCTGCATACACATATTCTGTGTAGTCTATATAACATATAAAGAAGTTTATGTTGGTCTGTCTGTTGTGTCCTATTCCCCTTCTGTCGAACAAGGAGGGTCAAATGGGAAACCGTCCATATGGGCCTCCGGGGGTGGGGATTAAATTTTAAAAAGATTTTATTTTGTTTTCTATGTCATCATAAAGATAATCAGTATGGCTGCCTAGTGAGTACAGCCACCGTGAGAGAATGACCTGCCAGTTCAGTGCCATGGAATGCCACACCCCGACTTTGCCTGCCCTACTGAGCACAGCCACCGTGATAGATTTAACTGCCAGTTCTGTGTCATGGCGTGCAACACCCAGACCTGTCCTGTTCATGAGAACAAAAAGGAGCGTTGTGTTTGGATCTGGTTTGTCGGAGGAGTTTCCAGTTAAAATCGGTTAGAGGCAAAGAAGTGACCTTTTATTATTATCATGGTGCTGGCACTAATCAGCAGGAAGATCAGCATGAAGGATGTTCTCAGGAAGGAGATGTATGCAAACGATATGGCTATGATAGCAGACAAAAAAAACAATAACTACAGGAAGTGTTGGAGGAATGGAAGGTGGTGTTCCAGAAGCACGGACCGATAATGAGCCGGGAGAAAACAGAATTGAAGTGGGTTTGACATCAGAGAGCGGACTTGATCATTAGTTTGGATGATAAGGAGATCAACCAAGTGAATGGCTTTGTGTAACTTGGAGGAATGGTTAATGAGGATGGGCATTCAGAGGTAGAAATGCGATGTCGGATACAACAGGGAGCGAATGCTCGGCGAAAAGTAGAGGGAGTCATGTTGGAGAGAAACGTTTTGAAAAAGCTGAAAAGGAAAGTCCTGAGAGCTTGTGTCACACAAGCATGCCTGAATCTGTATCTGGAGACAGTGGCGTTGACCGAACAACAACAGCAGCTGCAAGTTTGGTTCTGGTTTCGTCGAATAACGCGAACAAAAGAGGGCTGACAAAAGAAGGATGAATTACCCGAGGAAAGATGTGATGCAACAAGACAGTTCAACAGGAAGATTGGTGAGAAGCAAGGTGAGAATGGCAGGCCACATGGTAAGGATGGATACAGACATACTAGTAAAGAGATTGGAAGAGATAGGTGGAAAAACGTCAATTATGCAAGAAAAGGGGAAGCGAACAGCTAAGATCGAAAGACTGCGTGAGGTGGGATATGAGAAGATCGGGGAAGATGAAAGATGGAGAGGGGGCGGCCGATAGAAAAGTATGGAAAAAAACAACAGAAAGAGTGACTTGACAATATTTGACCTGACCTTAACCCATGAACAGCAGTGAACAAAGAGGAAACATTTTCATAAACAATGTATAAATTGCTTATGAGAAAAACCATTATTTCCATAGAACATTTGTTAAATTTTAGCACCTCTCTACAGACATGGTGTTGCGTGATTATGATGCGCCATTTAGAAACCTGGAGTCTATGACAGTGACCTGATTCTCTCCAGAACCTATTTCTCATGACACGCCTATCTCACTGACTGACTTGTCTCACGTGTGACGAAGTTGCCATCATTGTTGACCATGACGCTCCACAACTGGATAGTGGACTGGAAGGTGGCGGCCACCATCCTGTTACAGTTCTCCTGGCCAGTGTTGAGTACCTTGGCATTGCGGACCACCTTATCTATCAAATCCATCAGAAAAGTTACATAGATCTGTAGATCTCCATCAATGAAACAGTTCGCACACCCACACTTTGATATTCTGCAAAGGACAACAATCTATCATATGTATCTGTGTTTGAGCAACATATGCATTTTCCCAGGTGGTCGTATTCATATAAATGACGTACCCTTCTTGAATACAGCATGCTCATAAAAATAAAATATCCTTTGACAAGAAGGATGTACAGTGAAATAATAAATAACATTAAACAAATCAAGCTGGTTACCAAAACAAAAGCCATTACTACTCAGCGCTAATATTGATTTATTAGAACAAATGTAAAAGTTAGTTTCTCAATTTAATGTGACATTCTCCCCTCCCCCACAATTCGTCGTTATAGTTTGTTGCAATGTCTGTTCCACTCATAATCCAATTAATTTCCAAGAGAACCATGACTGGCCTGCTTCCAACGCGATTATGTATACTTATGACACCAACCTGTGCCAACACACAAAGTGGGGATAGGCAAGAGCGATCTGATTGAAGTGACCCTTGATATTGTTCACTCTTGGTTCACCAAAATTGTTCTTGGCTGCCGCAGCACCTGTAAAAAGATTTCAAGTAAAGGTATGTTTATATATAAACAGCACTGTATCCAGTCCTTGGGATTGTTCAACGTGCTTAACAGTTCACCCCATGGCTGACTAGTTCATTCCAACACCTTCTGAACTTCTCTGGGAAGCATTCAGCAATGATACAATTACTGTGCGAAGATTATTCGTTCACATTTCCACACTCGTCTGTACCTGGGTACTCATTTATAGCTGAGTGAACTGTGGTAATGTGGTGGAACAAAATTGACAAAGCTTTGGTACGGCAGCAATTGGATTTGAACACGGGTTCCCTCAGCCGAGTCTGGCGTTTTATCATTGTGTGGTAGAAATATAATGAATAAATATTAATATTTTATCATATTTCGAAGCATAGGCATATTGAAAGAGATGAAACAGTCAAATTGATGAACTTTCTAACTTCACATGAGACAAATTCCCAGCAGATGTTTTAAACATCAACATAGACAAATTCCCAGCAGATGTTTTTATAGTATACACAGCCATTGTCTTAACCAAAACATGTACTTACATCTATTGATTTGCATTTTTAACAAAGAGCAACACTGTTGCCTTTTAACCTTTCATGACTATCGCTTGTCGAGGGAAATCTTCAGAATGGTCTTCGTGCAGTAACTGTGGCATGACTGAGTGCTTCCCAGAGAAGTCGAGATGAAGTTAGAATGAACAGGTGTGGTAGTGGGTGAAGTGTAAAATACTTTGAACAGTACAAAGGACTGGATACGATACGTATCTGTCTGCCTCCCTCCCTGTCTGCTTCCATCCCCGATTACGTATTCCCGACATTACAACATGCATGTGTCGATACAATTAGGATAAATGCTTCCCAGAGAAGTTGCGATACATTTTTATCCAATGTAAGGAGCTGTCCTTTTCTGCCCACATTTAAATCACATTTACAGCAGAACATTGAACGTACACCAACTGATGCGTACTATTATTTTTTGTGTAACCGTGTTGAGAAAATTGCTGTAAACAGAACGATTACGTATCCTCAATAGAACAACACGCATGTGTCGATACAATTGGGATACCAGAATAATTGCGACATAGAAATTGCCCTTCTAAGTGAGGATTACAACGTCATTCAGGGCGTTGACAGGTGTCAATGCGTGGTGCTGCAAAAGATTATCTGACGCAAACAGGACAACGCCGTCCGAGCGCGTGGACAATGCCTGTCTTGGTTCGTTGATTACCTCCGCCAGCACAGACAACAGACCACAAGGGTTCATTCCTGTTTACCAGCCAGCATGCGGGGAATTCTTGCATTTAACGTGTCTTATATAGCAATCCATGCGAAGTTGGTGATTCTTCTTCCAAAAATTGGTATACGGTGTACGGCCTACCATGACTGAAGAATGATCAATTGGAGAAATGTGGAGGAGTGTGCAAGATAGCATTTCGTGTGCTACATCCGTGTTGTCGTGCATGTTATCTGTTTCAACATATGATCAATTGGAGAAATGTGGAGGAGCGTGCAAGATAGCATTTCGTGTGCTACATCCGTGTTGGCGTGCATGTTATCTGTTTCAACATACATTGTATATCTATAGCACACGCTGCGTGCTTCCTGTGGTGTTCTCTGTAAAAGCTGATCTCATCTAGATAGGTAGAAATGCATTGCGTTGACAGCCAGTCGGACGAAATTGGTAAAGAAAGAGATTATTCGAGACAGCTACTAACAAAAGGTGCATTATATTAGGGACTTTTTGACCTACCAGAATGCGGAAGGTTTGTGTATAAACATTATTTGGCTTTGTAGATAAATAATATCTATACTACGGAGTACACATGTTTGATATGGTATTAATTCTGGTACATATTTTATTCATTCTACAAACGATTGATCATTTCATATGGAGTTTTGAATAATGTATTGGGACAGATTACTAATTAGTGACAACTATGTTTTTCTGCTTCTGATGAAATTCATGACTGTGTATTAGTCGCATGAAAATTTGGCTAGACTGTTGCTGGCAAGGAGACGAGACACTTTCTAGGCGTTTTGGCTTATTGTTGGCTAACGTAACTGTTATGTGCATTTGTTCAACAAAGTAACGGCGGTGGGAATTGCTAGATGCATAGATAATAAACAGACATACCAGTTAACACAACTGTTCGATGATACTATTGCCAATATAATAAACCTTTTCCACTTGAAGTGTGTTGTATTCCTAAGACAGGGTTTTGTAGGGTTGTTGATATCAATTACACGGCCAACGTTCTAGTAGACGCCATCTTAGAGTGATCACTTCCGGCGCATGCGCATAATTTTCACCACTAGATCTGCATAATTCAATATCAATAACATAGACTAGCAATATTATTTATGCATGTTATACACTTTGCTGCATTACAACATGAACTATGACATATAAAAAACATTCTAATTAACTAAATTTTTTAATGAGTATTTGTTATGTCAATTAAATGTAAAGTGAACATGTTTCAAGAGTTCACACCATAAATTCACCTAAAAAGGATGTACCTACTATATAAACGGGTAGTCGTTTTGTCATAAGAGGTTGCTAGCTCAACACATAGGGGTTGTCAGTAGTTTGGGTGGAGAACTACATGGTCTGGGGGCCGACAAACCTCTCCCCTGAGAGCTGCTCGAATGCAACTATAAGAGATTCGGTGACTGTGGATTGGTCTCTCCACCGACCGATAGGAGGTGCAACCAAATAGCATGTAATGCTAAGTGTCACTCACGTCATTGGTCTCTTATTTTTTAAACAAAAGAACATCAATCATTACATATTCAGATAAAGGTTATTATTCTCGATTCGCATTAGTTGGTCAATCGGCATCAGTTTTATTGTCATCGTAGCAAACGTCTGTCAATCCGTAATCAATTACATGTCAATTATTATGTTGATGTCCTTCCTTGCATTTTAGTAAATCAATGCTTTCATTACATCATTCTACGTCACTCCCAAAACAAAAAGGCTATATAATATTAGTGTTTTATGGCACTCCAGCGCACATGCAAATTTGTTCTCTTCGAAGAACAGCCAGGTGACACTGTTAAGCTAATGCTTTCCACACGTTTTGATTTTACTCTGCTTCTCTACATGCAATCTAAAGTCTGACACATCAGGAAACGTCTTGCAACATATTGTGCACAACTAATCCATTCAAATAAACATGCAAAATTTACCTCATCAATAATAACAAACTCGGATTTACTTGCATTAACTTTAATGTGGTCTCTGTCATCCCGTGGAAGATTTTGTGGAGAAAATCTCTGATCTAGTTTTGGAAGTGATTTGTATCTCGTGTAGCCAAAATTGCTTAGGTATGTGATCTATTAGTATACATTTAGTGATCCAAGTTGTGACATTGGATAACTGAGCCAAGTAGAGTAGCGTAGAGAGTGAAATACCCTGAGGAACATTACGTGAAGTAGGGAGGGCAGCTGAGAAACAATTCGCTATCTTCATTCTTTTGTATCTATCAGTTAAATATTATGAGAACCAGCTCTGTTCCAGATATGCCACACCATATTGACACACTTTTAACAAGTTGTCCTGTGACCAATGGTATCAAATGCAGCAGATAGCTTCAGCAAGGAAATTGTCTCCTTCCATACACATCCTGGACCCACTACCCAGTGCGTAGATCCGCTCAAGTCTGGTCAATAATAAATTTAACACCTACACATGGTTCACTGAATGGTATAAATTCAGTCAACACTTGATCATGTGCTGTGTCGCCAGAACAGTATGCACTGATTGTCCTTAAACACTTCCAGGAGAAACCATGTGGCAATATCTTTATTTTGTTGGACCCCTGACTGCAACGTTATTTTTTAAATTATATAATAAGTTATAACATTTGCATACATTAAATGTAACAACGGTAACAATAAATGCATTTGTATGTGGGCGTTTTCACGTACAGCTTTTGCCAAAATGAACTTTCCCGCATAGTATTGAAATAATTAATGGTGTAATATTAATTCAGTCTAATTACCATACAATTTTTTAGGCTGAGCGGGATTGAGAGAATTTACATGAAACCGCCAATAATCTGTATATCTGGACAGACGTATTTAAAAACAAAGGCGTTAAAATACGATTAGATGGAACTTGATACGTCTCTTTCATGGTTTCATCAATTATAGCCAAAGCAAATTAATTAATTTTCACCTAAATTAGCTAAGGAAGCTCCAGCACATGATCACAGAACAGAATAAACTAATGAAATCTAAATATATATTCCTCACTCACTTACCATATGCTTCTGGGAAAATCTCAGCTGATGGATGCACAACAACCAACTCACTTCTTCGTGGTAATACCCTACTCACGAGAGATGGAGTCCACAGCTGACCCATTGTGTCTGGAATGATATTAACAGACGTCGTCATTTCATCCTCCCAAAGGCCAATAAATGAATGGGGCAAATTTTCTACAGTTTCTATTAATGCAGGCTGTTACAAACACCATTTACAAATATCTTGTTACACATAGGTGTAAGAAAACCTGTCTAATTAAATAGCTTCCTTTTCTGTCTGAATCAACCAATGGTTCCATTCCAAATATATATATAATTCTAACTCGACCAAACATTACATCTATATTACACATCTGTTGAATAATAGTGGAATGATAGGATGAACATTTGAAGCAGTGTGCCGACGACCATAAAAGGATGAACATTTGCAACAGTAAAAAATACATACCCCTAAAAGCCATCTTGGTGCACCCTGGGGCAAGACAGCCACCCGTATACCTGGTGCAGTTCGGTTAGTTATGTCATGTTTGATAGCCCTGACAGTACATGGCAAAGTCCGTTTAGGTTGCCCAACCATGGCATTTTGTTCTTTTGACTGTCGAGGACATCAAATATACGTCATGTCTGGACGATTCTGATCGAACGCAGCAACAAGTTGAATGTTAAACCTCTAACCATGCATAAAATACCGAAACAAGGAGTTATGTACCATATTGGTTCGTCCATATAAATATGGACGAAACATTGCCTGAATAATATACATACACACATGCAAATATTATGATATTACACAGCCTATAACAGTTGTCAAGTAAAAATGGAGTTAGCACATAAAATATACCTTCCAATTCATAAATTGGTCAAATGTTATAAAAGTGTTATATACGTATTTCCACAGTGACTGGCTGTGGTAGTGTTTGAATGTTTAGCGTCATTGTAAAATTAAAACAAATGCCTCTTTCCTTTGTTTACATGTGATACAATTCAGAAAATAGTAATAAGTTATACTACTCAATATAACCATATAACCAGAATGCATGTAATTCCAAAGCCAATGCCCCGAAAGCGGCGGTGAGCAGAAGAGTTGCACGAGTCATTGTATGTTCGCTGACCCAGTCGCACAACCATGGAATGTACGATTCATATAAGTTATCATCTCTCTGATTTTATACCTACCAATATTATCTGGACAATATCTCATCGTTAACTCCACGGACAATATTCCAGCAATACCGTTGATGAGACAATATCTCTTCAGAGGTATATCATGGATATTGTTCTGCTACCGCATTACACACAGAATGTCTGCAAATTGTCCAATTACTGAAGTTGATTTTCGGCTGTCTTTGCAGATGAAAGCGTATAATTAAATTACAGTTAGTTGATAGTAAGTTAATATATAATCAGTGAACAATGTAATTTGCTGGTTCAGTAACTTGATTAAATGCAAATTTTAGGTGGCTCCTCGAATGTGAATTTTATTTATTTTCCTAAATAACAACATTCTTCTTCTCATGACGTTCGGGCCCAGTCTCACAAAAAAGGGGTGCCCAGTTTTCCAATAAAAAAATCATTACGTAACTTAATCTATAATCTAATTTACTGAAATATATAATTATTGTAATTCTAGATCCTGTCAATGTGACTTACCAAAGTTGTTACTGTGGATATACTGAAGGTGTGGTTCCAACCTCTGTATGGAGATAAACTTGAATGATGCCAAGGCCACTGAGCCGGGCTGTGTTCTGGTCATGCCAAGGAATCAGGTCACGTTCCACGTATGTACATATTTGTACTCAGAGCACATTGCAAACACACCAGTGAGTTGCAGTGGTTCACTTTCCATTATTCAAGGACCTGATACTGATAAGCCGCGTCATATCAAACAAAAGCTGATATGATCATAATCAATGCTTCAATTTGGATTACTTGAAAAGGAAACCAAACTTTTATTTCTATATTTTATATAACTGAGGATGTCACAGTATATGTAATTGATGGCCCACTAAAAATCAACCCATAAACGTGGCATGGCCACTATCATAAAATAAAGCTTTTCCATGTATATTTGAATATTTTCCATAGAAATATACTTGAGAATTGGACCTACCAGAGACACAATGCTTCGTTGACAACATCACCTTGGTGATGGGATTGGCGTGTACAGAGAACATCTGGAAGAACTGTGGCCCTGTCCAACTGACTCTGGTTGCTGCAGAATCACCTGCGCAGCTCCCAAAATTGTCCAGTAGGATATTTCAATACATTTCCCTCTCAGGGCTGAAAACAGACAAGCAATGTACAATACCAAAACAGCCCTGCTTCAAAGGAGCAACTTGCACATTAGCGTAACAAATATAATCAACACATCTAAATGAGACGTTAGTCTTAAATGTAGTTTCTATGATTTAGTCTGAATTCATAACTTTTAGTTCTAACATTCTAGTCAAATGTAGCAAGCAGGGAGACTCGCCCGATGTGGGGGCGAGATAGACACTGAGAGTTGTAACACGGTCCCTACTATGGTATCTCTCCTTCATACCCAGCGGGAACTTCTGCATGTCTGTAGGTACGACGTAGAAGACTACAGCATGCTCATAAAAATCAAATATCCTTTGACAAGAAGGATGTAGAGTGAAAGTATCAATAAAAACATTTTACAAATCATTCTGGTTACCAAAACATAACACCCCCTGGCTGACCTATTCATTCCAACACCTTTTGTACTGCTCTGGGAAGCATTCAGCAATGCTGCAATTACTGTGCAACGATTTTTCGTTCACATTTCCACACTTGTCTGTACCCGTGTACTCATTTACAGCTGGGTGAACTGTGGTAATGTGGGGGAACAAAATTGTCAAAGCTTTGATACGGCAGCAATTGGATTTGAACCCGGGTTCCGTCAGCCAAGTCTGGCGTTCTACTATTGTGTGGTAGAAATATAATGAATAAATATTTTTTCATATTGCGAAGCATAAGCATATTGAAAGAGATGAGTCAACCAAATGTATGAAGTTTGTAACTTCTCATGAGTACACACATAGACAAATTCCCATCAGATGTTTGTATAGTGTATATAGCCATTGCCATAACCAAAACATGTACTTACATCTACTGATTTGCATCTTTAATAAATGGCTAACGATTGTCGAGGGAAATCTTCAGTTGATACACTTTGGAAACATCCTGCCACAGCTGTCATTGCCACTGTTGTTATTGACATTTGGGCATTGCCACTGTCATCAATGTCACATCTGTCAATAATACTGCTGCTGTCAATAATACTGCTGCTATCAATAATACTGCTGCTGTTTACTAACACAATGCGCTGCCATCCGAATCCACCCCAACAGTGCCAACACAGCACAAGGGGTCATTTGTCTGCATTGTTTAATATGTTTCAATGAACAGGTAAATATGTGAAGCCATCAACCTACAGACGAGATGGTATTTTCATATTGCATAAACAACAGCTCACGCATTGACCAGTTGACATACAGAGCACTTTTAAAGAGCACCTTGTGAAAGTGGATTCATAAGTCAGACAACGATTTCATAACCTGTTGAAGATAATTCTCACTTCAGAGAACTTTATTTTAATGGCATATTGTGAACTTGAGAAAGAGAATCTAAGAATAATAAATATTCAAATAATTGCGCATGCATTTGATCGTACAATTGAGAATTTGATAAATCAAATATTTGTGGGTCGCATGCAAATGCTGGAATGCTGGAAGGATTGACTCCTGATGGCACGTCAATAGGGAGGGAGGGAGAGAGGGCGGGAGGGAGAGAGGGAGAAAGGGGGAGAAGGGGAGAGGGCGAGAGCGGGAGAGGGAGAGAGGGAGAGAGGGGAGAGGGGGTGAGGGGGAAGGAGAGGGAGAGGGGTAGAGGGAGAGAGGAAGATAGGGGAGAGGGGGAGAGGGGGAGAGAAGGGGAGAAGGGTAGAGGGGGAGAAGTGGAGGGAGGGAGGAAGGGAGGGAGGACGGGGAGGTAGGAGGGAGGGAGGGAGGAAGGGGAAGGAGGGGAGGGAGAGGGAAATTGAGAGGGGCATTGAGAGGGAGAGGGAGAGAATACGACATTGTGGTTCTGTAATTCCAACACGCCGCTAACTTTGTATATCACCAGAGCGACTTCGCGATAATCTGGCGCTAAGTTTGCAGGCAACTGTTGAAACACGCCGAGGACGAGTGGAGATTGCGTCTCTACGTCGGCGATCGCGACGACGTCGGCGCCTCGAAAATAGGAGGCTTCGACAACGGCGACAATGTGGTCGTATGTTTGATGCGACAGTTCATCTACGAACGAACTACATGACGACGGCGCTCGGCAGCATCAAACCGCTGCCCAAGTACATATTTGTCTTGCTCGACGTCATCCAATCTTCATCCATTCCCCCACGTCTGCAGCAACTGCTCTTACAAGACTCTGCCTCCATCAAGGTCAAGTAAAGCACTGATGCACGACTCCGACGTCTCTTTGATGCGATGCCAATGCTAGTTTCGTTCCAGGACACACGTTAGATGATATAAACAGTATAACACACAATCAATCTTTGATATAGCATTCAACGCTCCCCATCATAGACACCGCGTGCGATACAAAGTGTTGACTTCGTACCAGGATACACGTGTGTAACAAACACTGATACGCAGACACGCCCCCTGCCGACGTTTAATAAAAGACACATGACGTGATCTGAGCTGGTACGCGCATTGAGCTATAGAGGCCTATGTTGCAACATTTGTTTTTGCGCGGTTTATTATTTTACTTTTCGTACTAGTGTTAGCAGTAAGATGTGCGCATGAGGAAGCTACAGCGTGGTGCGAACAATGGCCACATTAAATATTGCTAAACACTTGTACTTGTCTGCTTTAACAAACAAACGGCACATATCCCTCCCGCGTTACTTCCTCTCCCTCTCTCGCTTTTCTCTGACCCCTCGCGTCTCCTTCTCTCCCATCGAATGGGGCGTGATAACGTTCTAGATAGAACGTCAGGCTCCCAGTCGTGAAAACCCTAGTTTGAACCGTCCTGCCGCCGTTTCGAAGCGTTGGCAATTTGTTTCACCGAACGTTGCCACACCTCATTCGTTTGTATAAATGAGTACCTGGCTATATGCAGTGATTAGAGGTGCGAATGGTCTTCGTGCAGTAACTGCAGCATGACTGAGTGTTTCCCAGAGAAGTCGAGATGGAGTTGGAATGAACAGGTGTGCTTGGGGGTGAAGTGTAAAACACTTCGAACAATACAAAGGACTGGATACAATGAACATAATCTGTCTGCCTCACTCCCTGTCTGCTTCCATCCCCGATTACGTATTCTCGACATTACAATATGCATGTGTCGATACAATTATAATAGTTACTTCCAGGAGAAGTTGCGATAGATTTTTAACGAACATTTATGAGAGTTTTTTTTAAGTGTAAAGCACTTTGAACAATCCCAAGGACTGGATACCAAGAGGGTAATTTTCCTGCCTGTCTGCGTGCCTTCCACCTGTCTGCTACCATCCCCGCCTACCTCCCTCATGCATGCGTGTGTGCGTGGGAGTCCATTGTAAGGGGCTGTCCTTTTCTGCCCACATTTAAGTCACATTTACAACAGAACACTGAACGTACACCAACAGACGCGTACTATTATTTTTTTGTGTAACCGTTTTGAGAAAATTGCTGTAAACAGAACGATTACGTATCCTCAATAGAACACCACGCATCTGTCGATACAATTAGGATACCAGAATAATTGCGACGTAGAAATTGCCCTTCTAAGTGAGGATTACAACGTCATTCAGGGCGGTGACAGGGGTCAAGGCGTGGCATTTTTCTTCAAATAACAGGCGGGTCCAGACTAACAACAAAGAGGTACCCAGTTTTCCAATAAAACATCAAGAATAGCAACAATAGTTATCCATATTTCCACACAGACAGCACTTTCTAGAAAACAGCACAATTAAAGGTTCATACAATATTTTTTCTTTACTGAAGATATACTGAAGGTGTGGTTCCAAGTTATCTATGGATATGACTTTAAATGATGCCAAGGGCATCAAGATAGGCTGTGTGCTGTTCATGTCATGGAAATTAGCTTGTGTGCTGATCATGTCATGAAAATTAGCTGTGTCCTAACCGTATCCATCGAGACTTATATAACTTTAGTTATATTCATAATCAATGCTTCAATTTGGATTACTTGAAAAGACAACCAAGCTTTCAATTGTATATTTGATCTTAAGTTACATATTTATTTATCTGTTTTGTCACTGTTATAAGGCAAAGCATGCTAATCATTATGACAAGTAAATATAAAGCTTCAGTTATTTTTAAGTATTACTACGGACATGGGTATATCAAGGACACCTTGGCTATACAGTGACTTTATCTTGCCGTATTTGCAACATATTTATGAAATACAGATCAGAGTTTCATTCAAAAGATGACAATTAAAATATAATGAAACAACATCCTTATAGAAATATTTGCATAACATTTCATTTGTCCATATACTTATATAAAAAATTATCTCCGCTGTGAACCCCCCCTAGAGATCACTGATTGGCCGTCACGAGGAGCCTTACCGGCCAGTTCTGTGTCATGGCATGCCACACCACGACATTGCCTGCCCTGTTGAGTGCAGCCACCGTGAGATATACCAGCAACTTCTGACCTTGCCTGTCATACTGAATGGAGCCAATGTGAGCGAAAAAACCTGCCACGGTGAGAGATTTACCTGCAAGTTCTTTCATTGTATGCCACACCCCGACCTTGCATGTCGTACTGAGTCCAGCAATCATGAGATATTTAATTGCCAGTTCAGTGTCATGGTGTGCCACACCCTGACCTTGCCTGTCTTACTGAGTGCTGCGAGTTGATTGCCAATGAAGAACAGGTTGTTGATGACAATATACATATGGAACTTACCTGCAAGGGGAGAGAACACTTTTATTCAGTGAAGTAGCACGACGTTTTCACCTTACACTAAGCAAATATTTTAATAAAACATTTGTTTATGGACCTGCTAAAAGGAGATATTTAATCCACATAAAAGTACCTCGGTCTGAATGCATCAGTTTAGTCGATTGGATTAAAAAATTCAATTCAAATTAATTGTAACTCTATACAATAAGAACAAATACAAAGCAGAGCGAAGTCTTATCTAATCGCATAAAGTGAACAATAGGGGAAGAACAATATATAATGTTGCACTCCCTTTTAGTTTCATCAACTACAGTTTTGAGCTATGGGTGGTTAGGAACATTTGTGTATGACGAAATAGATGTGTACTTAGCAGAGACCAAAAACCACATAAAACTGCACGTGCAGTAATGTTACAGGAACTAGTTGCCCACGCAACCAAATTACACAGTCGTTGTCCACACGCTCTCTTCATTATAGGGGCAATGTTAGCATACATTGTTAGCCTACTTCATTATAGGGGCTGCCTCTGTGAAGTTACAGAGGCAGTATGCGAAACGAAGGAAGCCTGGAAAGAAATAAAGAAGAACAAGGAGAGAGGAAATCAACCGGATTCAATGATATACACATATACGGGCAGGTGAATACAGCGGTAAACGGAGCTGTTGTTAGGTGAGGATAGATATGGAAGTAGACGTATATAGCAAACTAGACGAGGATGGTGCAAAAAGGATGATCAAGGATATAAATGGGAAGTTAGTGACAGAAAAAGAGGTAGTGCTGAAGGTATGAGAAAGCTACTCCAAGGAGGTATTGAACAAGGAAGGAAATAACAACGATGAGGAATAACCAATGGATGTAGAGGGGAAAGAGAAGTTAACTGGTATTACGGATACAGAGATGCAAACCGGGATGAAAGGGATGAAGAAGGGAAGAGCACCTGGTAGCGATGATATGCATGTGGAGATGGTAATGGCAGCGGGGGAGAGTGAAATCAGCTGGACAAAGAGGCTGCTGAATACATGTATGAGGAAAGGTAAAGGACCAGAGGAATGGTGAACAGAGCTAATTGTCCCAATATGGTAGAAGAAGGGAGATGTGCAATACCCTGGGAAATACAGAGGCATCACATTTCTAAGTCACATCATATTATGAAGCTGCTAGAGAGGACCCTGGATGGCAAGATCCGAAAGAGAGTAGAGCAAGAATTATGGGAAGAACAACAGCGATTCAGAAAGGGAAAATGAGGACTGATGGGATGTTTGCATTAAGACAGCTGGTAGAGAAGAGGTTTGAGGTGCAAGGGAGAATGGTAGTGGGATTTGTGGACCTTCTCGGGAAGATGGTGTATGCAGATGACTTGGTCATAATAGCAGAGAGCAAACAAGAACTACAGGAAGTGTTGGAGGAATAGAAGGGGGTGTTCAAGAAGCACGGAATGAGAATGAGCCTGGAGAAGACAGAAGTGATGTGGGTTGGACACCAAAGAGAGGAGCTGACCATCATTTTGGACAGTAAGGAGATCAAGCAAGTAGATAGCTTTGTTTACCATGGATGAAAGTTTACGGAGTATGGGCATTCTGACGTAGATGTGAGACGTCGCATACAACCGGGAGCGAATGCTTGGAGAAACGCAGGGGGAGTCATGTTGGACTGAAACGTTTTGAAAAAGCTGAAAGGGAAATTCTTGAGTATGTGTGTTACACCGGCATGCCTGTATGATCTGGAGACAGTGGCGTTGACAGAACAGCAACAACCGCTGCTGCAAGTTTGTGAGAACAACTGGGTTCGTCGAATATAAAGAACAAAGAGGGTGGACAAAAGAAGGATGAACGACCCGAGGAAAGAGGTTGGGATTCAATGCAGCCTAACAAGATGATTGTCGAGAAGCAATGTGAGAATGGCAGGCCACTTGGTAAGGATGAATGGAGGTAAACTAGCAAAGAGAGCAGAGGTGAAAAAAACATCAACAATTCAAGGGGAGGCCACAGCAAATATAGGAGGACTGTTTGAGGCGGGATATGAGAAGATCGGAGGAAGATGAGAGATGGAGAGAGGGAGCGGCCTTTAGAAAACTAAGAAAAGAAACAACAGAAAGAGGGGCTCGACAATACTTCACCTGACCCTCAACCCTGTACAGCGGTGAACAAGAAGGAAGAGCGCCATTAGCTTGGTAAATAGTTATGTTTAATAAATGCAAGGAAGTGGTCAACATTTTCATAAATAGTTTATAAACTGCTTATGAGAAACAACATTTCTATACAAAGTTTGCCAACTTTTAGCATCCCTCTACAAACATGGTGTTGTGTGACTATGGTGCACCATTTACACACATGATGCCTATGACAGTGATATGATTCTCCTCAGAGCCCTTTTCGCCTGACATACCTATCTCACTGACTGACCTATCGCATGCGTGACGAGGCCGCCATCATTGCTGATCATGACGCTCCACAACTGGATGGTGGCGTGGAAGGCGGCGGTCACTATTCTGTTACAGAGATGCCAGCGTGCAGAGTCCTTCATCCTGTCTCACACAAACACACAAGTTACACAGAACTGTTTCAATGACACATATCACACAAACACTTTGGTATTCTGCTGAGGAAAATTACAGAATCAACCAATTATATTTATCTCTGTTTTAGCAATACCCATTTTACCAGATGGTTGTACTCGTATATAAATGACGTACTCTTCTTGACGACAGCATGCTTATCAATATAAATGTATCCCTTGACAAGAAGGATGAACAGGGAAAGGAAAAGTAACAACATCACAAAATTCAAGCAGGTTACCAAAAACAAAAGCCATTACCATTCAGCACCAATACTGATTTATTAGAACACCTATAAAAGTGATTGTTTTAATCTAATGTGACATTTTCCCCCCTCCCCACCATTCATCATTACAGTTTTTGTAATATCTGTTTCAGTCATGAATCCTATGTATTTCCAAGAGGATCATGACTGGTTTGCTTGCAAGGCGGTTATGTTTAGTTATGTGTCACGGATTTCGGTGGTGGTCCATGCAGAACCAGGGGCGGGCCGTACTTAGGCTAAGCTCAACATATGAGTGTAAGAAATTTCCACAAATGAAAAACAACACCAAAGTAATCAACATGAATATGTTTACAATTAATCAAAACCTAACTGAAATTGTGCAAATGAAATAATAGACATCAGTGTTAATAAATTCGTCACAAGCAGAAAGGCGTATTTCACACTGATAATACAATGTTCCGAAAACAAACAAAAAATAGTCACAGAAGCATGCCTTGTGACGCATAAAGTCAACAATACCCTTGGCGCATTCTGCTGGGTTGAGTAGAACGATAACAGATGTGGCCGTCGGTCGCATAATCTCACCGGCAGCAGAATACGTTCGACCGCAGTGATGTCGACGTTGTTGTCGGCTGGACGATAGTAAGCCAGATGTCAATAGATCGTGGAGAGGGCGATGTTTCGTGACGACGTCTGACACGGACGCTCTGATGTCACGCACGGGGAAGACAGTTGAATGCTCAGCTGGACGTACAGTATGTCAGCCCGGCAATATGTCGTGGAGACGGCTAACGTGTCGTGCCGACAGCTCGTGCGGACGCACTGGTGTCGCGCGCGCGGGGAAGGCAGTTGAACAGTCAGCTGAACGCTCTGTAAGTCGGCCGTCAACATGACGTGGAGACAACGAACCTGTCGTGGACGGTTCCATTACGTTGATACCCCTTTTAATATAATGTACCACGCCAAAAGCGAAAACATCATGGGTACAATTATTGCATAACCTGTTCATGCCCCATTCCTAACAATAAACTTCCAATGTGGGCTCCCACACCACACTTGGATACTATTATTGCATAACTTGTTGATGCAATCCGTCTATATACACTCTAACATTTACCTCACCATATCCAGGAAAATAGTTCATATAATAGCAATTCGTAGAAATTTGACATTATGACACCCACCTGTGTAAACACACAAAGTGGGGATAGGCAACAGCGATCCGACTGAAGTGATCCTTGATACTGTTTACTCTAGGTCCACCAAAATTGTTTTTGGCTACCGCAACACTTGTAAAAAGACCTCAAATAAAGGTACGTTGTTATACAGCATGCTATCCAGTCCTTGGGATTGTTCAACGTGCTTACCATCGAGGTACCGAGATTAATGGTGATAACACAAGTCACAATACAATGTTGATATAGGACTTCCAATCATTAATAATCGCACGTGCCCATTACATTATATGCGCACATAGGCTTAGGTTGTTAGTCTTGATATCGAAAAAAAAATTTATAACCTACTGCCATGATTTGGCATGTACCAACTACAAATCAGCATAACTAAATAGATTACTGTAATTGTATTTAGTCTGAAAAATAAAATGATACTCTGTAATAAATAATATATCCGTATAACATGGATAGGTTATATTAATAAAATACATTCATGTTGTTTATAAAGAAATTATAACAATACTGTCATAGTGCCATGGAAACTGGATACATAGGTTCACGCTACTTGAAGGTGTGCAAGTGTGCAAGTACCAGACAATGCTTACGTCATTTGACGCAGCAGTGTCTCGGGAATGTTCACAGGAGTTACGTAACACAGGCTTCAAACACGGCGCACCTTGAAACATGCTGCCTGTTTACTTCGTACTTGATGGACAACACCCTGAGTGTCTTTGTACAAGATATTCATATTGAAAGACCAACAGTCAGAAATCAGTTAATTTTTTCCAAGTTCATACAGAAGTTCAGAACGAGTTTTCGTGAGGTCTTCATTCACAAATAAACGAAGGCTTAGACCCGAGGCTGTATTGTGCTGTTTTAGGTTGATTCGAGCTCTGTATATAGCGTCACTCCGACGTTCGCTATTTAATGTAATAATTGTAGTGCGTGGTCGCCCGCCATCCGTTTTAGGGCGGCCAATTCTGTGCGCTCGCTCAATCTCGTGAGACTGCAGGACTGTGGTTAACTTCATATGATCATTGACAATGTCTAGGATTGCATTTTCAATTTCACCAATACCTACTAACAACAAAAGAGGTGCCCAGTTTTCCAATAAAACACCAAGAATAGCAACTATAGTTAAAAAAAATTTTTTTTTATTACGTAACTTTCTAGAAAAAAGCACAATTGAAGGTATGTAAAAAATATTTTTTTATTACGTAACATTATATATATATATTGATTAATTTACTTAAATATATAATGCTTGTAATTAAAGATCCTCTCAATGTGACTTACCAAAGCCATTACTGTGGATATACTGAAGGTGTGCTTCCGCGTTCTCTATGGAGATGACCTTGAATGATGCCAAGGGCATCAAGCCAGGCTGTGTGCTGATCATGTCATGGAAATTAGCTGTGTCCTAACCGTATCCATCCAGATAATATGACTTTAGCTGTAATCATAATCAATGCTTCAATTTAGATTATTTGAAAAGAAAATGTAGCTTTCTCTTGTATATTTTATCTTAAGAGTGCATAAACGCTACAAAAGTGACATGGTTATCATCATTAAAAAATAGCAACAACACGCTTTTTCAATGCCCCTACTAATATTTTCTTATTTTCTAGCATAAAAAACATGCACACTGTGTTTTATTTATCTGTTTTGTGTCACTGTTATAAGGCAAAGCATGTTAATCGTGATGACAAGAAAATATAAAGCTTTAGTTATTTTTAATTATTACTACGAATATGGGTATATCAAGGACACAATAGCTATACAGTGACCTTAATACACAAATCTCAACAACTGCTGTTTTTGCAAGATATTTATGAAATACACATCACAGTTTCATTGAAAAGATGACAATTAAAATATGATGAAACAACATCCTCATAGAAAAAGCGAATTGCTGGTGCAATTTTGCACAACATTTCATTTGTCCATATACTTATACAAAACTATCTCCGCTGCGACCCCCCACAGACCACTGATTGGCCGTCACGAGGAGCCTTACCTGCCAGTTCTGTGTCATGGCATGGCACACCCCGACCTTACCTGCCCTGTTAAGTACAGCCACCGTGTGATTTACCTGCCAGTTCTGTGTCATGGCATGCCATACCCCGACCTTGCCTGTCACATTGAATGGAGCCAATGTGAGCGAAAAACCTTCCACGGTGAGAGATTTACCTGCAAGTTTTTTCATTGTATGCCACACCCCGACCTTGCATGTCGTACTGAGTCCAGCAATCATGAGATATTTAATTGCCAGTTCAGTGTCATGGTGTGCCACACCCTGACCTTGCCTGTCTTACTGAGTGCTGCGAGTTGATTGCCAATGAAGAACAGGTTGTTGATGACAATATACATATGGAACTTGCCTGCAAGGGGAGAGAACACTTTTATTCAGTGAAGTAGCACGACGTTTTCACCTTACACTAAGCAAAAATTTTAATAAAACAGTTGTTTATGGACCTGCTAAATGGAGATATTTAATCCACATAAAAGTACCTCGGTCTGAATGAATCAATTTAGTCGACTGGACTAAAAAATTCAATTCAAATTTATTGTAACTCTATACAATAAGGACAAATACAAAGCAGAGCGAAGTCCTATCTAATCGCATAAAGCGAACAATAGGGGAAGAACAATATATAATGTTGTACTCCCTTTTAGTTTCATCAACTACAGTTTTGAGCTATGGGCGGTTTGGAACAATTGTTCTTGGCGAAATATATTTATACTTAGCAGAGACCGAAAACCACATAAAACTGCAACAATTATGTCCAAACCAACGTGTTATTTTATGACAATTTTGAACTGACGTACGTCGCCTCTAAATAACATGCTAACAGAGGTTCAGCCCGTGAAACATGTAAGTGGACGTGGACGTGGACGTGTAGCTAGCGGCCCGTACGCTTACATTTTAATATCTACACATTCGCCTGTATTTCATTCCTTAGACCTTGATATAATCCCATTCCTTCTACGAGAGAAGAAGGAACATTCCAGAAATGTTCCTGCATTATCAAACAGCACAATTGAAACACAGTTTCGTCACAGGGATGGAACTTTTGCGTACACATTCCTCTTGGCAGGCGGCGATGCGTTGCTGGTTGACTTCTCAGAGTTCTTTCTGAACACCGTAAATATGCGGTAGGTGAAACATAACTATTGGCTTTCCACTTGGAGACACTTGCGTTCGTGATGGTCTAATAACGTGGATGTACCAAATATGGACCATGCTATCAAGTTCTTCTTAGAAGAGAGAGAAAGATAGAGAAATTGGGAAAAAATAACAATATACGAAGATACTATTATAACGTACCATAGGCCTGCAAACTACAATAAATAACGTGCAAAACTATGACTTCTGATAAGC
>BSQZ01000003.1:9387500-9732500 GCA_033239005.1 Lamellibrachia satsuma | reverse complement strand
GGGCCGGAACATACAAAGGTCAACATGTCAACTGGCCACGTTCACGGAGATTTTGTATTATCAAAGCACTACAAAAAGCGCTTTTTCCGCAGGAAATTCCCGATAAACTTGATTCACTAACCACACAAGTTGAACAGTTTAAACAAGTCATATAAAGAAAATATGATCGAATAACTAGAAAAAAGAGTCGATTCGGCGAAATCTGCCAATGATTAACTAGAACAATGCAGTCGTAGACCTAACCTTAGGTTTGAAGGAATGTCAGAGGCAGTGGGGGCTGCGGAGATTGAAAATGAACTGATCTGCATCATGATGACAAAATGAAAAAGACACCCAGGAGGCTCATAGAATTGAGCGCGCGCATCGAATCGACCGCCAAGTTCCCGAGGGACGCACCCCCCCGTGAAAGACCAAAATATAAAAATTCGTCAAATCCACATTAAGCTAGACCTGTGCTTCTAGATCTCGGCGGCCCGCGCTTGAATAATGGCAGAGGTGATACATGTGTGGTCTGCCGGCCGTCGTCTACTGCGTTGCGTTAACCAAAACTGTCATCGTCACTCTCGCAATGGGATTGGTAAGAAACGTTATCAAACTACAAACTTTGATTCACAAATGCTGAATTATCTCGTTGCCTACTGTGATGCTAGGTAGCATAATTTAACACTGCCTCCATGCGGGTTCGTTACACTCACAAGGGGATTAACTTGTTACGATATCGAACTACGAATGTTTTAATTTGTTTTGATGCCGCTGAACAGGACTGGAACATAGACGTACAAATGCTGCTATGCGGTCACAAAATGTATCTATTTGTTGTGGTAAACTACATTGTATGACCGTGACAATGTAAATGTAATGTGAACATCGCTTTATTACGAATATCATTATTGCATGTATTGTGTTTTAAAACAAACTTAATTTATTATGATGAATTACTATTTTTTTACCGTACCATTTAATTATACTGGCTGCACTTATGATATGCACATGTTAAGTTACAATTTCTACAACTTAATTTCCTAATTAAAATGGTGCTAACTTTAGTATTATATAAGTGAAAGAAACAAGCAGAGTTTGTCATATCATAGGATTAAATCAAAGTCGCTAAATATAATTAGTTAATTAATGTTCTCCTTTTTAATGCAAACGTTAGTAAGAATACAGCAATATGCAGTTCGTTTAAGTTCCCTACGCAGCCAACTTTGCTAAAGAAATAGCTCGTGGAAATAAAGCTTTCAAACTTCAGGCGCCGAAGCACAAACTTGTTCCGACCGCCACTTGGAGAAGATGACAGCCCTGGGTTATCCTGGTACTAAAACATCTTTGACAGAGGATGATGTGCCAACAGTATTCCCAGTAGTTGACCGTGCCGTGCACTGTCAGACAGGCACCTGCGGCGAAAGAACCTTTGCCAAACAACTAGCAGCACACGTGTGTAGCAGTCTACCAGTCAGCCTCAGGGACATTGATAACACTACCACCTTCAATCGATCTCGTTGCTACAGTTCACTCAGCTTTAAATGAGTACCTTGCTACAAACAGTGGTGGATATGTGAATGAATAGTCTTCGAGCAGTTATTGCAGCATGGCTGAATGCTTCCTTTACAAGTCGAGATGGCGTTGGATTGAACAGGTCTGGCAAGGGGTGGAGTGTAAAGCACTTCCGTGCATCTAGTACCTGTCCTAATTACTGGGTACCGCGCTACCATAATATAAACATGCACGTACACATGCATCATACATCCATCTATACAAGCATACACACACACGCACGCACGCACGCACGCACGCACGCACGCACGCACGCACGCACGCACGCACGCACGCACGCACGCACGCACGCACGCACGCACGCACGCACGCACGCACGCACGCAATCACGCACGCACGCACGCACGCACGCACGCACGCACTTCATATGCGCAGGGTTAAGATTACTATTCCGTCGCCAAAGAGATAGCATTTAGTGCGGTTTGCGGCAAGAACTCTTGCCCTGAAAGAACGCGCTACCGTTCACTCGCGGCTGTCAATCATCGGTCACGTGAAAGAACTCGCTACCGTTCACTCGCGGCTGTCAATCATCGGTCACGTGAACAGAGCAAAACAGGAAAGCCCAAATACACCCATCACAAACTGAATCTGGGCCAATATAATGAAGTTTTACGTCACAAATACTAAAAGCAGTAGTTTGAAACTCTGTTATCAGTTATTGAATACATGTAACAATTAGTGCATATCCAGTTAGCCAGACAAAGGGTTATTCGTCTGTACTACAGGTTGGCAGGCCCGTGGTCATGCGCAGTAGATGTTTACATGTTAAACTCCGCCTACTTGGTAAGATATACAGGCTCTTGTGTAATTGCTGCATGCTATGAATTTCTAATATTATGAATTTATAACAAACTATCATAATCGTCATAATTGTCACGATCCGTGGGATTAGTTGTCGTAAGTTGAACTTAACAAAAACAAGCGCACATGTTTTTGTAATCAAAATAAAATTGCACAATACCAATTAATCGTTACAGCTATAAACCATACTAAAACACGAACACAATCTCTGTGAAATGCAGTATCAAAGTTTAAAAAGAACCGAGCGATTAATGTATTAATGTGTTCTTCGCATACGTGTCCATTCTTCATTATCGCCCAGGCACGTTATATGCCGCGTGTTGGCTTTTAAAATATACTGCATAGGAGGAAACATTGTCTTAGTATTTAGAAACTACCGAGCACAGTGGTACACCACTACATTGCTTAAAGCATAAACATGTATACTATTCCAATGAAATAATTATGTGGATGGGACATGTCAACTGACATTTAATTAAGCATTTGAATCACACCCTTCTGAAAGTGTTTCAAATAAAAAGCCCACAGCCCCAGGCGAGCTGATTAGCTTAACTTAACAACTCTAGATAATGCTGTAGTTGGTCACATTTTAAACAGAATGTTTACATTAGAATGCTGCACACGAGCACAGAGGCCAAACTATAAGAACATTAACCGGCTGAAAATAATACACACATGAGCAACTAAGCTTATCCCAGACGTTCAATGTTTTACCTACGGAAGCGTATTGTTGCCATGTATAGAAGGAAATAAAAAGTCGAAATTTCGACTTTCTAAAAAAAATGAAACTTTAAACGTTCAAGTCACCTGGCCCAAGTTACTAAATTAGCATATTTGTGAGGGCTTTCGGCCATGACCCCCTTGGCTTAAAAGTTTCGTTTTTCCCAATGTCACATGTTGTTTCACCACACTGCAGCAGGGTAAACAAATGGGTGACAAAGCTTGCCCCCCCCAATCTCCCTATATTTTGCGAGATCCTAGAAACACCAAGATTAACGCGTGTTCACTGGAAAATGTATAAGGTTATATAATGTTCTTCATATTAATATAAACGTTTTCTTCGCTTTTTTGACGTCATCTTTTTACAATGACGTCCGTGCGTGGACATTTCAGAACATTTTCCCATGACGTCCACTTACGAACGTTTTGGAACGTTTTACAATGACGTCCGTGCTCAGAAGTCATAGTAACACGCTATTCATAAAGTAAGCTATGTTATGCCTTTTTGAGACCCCCACCCCACCCCTTAACAAATTACTAATCTCTCATCACAACCAGTCGTAACACGAGATGATCTTTGCGCGTCCCTCTTCATGATAATGCTTAATGTGTCTGGAATGTAGCGCCTCTGAGCTGAGGTTCCCGAGGACACAGTCGCTACAGACGTTTTTACTATTATTAGTATTCTTATTTATTATTCAAATATCAATCTTGCAGGAATATTGCAGTTTATTATTTTCAAATTATATAAAGCACAATATGTCAAATATTCATTAAGAAATGGTAAAACTATTTATTTTTTGTAATTTATCAAATCACGGGAAACCATATTTTAGCTTAATTTCGACAATCTTCAATATTTGTCACATAGGTGTAATGCTCCCTTGTTATATGCACCGTATACGAAATGTCATATTAGTTTGAACTAGAGGAATGCATAAGTTTGAGACAGTTTTACTATTACACCTTGTCTTTATTACATCCGCTGCAGGGGGGGGGGCAGAACCCGGATGACAGCGTAGGAATATCAATTCATCATGAACATCACAACAACATGTAAATCAACACATCTCCCTTTTTACGCTTTATAATCTCGATAGATTAGAAAATATAGAAGTCCCGGATCAGAATAATAGAGTTCATATGTCCTAGGTATTATGACAAGTCACAGCTACAAATCAAGTCGCACAGGAGCCTTCCGGACTCGCTCAGAGCGTCGTCGCACTGGTGAAGACGACACAGACGAGGTGTGCTCCGACAGCTCCGTGACCTCGTCGATCTCTTCGCGTTGTCTGGACGAGTTACGAACTCTGTGTGAGATGGCTTAAACGTTTCTCGCGTTGTCTGGCAGAGTTACGAACTCTGTGCGAGATGGCTTAAACGTTTCTCGCGTTGTCTAACAGAGTTACGAACTCTGTGCGAAATGGCTTAAACGTTTCTCGGGTTGTCTGGCAGAGTTACGAACTCTGTGCGAGATGCTTAAACGTTTCTCGCGTTGTCTGGCAGAGTAACGAACTCTGTGCGAGATGCTTAAACGTTTCTGTCGTTGTCTGGCACAGTTACGAACTCTGTGCGAGATGCTTAAACGTTTCTCGCGTTGTCTGGCAGAGTTATGAACTCTGTGCGAGATGCTTAAACGTTTCTCGCGTTGGCGGCTAATGTTGTCGGTTGCGGCGCATGCGGCGTCCATCCTCACTGGACGTCACACGAGCGAGGTCCGCTGAGGCCTACTACTCCTGCGTGCTCCGACCATCTTCGTCGTCTTGGATCCTTCACACGCACCGTGTCGTCCATCCTCACACTGGACGTCACACGAGCGAGGTCCACTGAGGCCTACTACTCCTGCGTGCTCCGACCATCTTCGTCGTCTTGGATCCTTCACACGCACCGTGTCGTCCATCCTCACACTGGACGTCACACGAGCGAGGTCCACTGAGGCCTACTACTCCTGCGTGCTCCGACCATCTTCGTCGTCTTGGATCCTTCACACGCACCGTGTCGTCCATCCTCACATTGGACGTCACACGAGCGAGGTCCACTGAGGCCTACTACTCCTGCGTGCTCCGACCATCTTCGTCGTCTTGGATCCTTCACACGCACCGTGTCGTTTGGGTGTAACACCTTCAGTAGTCTCCCACGATCGTGTGGTGCCGATTTCCTGGTGTATGTCTTACATCGGTATGGCAGACTCGTTCTGATCTTTCTGCCAAACAGTAGCTCGGCCGGAGACTTTCCACAGTCGAGGGGTGAAGAGGGATACGCAAGCAAGGCGAAGTAGGCATCCCCTCCTCTGTCGGCTCCCTTCCGGTGTAAGCGCTTCACGATCTTCACACCATTTTCTGCAAGTCCGTTTGACTGTGGATAATAAGGGCTCGACAGCTTGTGTTCGATGCCCCAGGTGAATTGTCTGAACTTCTCACTGACAAACTGCGGGCCCCCATCCGAAATACACTCCGATGGAATTCCATATCGTGAGAAGAGTGACTTCAAATGGATGATCACCTGTCGGCTCGACTCGTTCGACAAGAGTGCTACCTCAGGACAGTGCGAGTAGTAGTTGACCGTCAGTAGGTGTGGAACTTGCTTCAGGTAGAAGATGTCGCACGCTACCTTTGCCAATGGTCGATCTGACGGCTCATGCATCTGCAGTGGTTGCTGTTGTTGTGTATATATGTACTCCTGGCACACGGCACATCGCGAGACTGTGTCATAAACATCGTTGTTCATGTTGGGCCAGGACAGTATGTCTCGGGCTCGTCTCTTACATTTCTCGATGCCCAAGTGACCGCAGTGAAGCATCTCTGCTCTCAAGTTCGCAGGCAGTTCTCAGTTCGTCTATGAATGTCACATACTGTGTCAGGCAAATGTTACTACCATCTGCCGTGCTGCGAATAACTCGTTGTAGTTCGCGATCGTTTTCGGTCTCTTCCGCTAGCTCAGCCCATTTGCGCTCAGGCACAGGTAAGCTTGATTTTACCGCACAGACGGGTATGTGTACTTGGCTGTGTGTCGTGCTCGCCACCTCCTTTGATGAGAACGATCTCGACAACGTATCCGCGACCACGAGGAGTTTTCCCGGAGTGTACTCCAGCATCAGGTCGTACTTCTGAATGCGTAATAGAAGCCGCTGTAATCTCGGTGGTGCGTCGCAGAGCTGTTTCTTTGAAATCGCTATCAATGGCTGTTGGTCAGTCTCGACTATGACTTTGCGACCATAGATGTAGATGTGGAAACGTTCGCATGCAAACATGACACCGAGCTGTTCTTTTTCAATCTGTGCGTAGTTTTTCTCCGCCGTCGTCATGGACCTCGAAGCGTACGCCACAGGCATCCACTCTCCGTTCATCTCTTGCAGCAGAACGGCACCAATCCCGTCTTTGGATGCATCGCTCGAGACTTTGAGCGACTTGCACTCATCATAGTACTGCAGTACTGGATGTTTCGACAGTGTCCCTTTGCATCCGTTTCACGCAAGCTCGTGTTCGTGTTGCCATTGCCAGTCACTGTCTTTCTCTAACAGTAATATGAATGGAGCGATTCTGGCTGAGAACTCAGTGCACTGATACTCTACACACCTCTAGGCTTGGTATCGGGTGCCACTGTATGATGTCATCACTGTGAGACTTCTTGTAGTATACTGATACTCTACACACCCCTAGGCTTGGTATCGGGTGTCACTGTATGACGTCATCACTGTGCGACTTCTTGTAGTGCACTGATACTCTACACACCCCTAGGCTTGGTATCGGGTGCCACTGTATGACGTCATCACTGTGAGACTTCTTGTAGTGCACTGATACTTTACACACATCTAGGCTTGGTATCGGGTGCTACTGTATGACGTCATAACTGTGCGACATTGTGTAGTGCACTGATACTCTACACACCCCTAGGCGTGGTATCGGGTGCCACTGTATGATGTCATCACTGTGAGACTTCTTGTAGTATACTGATACTCTACACACCCCTAGGCTTGGTATCGGGTGCCACTGTATGATGTCATCACTGTGAGACTTCTTGTAGTGCACTGATACTCTACACACCCCTAGGCTTGGTATCGGGTGCCACTGTATGATGTCATCACTGTGAGACTTCTTGTAGTGCACTGATACTCTACACACCCCTAGGCTTGGTATCGGGTGCCACTGTATGATGTCATCGCTGTGAGACTTCTTGTAGTGCACTGATACTCTACACACCCATAGGCTTGGTATCGGGTGCCACTGTATGATGTCATCACTGTGCAACTTCTTGTAATGCACTGATACTCTACACACCCCTAGGCTTGGATCGGGTGTCACTGTATGACGTCATCACTGTGAGACTTTTCTCCAGCTTCGATGCTAGTTTAATGCGCTGATACTGCTGCGCTGAGATTATGCTAACGTCAGACCCCGTGTCCAACTTGAATGAGATCGTGCAATTGTCAACAGCTTCTGAGTCCATTTGTTGTCGGTCGCCTGTCCGCATTTTTTACCATGTCGACAAACATCTCAGCCGTTCCGTCTGTGGGATCGTAATGCGATACATAGCGGTCTGTGGGATCGTAATGCGATACATAGCGCACTTTTCCATCTTTCGGTTTTGATCGACAAACGCGTGCAAAGTGTCCACTCTTCCCACACTTGTTTACAAGCCTTGTCGTGTGCAGGACATGCACGAGGTGCGTGTGTTGTGTCGCAACAACTGCACTTGTTACAAGCCTTGCCGTGTGCAGGACATGCACGAGGTGCGTGTGTTGTGTCGCAACAACTACACTTGGTGGCAGGCTTTTGCTTCGTCGATGGCTGAAATGGATTTCGTTGTTGTTGGCGACGCCCCCTTGTGTTGCAGTAATTGACGCTAGTGTCATTGCTCGATGCACCTTTCTGTGCTAGCGTCAGGATTTGTTTCTCTATGGCCTCTGCAGCCTGACATATTTTAACTGCCTTGTCAAGGTCAAGGTCCTCTTGTCGCAACAAGCAATCACGCACCCGTTGGCTCGATTAGGCGGTCTCGGATCATACTATCTCTGAGATTGTCAAACTGACAGGTTTGGGCCTTCAGCTTGAGGTCAGTGACAAACTGTTCAACTGGTTCTCTCTGTAATTGTTTACGACGATGGAACACGTAGTATTCGTAAGTTTCGTTCTTCTTGGGATTACAGCAGGCAGTGAACTCCTCAATAACACTATCATATTTCCCTTCCTCCTCCGCAGTGAAAGAAAATGTGTTATAGACCTCTATGGCCTGCTTTCTAGCAACACGCGGCAACAAAGCTATTTTCTGCTTTGGCGGTTTTGTATCGTGCCCAGCAGCAAGCATATACAACTCGAATTCCTGTTTGAATGTCCGCCAATTCTCAGCGATGCTAACACAATTCGTCTGGCTGTTTGATAGACTCAGCCATCGTTAAGTTGACTGACGAAGTCACACTTATTTTCCGACAGTTCTTGGAAGTCGCACAGGAGCCTCCCACCTCCGTCACCCCTCTCTTCCTGTAGTCCTCCCCCCTCCGTCACCCCTCTCTTCCTGTGGTCCTCCCACCTCCGTCACCCCTCTCTTCCTGTAGTCCACCCACCTCCGTCACCCCTCTCTTCCTGTAGTCCACCCACCTCCGTCACCCCTCTCTTCCTGTAGTCCACCCGCCTCCGTCACCCCTCTCTTCCTGTGGTCCTCCCACCTCCGTCACCCCTCTCTTCCTGTAGTCCACCCACCTCCGTCACCCCTCTCTTCCTGTGGTCCTCCCACCTCCGTCACCCCTCTCTTCCTGTAGTCCACCCACCTCCGTCACCCCTCTCTTCCTGTAGTCCACCCACCTCCGTCACCCCTCTCTTCCTGTGGTCCTCCCACCTCCGTCACCCCTCTCTTCCTGTAGTCCTCCCACCTCCGTCACCCCTCTCTTCCTGTGGTCCTCCCACCTCCGTCACCCCTCTCTTCCTGTGGTCCTCCCACCTCCGTCACCCCTCTCTTCCTGTAGTCCTCCCACCTCCGTCACCCCTCTCTTCCTGTAGTCCTCCCACCTCCGTCACCCCTCTCTTCCTTTAGTCCTCCCACCTCCGTTACCCCTCTCTTCCTGTAGTCCTCCCACCTCCGTTACCCCCTCTTCCTGTAGTCCTCTCATCTCCGTTACCCCTCTCTTCCTGTAGTCCTCTCATCTCCGTTACCCCTCTCTTCCTGTAGTCCTCCCACCTCCGTCACCCCTCTCTTCCTGTAGTCCTCCCACCTCCGTTACCCCTCTCTTCCTGTAGTCCTCCCACCTCCGTCACCCCTCTCTTCCTGTAGTCCTCTCATCTCCGTTACCCCTCTCTTCCTGTGGTTCTCCCACCTCCGTCACCCCTCTCTTCCTGTAGTCTTCTCATCTCCGTCATCCCTCTCTTCCTGTAGTCCTCTCATCTCCGTTACCCCTCTCTTCCTGTGGTCCTCCCACCTCCGTTACCCCTCTCTTCCTGTAGTCCTCCCACCTCCGTCACCCCTCTCTTCCTGTAGTCCTCCCATCTCCGTTACCCCTCTCTTCCTGTAGTCCTCCCACCTCCGTCACCCCTCTCTTCCTGTAGTCCTCCCACCTCCGACGCGGTCATAGAGTTGCACACGTTCAGTACAGGATTCTACATATTTCGGAAGTCCAAGACAACAACTCAAAACAATTCTCTGGGGGTCTGCTTTTCACCTGCAAACTGTAAGTAGAACGACACGTGTGTTGCCCCCCTCCCCCCCCCCGTTCGTAAGTAGAATGACATATGACTACGACTGGCGGAGACCTCCTGCCGACAAGCTTAGATCCGCCCCTGCAAGGGACTGTCCAAGAAAGCGGACGAGGACGGTCGTGATCCCTGTCTCGCCCTACTCGAGTACAGGAACACGCCAGTTTCCGGTCTCCAGTACACACCTTCTCAAATACTGATGAGCAGGCTGCTACGATCAAAGCTGCCGGTGGAGCAGACCTTGCCGCAACCGAAGGTGGTAGACGCACACAAGGACCTTAAACGTGGACAGCTGCGGCAGAAATCATATTATTACGACAAAGGTACATCGCCTCTGCCACAACTCAATCCAGGCGACGTCGTGCGCGTTCAGAGGGGAAAGGTGTGGGAACCCGCAGTCGTTAGAGGCTCACACATCCAGCCTCGCTCGTACCTGGTCCAGAGCCAGCACGGACAGCTGAGCAGAAACAGAAGACACCTCAGCGAAACGAATGAGTTACCTCCGTTGTTCGTTCCACCCGTTGGAGCGGCCCCAGCAGACCAGTTGCTGACTGCAACCAACGTTGGTGGTCCACAAGTGAGAGAAGTGCCAGCAGCCCCACCAGAACCGGTTGAGACACAAGCGACTCAGATGACGCACGACCGTGTCACCAGGGGTGGTCGGGTCGTCAAGACTCCGGTCAGACACCAGTGAACAGTCTTGCATATACAGTACTTTAAACCCCTATGCTTCAATCTTTTAAAATATGGGGGATGTAACATATACGTTGGGTGTAACATATACGTTAGGTGTAACAGATGTAGTGGCCTACTTATAAATGACATAACTGATCACCTACCAGTATTTGCTATCTGTATGTATCGATATCAAAAAATATCGATACATATATATACAAATATATATTTTTTTTTTCAATTTTTAAATTGCTATATAGCATATTATGCTAATTGTCTAGTACCATATGTTGTTATGTAGCATAGTCGTCATTTTATTGCATATTATTGCATATATTAACATGAATGGAGAAAGCGTTTAATAAGTATTGCACTTTAGGGGCGCAATGGCATACCGGTTAGAAGGCCGGACTCTCAATCGCGAGAACCCGGTTTCAAATCTCACTGCTGTTGCTTCGAACCTTTGACAAGTTTGATCACCCCACGTTGCCACCGTTCATTCAGCTGTATAAATGAGTACCTGGCAATACAGACAGTGGTGGAAATGTGAACGAATAGTCTTCGCGCAATTGCAGCGTGGCTGAATGCTTCCCAGAGAAGTTGAGATGGCCTTGGAATGAACAAGTCTGTCAGGGGGTGAAGTGTAAAGCGCTTTGAGCAGTCATACAAACTGGATACCGCGCTATATAAGAACGTACCTTTACCTTACTTCTGCTTTCTCCATTTCCACAAATAATGTAAATTTTGTTGTTGTTGTAAAAAACATGTACTGTACAAATATACCTATGTGGAAATAAACATTCATTCATTCATGGACTCACACACCGTAAGGTGTTGCCGCCTGGTGGACTAGACACACTAAAGTAGTTATAACGGATGCAACTTTTACCATTTCTAATAAAGCGCGTCGTGGAGTTATGTGACCCCAACACGTGTGTTCTCATTCAGTCATATAAAGCACAATATACTACAGTAAGTCGAACGAAAATTAGTCAACGCTTGCTTTTGCACAGTGGCAGCAAGCCAACACCTGGGCCGAGTTGTCTCAAACCGAGTAGTCCGAGCACCCTGGCAACTTCTAAGTCTAACGTCCCTAACTGTAATAACTGGTATTATCGATCACTACTCACTATATTATATAGTGATCCTGAAGGCGGTGGCAATGTTACTTGGTCGATGAGATGTAATTTTGACCAAACCAAGTCACACAGAATGCGTTCGACTTACGTTTGTGGCGCTAGAACTTCAAACAAAAATGAGATATCATGGACATGGTAGAACATTGGCAATTGATTTAAATGAAACATAGGCAGGCTCGTCCGCCCCACTCTAGATCTACATTTCTGTGAATTGCATATGGCTGATGCCATTTTATTCTCTATTTATACATTCGTCGAGTGGCATGGGTTTGGAATGTGATTCATTTTCAAAAGGGGAAGGCTAAATTTGAAAGAAAAGCAGAATATAATCAGCATTCTCATGAAGAGGTTATTTGGGAATACTATAATTTTTCTGACAATATCAGTTGTTTTTTTGCGATTACGTATACATATTACAAATATGCTCCATTAATATTTCAAACATACAGGGTTAACTTCAGATGCTTTGAAAAAGGGCTATATATATATATATATATATATATATATATATATATATATACATACATATATATATTTATACCCTGCTGATGCTTAATGGCAGAACCCTGAGCTCGTTTGCTACAGGAACACACAAAGAGTGATTGTTGGTAAAGGTCATTTAATAATTGTACCAAAGAAAATAATATGAATCAATGAAAAGTAGCTTGGCAGTTAGCACAAACATACTCATCAAGATCAATACAATAAAATACAATACATGTATATCAAATGAGATATCGCTTAGTTGCCAATACAAAGTTGCTCATTGAGAAAGAATTATTAAATGGTAGAAGTAGCAAAGGTGGGGCAGTCCTTTGTCCCACCAGGCCTCCAGTAATAGAGGCCCAACCCACCCTATATATATATATATATATATATATATATATATATATATATATATATATATATATATATATATATATATATATATATATATACATACACACAAGGCATGAAATATTTTTATGGTATTTGATTTGATGTGCTTGGCTGTGGTTCATGCAGGTGTGTTCTGGGCGGTCAAGGGAACAAGAGATACACACGACTGGCCGACTGGACATACATTGACCGCTGTGCCCAGGCTGCCGCTCCTATGACTGTCTTTGGTAAAGTTTAACAAAGATGCATACATATGAAGAACTCATCCACAAAACACAGTAACTGCCTAAATCACATGAATTGAGTTTATTGTGGTGTTGTGCTGCCATCTAGTAGAGAGTGGTGGATGCAAAAGTGTTTTGTGGCAAAACTTTATATGCCAAACTATTGACTGGTGAAATAACGGTTTTCCTATCTTTGCCTTAACAATATGCAACAGAAGATATGATTTATCTTGACACACACAAATAGTATAAAACATGTTTCGTGAACAAATGTTTCTTCTCTTTCTTGAAGAAATTGTGCAGAATGTAGTGAATAATAAATTAACCACGTGGTTATTTGTGCAGGTGATATACAGTAATCCTACGTAGACTTTGTAGTAAGTGTATTTGAATGTTGAACATGCATGTATTATGTTTGTATGAAAAGAAGGTCACTTATGACATAATAGGCAGTTTACATGACCGTGACCATGGTAACCAGATAATGCTGAATGTCTGATGACTGATCTACAATTGTGTTAAATATTACCCCAATGACTGTGCCACCGTGATAGGGTAACGGCTGTGCGTTGACGGCTTCGAGAAGCACAGAGGTTCTGCATGTGCCCCTCACAGTGAAGATGAGGACTGGAATCTACGAGTCAAAGAGCATCACCCACAATCTCACCCCTCGATTGCGAGACCAGGGGGGTCTCTCTTGTTACGGTTAGTGTATAGTGTGACATATCTTTAGAAAAAGAAGCTTTGTGTATATAACACGGACCGTACGAGGCCTTGAAAGTCTTGAAAAGCCTTGAATTTCATTTCTTAATTCAAGGTCTTGAAATCCTTGAATTTTAATGCATGGTCTTGAAAAGACTTGAATAAAATTTTCTCAGTTTAATAGTTACTGCTGAGTGGAACCCACATCATGAAGGGCAGTGTTAAAATAACTTGTGTGCCCGTTAGGCGATTTACATTTCTGTGAATTGCATATGGCTGATGCCATTTTATTCTCTGTTCATACATTCGTCGAGTGGCATGTGTTTGGAATGTGATTCATTTTCAAACAAGGGAAGGCTAAATTTCAAGACAGTTGTAATCTTGTAACTTGTTAATCATGAATGATTTAAAGAAGTTTGTATCTAGACATTTGATTTCTTTATGAATGTCTTATCATATATATATATGGGGGGCAGCGGCGCAGTGGTTAGAACATTGGACTCTCGAGCAATTTCATTCACTCCACATTGCTTCAGTTCAATGAACAGGTCTGCCACCAGGGGTGAAGTGTAAAGTACTTTGATCAGTCCTAGAGACTGGATACTGTGCTAGATAAGAACTTACCTTTGTATACATATATATATATATATATACAGGGGTCTCCCTAGAAAAAATAGGCATGGGCCAATTGGCCCATACAAGCAAAATTGTATGGGTCATTTCAATGATGATTGGGTCAATATAGTTTTGGCCGGATATCTGTTTTACATTACAAATGCTGCGGATCATGTATGTCAAGAGAACAACTAATGCTGTACATACAAAATTGGTATGACGTTAAAGCAATGATTTAAAGTGAAACTATTCTGGAAACCTCCACAAGCACCATGTAAAGAAAGGCTGTTTTCAAAAAGCTTTACACAAGGAGTTAATATTACTGCTAAAAAATGTACAATGTTGTTTACATCAAGTAACAAGTATGTTGATGTATGTGCATTGAAGGAAGTATTTCATTGTCAGCAGACATCCACAAGGCACACCAGTATGTGTGTGACAGTCTGGATTAACATATTTATGACAATCAAATCACAAGAAGAACATCTTAGACAAAACAGGTTTTTTATTTTGACTGGTGTCAAAACAATCTGGAAGTATACAATCAATATGATATGCAAATTATCCATAATTATAATTAGTTGCACACAGATCAAATATTTTTTTAAAAACAATGCATCACTAACTGGACATTATTCATTAGTGATTACTATCCCTCCTGATAATTTATAATAATTATTAACATACCCACATTAATTATTGCTGCTATACATAACATAACCTTTGGCCATTGTGCTGTTGGATTTGGCTTCCCTGCACCACTGGCAGTGTATATATATATATATATACAGATCTTTTCTATTATCATATCGGAGCCATTTATAGGCTGACAGCCACACCTTTTAGAAGTTCCTCTTCCTGGGTCCAGGTGTGCTTCTCGTCGAAGCCGCCTGCTCCGGTCCCTGCGTAGTTCCCGATGAAGCTGCTTGCTCCTGTCACTGCGTAACTCGCGACAAAGTCCAATGCTCCTGTCCACATGTACCTCCAGACAAAGTCCCTTGCTCCTGTCCATGTGTACCTCCAGACAAAGTCCAATGCTCCTGTCCACATGTACCTCCAGACAAAGTCCCTCGCTCCTGTCCATGTGTACCTCCAGACAAAGTCCCTAGCTCCTGTTCACATGTGCCTCCAGACAAAGTTCCTTGCTCCTGTCCACATGTACCTCCAGACAAAGTCCCTTGCTCCTGTCCATGTGTACCTCCAGACAAAGTCCCTAGCTCCTGTTCACATGTGCCTCCAGACAAAGTCCCTTGCTCCTGTCCACGTGTACCTCCAGACAAAGTCCCTAGCTCCTGTTCACCTGTGCCTCCAGACAAAGTCCCTAGCTCCTGTTCACCTGTACCTCCAGACAAAGTCCCTAGCTCCTGTTCACCTGTACCTCCAGACAAAGTCCCTTGCTCCTGTCCACGTGTACCTCCAGACAAAGTCCCTAGCTCCTGTTCACCTGTGCCTCCAGACAAAGTCCCTTGCTCCTGTCCACGTGTACCTCCAGACAAAGTCCCTTGCTCCTGTCCACGTGTACCTCCAGACAAAGTCCCTAGCTCCTGTTCACATGTGCCTCCAGACAAAGTCCCTTGCTCCTGTCCACATGTACCTCCAGACAAAGTCCCTTGCTCCTGTTCACGTGTACCTCCAGACAAAGTCCCTTGCTCCTGTTCACATGTGCCTCCAGACAAAGTCCCTTGCTCCTGTTCACATGTGCCTCCAGACAAAGTCCCTTGCTCCTGTCCACGTGTACCTCCAGACAAAGTCCCTAGCTCCTGTTCACCTGTGCCTCCAGACAAAGTCCCTAGCTCCTGTTCACATGTACCTCCAGACAAAGTCCCTTGCTCCTGTTCACATGTGCCTCCAGACAAAGTCCCTTGCTCCTGTCCACGTGTACCTCCAGACAAAGTCCCTTGCTCCTGTTCACATGTGCCTCCAGACAAAGTCCCTTGCTCCTGTTCACATGTGCCTCCAGACAAAGTCCCTTGCTCCTGTCCACGTGTACCTCCAGACAAAGTCCCTTGCTCCTGTTCACATGTGCCTCCAGACAAAGTCCCTTGCTCCTGTCCACGTGTACCTCCAGACAAAGTCCCTTGCTCCTGCCCCGGTGTACTTCCCGACGAAGTCACTTGCTCCAGTCCCTGTCTACTTCCTGTTGTCTGCTCTGGTGTAGTCATTTGTGCTGGTGTTAGAGTCTGTAAAAAACATTGAATACATATAATTGAATAAGTAAAATTAATTAATCATAATTTGCAATAATCCAAAACAGTTGCATTAGCTGATGACATGTAAAGTTGGTTTATTAACAAGGTGATATTGAACTGACAATAGCAAATTACTACAGAATAGCTCTATGTACAGCAATTTGCACACACAATTATACGCGGAATAACAGACATGCAACAACCACAACATAACCCTTGCTTATATACGTTTTTTGGCTGTTAAATTTGGCTTTATTTATCACACAATACACTTTGTGGCTTGGTCCAACGTCCGCGTATTGACAACTGGCGTTGACGGACTAACATAATTATAGGCAATACAGCGCCCACTGTGGCACTGGCATGTCCCATGATGATGATAAGCGTATTATGACACAAATTCAAATTGTTTAAATATTCGGATGTTGAACGACAGTTATTATGAGGTATTTCCTAAATTAATGTATGATAAATATTGCATGTCAACGCAATTAAGATAATACGGACGCTACGGTTGTCTTGGGAGATATTACGTCATATGTGCAAGTTACGATTTATGCCAATTACGAATTACTTGTATCACAAAACGACACGTTCTAAGGCACCGTATAATGAATATATACTTACGTTTTGACGGATAACATTTCGGATGTCCGGCTGAATCAGTTTTCTTTTTTTGGGGGGGGAGCATGTTGAATTTCGGTGAATGTGCGACAATGTCGCGTACACGAAACGCCGCGTAAGCATTGTGTGTTTATTCGGACTCCGCTATGTGGCGCCACTGTTTGTTGCTTCTGTCAAGGCGAAGTCACGTAGTCGTGGTAAGAGCGTCGCAAGAACGTAGGACTACCGTATAAAATAGCCGCATCAACGATACGAGTGGTTATATTAGCAATATAAGACTATACTAAATTAGTATATCCTTTATATGTTTACTGGTTATGAGGACTTTTCAACCGACGTACAACAGCAAAGTGATGTTATTAAAGTGACAACATGATACGGGCCCAACTATTGGCAAGCCCGCGTGCCAATTGTCCCAAGCGTTAAGACGGATGCGCGTCATTCTACAGGGGAACGCGCCATTGGCGCATGGCGCGTCCCAAAAGAGACCCCTGTATATATATACATACATACATACATACATACATACATACATCGCAAACCTATATACATACATCGCATACCTACATACACACATCGCATACCTACATTGCATATTATGTTACATACATACATCTTGTTTTGCAAGCATCATATTAGTGTTAGTTAAATATTGCCAATAGTACAAACCACCTCAAATCTAATATGCCTGTTACTAAGTGCTGCCCCTTGTGACATATTGCTGGTGTGTATGTTGTCAATCGATGCCAATGTGACAGGATGTCTGATTGTGTTCATAGAGTGCGCCACCAGGCGGGTGAAGTCACAGCAGAGCACTGGCATGGAGTGTTTGTGTCTTCCGTCTGCACTGGCTGGTGCAGGACCAGAAGATGGGAATTCTTCAGGTAGGACTGTGTGACTTGGTAATGTCATCAAGTTTGTAATACTGTCAACTCACTAGTCTGTCATTTCAAGTGCCACCTCAGTTATACTGACATGGTTGTCCAGTAAACTTAGCAGTTCTTTAGTGGTCAACACAGTGGACCTTTCTGTAGCTTCATATCGATCATGTAGCTCAGATTTAATAGAACGTTTGTATGAAACAGAAAAGTAAATTAAAATAAAATCTACTAAAATGTGATCTGTAGTATTTTGTACTATTCCTGTATTAACCAATGGAGCCAAGATCTAGTATAAACACATTTCTAGACCTGTCATGATCTGTCAAGGAGCTAAGTCACTGTTGACTGATGCTGCTTTGTCCGGGACATTTTAAAACTGAAACGAGTCTCACTTCAGTTTAAAAAGTAATCTATTAATTGAATATTTGAAAAATAGTATTTTAATATTTGAGGCTGGTAGCAAAAATATTTCTGTTGATCTGATGAAAGTCATCACGTAGACCAAAATTACATCATTTTGCTTAAGAGGATCATTCTAGCTCGTGGTTTCAGATTAATAATGATAAATACTGTTGTAGGCTATACATATTTTTGAGGTTATATTTGTGTGGAAATTAGTAAAAAGTAAATCTTTGTATATCAATTGACAATGTTTTTGTTGAAATTCAACATTGAGTCACACAATTTTCAGTGTTGTTTAATACTAAAAATAACTCTTGGAATAACTGATTTCTTACAAAATATAACAGCAACAAACTATTTAAATGTATTTTGTTTTGTGACCAAATCTCAACACACTGTAAATTACTTCATTATTCAATGATTCTCTGATCCGCCTGCTTCGTTAGTCCAATTAAAACCCTGGGAAATAAAAAATGTGTGGATACTGTACTTGGCAAATTACACATTTTGTTTCTTTTATTTATTATTTGAATGTGATTGTTACAGGCAGTAGAGAAAGTGACTGGAGCGCTGTTCCAGGGACCTCCGCTTATCTCGGCCGTGAAGCGACAGTTACGAGTGAGAACAATTCATGAGAGTAAACTCGTCAAATACGATTAGCAGACTTAGGTAGTTTACATATTTTTAATGGAATGACAAAGAAGTGAATTGAGTCCTTTGCATACAGTCTTGACAAAACTTTCAGAAAATTCAGAAGTCCCATTTTCATGACTTAAATTTGATTGATAGTCTAGAAATATACCCAAAAATCACTATCTCTGTTCTCACATTCCAGTGAAATGAACTTGATATGATGACTCTGATGTGATGTTTATCTGAGAAACTACAATTCCTCTTGTTTTCAACATGTTGCAGTGAATGGATTATTACTCAGTCATTTGTATGGTACATTTTACTGTGAGTTGGCGCTGATATTAACGGGAGACTCGGGTCGGATTTGACGGATTTTTTACAATAAAATGAATTTCGAGTTGTTGCTATTTATGTGTATAAATATTATTCAACTTGCCATTCATGTAAGTTGCACTGACGAAATTTCTGTCATAAAACGTGTCTTTTGTATGATGCCTATCATTGCTAAGTCTAAGTTTATGTCAAATGAACCGAGACTAATAGGACATTAGGTGATTTTCCGCAAGCCATTGCATGCCTGAAAACGCTGCCATTCCAACATGGCGCATATCACGGGAAAGCCCCATTTTCGCTCTGTATGATGGTACAGACAGTTTTAAAATGTGCCCGGAGGTATCCGAGTAATTCTGACTATAAATGACCGCCTCTGAACCATCTCGGTGACAAAGGAATGGGGAATGCCACGACGATTCGCCGGACATCACCACATGATGTCGGATTCCCTCAAATCAAGCGCTCTAATTGGTTGTAATACTAATTTCCATCCTCTGACGTCAGCTTGAAATACCAGCTACGTTCGATTCGATCGACTTTTTTATCCCATGTAGCGGTCGGCTACTTATGATAGCACCCCTTAGTGACTCTCGGATATCCGGCTACAAACGATCGACCACGTGCCATTTCGCTCTATCAATAAAGTTGTTTTAACGTGACTTCTTGTGTCGCTACATTGGTGACCCTGACGTGATATCACGTCACGCGCGACCGATAGCGACCGACATCTGCTACTACCATCGGCGATTCGGCAACGCGGCCAGGAAGTGCAAACCACCGTGTACGTTCACGGGAAACGACGGAGCCGGTCGTCGGTAGTAGCTTCGGCGGCCGGCCAACGCAACAGCCTGTTGTTCATCGTGGACGACATCTCAGCCAAGCGTTTCCTGGTTGACACGGGAGCATCCGTCAGCGTGTTTCCTGCCTCGCACAAGGACAGACACGGTGGCGTACGCACGCCTTCCCTTGTCGCTGCCAACGGGACGAACATCACCACAGATGTGCGACACATAGAGGGGAAGAATAACACCGTGGCAGACACCTTATCTAGAGACGGCATCTCAGCAATTAAGGCACCTCTTCATGGTGTGGACTACGAGGCGATGGCAGCAGCCCAGCTCACGGATGACGGCATTGCCAACATGCGGTCAGCTCCGACGGGTCTTGTCGTACGAGAAATTCCGCTCAATACGAACGGCCCATCGATCTACTGTGACGTCTCCACTGGCCGACCTCGACCTCTCGTCCCCGACACGTGGCAGCGCACCGTTTTCGACGCAGTGCACGGCCTCTCTCATCCTTCGATCCGAACCACGAGGAAGATGATCGCAGAAAGGTTCGTATGGAGAGGTCTCAACAAGCAAGTCGGTGCATGGGCTAAATCATGCCTCCGTTGTCAGGTAGCTAAAGTCCATCGGCATACAGCGTCTCCCGTGGCAGACTTCACCCCAACGACGCATCGTTTCGACCATGTACACGTGGACTTAGTCGGCCCTCTTCCGCCTTCGCAGAACCACCGCTACCTGTTCACCGTCGTTGACAGGTTCACGAGATGGGCGGAGGCAATTCCTCTAGTCGACGCACAGACCACCACATGCGCGAGAGCCTTTGCTGCTCACTGGGTGGCTCGTTTCGGTGTGCCAGCGGACATGACGTCTGACAGAGGATCGCAGTTCACATCTGAATTGTGGTCGGTACTGTCGCAGCTACACAGTACACGTTTACACCGCACCTCCGCGTACCACCCACAGTCGAACGGACTGGTGGAAAGGTTTCACAGACACCTCAAATCCGCACTGATGGCTCGTCTCGATGGACCTAATTGGCTCGACGAACTGCCATGGGTCCTGCTCGGTATTCGCACTGCGCCCAAAGAAGATCTCAGGTGTTCATCAGCGGAGCTGGTCTACGGCGCGCCACTGACGGTCCCGGGAGATTTCATCCCTCGTGGGCAAGAGACTCAGGAGGCAGCACGGTTCCTTCCGCGACTACGCGAAAGGGTTCGCGACCTGGCACCGAGACCTTCCATCCCGCACGGCACCAGACCGTCGTCTGTGCCGTCCACTCTGGCACACAGCGCCTATGTCTTTGTGCGCCGCGACAGCCACCGTCCACCCCTCACACCGCCGTACGAGGGACCCTACAAGGTATTGACGCACGGCAAGAAGTCGTTCGTACTCGACTACGGCAATCGACACGACTGCGTCAGCATCGATCGCCTGAAACCTGCCCATCTCGACTCGGATATTCCAGTCGATGCAGCTAAGCGAGCCCCCCGGGGCCGTCCAGCTGCCGTGCACACAAGATCTGGCCGCCAAATCAGACGACCAGAACGCTATGCCCCGGGTGACGGGTGCTAAGGGGGGTTGTGTAGCGGTCGGCTACTTATGATAGCACCCCTTAGTGACTCTCGGATTTCCGGCTACAAACGATCGACCACGTGCCATTTCGCTCTATCAATAAAGTTGTTTTAACGTGACTTCTTGTGTCGCTACACCCATGAGTTTCGTTCATTTATATCGCTTTGTAAAAGGACATTATGCCGTTTGGTCGAAAGCGAGTGGGCGACGCTGATCTAGTTTACGCTGTTGATGTTCGTGGTTGTGTTGACATTCAGGCCCAGGCCAGGGGCCATCCAGGCACATCAGAAGCAGAGTTGTGACTATGGTTTATTATATTACTACAATTTGCCCTGGTAATTATCGTATACATAGCCTATATACACACACGCGCACGGGTGTGTGTGTATAATATGGCAATGCCAATAAAATAAATTGCATTCAATGCCATACCCCTGCATACGTAGCAAGGGGGGGCTTTTGTTGTTGAACATGTCTTGGATACTTTTTGTTCATGAAATACATTTATATTGTGTATTTTTTCCAGGCATCAAGGCGGTCATCAACAGTACCAGCTGATCCGTCTCGGAGACTGTCTGTCACTGAACGGAAGTTTGGTTATGCAGATCTTCTGGAGGAGATAGGTGTCCCGCGATTCCTGGTTGAGGATGAGACAGATGCTGATGGAGATCTTTCAACAGTACTTGTACGCTGTGCCATGTTGCCATCACTTGATGCGAACCTGCCATGCACGTTGTGTAGGAAGCATACACTCTCCATCCGAGCTGTCGACCGCACCCTCAGCATGGTGTGTGGCCTCGAGACTTTCTGCACCAGTTGTGACAAGGTCATCAATGCAACAATGCAATCATCTAGGTTGCTTTTCAGATGTTGAAATGTATGTGCCAATGTACATAAACTTTGAACACGATTTTCTCAAAAACATGTTTTCCCTCACACCTACTGCCTCCCGTGTCACTTATCTCTGCTATTGTTTGACAGAATTACTTGAAACTTTCTACAGTGTTTCTTGATAGTATGCTCTTGAAAACTATGTAGTAACTTTTTAGAAAACATTATTTATATTTTATATAATGAACCATCAATGTAAAATTTCAAGATGAAAAAATACATTCAGATGTAAAAAAATCATGAAAACAAGTTTTTTGAAAACTTGGAAAGTCAACTGACTGTTTTCATTGGGATTATGTGGAGTAACTACACACCAAATTTGAGTCCTCTAAATCCAATGGTTACTGATATAAGTCACACGCAACATTCAATCCAAGATGGCTGTATACCATGGGAAAATATGTATGAAACTTTCTGAAAAAAATTCACAGCATTACACTTACTTGGACTTGCAATCTATGAAAGTTTCAGCTATGTAGGTTCAGTGATAATGAAATAAGAAAATAAAATGCGTTTAGACCCAAGCGACGTCTTAACTTGTGTGCGGCTCTCGTTTCCCCAGGGATCGTCTCAGTGAGTTGTGATGCACGCACATGCATACGAACCCTTCGTGTCTACATGGGGCTCATTCTGAGGGTCGGAGGTCATCTCCCCAGGGATTGTCTCAGTGAGTTGTGATGCACGCACATTCATATGAACCCTTTGTGTCCACATGTGGCTCATTTTGGGGGTCGGAGGTCAGATGCAAGAGCTTCCGAGAAAGACAAGGTAAGGTTCGAAATATCAGTGGAATGGTGCACCAATATAGCTCGATACCTCTAGTCCTATTACTAAATTACGACACTGTTGCTATTTTACAGTCAGTTGTGACATTTGCAACCTGGTTTCAAATATGGTATCGAAAATTTGCAGCCATCTGTCAGAAGTTAATGTTGATCCCTAAGACAGTTCTAGTTTACTTGGCAATACCAGTTTGTGTTTTTGTTTAATTGATGCATATAGTTGGAATAACAGTTTAAAATAAACAGCAAAGTCAAAAAAGGTGTTGTTCTCAGTGAAACCAACATCGCAAGTACATATATGTTAAGATCCATGAATAATCACAAGTGATATTGCGAATATAATTAAAACATTCCAAATGTGTCAAATGTTCAATATATTTTCCAACAGGATTTCATTTGGTCTAACAAGGTATGTACAAATCAGAACTACCTACGTACACTAAGATCACATGATTAATTGGAATATTTCATAGAGGGAGTGAACATTTCATAGCAAAATCCTCACCCTGGGGTGAATAGTTCATGGGGGTGAATACTTGACCACGCCCCGACAATTTGGTGAAAGACGGAAGTTTTGGTCAGAGAGTCATTGAGTAATTGTGTCACTAACTTGCGTCAGAGTAACACGATTCAACCTTCAAAGTTTCTGAATGCAGTTCATCTCTGATGTGTGATGTTCTGTGTTATAATTGATGTCACAGATAGCTCTGTTAAAGTGTAGTTCATCTGTTCTCCACCAGCTGGTTCGTCCGGCATGATGTACTGTTGAGACATCTTCTACAGTGGCAGTCTGACGAACATCGATGTGTACCGGTTGAATCTCGTTGCCTTTTGTGACCTCACTGTCCCGCCAGGTGGCACCACAAGACGGGTGTTTCTTATTCCGACTGTGCCACTGCTAGGAGGAAATTAAGGGAATGTTCTGACAGATACTTGAACTTCTCAAGGACGTTCTCTTCCACCTCTTCGCTGTCTCGCTATCTCTTCACGAGCAGTGGCTTCAACGTGCCGTGCGCCTACTTGCCTGATCGGGCACACAGGTGAGACTGGACAGTGCTGCAGACTAGTGTCAACATTGGCATTTTTAAGATTCATATTTATGAATTTTTTGATATTAAAGTTAATTATCGAAGATTTAATTCACTCCACGTTGCTTCAGTACACTCAGCTGTATAAATATAAATGACTTCCTGGCTATAGACAGTGGTGGATATGTGAACGAATAGTCTTTGCGCAGTAATTACAGTGAGGCGGAATGCTTCCCAGAGAAGTTGAGTTGGTGTTGGAATGAACAGGTTTGCCACCAGGGGATGAAGTGTGAAGTACTTTGATCAGTCCTACAGACGGCATACTGTGCTAGACAAGCTAGAAAGAATACAACGAAGAGCAACCAAAATGATTCCAGAATTGAGAGACCTTAGTTACGAAAGTCGCTTATTACAATGTGGTTTGACAACACTAGAGACCAGGAGACTAAGAGGAGACCAAATAGAAGTATTTAAAATAGTGAACGGTTATGAGGATGTTGATAGGAATATGTTCTTCAAACTTAAAGAAGGCAGTAGAACCAGAGGACACGAAGCAGCATTAGTTAAGGAGCAGTGTAGGTTGGACATGAGAAAGTACTCTTTCTTATAGAGTGTGATAAATGAATGGAACAAACTGCCAAATGATTGTGTTAATGCTAGTAGTGTGAATATGTTTAAAAATAGAATTTGATAAGGGTGGGCTACACATAGATGAGAAAATTGTTGGACTCTCGATAAGCCAATGGCTTCCTTGTCCACTTTGCCATCTGGAACTTGTTGTTTCGGATGGCAATCTTGTTAAATCTTGTTAAATCTAGATAAGAACTTACCTTTGTATACACACACATACATACACACATACACACATATACATTGCATTCCTACGTTGCATATTATATTGTATACATACGTCGCATACATACATCTTGTTTTGTATACATCATATTGGTGTTAGTTTTATGAGAATTCACCAAGAAATGTGTTACAGCTAAATATTGTCAATAGTACAAACCACCTCAAATCTAATATGCCTGTTACAAAGTGGTGCCCCTTGTGACATATTGCAGGTGTGTATGTTGTCAATCGATGCCAATGTGACAGCATGTCTGATTGTGTTCATAGAGTGCACCACCAGGCGGGTGAAGTTGCAGCAGAGCGCTGGCGAGGAGTGTTTGTGTCTTCCGTCTACACTGTCTGGTGCAGGACCAGAAGATGAACATTTTTCATGTAGTACTGTGTGACTTGGTAATGTCATAATCTTTGTAATACTGTCCATTCACTTATCTGTCATTTCAAGTGCCACCTCAGTTATACTGACCTGGTTGTCCAGTAAACTTAGCAGTTCTTTAGTGGTCAACACAGTGGACCTTTTTGTAGCTTCATATCGATTATGTAGCTCAGATTTAATAGAACTTTTGTATGAAACAGAAAAGTAAATTAAAACAAAATCTACTAAAATGTGATCTGTAGTATTTTGTAGTATTTCTGCATTAACCAATGGAGCCAAGATCTAGTATAAACACATTTCTAGACCTGTCATGATCTGTCAAGGAGCTAGCGTCCAGTCACTGTTGACTGAAGCTACTTTGTCGGGGACATTTTAAAACTGAAACAAATCTCACTTCAGTTTAAAAAGTAATCTACTAATTGAATATTTGAAAAATAATATTTTTATATTTGAGGCTGGTAGCCAAAATACCTCTGTTAATCTGATGAAACTCATCACCTAGACCAAAATTACATCACTTTCCTTAAGAGGATCATTCTAGCTCATGGTTTCAGATTAATAATCATAAATACTGTTGTAGGCTATTTTTTAGGTTATATTTGTGTGGAAATCAGTAAAAAGTAAATTTTTGTATATCAATTGACAATGTTTTTGTTGAAATTCAACATTGAGTCACACAATTTTCAGTGTTGTTTAATACTAAAAATAACTCTTGGAATAACTGATTTCTTACAAAATATAACAACAACAAACTGTTTAAATATATTTTGTTTTGTGACCAAATATCAACACACTGTAAATTACTTAATTTTTCAATGATTCACTGATCTGCCTGCTTCATTAGTCCAATTAAAACCCTGGGAACTAAAAATTGTGCGGATACTGTACTTGGCAAATTACACATTTTGTTTCTTTTATTTATTATTTGAATCTGATTGTTGCAGGCAATAGAGAAATTGACTGGAGCGCTGTTCCAGGGACCTCCGCTTATCTCAGCCGTGAAGCGATAGTTACGAGTGAGAACAATTCATGAGAGTAAACTCCTCAAATACAGTTAGCAGACTTATGTAGTTTATATATTTTTAATGGAATGACAAAGAAGTGAATTGAGTCCTTTGCATACAGTCTTGACAAAACTTTCACGAAATTCAGAAGTCCCATTTTCATGACTTAAATTTGATTGATAATCTAGAAATATACCCAAAAATCACTATCTCTGATCTCACATTCCAGTGAAATGAACTTGATATGATGACTCTGATGTGATGTTTATCTGAGAAACTACAATTCCTCTTGTTGTCAACATGTTGCAGTGAATAGATTATTACTCAGTCATTTGTATGGTACATTTTACTGTGAGTTGGCACTGATATTAACTTGTGTGCGGCTCTCGTTTCCCCAGGGATCGTCTCAATGAGTTGTGATGCACGCACATGCATACAAACTCTTTGTGTCCACATGGGGCTCATTCCGAGGGTCGGAGGTCATCTCCCCAGGGATCGTCTCAGTGAGTTGTGATGCTCGCACATACATACGAACTCTTTGTGTCCACATGGGGCTCATTCTGGGGGTCGGTTGTCAGATGCAAGAGCTTCCTAGAAAGAGAAGGTAAGGTTCGAAATATCACTGGAATGGTGCACCAATATAGCTCGATACCTCTAGTCGTATTACTAAATTAAGACACTGTTGCTATTTTACAGTAAGTTGTGACATTTGCAACCTGGTTTCAAATATGGTATCGAAAATGTGCAGCCATCTGTCAAAAGTTAATGTTGATCCCTAAGACAGTTCTAGTTTACTTGGCAATAACAGTTTGGGTTTGTGTTTTTATGCAACCAACAACGCAAGCCAGATGTAACATATGAAAAGGCCAAATGAATGACGTTTATTAAAGGTATGCCAAATGGCATATTATTCTGATTAACAGCATGAAATGTGGACCCTGTAACACATGCCAAGCCTGTGGCTGAGCCTCATACAAAGCCGCCTGGACACAATGCTCCCAGAGCCCACATTTCGACATAGCAATACAGTACATGTAGTAATATTCCTACAACACAAGACAAACACAAAGTGGGGCCCTGGCCATCCCCAGCTGACTGGACGGAAAGGGCATCATCCTGTGGCTGAGCAAAATTATCGTGCAACAGCAGCGCTAGGCCGACATACTCACCTGCCCAAATCTTCGCCTTCAATCTGTCAGGGATACAGACATGGAGGGGCAAAGCAGAGGATGAACAGGCAGCCACCATTTCCTGTGTGTCGCCGGGCAGAACATGCACAACAGGGGGAACCTGATGATCAACATTATGAGTACCTGGGACATTACGCAATCCCTCTACTGTCAAATAGTTTGGCCATGGGGCCACCTCAGAAACTGCTCCCGATGTGTCTGGAGCAGGGGGTCCATGTGCTGTCGCGGCCGCCAATTGTTGGCAGCTGCAGACATGGCTGGTGCAGCTGCCGACATGGCTGGCGCGGGTCGTAAGGCGAGGACCATGGAGTGGATCTCGTGAAGCATCCACTCCGACGAGGCCATGCGACGCTCCATGTTGCGCTCCCACGCCGCACCGATGCTGCGTCATCAAGCAGCACTGCCTGGAGACCTGGCGCATCATCAAAGTCCGGTCGCATGGCATATTCAGTCGGTGGGGCACCCAAGGCGGCAGGCAAACGAGCAGGTGACCGGGTGGCAGGACGTCCGGCAGCAGTGCGGGACCGTGTCTGATGATCCGTCGGCGTCTGCTGACGAGCAGGTCATCCGCGAGAAGATTTTGCAGGAGGCATCCTGTAATCCAATCGACAGAAAACAGAAACAACATTCTAACTAAGGAACGGAACACAATCAGACGTGCAATCAAACCACCCCGAGTGCGAATAATATTTTTTTTATTACAAGAATACAAGCGGACCAAAGCCCGCTCTTTATAGAAAAACGGCTACAGTCAACACCGTGTATACAAAACATGTTAATCTGAAACAGCAGATAAAAACCGGCTATAGCCCACACAGCGTGTAGAAACACGAAAATCTGCCCCAGCAGATAACACCGGCTATAGCCAACACAGCGTGTACAAACACGAAAATCTGCCCCAGCAGATAAAAAACGGCTATAGCCAACACAGCGTGTACAAACACGAAAATCTGCCCCAGCAGATAAAAACCGGCTATAGCCAACACAGCGTGAACAAACACGAAAATCTGCCCCAGCAGATAACACAGGCTATAGCCAACACAGCGTGTAGAAACACGAAAATCTGCCCCAGCAGATAACACAGGCTATAGCCAACACAGCGTGTACAAACATGAAAATCTGCCCCAGCAGATAACACAGGCTATAGCCAACACAGCGTGTACAAACATGAAAATCTAACATATAAATTCAACTGCAGCCAGCACAGCGTGAAAAAACACACGAGAATCAGCTAAAGCAGAGAAAAACCGGCGACACACATATACATTGCATACCTACATTGCATATTATGTTGTATACGTACGTCGCATACATACATCTTGTTTTGTATACATCATACTGGTGTTTGTTTTATGAGAATTCACCAAGAAATGTGTTACAGCTAAATATCGTCAATAGTACAGACCACCTGAAATCTAATATGCCTGTTACTAAGTGCTGCCCCTTGTGACATATTGCAGGTGTGTATGTTGTCAATCGATGCCAATGTGACAGGATGTCTGATTGTGTTCATAGAGTGCACCACCAGGCAGGTGAAGTCAGCAGAACACTGCCTAGGAGTGTTTGTGTCTTCCGTCTTAACTGGCTGGTGCAGGACCAGAAGATGGGAATTCTTCAGGTAGGACTGTGTGACTTGGTAATGTCATCAAGTTTGTAATACTGTCAACTCACTAGTCTGTCATTTCAAGTGCCACCTCAGTAATACTGACATGGTTGTTCAGTAAACTTGGCAGTTCTTTAGTGGTCAACACAGTGGACCTTTCTGTAGCTTCATATCAATCATGTAGCTCAGATTTAATAGAATGTTTGTATGAAACAGAAAAGTAAATTAAAATTAAATCTACTAAAATGTGATCTGTAGTATTTTGTACTATTCCTGTATTAACCAATGGAGCCAAGATCTAGTATAAACACATTTCTAGACCTGTCATGATCTGTGAAGGAGCTATGTCACTGTTCACTGATGCTGCTTTGTCCGGGACATTTTAAAACTGAAACGAGTCTCACTTCAGTTTAAAAAGTAATCTATGAATTGAATATTTGAAAAATAGTATTTTAATATTTGAGGCTGGTAGCAAAAATATTTCTGTTGATCTGATGAAAGTCATCACGTAGACCAAAATTGCATCATTTTGCTTAAGAGGATCATTCTAGCTCGTGGTTTCAGATTAATAATCATAAATACTGTTGTAGGCTATACATATTTTTGAGGTTATATTTGTGTGGAAATCAGTAAAAAGTAAATCTTTGTATATAAATTGACAATGTTTTTGTTGAAATTCAACATTGAGTCACACAATTTTCAGTGTTGTTTAATACTAAAAATAACTCTTGGAATAACTGATTTCTTACAAAATATAACAACAACAAACTGTTTAAATGTATTTTGTTTTGTGACCAAATATCAACACACTGTAAATTACTTAATTTTTCAATGATTCACTGATCTGCCTGCTTCATTAGTCCAATTAAAACCCTTGGAAATAAAAATTGTGTGGATACTGTACTTGGCAAATTACACATTTTGTTTCTTTTATTTATTATTTGAATGTGATTGTTGCAGGCAATAGAGAAATTGACTGGAGCGCTGGAGCTCAGCCGTGAAGCGGCAGTTACGAGTGAGAACAATTTATGAGAGTAAACTCCTCAAATACAATTAGCAGACTTACGTAGTTTAAATATTTTTAATGGAATGACAAAGAAGTGAATTGAGTCCTTTGCATACAGTCTTGACAAAACTTTCACGAAATTCAGAAGTCCCATTTTCATGACTTAAATTTGATTGATAGTCTAGAAATATACCCAAAAAGCACTATCTCTGATCGCACATTCCAGTGAAATGAATTTGATATGATGACTCTGATTTGATGTTTATCTGAGAAACTACAATTCCTCTTGTTGTCAACATGTAGCAGTGAATAGATTATTACTCAGTCATTTGTATGGTACATTTTACTGTGAGTTGGCGCTGATATTAACTTGTGTGCGGCTCTCGCTTCCCCAGGGATCGTCTCAATGAGTTGTGATGCACGCACATGCATACAAACTCTTCGTCTTAACATGGGGCTCATTCTGAGGGTCGGAGGTCATCTCCCCAGGGATCGTCTCAGTGAGTTGTGATGCACGCACATACATACAAACTCTTCGTCTTAACATGGGGCTCATTCTGAGGGTCAGAGGTCATCTCCCCAGGGATCGTCTCAGTGAGTTGTGATGCACGCACATACATACGAACACTTTGTGTCCACATGTGGCTCATTCTGGGGGTCGGAGGTCAGATGCAAGAGCTTCCGAGAAAGACAAGGTAAGGTTCGAAATATGACTGGAATGGTGCACCAATATAGCTCGCTACCTCTAGTCGTATTACTAAATTACGACACTGTTGCTATTTTACAGTCAGTTGTGACATTTGCAACCTGGTTTCAAATATGGTATCGAAAATTTGCAGCCATCTGTCAAAAGTTAATGTTGATCCCTAAGACAGTTCTAGTTTACTTGGCAATACCAGTTTGTGTTTTTGTTTAATTTATGCATATAGTTGGAATAACAGTTTAAAATAAAAAGCAAAGTCAAAGAAGGTGTTGTTCTCAGTGAAACCAACATCACAAGTACATATATGTTAAGATCCATGCATAATCACAGGTGACATTGCGAATATAATTAAAACATTCCAAATGTGTCAAATGTTCAATATATTTTCCAACAGGATTTCATTTGGTGTAACAAGGTATGTGCAAATCAGAACTACCTACGTACACTAAGATCACATGATTCATTGGAATGTTTCATAGAGGGAGTGAACATTTCATAGCAAAATCCTCACCCTGGGGTGAATAGATCATGGGGGTGAATACTTGACCACGCCCCAACAATTTGGTGAAAGTCGGAAGTTTTGGTCAGAGAGTCATTGAGTAATCGTGTCACTAACTTGCGTCAGAGTAACACGATTCAACCTTCAAAGTTCCTGAGTGCAGTTCATCTCTAATGTATGATGTTCTGTGTTGTAACTGATGTCACAGATAGCTCTATTAAAGTGTAGTTCATCTGTTCTCCACCAGCTGGATCGTCCGGCATGATGTACCGTCGAGACATCTTCTACAGTGGCAGTCTGGCGAACATCGATGTGTACCGGTTGAATCTCGTTGCCTTTTGTGCCCTCACTGCCCCGCCAGGTGGCACCACAAGATGGGTGTTTCTTATTCCGACTGTGCCACTGCTTGGAGGAAATTAAGGGAATGTTCTGACAGATACTTGAACTTCTCAAGGACGTTCTCTTCCACCTCTTCACTGTCTCGCTATCTCTTCACGAGCATTGGCTTCAACGTGCCATGCACCTACTTGCCTGATCGAGTCACACAGGTGAGACTGGACAGTGCTGCAGACTAGTGTCAACATTGGCATTTTTAAGTTTCATATTTATGAATCTTTTGATATTAAAGTTAATTATTGAAGATTTTATTCACTCGACGTTGCTTTAGTTCACTCAGCTGTATAAATATAAATGACTTCCTGTCTATAGACAGTGGTGGATATGTGAACGAATAGTCTTTGCACAGTAATTACAGCGAGGCTGAATGCTTCCCAGAGAAGTTGAGTTGGTGTTGGAATGAACTGGTCTGCCACCAGGGGGTGAAGTGTAAAGTACTTTGATCAGTCCTACAGACTGAATACTGTGCTAGATAAGAACTTACCTTTGTATACACACACATACATACACACATATACATTGCATACCTACATTGCATATTATGTTGTGTACATATGTCGCATACATACATCTTGTTTTGTATACATCATATTGGTGTTAGTTTTATGAGAATTCACCAAGAAATGTGTTACAGCTAAATATCATCAATAGTACAAACCACCTGAAATCTAATATTCTGTTACTAAGTGGTTCCCCTTGTGATATATTACATGTGTGTATGTTCTCAATCAATGCCAATGTGACAGGATGTCTGATTGTGTTCATAGAGTGCGCCACCAGGCGGGTGAAGTCGCAGCAGAGCACCGCCTAGGAGTGTTTGTGTCTTCCGTCTACACTTTCTGGTGCAGGACCAGAAGATGGAAATGTTTCAGGTAGGACCGTGTGACTTGGTAATGTCATAATCTTTGCAATACTGTCCATTCACTTATCTGTCTTTTCAAGTGCCATCTCAGTTATACTGACCTGGTTGTCCAGTAAACTTAGCAGTTCTTTAGTGGTCAACACAGTGGACCTTTTTTTAGCTTCATATCGATGATGTAGCTCAGATTTAATAGAACTTTTGTATGAAACAGAAAAGTAAATTAAAACAAAATTTACTCAAATGTGATCTGTAGTATTTTGTACTATTTCTGCATTAACCAATGGAGCCAAGATCTAGTATAAACACATTTCTAGACCTGTCATGATCTGTCAAGGAGCTAACGTCCAGTCACTGTTGACTGAAGCTGCTTTGTCTGGGACATTTTAAAACAAACAAATCTCACTTCAGTTTAAAAAGTAATCTAGTAATTGAATATTTGAAAAATAATATTTTAATATTTGAGGCTGGTAGCCAAAATACCTCTGTTAAACTGATGAAAGTCATCACCTAGACTAAAATTACATCATTTTGCTTAAGAGGATCATTCTAGCTCGTGATTTCAGATTAATAATCATAAATACTGTTGTAGGCTATTTTTGAGGTTATATTTGTGTGGAAATCAGTAAAAAGTAAATCTTTGTATATCAATTGACAATGTTTTTGTTGAAATTCAACATTGAGTCACACAATTTACAGTGTTGTTTGATACTAAAAATAACTCTTGGAATAACTCATTTCTTACAAAATATAACAACAACAAACTGTTTCGGTGACCGGTGGCGAATTGGCCCCACCTTTGTAGTTATTCCAGTTAGAGCTAGTGTATTTTTAAGCAGGTAGTTGTATTCATAGACTGCGTGATAACATGTAGGGCATTATGCTATTTGGTTTAAGGGTGTTCTATGACAATAGTAATGCCATTGTTTCTTTTATTTGTCCTAGGAATACTGCTACTGCTTTGTGGTGAAATGTGGGCTCTATTGAACCTGACGTCCAGGAGGCTCGCATGGGGTGTAGTCAGCCTGGCGTTGGAGCCCACATTTCTTTGTTCTACATTTCTTTGAAAGTGGGCTTACCCTTAATCCCCACAATAAACATCATTCATTTGGCCTTTTCATATCTCTATATCTGTGTTGTGTTGTTGATTGCATAAATGTATTTTGTTTTGTGACCAAATCTCAACACACTGTAAATTACTTCATTTTTCAATGATTCACTGATCTGCCCGCTTCATTAGTCCAATTAAAACCCTGGGAAATAAAAATTGTGTGGATACTGTACTTGGCAAATTACCCATTTTGTTTCTTTTATTTATTATTTGAATCTGATTGTTGCAGGCAATAGAGAAATTGACTGGAGCGCTGTTCCAGGGACCTCCGCTTATCTCAGCCGTGAAGCGACAGTTACGAGTGAGAACAATTCATGAGAGTAAACTCCTCAAATACAATTAGCAGACTTAGGTAGTTTATATATTTTTAATGGAATGACAAAGAAGTGAATTGAGTCCTTTGCATACAGTCTTGACAAAACTTTCACGAAATTCAGAAGTCCCATTTTCATGACTTAAATTTGATTGATAGTCTAGAAATATACCCAAAAATCACTATCTCTGTTCTCACATTCCAGTGAAATGAACTTGATATGATGACTCTGATGTGATGTTTATCTGAGAAACTACAGTTCCTCTTGTTGTCAACATGTTGCAGTGAATGGATTATTACTCAGTCATTTGTATGGTACATTTTACTGTGAGTTGGCACTGATATTAACTTGTGTGCGGCTCTCGTTTCCCCAGGGATCGTCTCAATGAGTTGTGATGCACGCACATGCATACAAACTCTTCGTCTTAACATGGGGCTCATTCTGAGGGTCGGAGGTCATCTCCCCAGGGATCGTCTCAGTGAGTTGTGATGCACGCACATACATACGAACACTTTGTGTCTACATGGGGCTCATTCTGAGGGTCGGAGGTCATCTCCCCAGGGATCGTCTCAGTGAACTGTGATGCACGCACATACATACGAACCCTTTGTTTCCACATGTGGCTTATTCTGGGGGTCGGAGGTCAGATGCAAGAGCTTCCATGAAAGAGAAGGTAAGGTTTGAAATATGACTGGAGTGATGCACAAATATAGATCGATACCTCTAGTCGTATTACTAAATTACGACACTGTTGCTATTTTACAGTAAGTTGTGACATTTGCAACCTGGTTTCAAATATGGTATCGAAAATGTGCAGCCATCTGTCAAAAGTTAATGTTGATCCCTAAGACAGTTCTAGTTTACTTGGCAATACCAGTTTGTGTTTTTGTTTAATTTATGCATATAGTTGGAATAACAGTTTAAAATAAACAGCAAAGTCAAACAAGGTGTTGTTCTCGGTGAAATCAACACCACAAGTACATATATGTTAAGATCCATGAATAATCACAAGTGACATTGCGAATATAATTAAAATATTCCTAATGTGTCAAATGTTCAATATATTTTCCAACAGGGTTTCATTTGGTGTAACAAGGTATGTACAAATCAGAACTACCTACATCTACTAAGATCACATCATTAATTGGAATATTTCATAGAGGGAGTGAACATTTCATAGCAAAATCCTCACCCTGGGGTGAATATTTCATGGGGGTGAATACTTGACCACACCCCGACAATTTGGTGAAAGACGGAAGTTTTGGTCAGAGAGTCATTGAGTAATTGTGTCAATAGCTTGCGTCAGAGTAACATGATTCAACCTTCAAAGTTCCTGAGTGCAGTTCATCTCTTATGTGTGATGTTCTGTGTTGTAACTGATGTCACAGATAGCTCTATTAAAGTGTAGTTCATCTGTTCTCCACCAGCTGGTTCGTCCGGCGTGATGTACCGTCAAGACATCTTCTACACCCGTCTTGTGGTGTCACCTGGCGGGGCAGTGAGGTCACAAAAGGCAACAAGATTCAATCAGTACACATTGATGTTCGCCAGAAACATCAATGTGTACTGATTGAATCTTTTGTGACCTCACTGCCCCGACTGTGCCACTGCTAGGAGGAAATTAAGGGAATATTCTTACAAATGCTTGAACTTCTCAAGGACGTTCTCTTCGCTGTCTCGCTATCTCTTCACGAGCATTGGCTTCAACGTGCCGTACATCTACTTGCCTGATCGGGTCACACAGGTGAGACTGGACAGTGCTGCCGGCTAGTGTCAACATTGGCATTTTTAAGTTTCATATTTATGAATCTTTTGATATTAAAGTTAATTATTGGAGAGTAATAAATAATCAAGATTATAAGACAGCCACATAACGTTTTAATCCAACATTACTCGTGATTGTAACATTTACACAAAATTATTAAAATTGTTTATGTTGATTAAAATTAATTAGATTCATTGTAATCACCCAAACATTTTTCTCAGATGGGCATCTCCAAGTCAAAAGCCACCTTTCTCATCTCGGTGATTGGCATCTCGAACACCGCCCTCTTTGGTCTCTTCATTGGTGAGTTAAGTAGTGAGTGAGTTAAAGTTAAAACTTAAATTAAATCCTGTCAAGACTGTTTAATCTTGTAACTTGTTAATCTTGAAGGATTTTAAGAAGTTTGTATCTAGAAATGTTATTTGTTTATGACTCTCTTATCATATATATGTTCTAATCTATATAATTATTAGAAAACTGGACTCACGAACAATTTCATTCACTCCACGTTGCTTTAGTTCACTCAGCTGTATAAATATAAATGACTTCCTGGCTATAGACAGTGGTGGATATGTGAACGAATAGTCTTTGCACAGCAATTACAGCAAGGCTGAATGCTTCCCAGACAAGTTGAGTTGATGTTGGAATGAACTGGTCTGCCACCAGCAGTGAAGTGTAAAGTAATGCAAAACAGCACTCGCCGAGCACACCTTAATTCAAGATAGCAAGTGCCAAGCACGCCGTAACGCAACGCTGCACTCGCCGAGCACACTGTAACGTGAGACAGCACTCGCTGAGCACGCCGTAACACAAGATTGCACTCGCTGGGCATGCTTTGACACAAAACAGCACTTGCCAATCATGCCGTAACGCAAGACTACTTTCAGCGAGCACACTACAACGTGTGATAACACTTGCGAAGCCTACAGTAACGCAAAACAGCACTCGACAAGCACGCTGTAACATGAGACATCACTTGCCGAACACACTGTAACATGAGACATCACTTGCCGAGCACACTGTAACGTGAGACATCACTTGCCGAGCATACTGTAATGTGAGACATCACTTGCGGAGCACATTGTAACGTGAGACATCACTTGCCGAGCACATTGTAACATGAGACATGACTTACCAAGCACGCCGTAGCACAAGACTGCACTCGCCAAGCACACTGTAACCCAACATAGCACTTGCCGTGCACGCCATAACACAAGACAGCACTCGCCAATCATGCCATAATGCAAGACTACACTCACCGAGCACACTGTAACAGAAGACATCACTCACTGAACATGCCGTAATGCAAGACTGCACTTGCCGAGCACACTGTAATGTGAGACATCACTTGCCGAGCATACCGTAACACAAGACTGCACTTGCCGAGCACACTGTAACGTGAGAAATCACTTGCCGAGCATGCCGTAACGCAAGACTGCACTCGCAGATCACGTTGTAACATCAGACAGCACTTGCCGAGCATACTGTAACGTGAAACAGCACTTTCTAATTATGCTGTAACACAAGACTGCACTCCTCAAGCATGCGGTAACTTGAAATAGCACTCGCCGAGCACGGCGTAACACAAGATTGCACTTGCTGGGCATGCTGTGACACAACACAGCACTTGCCAGTCATGCCGTAACGCAAGACTACTTTCAGCACACTACAACATGTGACAACACTTGCCAAGCCTACAGTAACGCAAAACAGCACGCGCCGAGCACGCTGTAACACAAGATTGCCCTTGCTGAGCACACTTTAACATGAGACATCACTTGCCGAGCACGCTGTAACGCAAGACTGCACTCGCCGAGCACACTGTAACGTGAGACATCACTTGCCAAGCATGCCATAACACAAGACTGCACTCGCCGAGCACACTGTAACGTGAGAAATCACTTGCCGAGCATGCCGTAACGCAAGACTGCACTCGCAGAGCACGTTTTAACATGAGACAGCACTAGCCAAGCATACTGTAACATGAGACAGCACTTTCCAATTATGCTGTAATACAAGACTGCACTCCTCAAGCATGCGGTAACGTGAAACAGCACTCGCTGAGCACGCCGTAAACAAAAGATTGCACTCGCCGAGCACACTGTAACATGATGAGACATCACTTGCTGAGCAGGCCGTAACGCAAGGCTGCACTCTCCGAGCATACTGTAACATGAGACATCACTTGCCGAGCATACTGTAATGTGAGACATTACTTGCCGAGCACATTGTAACGTGAGACATCACTTGCCGAGCACATTGTAACATGAGACATCACTTACCAAGCACGCCGTAACAGGAGACTGCACTCGCCAAGCACACCGTAACGCAACATACCACTCACCGTGCACGCCATAACACAAGAATGCACTTGCTGAGCACGCTGTAACACAAGACAGCACTCGGCAATCATGCCATAATGCAAGACTACACTCACCGAGCACACTGTAACGTGTGACAGCACTCGCCGAGCGCGCAAAACAGCACTCGCCGAGCACACCTTAATGCAAGATAGTAAGCGCCAAGCACGCCGTAATGCAACGCTGCACTCGCCGAGCACACTGTAACGAGAGACATCACTTGCCAAGCATGCCGTGACGCAAGACTGCACATGCCGAGCACACTGTAATGTGAGACATCACTTGCCGAGCATGCCGTAACGCAAGACTGCACACGCCGAGCACACTGTAATGTGAGAAATCACTTGCCGAGCATGCCGTAACGCAAGACTGCACATGCCGAGCACACTGTAATGTGAGACATCACTTGCCGAGCACGCCGTAACGCAAGACTGCACACGCCGAGCACACTGTAATGTGAGAAATCACTTGCCGAGCACGCCGTAACGCAAGACTGCACACGCCAAGCACACTGTAATGTGAGAAATCACTTGCCGAGCACGCCGTAACGCAAGACTGCACTCGCCGAGCACACTGTAACGTGAGAAATCACTTGCCGAGCATGCCGTAACGCAAGACTGCACTCGCCAAGCACACTGTAACGTGAGAAATCACTTGCCGAGCATGCCGTAACGCAAGACTGCACTCGCAGAGCACGTTGTAACATCAGGCAGCACTTGCTGAGCATACTGTAACGTGAGACAGCACTTTCTAATTATGCTGTAACACAAGACTGCACTCCTGAAGGATGCGGTAACTTGAAATAGCACTCGCTGAGCACGGCATAACACAAGATTGCACTCGCTAGGCATGCTGTGACACAAGACAGCACTCGCCAGTCATGCCGTAACGCAAGACTACTTTCAGCGAGCACACTACAACATGTGACAACACTTGCCAAGCCTACAGTAACGCACTGTAACGTGAGACATCACTTGCCAAGCACACTGTAACATAAGACATCACTTACTGAACATGCCATAATGCAAGACTGCACTCGCCAAGCACACTGTAACACAATACTGCACTCGCCGAGCACGCTGTAACTTGAGACAGCACTCGCCAAGCACACCGTAACGCAACATAGCACTCGCCGAGCACGCCATAACACAAGACTGCACTCACTGAGCACGCTGTAACACAAGACTGCACACGCCGAGCACACTGTAATGTGAGACAGCACTTTCTAATTATGCTGTAACACAAGACTGCACTCCTCAAGCATGCGGTAACGTGAAACAGCACTCGCTGAGCACGCCGTAAACAAAAGATTGCACTCGCCGAGCACACTGTAACATGACACATCACTTGCTGAGCAGGCCGTAACGCAAGGCTGCACTCACCGAGCATACTGTAACATGAGACATCACTTGCCGAGCATACTGTAATGTGAGACATCACTTGCCGAGCACATTGTAACGTGAGACATCACTTGCCGAGCACATTGTAACATGAGACATCACTTACCAAGCACGCCGTAACACGAGACTGCACTCGCCAAGCACACCGTAACGCAACATAGCACTCGCCGTGCACACCATAACACAAGAATGCACTTGCTGAGCACGCTGTAACACAAGACAGCACTCGCCAATCATGCCATAATGCAAGACTACACTCACTGAGCACACTAACGTGTGACAGCACTCGCCGAGCATGCAGTAATGCAAAACAGCACTCGCCGAGCACACCTTAATGCAAGATAGCACGCGCCAAGCACGCCGTAACGCAACACTGCACTCGCCGAGCACACTGTAACGAGAGACATCACTTGCCAAGCATGCCATAACGCAAGACTGCACACGCCGAGCACACTGTAATGTGAGACATCACTTGCCGAGCATGCCGTAACGCAAGACTGCACTTGCCGAGCACACTGTAATGTGAGAAATCACTTGCCCAGCATGCCGTAACACAAGACTGCACTTGCCGAGCACACTGTAACGTGAGAAATCACTTGCCGAGCATGCCGTAACATCAGACAGCACTTGCCGAGCATACTGTAACGTGAGACAGCACTTTCTAATAATTATGCTGTAACACAAGACTGCACTCCTCAAGCATGCGGTAACTTGAAATAGCACTCGCTGAGCACGGCGTAACACAAGATTGCACTCGCTGGGCATGCTGTGACACAAGACAGCACTCGCCAAGCACGCCGTAACACAAGACTGCCCTTGCTGAGCACACTTTAACGTGAGACATCACTTGCCGAGCACACTGTAACGTGAGACATCACTTGCCGAGCACACTGTAACATGAGACATCACTTGCCGAGCACACTGTAACGTGAGACATCACTTGCCGAGCACACTGTAACATGAGACATCACTTGCCGAGCACACTGTAACATGATACATCACTTGCCGAGCACACTGTAACGTGAGACATCACTTACCGAGCACACTGTAACATGAGACATCACTTACCGAGCACACTGTAACATGAGACATCACTTGCCGAGCACACTGTAATGTGAGACATCACTCGCCGAGCACACAGGAACAAAAGACTACACTCGCCAAGCAAGAAGTAGCACAAAACAGCACTTGCTAAGCACACCGTAACGCAGTATAGCACTCGCCAAGAATCCATACGCAAGACACCACTCGCCGAGCATGCGGTAATGCAAGACAGCACTCACTGAGCACGCTGTAACGTGAGACAGCACTCGCCGATCACACCGTGACATAAGACAGCACTCGCCGATCGCACTGTAACATAAGACAGCACTCGCCAAGCACGCCGTGACATAAAGTGGCACTCGCCAAGCACACCGTAACATAAAGTGACACTCGCCAAGCACGCCGTGACATAAAGTGGCACTCGCCAAGCACACCGTGACATAAAGTGGCACTCGCCAAGCACATCGTGACATAAAGTGGCACTCGCCAAGCACACTGTGACATAAAGTGGCACTCGCCAAGCACGCCGTGACATAAAGTGACACTCGTCGAGCACACCGTGACATAAAGTGGCACTCGCCAAGCACACCGTGACATAAAGTGGCACTCGCCAAGCACACCGTGACATAAAGTGGCACTCGCCAAGCACACCGTGACATAAAGTGGCACTCGCCAAGCACACCGTGACATAAAGTGGCACTCGCCGAGCACACCGTGACATAAAGTGGCACTCGCCGAGCACACCGTGACATAAAGTGGCACTCGCAAAGCACACCGTGACATAAAGTGGCACTCGCCAAGCACGCCGTAAGGCTAGACTGCACTCGTTGAGCGCACTGTAGCATTTGATATCACTCACCGAACATGTAGTAACGTATGACAGCACTTGCCGTGCACGCCGTAACGCAAGATAGCACTCGCCAAGCTTGCTGTAATGTAAGATAGCTCTCGCCGAGCATGATGTAACGCAGTATAGCACTTGCCAAGTACGTCACACGCAAGACAGCACTCACTGAGCATGCCGGAACGCAAGACAGCATTCACCGAGCATGCGGTTACGCAACACTGCACTCCCAAGCACACTGTATCGTGAGACAGCACTCGCCGAGCACGCCGTAACATAAGATAGCACTCGCCAAGCATGCCATAACACAATATTGCACGCCGTACCACAAGACAGAACTTGCTGAGCAAACCGTGACATAAGATTGCACTCGCCAAGCACGCCGTAACGCTAGACTGCACTCGTCAAGCGCACTGTAGTTTGTGATATCGCTCACCAAGCATGCAGTAATGCAAAGCAGCACTTGCGTGCACGCCGTAACGTAAGATAGCACTCGCCAAGCGCGCTGTAACTCAAGACTACACTTGCCAAACATGCTGTAATGCAAAACAGCACTCACTGAGCATGCCGTAACACAAAACTGCACGCATCTGGTGTGCCGTAGTGCAAAACTGCACTTGCTGTGCACGCTGTAAAGCAAGTCAGCACTCGCCAAGCATACCTTTTCACAAGATTACACTCGCTGAGCACGCCATAACACAAAACAGCACTTGCCAAGCATGCTGTAACACATGATTGCACTCGCCAAGCACGTTGTATCTCAAGACTGCACTCGCCGAGCACACTGTAACGCGAGACATCACTCGCCTAGCACACTGTAACACTGCACTCGCCAAGCATGCCATGACACAAGACTGCACTCACCGAGCACGACGTAATGCAAGACAGCACTTGCCAAGGATACCGTAACGCAATATAGCACTCCCTGAGCATGTGGTAACTCAAGACAGCACTCGCTGATCACGCCATTATGCAAGACTGCACTCGCCAAACATGCTGTAACATGAGACAGCACTCGCCGATCAAGAAGATGGCACTCTCCAAGCACTATGTGACGCAATATAGCACTCGCCAAGCACGCCACACAGCACTCAACGAGCATGCCGTAACGCAAGACAGCACAAATGAATGGAACAAACTGCCAAATGAAATGAATGGAACAAACTGCCAAAGATTGTGTTAATGCTAGTAGTGTGAATATGTTTAAAAATAGAATTGACAGATATCTGATAAGAGCGGGCTACACATAAATGAGAAATTGTTGGACTCTCGATAAGCCAATGGCTTCCTTGTTCACTTGCCATCTGGAACTTGTTGTTTGAGATGACAGTCTTGTTAAAACATTCGCCGAGCATGCGGTTACGCAACACTGCACTCCGGAACACGCTGTTACGTGAGACGGCACTCGCCGAGCATGCCGTAACATAAGATAACACTCGCGAGCACATCGTGACACAAGATAGCACTCGCCAAGCACCCCGTAACGCAAGACAACACTCGCCGAGCACGCTGTAATGTGACACAGCACTTGTCGAGCCCTCCGTAATGGAAGACAGCACTCGCTGAGCACGCCGTAATGTGAGACAGCACTTGTCGAGCACTCCGTAATGGAAGACAGCACTCGCTGAGCACGCCGTAATGTAACACAGCACTCCGTAACGGAAGACAGCACTCGCCGAGCACGCCGTAATGTGACACAGCACTTGTCGAGCACTCCAGAACGGAAGACAGCACTCGCCAAGCACGCTGTAATGTGAGACAGCACTTGTCGAGCACGCTGTAACGGAAGACAGATGTGATCGCCTTCAGTGGAGTTGTTTGGAATAGGAAAATTTGCATGACCGGATAATGTCAGTAAAAAAAATTACATGTCTCTGACTAGCATGGACACTTAATAGTGACGTCTCAGTGTCATTACGTCAGTGTCATGCTTGATGCATGTTCAGAGCTTTTGTAACCCTCTCGGTCACTTCAGCGTTGGACTGAACTGTTCTTTGGTGTCATGTGACCATATTGGTGGTCGTCACGACTTGTCTATGAAAACATTTTGTACTGCACATAAAACCAGAATGTGTTTCTAATGTTGTTCTGTGTTCATACAGACCAGTATGTGTACAAACATTCTTGTATTGTCCGGCCTGAAATTGTTCACTTTATCATTGGTGTGTAGATTTTGTTGAAGTATTTTTGTTTTGGCGCCCAGTGCTCGACAGTGATAGTTGTGTATGTCGTATGATGACACAAGTAGACATTTGCTCCAGTAGATGGCGTCACTGGTGTATTCGAGGCGTGACAGGTGCAGTTTTGCTGGGTTTTTTCCATACAGATGAAGTTACCCTATACCCAGATCAAATTGGCGCCATGTAGCGAGCCAAGAATGTTAGACAATTATTAATGTCCAGTGTTTGGTGTTTGGCTGGATTAAATATGGAGTTGTCGTTTCTTATTTCATTTTCTTCTGTTTCTTGTGCCTTCCTTAATGTACGGTGGCTGGTTTGGTGGGAGAACAGGAGATATTTGTAGCACATATACTGTGCAATGCAATATAAGAATGTGTGAATCAATGACTGTGCATACATCATTTTAACCTCTAAAATCTGGAAAGATGCAATGTGTGGATGCTGATCTTAAATGTACACCGACTGTTTAGAATGACAGTGTGTTGAGGTGGGAGTTACCGGGTCAAATAGTACTGGGGAAAATATATAATTGGTAATTTCACGAAGAGTGCGGGATATGGTCGGCTGATGATGTTCACATGAACAAGGTACTGACTTGCTGGTACACCCACGAGGCCACTGACTATTGTGTACGTCAATGAGGCAAGGGGCTCCACCCTAGTGAGTGTAGCATGTCTGTCACACAGGGGGTGAATACATAACATATCTGGGTAAATATCTAAAACAAACACCATTGTATATAAACATACATCGTTTTATTGTACATTGTAGACCTCTGGATACATTTCTATTTATAAAAGTGCTCAATGTTTGTGTGAGGCTACTTAGTGACTAGCTGTTTGTATATGAACATTACTACCAGGTAAGCTAACTTTCTCCATCCCTGTCGCAGGCAGAATTCTCTCAGAGTTGACACGGCCGTCTCCAACTTGAAATCAGCTGAGGGCCTGCAAACAAAATATCAACACATCTCGAGTAATGAAATATATTCTATGAAACCAATTCATTTCATAAAAAGGTTATTGAAAGAGTGTATTTTTAATAGATGTATTTAGGCATGGGGAAAACTCACCAAATAAAAATTTTGACAGCAATTTTATTGCTCTGAAACATGGACAAAAATGGAACTGAAACTAGCAAGTTTCCAGACGAGATGCTTGCGCAAACTTCTAAACATCAGATGGAACGAATTTATCACCAACAAGGAAGGACTTAAAGAACAAATGCCGAGTCAAGTGGTGCCCTTTGTGACATATTGCTGGTGTGTATGTTGTCACTCGATGCCAAAGTGACAGGATGTCTGATTGTGTTCATAGAGTGCGCCACCAGGCGGGTGAAGTCGCAGCAGAGCACCGCCAAGGAGTGTTTGTGTCTTCCGTCTGCACTGTCTGGTGCAGGAAAAGGTGAAATGTAAAGTACTTTGATTAATCCTACAGACTGGATATTGTGCTAGATAAGAACTTACGTTTGTACACACATACACTGCATACTAAGTGCTGCCCCCTTGTGACATATTGCAGGCGTGTGTGTGTGTGTCGTTGACTTCGGTTGTTCTGGTGGGTCTGCTGGGCATTGAGCAACTCACCAACTTGTTCGGACTGCTGCTTCTCTTCCAGGACGTGGCGACCATTGTCCAGTCCGTGGGGCGCAGTAACATAGTGGTTGGAACATCAAACCCTCAGTAAGGAGGGTTCTAATCATCTTGTGTCATTACGTCGATGTCATGTTTGATGCATGTTCAGTGTCTGTTAAAGCTGCTGTGCGTGAAATTGGCTGAAGTCATTGTGGATGTGTTTGGACGTAGATCTCTGAACAGTAGAGTTTTATTTACCTTGAACTGGCTATATTGGGTGTTAATCTAAAAATGTTTCTTAAAATGGCTACATGTGAAATGAACCTTGGCTACGCAGGGAAAGCAGACACCAGGTGGCAGCACTGCACGTGTCTGACAAGTTTTGTTGAACTCTGGGATGGAGCTACATTTGTCTTGTTTGTAGTGCCAGAGGTATTGTTGTGTTACCTGTGTCCCAGAAATGATTGTTAGTAAGTATTAATTTATATTATTAATCATTCATCGTAACACAATAATGTTTCAGCCCAGATCAAGTCCATATCAATTCTCCAGAGTGTTGACCCGTTGTACAGTGTTAGGAATGCTAATTTATGTTTCCGATTGACGCAAACACAGTTTGTTGAGAAATACCGGAAATTATTTGTGGTCTGCTTAATTGCAACATGATTATTGATGTGTTCAGTCATTAAAGAGGATTATGACATTATGCATATACAGTGTACACAAATAGTTTACTACATTAACATGTGTATGTTGTGTGCTGAACAACATTAAAAATGCATATCCCAGTAATTTAGAAGTGTGGCTGAAAGTATTACCACTGGAGATACATGGTACATACTGTTGATGTGTTATATGCCTGTCAAAAGTTTACTATGCCAAAAGATGACACCAGTGTGACATCACTATGAACATTTGATATGTTTGGGGACCATGTCAAAGAGAGGTGGGTTTAATGAATAAGTCACACCATGATTGTCAAGGGTCGCATACTAAATTTTTTTAAATGTTAGTCGTAGGCGAAATATGACCACTGTTGCATCATGCAGCGCTGTGAGGTGTTATGGAACTACTGTTGTTTCAAATGATGTAACCGTTCACTGTGTGGCGCTGTAATGATGTAACCGTTCACTGTGTGGCACTGTAATGATGTAACCGTTCACTGTGTGGCGCTGTAATGATGTAACCGTTCACTGTGTGGCGCTGTAATGATGTAACCGTTCACTGTGTGGCACTGTAATGATGTAACCGTTCACTGTGTGGCGCTGTAATGATGTAACCGTTCACTGTGTGGCGCTGTAATGATGTAACAGTTCACTGTGTGGCACTGTAATGATGTAACCGTTCACTGTGTGTCGCTGTAATGATGTAACCGTTCACTGTGTGGCGCTGTAATGATGTAACCGTTCACTGTGTGGCACTGTAATGCTGATTTTAAACATATTCTGGTGGTTATTGTTGCACGTCCTGTACATACACTGCGTTAACTGTTACGAACATTATTACATCAAAATGTTTTTCAGTCTAATATGTTCTTTGGTGTCATGTGACCATGCTGGTGGTCGTCACATGACAATTGTTGTCTGTGAAAACGTGTTTTGTACTGCACATAAAACCAGGATGTGTTTCTAATGTTGTTCAGTGTTCATACAGGCAGGTTTGTGTACAAACATTCTTGTATTGTCCGGCCTCAAATTGTTCACTTCATCATTGGTGTGTTGTTTTTGTTGAAGTATTTTTGTTTTGTTATCGAGTGCTAGAAAGTGATAGTTCAGTATGTTGCACAGCAACACAAGTAGACAATTGTTCCAGTAGAGGGCGTCACTGGTGTGTTCAAGGCGTAACAGGTGGAGTTTCACTGGGTTTTTCCATGTTGATGAGAGTAACCTACACCCAGATCCAAATGGCGCCATGCAGCGAGCCAAGGATGCCCACTGCCCTAACAATTATTAGTGTCCAGTGTTTGGCTGTATTTAATATGGAGTTGTGGTTTCTTATTGTTTCATTTTCTTCTGTTCACTTTTTTCCTGTGCCTTGTCTTAATGTACGGAGGCTGCAGGTGGTTTGTCTGCAGGTGGTTTGGTGGAAGAACAGGATGTGTAAATCAATAAGACTGTGAACTATGTGCACACAAACATTATTAATCTGTAAAGATGTAATGTCTGGATATTGATCTTAAATACACATGGACTGTTTAGAATGACAGTGTGTTGAGGTGGGAGTTTCCGAGTCAAATAGTACTGGAGGAAATATATAATTGGTCATTTCACCTGGAGCGAGGGATATGGTAGGCTGTGAAATGAGGTCGCCTAGTGATGTTCACGGGAACAAGGTACTGACTTGCTGGTATACACACGAGGCCACTGACTGTTGTGTACGTCACACAAAGGGGCTCCAGTGAGTGTAGCATGTCTGTTACACAGGAGGTGAATACATAATATATATCTAAATATCTAAAACAAACACACCATTGTACATAAACACACATCATTTTATTGCATGTTAACATATATTTACAAAACTACAACATCCCATGTTACACTGCTGACTAGTATTTACAGGTGTATCGTAATACACCTATCTAAACAAATATGTTATGATAAATTAACTAAATGAGTTATATAAATTATTATTATAAATCACAGAACACTTGTAAATATACACCAAACACTAAACCTATTCTACAACATCCCATGTTACACTGCTGACTAGTATTTACAGGTGTATCGTAATACACCTATCTAAACAAATATCATGTTATTATAAATTAACTAAATGAGTTATATCAATTATTATTATAAATCACAGAACACTTGTAAATATACACCAAACACTAAACCTATTCTACAACATCCCATGTTACACTGCCGACTAGTATTTACAGGTGTATCGTAATACACCTATCTAAACAAATATCATGTTATTATAAATTAACTAAATGAGTTATATCAATTATTATTATAAATCACAGAACACTTGTAAATATACACTAAACCTATTCTTTCTCCATCACTGTGAGAGGCAGAATGCCCCCAGGGTTGACATGGCCGTCTCGAAAGTGAATTCACCATCACTGCAAACACAAAATATCAACACATCTTGAGTAATCAAATATATTCTACGAAACTCAATTCATTTAATAAAAAGGTTATTAACACAGCATGTTTTAATAGATGTATTTAGGCATGGGGAGGTCAAAGGGTATAAATACAAAGACCAACAAGAATTTGCAAAAGGAACGTTATAACCGTGTTTCTCTATTGCTCAGAAACATGGTAAACAACCAAACAAATAGAACTGAAACTAGCAACTTTCCACACGAGACACTTGCGCAGACTTCTAAATATCAGATGGAACGATTTGATCACTAACGAGGAAGTATTTAAAGAGCAAATGCTGAGCCAATCAAGTCAACAAAATTGAAGAGAAGATATTTGGGTCATATCCTTTGAACACCAAAACAGGCGTGGTACTAGAGACCATCTGGAAAGAGGAAACGAGGACGACCAAAGGAAGACGTTGACAGAACGGCTGAAGACAGATGGATGGCATCTGTCTTGTATGCCTGATGGCACAGTGAGGAAGTAAGAAAGATGTATATTAAACAAAAATAAATAATTGTTAATTTTGAGATAGTCCCCTATTTAAAGGTTTCCTTTGTTTTGAAAGTTTCCTTGGTCATCAGTTGTTACAATATATATTCTATGAAACTCGATTCATTTCATAAAATTATTACTGAAATATATTTATTTTAATAGCCTATATTATTAAACACAAATTAATATAAACTTTGATAGTCCCTTATTTAAAGGTTTCCTTTGTTTTGAGAGTTGCCCTGGTCATCAGTTGTTACAAAATAAATTGCATGAAACTCAATTCATAAATTATTATTCAAATATATTTATTTTGATATTTATATTATACTAAACACAAATTAGCATTAACTTTGAGCCAGTCCCCTACTTAAAGGTCTCCTTTGTTTTGAGAGTTGCCCCGGTCATCAGTCATTATGATGTATATTTACTGTGTATTTCCAGCGAGGAACTGAAGTAAACAGACACGTCTGACGTAGCCGGCTGACGTCATTGCTACAATGTAACACATCAATGAACGTGTTACGTCGTCGGGGCAGACGCTGATGCCCTGTTGTGTTTACAACCCCGGCTAATAAAGTGGTCATTTAGAGGACAGGTCAGCTGACAGGTTTGGACACTGTTGAGAGAGGGTACGTGTGCGTGACATGTCAACAGCAGTGACGTTGACAATCAACTGACTTACCCAGTTAAACCTCCTCTCACCGAACTCCTCCCTCAGTTGACGGCCACACTCGGGTGACAGGAGACAGGCCATCGCCCTGGAAGACAGAGGACAGATATACAGGACACACACCACTGTCGTCACTCGGCTCTCTATGTGGGTCTACGTGACACAAAACTAACACATCTGTAAGAGTCAATGTCAACTTACCGTATCTTCAACTCTGGGTGCTGTCAACAGACGTGTGAAGGTGACACGGCTGGCGTCTGTCAAAGCAGGGTTGAAACTGCACCTGTGTAAACAACAGACAGAAAGTAAACAAACGTTGGGTGATAAACTGTCACCCTCGGGTGATCACGTGGCAGGTGTGTGACACAGTCGTGTCACTTTTAGGGACGCTGTCGTAAAAAGTTGTGTTTATTTTGATTAACAAAATTGTTACAAATGTAGATAAAAAACATCAACAATTATTGAAAGGGTAATAACCCCACGTGACAGACAGGGCAACTATTTGTGGGGTGAATATACAAATGTGTTCTTACTCGAGCTCCTGTAGTTGTGGACCCCCGGGGCGAGTGAGTCCGTCCGAGAGGGCGGTCAGTGACTGGTCAGTGAGACCACAGCTGTCCAACCTGTAAGAACAATGACCCGTGTTTAATCATCTTTATAGACCTACATTTCATCAACAAAATATAATCTATTTTCTGACAAAGTCACTTTTCTCAGTCGTTGTCGATTGTTCAGTTTAAATGTAAAATGAACAATTTTAATGTGTAATAAATTTAAAACAATAGTTTAAAGTAAACAATTTGTTTACATTCGACGACAATCCAGTAAACTGAAACAGTTAAACACAAGAAGTAATTAAATATATAAGTTGACGTATGTGACGTTGTGACAACAATTGTAATAGTCGTCAGTTGACACAGGTGTAAATAAAGTGTTAATTGACTAAATAATACTTACCATAACTCACGTAGTCTTGTCATTGTACCAAGAGTGTCACCAAGCTCTCCCCCCGCCTCCTCCGTCCCTAGTAATCCTGGGTTGTTGCCCAGACTACAAAGTAGATTATATTCCTGGATTAAAACAACACAAACAGACGACAGCGTCACTCACTGTCAACTCATTAAACCATATCAAATGTGACATGTCCATTACTGGTCGATTAATGACAACATTTCAGTGAAATTACTGCGACACGTCTGCACAAGACAACACCGACTCAAGTGTGTCCCTGGATTAATAAAGTCGCATTTTATGGTGTCAGTTGACACAATGTGGCGACCCAGAGTCAAACTTCTAGAAACGTTGACCTACTTTCTGTATTTAATGTCAGAAAACCGACAGTTGACACAATGTATCTGAAGGGTAGTTGCCCTGGCAGGGTTTAAACACACAACACGACACAACAATGTACCACAAACTTTCAGGTTCAGTGACCGACTTTCCAAGGTCAAGGTCAGATCACTTGGCTCACAAAAAAGTTTTAAATGTTACATTTAATTGGGAAAATAATATAAAAATCATTTCATGTCGGCAGTGCCTAAAATGAGGGATACAATTGTTCGTTATGTATATTTTGAAGTACTTTTCATTAATCTTTGTTCTTAGAAATTGTTATTTAAATAACATTTATTGATAATTAATTATTGAGTACTGGTAGGTGTTAATTAATTTATATATGTAATACATATTTCTATGTATGTGTTGTTTACCTGAGAAAACTTATACAGTGACAGTCTTGGTAATTATTTGACATTTGTGGGGTGAATATACAAATGTGTTCTTACTTGAGGACCTCCAGTTGATGGCCCCCACCAGTGAGTCCAGCCATGACTGGGGTCAGTGCCTGCCGTGAGAGACCACACCTGTACAACCTGTAACAACAATCACACGTGTTTACATTTTATCAACACAATATAATTTCTCAATAATTGTGAAACATTAAGCGACAATTTTAATACGTAATAAAATACATATAGTTAAAATGTAAACTTTTGGTTTATATACATTACTCTACAGTGCAATATTTAAAATAAACTAAATGCAACAGTTAAACACAAGAACAAATTACAAATATAAATTTATATATGTTTCTTGACAACAATTATTATAGTTGTTGGTTGAAACAGGTGTAAATAAAGTTCTACTTGACCAACTAATTCTTACACTAGTTCTTGCAGACACGTCATTGCTGTTAGTGCACCGCCCAACACTTCAGCTGCCTCCTCCGTCCCTAGTAATCCTGGGTTGCGGCTCAGACTACAAAGTAAATTATATTCCTGGATTAAAACAACACAAACAGACGACGGCGTCACTCACTGTCAACTCATTAAACCATATCAAATGTGACATGTCCATAACTGGTCGATTAATGACAACATTTCAGTGAAATTACTGCGACACGTCTACACAAGACGACACTGACTCAAGTGTGTCCCTGGATTAACAAAGTCGCATTTTATGGTGTCAGTTGACACAATGTAGCGACCCAGAGTCAAACTTCTAGAAACGTTGACCTACTTTCTGTATTTAATGTCAGAAAACCGACAGTTGAAGGAGTCCAAATAGGCATACTAAATTTCTGTGTTGATTGTCAGATCACCAGCTCAGGACTTTTAAAAAGGTAATACATAATTAATAATAAATATCAAGGCAGACGTTTGACACAATGTATCCTTCCAATGTGTAGTTGGGCTACATAAAATTCACTTCTAAAAACCCAGTTTCTGCTTCAGTCACGCACAAAGATATTTAAAATGAATCCTTCTTAAATTTAGTTGAGGCATCCAACATTGAGTAACAGTAAATACTAATAATAATAGTCGTTCCATGCAGGCAGCAGTACATAATCCAATAGGTAATGTTGAATTTCCTGTAACTATTATAGTATATTGCACCAAACAGTTTCATCACTTCCCTTTCTAATGTTATTGTGTAAGCCTGAATGGATTCTTTAATATATAAAATAACTCCCCCTCTCCTTCTTCCTAGTCAATATCTCCTAAACATTGTGTATTCTGTCAGTACTAATTCAACATCTGCTATGTCTTTGTTGGCCCATGACTCAGTTAATCCTATTATGTGATGGTCAATATCTTCTACCATAATGTATCATTAATATTTCTTATTTACCATGTTCCTTAATTGCATTTAACACACATTTAAAACCAGCTTCAGAAATGTCTTCCTGATATGTTGTCCTTTGTGTGTCCTAGTGGCCTCTTGTTCTGTTTCAGGCACCTCGGAGCTGTGCTTCTAGTTAAAAAATGTTTGCTACCAAAAATATTTTTGTTGCTACCCATGCCTCTGTTGACTGTTGCCAAGAGTTCATTCCCAAACACTGCTGCACCCTTTCCACTTAGATGAAGCTGATCCCTCATGAACATGTCAGCACTCCCAACAAAACAACCCCACAAATCAACGAATCAAGGGAGGATCTATTCTAGTGCACGTAGGCACAAATAACGCAAAGAGGGAGGGCACAACTCTCTTAATTGAGACATACAGTTGTGCCCTCCCTCTCTGCGTTATTTGTGCCTACATGCACTAGAATAGATCCTCCCTTGCCAGGACCCAGGATTTTCTCCACCCTTTCTGTGATATCCTCTATTTTTGTCCCTGGGAAAGAAAATGGCGGGCACTCTCTGCATGTTTCTGTGCCTATGATTGTGCCAACTTCAATTTTTATTGACTGGCTGTACATTGTGCATTTATTGACAGGTTAATTAACCCATTGAGAAAACTTACACAGTGACAGTCTTGGTAACTATTTGACATTTGTGGGGTGAATATACAAATGTGTTCTTACTTGAGGACTTCCAGTTGATGGCCCCCCGGCCCGCTAGTGAGTTTTGTCAAGATGACAGGCAATGTGTGCCGAGAGAGACCACACCCCTCCAACCTGTAACAACAATCACACGTGTTTACATTTCATCAACAAAATATAATTTCTCAATAATTGTGAAACATTAAGCGTACAATACAACAATTTTAATACGTAATAAAATACATATAGTTAAGATGTAAACTTTTGTTTTATATACATTACTCTACAGTGCAATATTTAAAATAAACTAAATGCAACAGTTAAACACAAGAACAAATTACAAATATAAATTTATATATGTGTCTTGACAACAATTATTATAGTTGTTGGTTGAAACAGGTGTAAATAAAGTTCTAATTGACCAACTAATTCTTACGCTAATTCACGAAGTTGTGTCATTGCTGTCAGTGCACGGCCCAACACTTCAGCTGCCTCAACCGTCTCTAGTAATCCTGTATTGTCGCTCAGACTACAAAGTAAATTATATTCCTGGATTAAAACAACACAAACAGACGAGAGCGTCACTCACTGTCCACTGATTAAACCATATCAAATGCAATTGACAGACTTTCTGTGTTGATTGTCAGATCACCAGCTCAGGACTTTTAAAAAGGTAATACATAATTAAAAATAAATATCAAGGCAGACGTTTGACACAATGTATCCTTCCAATGTGTAGTTGGGCTACACAAAATTCACTTCTAAAAACCCAGTTTCTGCTTCAGTCACGCACAAAGATATTTAAAATGAATCCTTCTTAAATTTAGTTGAGGCATCCAACATTGAGTAACAGTAAATACTAATAATAATAGTCGTTCCATGCAGGCAGCAGTACATAATCCAATAGGTAATGTTGAATTTCCTGTAACTATTATAGTATATTGCACCAAACAGTTTCATCACTTCCCTTTCTAATGTTATTGTGTAAGCCTGAATGGATTCTTTAATATATAAAATAACTCCCCCTCTCCTTCTTCCTAGTCAATATCTCCTAAACATTGTGTATTCTGTCAGTACTAATTCAACATCTGCTATGTCTTTGTTGGCCCATGACTCAGTTAATCCTATTATGTGATGGTCAATATCTTCTACCATAATGTATCATTAATATTTCTTATTTACCATGTTCCTTAATTGCATTTAACACACATTTAAAACCAGCTTCAGAAATGTCTTCCTGATATGTTGTCCTTTGTGTGTCCTAGTGGCCTCTTGTTCTGTTTCAGGCACCTCGGAGCTGTGCTTCTAGTTAAAAATGTTTGCTACCAAAAATATTTTTGTTGCTACCCATGCCTCTGTTGACTGTTGCCAAGAGTTCATTCCCAAACACTGCTGCACCTTTTCCACTTAGATGAAGCTGATCCCTCATGAACATGTCAGCACTCCCAACAAAACAACCCCACAAATCAACGAATCAAGGGAGGATCTATTCTAGTGCACGTAGGCACAAATAACGCAAAGAGGGAGGGCACAACTCTCTTAATTGAGACATACAGTTGTGCCCTCCTCTCTGCGTTATTTGTGCCTACATGCACTAGAATAGATCCTCCCTTGCCAGGACCCAGGATTTTCTCCACCCTTTCTGTGATATCCTCTATTTTTGTCCCTGGGAAAGAAAATGGCGGGCACTCTCTGCATGTTTCTGTGCCTATGATTGTGCCAACTTCAATTTTTATTGACTGGCTGTACATTGTGCATTTATTGACAGGTTAATTAACCCATTGAGAAAACTTACACAGTGACAGTCTTGGTAACTATTTGACATTTGTGGGGTGAATATACAAATGTGTTCTTACTTGAGGACTTCCAGTTGATGGCCCCCCGGCCCGCTAGTGAGTTTTGTCAAGATGACAGGCAATGTGTGCCGAGTGAGACCACACCTGTCCAACCTGTAACAACAATCACACGTGTTTACATTTCATCAACAAAATATAATTTCTCAATAATTGTGAAACATTAAGCGTACAATACAACAATTTTAATACGTAATAAAATACATATAGTTAAGATGTAAACTTTTGTTTTATATACATTACTCTACAGTGCAATATTTAAAATAAACTAAATGCAACAGTTAAACACAAGAACAAATTACAAATATAAATTTATATATGTGTCTTGACAACAATTATTATAGTTGTTGGTTGAAACAGGTGTAAATAAAGTTCTACTTGACCAACTAATTCTTACGCTAATTCACGAAGTTGTGTCATTGCTGTTAGTGCACGGCCCAACACTTCAGCTGCCTCGACCGTCTCTAGTAATCCTGCGTTGTTGCTCAGACTACAAAGTAAATTACATTCCTGGATTAAAACAACACAAACAGACGACAGCATCGCTCACTGTCCACTGATTAAACCATATCAAATGCAATTGACAGACTTTCTGTGTTGATTGTCAGATCACCAGCTCAGGACTTTTAAAAAGGTAATACATAATTAATAATAAATATCAAGGCAGACGTTTGACACAATGTATCCTTCCAATGTGTAGTTGGGCTACATAAAATTCACTTCTAAAAACCCAGTTTCTGCTTCAGTCACGCACAAAGATATTTAAAATGAATCATTCTTAAATTTAGTTGAGGCATCCAACATTGAGTAACAGTAAATACTAATAATAATAGTCGTTCCATGCAGGCAGCAGTACATAATCCAATAGGTAATGTTGAATTTCCTGTAACTATTATAGTATATTGCACCAAACAGTTTCATCACTTCCCTTTCTAATGTTATTGTGTAAGCCTGAATGGATTCTTTAATATATAAAATAACTCCCCCTCTCCTTCTTCCTAGTCAATATCTCCTAAACATTGTGTATTCTGTCAGTACTAATTCAACATCTGCTATGTCTTTGTTGGCCCATGACTCAGTTAATCCTATTATGTGAGGGTCAATATCTTCTACCATAATGTATCATTAATATTTCTTATTTACCATGTTCCTTAATTGCATTTAACACACATTTAAAACCAGCTTCAGAAATGTCTTCCTGATATGTTGTCCTTTGTGTGTCCTAGTGGCCTCTTGTTCTGTTTCAGGCACCTCCGAGCTGTGCTTCTAGTTGAAACTTTTCATTAATTTTTGTTTTTACAAATTGTTATTTATATAACATTTATTGATAATTAATTATTGAGTACTGGTAGGTTTTAATTAATTTATATATGTAATACATATTTGTATGTATGTGTGTTGTTTACCTGAGAAAACTTATACAGTGACAGTCTTGGTAACTATTTGACATTTGTGGGGTGAATATACAAATGTGTTCTTACCTGAGGACCTCCAGTTGATGGCCCCCACGAGTGAGTCCAGCCATGACTGGGGTCAGTGTCTGCCAAGAGAGACCACAACTGTCCAACCTGTAACAACAATCACACGTGTTTACATTTCATCAACAAAATATAATTTCTCAATCATTGTGAAACATTAAGCGTACAATACAACAATTTTAATACGTAATAAAATGCAGATAGTTCAAATGTTAACTTTTGTTTTATATACATTACTCAACAGAGTAATATTCCAATAAACTAAATGCAACAGTTAAACACAAGAACAAATTAAAAAAAAAAATGTTTATATATGTTTCTTGACAACAATTATTATAGTTGTTGGTTGAAACAGGTGTAAATAAAGTTCTACTTGACCAACTAATTCTTACGCTAATTCACTAAGTTGTGTCATTGCTGTTAGTGCACGGCCCAACACTTCAGCTGCCTCGACCGTCTCTAGTAATCCTGTGTTCTCGTTCAGACTACAAAGTAGATTATATTTCTGGATTAAAACAACACAAACAGACGACAGCATCGCTCACTGTCCACTGATTAAACCATCTCAAATGTAATTGACAGACTTTCTGTGCTGATTGTCAGATCACCAGCTCGGGACTTTTGAAAAGGTAATACATAATTAAAAATAAATATCAAGGCAGACGTTTCACAATATGTATCCTTTCAATATGCACTGTGTAGTTGGGATACATAAAATTCACTTATAAAAATGAAAGACTTGATTTCTGCTTCATTCACACACAAAAAACACTGTTAAATTTGGACCGACTGATATAGTATTTTTATCCATGATTGTGGCTGTGTGAACTTCAATTTTATTTCGATTCGCAAGTCATGCATTTTTGACATATTATGGTTTTAATGTAGCCAAATTGATTGACACAATGTATATCCTTCCAATATGAAGTTGGGCTTGCATTAAATTCACTTCCCAAAAACCCAGTTTCTGCTTCAGTGAGCCTATGTTCCCAGAGGCTATAACTAGAACTGCTGCCTAGCTTCTGCAGTGGCACAAGAAGAACCAAGTGTAGCCAATTACTACATCAAAGACATCACATCCTGTCCAGGCCACCCGCTATTTTGGGCGACTTCATAACAGCCAGTGATTGACTGGCAGTTTGAAACACAGTTACCAGTTATTGACTACATGTAACGATGAGTGCATATCCCATATCCAATTAGCCTGACCTTGTAAGTGGGTTATTTGTCTCTACTGGGTATAGCGGCAACTTTCCAACAAACTCATTTGTACTAAATTTCACTTGTAATATAAATATATACTTTAGGATAATTTATTAACATCCAATTTTAAGACACAAATGCGGCCCCAGTTTTTGACATGGACCCCTAGATTTTGGCAGAGTAGGGATCAGACTGGCCCCCAATAAACGTCACAGCTGGGAAGCCAAGATTTGGCAGCTGCAACGGCAAGCAGCCGCGGGCCGGCCGCCGTTCTACCAAAGGCGATCTCAATACGAAGCCATGCACTGGCGTCTGCGTGTTTACACAGTGACCAGTTAACTTCAAAAAAACATTGCAAAAAGCAAGACACCAGTCATTTTAGTTACCACTTTGAAGGCAAATTCTTAGGCCTAAGCTTAGCAGCTGAGTACATTTTATTGAAAAACATGGCGCGCCGTCGACGGCTCAGTCATCAACACAAATAATAGGACACCTTGTATATACTAACTAGGTGCCCTATTGTTTGCTTAAACACTAATGAGCATTTGTAGGAATAGCATGCTCTAGAAGTGGCAAAATAAGTTGTATAAAAAACCAAAATGGAAGCGAAGCGAACAGACGTATTAGGAAGTAACGAGCTTAGTTAAAAGCAAAGCAGATGTAGATCTGAGATATGAGGAAGCATTGGCAGTTAGCTGAACGGTACAATATCGGCCGATCACAAGTTGGAAACATTTTGAGAAACAAAAGGAAATATATCGATGTATATGAAAACAACGAACCAGCCAGCAGAAAGCGTCGACAAGCCATCAGCACGTACGGCATTTGACGAGGTTGGTGTAATTTGCATTACCGATTTTGATATCGACTTTGTATGGACGATTACAAATTCTAATAAATCTCCTGTGTGATTGGATAACATTTTTGTACATGTACAATAAAATGATGTGATACTGTGAAAAAAATTCAACAATCCTGATGTGACATTATATAGTCACTTGTCAGTTGGATTAGTTTAGTTACCCACCACATGATGGCAGCACCCATGGTAATGTAATGTAGTTTAGAGAATAGTAGATAATGAACTATTATCGCTATGACTATTTGTCCTGTAGTTAGTTGTATTTACTGTGTAGGTAGTTTGTCTTATTACTAATAATTCAGTGTTTTAAACATAAATTTTACCCTAGAGACAGGGGTCACCTGTGGTTAGTGGAAGGGGCCCTGCCCCAGTGGGCCAGGTTTGATTCTACACTTAATGACAACTCTTGTTTTGGTAAGTTCCTAAATGATGTTTTCTACCTTATTAAGCAATGTTTTCAATTTATAATTGTATCATACTGAGTGATAGAGAACTGTCCATCTGTTTATGTCAAGGTATTTACTGTATCAGTTATAATTATTTAGTGGTAACTATGATTACTAATGTGTGGAAGATCAGGAATAAGTGGTCTTTGGACCTTAGGGAAGAATGTCCAACAGGGCTTAATGAGATTTTGACCACTTGCAGTCAGTAGCTGGTAAATGTATAGAACGCTTTAGAAAGTTAAGTTTTGATCATGTTTAGTGGTGCTACTGTTATAGTTAATATGTTATAAGATGTGATATACATGGTGCAAGGATAAATTGTGCATGTATATAGGTATTAGTTAAGTGTCCCTACAGTTAAGCCAGGATCAGGCTGGTACCCTCTCTCCCTTTGAAGTTACATTGATTAATTGTTCTAGGTGGCTGGGAGAGGGCTGATCTTGACTATTCCCTAGAAACTTGTAAGTTGAGCAGCATCCAAGACTTGCTTGTAAACAACAGTGGAATGACAACTAGGCTAGTCAGGTCATGCACATGTGAAATTGACAACATTGTTGACTGTTGAATTTATTATATTAAATTTTTTTTACATGTAGAGTATTAGTATTACACTAATACCTGCAAGTATGCTAGAGCTTATATATAAACAATATTATTATATATTAGTACTGAATAAAATAACATGTATTATATTGTGAACGACACCAATGTGTTGGAACTATGGTACTTAACAGATGTTGGTGAGTCATCTTACAAGGGATACTATGATATGCAAATAGCTTACTTGTTCGGTTTGTATTTATACAGGCAAATACAAACCGAAGTCCTGGCCCACTCCTGATTGTGGCCAGTCGTATTTTGAGTCGTCTTTATTGTGTTTAATATCATCTGTTCTTTCACCTTTTTTATTGTTGCTAACGCTCTTGCTTTTGGTTGTATTTTGAACTTTTGGTTGATTAACATCCAATTTTTATACCTTAGGCTTAAGTGCATGCACAAAACGCGAGGGCTTCGAACCTCCTGCTAATTTTCACCAGAAAAGAATTAATTCTCATCCCTGGGTTTTCATATTACATATGATTTACTTGCTCAATGTGACTTTTCTCCAAGTCCCATGATGCTTCAGTGAACATATTCACTGTTACGGTCACCTCGCTATTATGGTCACTGTGACTCAGTCCCATGGCTGAGGTTCCACTGCCTGTAGTTTGCTGGAGATTGTCCCGATGCATGCACAAACATATTATTATCTAACACGTTTTGTGCAGAAACACTCCTGCTCACTCAAAACTTGTAGCCGTTCACCTAGTGTTTATAACTGGTTTAAATGTGCTAAAATGGCCCAGCCATATGTAAAAAATATCAGTATATGCATATACACAATGTTTACTTTACATAAACTTTATTTAAACTTCATTATGTTGGGAAATTAATAAATAGAAATTTTCTTCTCAACCACATCTGAATCTCTGAAAAAGGACAAAGTGGAGGACAGTAGAAATATAGAATGTATATACCATGTAGATCACATGAAAGAGTTGTAATCACACCTACATTGGCGGATGAGGGAGAACTTTGGGACAAGACTCGAAGACCACAAGGAGGTTGAAGACCATCACAACCAGTTGAGAGAGTCGTCAACAGTAGAACACATGTCAGCAATAATAAACCAAGCAGACGGCCAAAACTGAATATTAAATGGTTATGATATTGATGGAAATGTTTTCTTTAAACTCAAAGTTGGTGGTAGAACAGGCCACAAAGTAGCGCTACTAAAAGAACAGTGTAGACTGGATATGAGGAAGCACTCGTTCTTCCATTGGACTATAAATGAATGTTGGATTTTTGAGGTTGGTCCTAAAAATTGGTTGGAAGTTGGCCTCAATAGGTGGTACCAAGGGGTAGGTGAGATTGGTGGGAGTTGGACTCAATAGGTGGTACCACGGGGTAGCTGAGATTGGTGGGAGATGGACTAAAAAATGGCGGGAGGTGGGAGACTGGCCCCACAAACGGGAGGTTGAGATCTATGCCACACATCGCACACCCTCAATTAGCCAATAATAGTAATAATGATGTTTTATTTGATGTAGTGCTAGATCCAAAATTGTTTGTGGCACTCCACAGCATATTGCAAATTAATAAGTCTAGAATTGCTAAACAAACAGATAAATTAATTAATTAAAATACTACTAATAAAACACATTTTAAAATAAATAAAGAGAAAACTATTTGGGCCATTCACAACTGTCCACATATTTACCTCGTACAAACTGTTCTAAATAGGGAGAGGGGTCAAAATCAGCATACTAAATTTTTAAATGTTGGTTGCAAGTGAAATATGACCAGTGTTCCACCATGCAGCACCACATAGTGGACTGTTATGGAACTACTATTGTTTTAAATTGAATAACCGTTCACCGAGTGGTGCGGTAATATAGTCCGACATCTTGGAAATTCACAACTTCACGGAAAACAATTATCAATATGACACCATGGTATTGTTAGAAAATACAAAGCTTTAACATTGTATGTCCTACACATGCACTGTTATTCAACATTTCAAAGAGGGGATGAGGTGTGAGAATTAGTAATATGTAAATGCCGACAATGGAGAACGGCCCCTAATATAAGACTGTGAAAAATATTCTGCTGGACTGACGCATTCAGTTGGGTACCACTGGAAGACACGCCGTTTTGCCATCATCGTGCACATACAATTCTAGGCCATCCTTTGATTTATGTCACCAGACTGTGTACTTGGGCTACATTAAATGCACTTCTAAAAAAAACCAGTTTCTGCTTCAGTCACACAAAAAGACATTTAAAATCACTCTAATGAGTCCATGCAGGTTAGCTGTACATAATGAGTCCATGCAGGTTAGCTGTACATAATGAGTCCATGCAGACTAGCTGTACATAATGAGTCCATGCAGGCTAGCTGTACATAATGAGTCCATGCAGGCTAGCTGTACATAATGAGTCCATGCAGACTAGCTGTACATAATGAGTCCATGCAGGTTAGCTGTACATAATGAGTCCATGCAGACTAGCTGTACATAATGAGTCCATGCAGACTAGCTGTACATAATGAGTCCATGCAGGTTAGCTGTACATAATGAGTCCATGCAGACTAGCTGTACATAATGAGTCCATGCAGGCTAGCTGTACATAATGAGTCCATGCAGACTAACTGTACATAATGAGTCCATGCAGACTAGCTGTACATAATGAGTCCATGCAGGTTAGCTGTACATAATGAGTCCATGCAGACTAGCTGTACATAATGAGTCCATGCAGGCTAGCTGTACATAATGAGTCCATGCAGACTAGCTGTACATAATGAGTCCATGCAGGTTAGCTGTACATAATGAGTCCATGCAGACTAACTGTACATAATGAGTCCATGCAGGCTAGCTGTACATAATGAGTCCATGCAGACTAGCTGTACATAATGAGTCCATGCAGGTTAGCTGTACATAATGAGTCCATGCAGGTTAGCTGTACATAATGAGTCCATGCAGACTAGCTGTACATAATCCAATAGGTAATGTTAAATTTCCTGTAACTATTATAGTATATTGCACAAAACAACTTTATCACAATTTGCTTCCCTTTCTAATTTTATTTTGTAAGCCTGAATGGATTCTTTAATATATAATATATACATATTAAACTCCCCCTCCCTTTCTACCAATTCGATTTCTCCTAAACATTATGTATCCTGTCAGTCCTAATTCTGCATAATGTCTTTTATGCCCATGATTCAGTTAACCCTATTATGTCAGGGTCAATATCTTCTATCATAATGTTTAATTAATTTTTTTTATTTACCATGCTCCTTGCATTTAACATACATTTAAAACCAGCTTCAGAAATGTTTTCTGGATACTTTGTTGCTGGTTTGTGTGTGTGTAACAGTGGCCTCTTGTCCTGTTTAAGGCACCTCTTCAAGTTTAAATAATGTTTGTTAACAAAAAATATGTAAGAATTCATCTGCAAACACTGCTGCACCTTTTCCAATGAGATGGAGCTCATTCCTCATCAACATGTCAGCCCTCCCAACAAAGTAACCCCACAAATCCAACTTCCTCCTCCCTATATAGCTGCTCAACTAGTGTGTTAATTGCCATCCTCCTGCAATTTTTATAACCCTGACCCCTGCTTCCCATTACTGGTCAAATATCTGACAGAATTATCTGCTCAACCCATGCCGGCTTTAGTGTCCTGACTAACTGCCTGTCTTAACTATGGCAGTTGTGCCTCCCTCTCTGCGTTATGCGTGCCTACGTGCACTAGAATAGACCCTCCCTTGCCAGGACCCACGACTTTCTCCACCCTTTCTACAATATCTTCTAGTTTACCTGAAATAGAGGTATTCATACTCAATAACAAATTTATCCTAAAAATATAAACAAATAAAGCAGTCCCATCAGTTTCAAAGAATGGATCGTCAAGCTAGATAAAAAATCTTAAAACCTGCTGAACTTTAGCTTTTTCTATCGGTTCACAAACACAACATTTGAGTCAACATTAATACAAATTCAGTAGTGATTTTTCGAATGAACCAAAAATAGCCACCCTTCAGTGTTTAATTTCTCCTATCATAATTACTGTGCAGATAAACATGTTTTATTTGGTAAAGAATTTACATTAATTTATATCAAACATGTATCATTTGCTAAGCCTGTTACAATTACTGAATGGTGTTGTGGTTATTGATTAAGTAATCAAATGTTGCATCACTGCCAGCTACGTTGGCAAGTGACAAAATAGCTAAGTGTTAAATTTGTAATGTAAAATTATTTACCAACAAAATGTTATTATTGTTAAAAAAAATCATTCTGAAACCCCTTTTTTTGGAAATAAAAAACTAACATGGACAACGGCAGAATGACAGTGACAAGCCATTAAGTCAGCACTGAATGTTAGTTAAGTGACATACACTGAAAATACTGATTAGTCGACTGCCTCAATCTCGTGGTGGCTCAAAGGACTGTCAGGAAAGCAGTGATGGTCCACAATAGCCAGCTACGATAAAATGTGATGAGAGCTGAAAACTAACTAAAGCCAGATTGAGAACAGCTGTGACAGCTAGCGACAGATGAACACCACATACAGAACAGCTGTGACAGCTAGCGACAGATGAACACCACATACAGAACAGCTGTGACAGCTAGCGACAGATGAACACCACATACAGAACAGCTGTGACAGCTAGCGACAGATGAACATCACATACAGAACAGCTGTGACAGCTAGCGACAGAAGAACACCAAATACAACAGGCTCGGCTGAAGTGAGACATTGATACATAAACTGTTGTAAGGGTGCACATAGCTTACTAGGGTGGCCTGGAAGAACAAAAACAATAACTTACTATAACTCCTGAATCAACTTGTGTCGCACCAGACCATCACACAGTTGCATCAACATATGGCTGTCTAACCCTCCTAACCTGGAAGAGAAACAGTGTCACAATTACTGGTTAGTTTCCTGTTAGTTAGCTATATTCTAATAAGCCACACCCAACAACCTGGTATCCACCAACATTCACTCTGGTATAGTGTTGAGTTACTAACCTATGTCTGATGTCAGTTCTGAGTTAAATATCTAACATTAACGTTCAATGCACATTGGTGTGAAAGTTGCTTTGAAAGAAACTGTGACATATTGAAATGTATTATAATGAATACTGAATGTTTACATATTCATAAGACTTGAACAGAGGCAGTGAACATTAACATCCATAAAACCACTGAATTAATGTACTGTTCGCACTTTATAGGTCGTAGTTTTAAAGTTAATATCATCCATTACATTGGGATAATATGAAATGTATACATTGTATGACTTACTCGAGACTGGTGATAGAGCACGTCTGCTGGTGCAACAACCACGCCAGCGCCATCACCTCTGTAGGATGTATTTGATCAGACTTTATTGTTGCTGGGACAATCTTAACCAGATCTTCACGCTGTGCCTCGTGGACCAGAGTTATTAGTTGCAACGGTTCAGTCTTGTGCTGAAGTTTCTCAATGAAATTCCGTGGGTTCAGTTGCTGATTATCGGCTGACCCAAAGTACCCCATGAAATTGGCATTGCTTGGATCGCATAACAAACCAACTACAAAGGTAAGTAAAACCTCGTGTCGATGGACGGATGTTTCACTATCAGTCAGACGTGAAATGTCATGAGGGTTTCCAATCAGCAAACTAACCGCCGTCAAAAACTCCTGTAACGTCAAATGCGTGAACGACCAACACCGTCGTCTTATGCCTCGCGTAATTGCATCCGTTGTCTGAGACTCATCTAAAAAACCACTTTGTCTGTCCTCGACACTGATATCCTCTATGTCTTTGTCATACAGGATCAGGCGCAGTGGAGATGATAGTGTGCAACATTTAGCCACCTTGGCGTGTTTCTTCAAAGAATCTCCAACTTTGTTGAAGATTGCTACAGAATCCATTTGTTTTGATTCATTCTTCAAAGCCGGATGTAGTTTCCTGATGAGATGCAATGTGGCAAACACGTATAACTGTGTTATGGTTGATACTGCAGCCACGTCCCCAGTTAGCTTGCATGAATGCATGTCTCGAAGGCACATGCATACAAAGTTAGCTTGTACCGGGATGTAACACATGGTGGCGATGTTCACATTTGTGTCAAGAAATTTCCTGATGAACGGCTGCAATTCTGAGTCACCGCCACTGAATTTGTCGACATATTTCTCAATGTTTTCTTTTGAGAAGCCATAGATTTCCATAACACGATGACACACTTCTGAAGGAAGCTGGTCAGTTGGTCTCGACGTAACAAGTACCTTTGCTCCAGGCAACATGACGTCGCTGATGATACCTGAGATTAACAAGTTCAAGTCAACCTCCTCATTCCTCACTCCTCCATGTTTTTCCGAGAACTTATATTCTGGAAATTCGTCTAGGCCCTCGATGGCCACCATGGTGTCTTCAGAGTGTTTGCAGATTTCGTTAATGGCGACAGCCTTTTCTTCTTTAGACAATGTCAGTTCTCCCAGCAACAGATCTGCTAGTGTCCACTTCCTATCCTGCGACAACTCCCTCAATGTGACAACAAATAAATACTTGATGTCATTCCAGAGCTTCTTCTCAGCCCACTGCTTTGCCATTTGTTTAACGAATGTTGTTTTTCCAACACCCGCTTTCCCTCGAATCAGGACATTGTGTGGGGCAACTTTGTCTTCCAACACATCAAAAAGTTGTGGAATTTGTATAACTTCACTTGACTGCTTGCATCGCTGCATTTCTTCCACATCACGATAGGGAAGTGTTTCTGGGAGTTTTCTTGTCTCGAACTTCTGCAGTCGTAGGTCAACGAACATGTCATCTAGAGGGGCACGCGTGGGTGCATCTAGTGAATACTGAACAGGGAGATATGAATTGCAGTACTTCTGTCGTATCTGTTTAGTTATTGTATCTGTAAAAAAATACATTAATGAATATTTTATTATCAACATATGAATACAAAATATTAAAAATTCATAATTTAACAATGTTGCCATTTTTCACTCCTACATGTTGTATTGCCAAAAAATGTGATTGGTTATATTTAGCTAATCAGAATTATTATTCAGTAGTATAACTTAACATAATACTGACATATATATGATGAAATTTACAATAAACATCTAGACCAATAGGCAATAGAAAACAAATGTTTTAATTGATGTGATGGTGTATTCGCATTCAAAAATTGCCATATATTAGATTAAGGCAAACACTACAAATGTATTTTCACCAAAAAAACCTGCTTGCTAAATTTGTGTCAATAAAATTAGTGTAAGTAAAATAAATGTGTTCAAATGTGATTCAAATAATTAAATCACATACATATGAATCAAAAGCAAGAATCAATCATTAGCCATCAGTGCTTGCTAGGCTATTAAAATAAGTTAGGCTGAATTTATTATGTAAGGGCGCAGTGGTGTAGGGCACAGCAGTTTGGGGCGTGGTAATGTGGGGCGCAGTAGATGGTCGACATAATAAACAATACGAATATGGCAAAATATGAGTTTCACTTTTTTTTCCGAAAATCGTCATTTCACCTGCCGTGTGTGGCCTTAACCACCACAGCGCAACGCCGCTTCGTCCTCCTACCATTAACCACCACAGCGCAACACCGTTTCGTCCTCCTACCATTAACCACCACAACACAACACCATTTCGTCCTCCTACCATTAACCACCACAACACAACACCGTTTCGTCCTCCTACCATTAACTACCACAGCGCAACACCATTTCGTCCTTCTACCATTAACCACCACAACACAACACCATTTTGTCCTCCTACCATTAACTACCACAGCGCAACACCATTTCGTCCTCCTACCATTAACCACCACAACACAACACCGCTTCGTCCTCCTACCATTAACCACCACAACACAACACCATTTCGTCCTCCTACCTTTAACCACCACAGCGCAACACTGCTTCGTCCTCCTACCTTTAACCACCACAGCACAACACCACTTCATCCTCCTACCATTAACCACCACAGCGCAACACCGTTTCATCCTCCTACCATTAACCACCACAGCACAACACCGCTTTGTCCTCCTACCATTAACCACCACAGCGCAACACCGCTTCGTCCTCCTACCATTAACAACCACAGCACAACACCACTTCGTCCTCCTACCATTAACCACCACAGCACAACACTACTTCGTCCTCCTACCATTAACCACCACAGCACAACACCACTTCGTCTTCCTACCATTAACCACCACAGCACAACACCACTTCGCCCTCCTACCATTAACCACCACAGCACAACACCACTTCGCCCTCCTACCATTAACCACCACAGCACAACACCACTTCGTCCTCCTACCATTAACCAATACAACACAACACCGCGTCGTCCTCGTCCAATTAACCATCACAACAGGACCGAGTTCGACTTATGCTAGGCATACATTGCAAAGTTTTAGATGCGAGTCGTGCTAATTTGAGGAGAAAAACCGGATCAGTGGTGCATTGTTTGCTGGCATGCAATTCAACAACACTCAAGTTGTGCGTTGATTTGGCTGAACTGATTCGAAAATTTAATCACAGCAACAAATGTTGACCCACAAATGTGACTCGCAACAAAAGTTTAGCAATGTATGTCTACTGACCAACACCAACCAGTGGTCTCTCTAGTCGCAACCAGCGTAAGACAAGCGCATTTTGTCTGACATGGTTTGGTCAGAATTACGTCACACCGACCAACTAACATTGTCACTGCCTGCAGGCAGTGGAAGCTCTGGTTGGCCAGTGGTCAACATGGCAACCAACAAAGCGTCATGGGAAACAAAGAGTATTTTCCCGTATTGTAGTCATCTTTCTTTTAGTGCTAGTGTAGTGGTCGATATCAGTGTTATTGATATTACATTTAGGGACGTTAGAAGCTGTATATTGATGGGTATGTTGCATGTCTCACTTGCCGCCGCTGTGAAACAACCAACATTGACTGGATTCTCACTCGGATTAGATTAATCTGATGGACATGTACGCATGCATTTGCTTTGTTCACTGACCACTGGTCAGTGTTGGTCGGTAAGTCGAACTCAGTTAAACTAACTGGTTGTATGGTATCCCCTCTGCTATTGAAACTTGATACGAGTCAAAGATTCAATGGGCTTAAAAATGCACCTTTCCATACCATCATATTTAAATGAATTCTTTGTCACATGTCAATGTGCACTGTGAATTGAAATATTAAGCTAAAAGACCAGTGTTAATGCCAGGTGGCACTTAGTCCAGTACTGATGTCCAGTCAGAGGTGTGGTCATACGTGTGCACACTCTGTCATCAATGACTGAGTAAGGTTGTCTACAAACACAGATACACCCAGCTTGTTTAATGCAGCATACATATAACACAACCACACACAGTACCTTTACCTTTATATTCTTGAGACGCTGCTGCATTTTCTACAACTTTATTGACCCGGTTTGTTAGTTGCTCATGTGATGCAGCCAGTTGCTCATGTGATGCAGCCAGTTGCTCATGTGAATCAGCCAGTTGCTCATGTGATACAGCCAGTTGCTCATGTGATGCAGCCAGTTTCTCATGTTGAACATCTTGATCTGTTAAAAGAACATGGCAGTTAGTGCTGTATGACACAATAAACCATGTGTAACTGGGTAAAACAACCACCAACACTTTTTAAAAATACAAGCTATGGATGTTTAGGAAATTTTGAGGACTACGGCTGAATGACATTTATATGGATTTGCTTCAAATTTACAGAACAATCTGTCATTACAAAGTATATATTTAAATGTGTTCATCACAAAAGTGTAATATTGAAGTTGAAACACAAAGACAAAGTTGAAACACAAATACTTATGAAGTGTTGATGCTTGCATTCAAAGTAAGGAAATGACCTTGCAAACTTCCAGCGAAACCTAGCAGATTTTTTTCAATGTATGTATATTTTGTAGCCAGATAGATGGCGACACTGAATCGGAATCCGAGTGGCCCATTAACTAATGAAATGTTTTACTGATATTTATGCAGAATTCCAAGTCCAAAATAGATTCCAATAAAAACAAAACTGATGTCTGGAAATGACATCAGTTTTTGTCATAAAGCAGTAGACATGTAGTGGAACTGCACACAACCATAGTTATGAAATATAGGCAGTTGGTCAGAACACTAAAACAGACGCGGGTTGAGCAGGTAATACTGTCAGGGATTTTACCTGTAATGGGCAGGATGGGTCACAAATATCGAAATTGTCGGGGGATGGCAATTAACATGTTAGTCCAGAGGCTGTGTAGGGAAGAGGAAGTTGGATTTGTGGATTTATGGGGAAGTTTTGTTGGGAGGGCTGATATGTACATGAAGGATGGGCTTCATTTAAGTGGAAAGGGGGCGGCAGTATTCGCGGACAAACTTTCAGCAGCAGTAGATAGCGACTTGGGTACAGTGACAAATATTTTTGGAAGTAAACATTCTTTAAACTAGAAGTGCAGGGGGGTTACCTAGAGGTGTCTCAAGCAGAACAAGAGGCCACTAGCACAGATAAACCAATATCAAATCATCCGAAAAACATCTCTGAAAAAGGTTATAGATGCGTATGTTTAAATGCAAGGAGCATAGTAAATAAGAAAAACGAATTAAACATTATGGTAGAAGATATTGACCCTCACATAATTGGTATAACTGAATCATGGTCCAACATAGATATAACAAATGCTGAATTAGGACTGACAGGATACGTAATGTTTAGGAAAGATTGAATAGGAAGAAGGGGCGGGGGAGTTATTTTATATGTTAAAGAATCTATTCAGGCTTATGAAATAAAACTAGAAAGGGAAGCAGATTGCGATGAAGCTGTTTGGTGCAAAATTGTTTCAGGAAATTCAAAATTAACTATTGGATTAGTTTACCGAAGTCCAAACATAAACGAAGAGGACAACACAAAAATAAAAAACGCTATAAAGGAAGTTAGTAAAGGGGAATGTATCATAATGGGAGATTTTAACCATGGACACATACAATGGAATTCTCTAGAGAGCACAGGGATTGAGGATCAACAATTTCTATGCTTAATCCAGGATAGCTTTCTTACTCAGCACGTACTAGAACCAACCAGGGGAGAAAATATATTAGATATAGTTTTGTCATCACAAAAAGAATTAGTGGACAATGTAAAAATATTTGAACCATTGGGTAATAGTGACCATAATCAAATACATTTTTACATCAATGTAAAATCAGAAAGTAAAAATAAGAAAACGTACAAGAGAAACTTCCACAAAGGTAACTACAAAGATATGAGAAAATACTTAGCAAAGCTAGATTGGAATAACATGCTGATGAATAAGACCGCAATTGAATGTTGGAATATTCTAAAATATGAAATTGAGAGTATCATCGATAAATTTGTTCCCTTCCAAAAACAAGGAAAACGTGTAGAAAGAAACACTTGTCAAAAGAGGCAATTAGAAAAATAATGCTAAAACAAACTATGTGGAGGGTTTATAGGCGTACCAGAAAGGAAGAAGACTATGCAAAATACAAAGAGGCACTTAATGCAGCTACAACTGAAATCAGACAATCTAAAAGAAGCTATGAGCAAAAACTGGCATGTAACATAAAAATGACAGCAAGAGTTTTTATGCATATGTCAGGAGTAAACAAAACGTACAAGACAAGGTTGGACCTCTAGAAGACAGTGCTGGAAATATAATATCACAGTTTTTTTTAATGGCGGAAGACCTAAATGGTTACTTCAGTTCAGTGTTTACCAAAGAAGATATTAGTTCATTACCAGTTGCTGATGCTAAATTTCAGGGGGCTAAATCTGACTATTTAGGACCGTTAGTTGTAACTCCAGAATTGGTAGCTAAGAAAATAAAGGCAATGAAGGATAACAAATCACCGGGAGTGGATGGGATTCCTCCAAAATTACTAATGGAAACAGTAGATCAAATCAGTATACCACTTGCAAGAGTATTCAACTTGTCATTAAAAGAGGGAGTTGTTCCGTTTGAATGGAAAGAAGCAAACATCATACCATTATTTAAAAAGGGTTCGAGAAATAAGTCAGAGAATTACAGACCAGTGAGTTTAACGTCAGTGATTTGTAAATTATTAGAAAGGTTAATTAAAGACCATATGGTGGACTTCCTCGTTAAGCATAAATTATTAAATTCATCTCAACATGGATTCCTTAAAGCGAGGTCATGCTTAACAAATATGTTATGTTTTTTGGAAGAAATCACTAAGTGGATAGACGTGGGATCGCCAGTAGATATTATCTGCTTAGATTTTCAGAAAGGTTTTGACAAAGTGCCACATCAAAGATTACTACTTAAATTAAAAGCCCATGGTATCGGGGATAGCATAACTGACTGGATAGAACAATGGCTGACTGACAGAAGACAATGAGTTGTAGTAGATGGAGAAGTTTCAAATTAGAAATCGGTTTTGAGTGGGGTACCTCAAGGATCAGTATTAGGACCTATATTATTCTTAATTTATATCAATGACTTGGACGACAGTATAACAAGTAACGTACTGAAATTTGCGGATGACACAAAACTGTTTAGAAAGGTTAATACTGATGGTGATAAACAACATTTACAAAACGATCTAGACAGATTAGTGAAATGGTCTGAGAAATGGCAGATGCTGTTCAATTTTGGGAAATGTAAATGCCTACATACAGGACATGGGAACTTGAATGTAAACTATAAAATGGGAGATACTCTTCTGGGTACTACTGTAAAAGAAAAGGACTTAGGAGTTACAATAAGCGCTGATATGAAAGTTTCAGAGCAGTGTGGTATTGCAGCTTCAAAGGGTAATCAAATTCTTGGATTGATTAGAAGAAACATAACATACAAGGGAAAAAAGTTAATTATACCTCTTTATAAAGCAATAGTTAGACCTCATTTAGAATACTGTATACAAGCATGGAGACCATATCGTAAGAAGGATATAGATACGCTTGAATGCATACAAAGGAGAGCAACTAAAATGATTCCAGAACTTAGAGACCTTAGTTATGAAGAACGCCTGAAAGAATGTGGTTTAACAACTCTAGAGACAAGGAGGTTAAGAGGAGATCAGATTGAAGTTTTTAAGATATTGAATGGGTATGAAAATATTGAAAGAAATATTTTTTTCTCACTCAAGAAGGATAGCAGAACTAGAGGACATGAGGTAAAATTAGTAAAGGATCAATGTAGATTGGACATCAGGAAGCACTCGTTCTCACAGAGGACAATAAATGAATGGAACAAATTGTCTACAAATTGTGTAACTGCTAGCAGCGTGAATATGTTTAAAAACAAGGTTGACACATATCTCAGGAGGGCGGGTTATAAGTAGATGAACATTGTTGGACTCTCGATAAGCCAATGGCTTCCTTGTCCACTTGCCATCTGGGCCTTTGGCTTGGATGGCAAATCTTGTTAAATCTTGTTAAATACTGTTGGTGCAACAGAGTTACATAAGAATGAGTACAGTTATGAACCTTCTCATGATAAGGCTAGCAACCATCACTTGTTTAATGTGTGCACATTATATAAAGTCTGATCCAAAGTTATGTTGTGTCATGCTGACTGGCACATGAGATGTCACTGATCAGTGGTAGGTTAATTCTGTGAAGGTCTTCCAGACCATTGTGTAGAGCAAGGTGTAGACAGTGTCTTGACAGAGTGACTCCATTGAAACACTGTGCTTTCCAAAGACATCAACTCTGGCATAGATATAACATAACAACAGCAACATCGGTCGGATTATGTATGGCTTTAGGCATCACCAACTATTTTGGACATGTACAATTATTTTCACTATTACTATTAGTATTTGATAATACTGCTTTAAAGTACTGTGTCAATTGGACAGGTTCATATTACACTATATAATGGATGTAGTTATACTGGTAGCAATGTAGGCAGTCTGAAAGCAACCTAACATTCACCATCACAGGTCTTCATTTATGAGAGAGACTATTAAACAGGGCCAAAATGGCATCCAGTGGACATTCACTAAACAGTTGGATGATCTAGATTTTGCAGACGACATCTGCCTACTATCACATACATACAAACAAACGCAAAAGAAGTCCAGCAAATTGACGCAGGAAGCAGAAAAAAACAGGCTTGAACATAAACATACAGAAAACAAAACTACTGAAGGTGAACAGTACACAACAAGCTAAGGTGAACAGTACACAACAAGCTAAGGTGAACAGTACACAACAAGCTAAGGTGAACAGTACACAACAAGCTAAGGTGAACAGTACACAACACGCTAAGGTGAACAGTACACAACAAGCTAAAGGTGAACAGTACACAACAAGCTAAAGTGAACAGTACACAACAAGCTAAAGGTGAACAGTACACAACAAGCTAAAGTGAACAGTACACAACAAGCTAAGGTGAACAGTACACAACAAGCTAAAGTGAACAGTACACAACAAGCTAAGGTGAACAGTACACAACAAGCTAAGGTGAACAGTACACAACAAGCTAAAGGTGAACAGTACACAACAAGCTAAGGTGAACAGTACACAACAAGCTAAGGTGAACAGTACACAACAAGCTAAGGTGAACAGTACACAACAAGCTAAGGTGAACAGTACACAACAAGCTAAAGGTGAACAGTACACAACAAGCTAAAGGTGAACAGTACACAACAAGCTAAGGTGAACAGTACACAACAAGCTAAGGTGAACAGTACACAACAAGCTAAGGTGAACAGTACACAACAAGCTAAGGTGAACAGTACACAACAAGCTAAGGTGAACAGTACACAACAAGCTAAGGTGAACAGTACACAACAAGCTAAGGTGAACAGTACACAACAAGCTAAGGTGAACAGTACACAACAAGCTAAGGTGAACAGTACACAACAAGCTAAGGTGAACAGTACACAACAAGCTAAGGTGAACAGTACACAACAAGCTAAGGTACAGCTGAAGGGAAAAGATATAGAGGAGGACAACACATTTACCTATCTGGGACGTGTAGTGACAGACAAAAGAGGAACAGATGAAGATGTCAAAAACAGGATTGGAAAGGCCAGGCAGGCATTCAGTGTTTTACAGACAGTGTGGAACATATCATCTTTCCCAACTCGAAACAAGATCAGAATCTTCAACACCAACGTGAAAAGGTGCTGCTACACACTGTATATGGCTCTGAGACATGGAGAGGAACCAAGACAACAACCCGAGTGCTACAAACATTCATTAACAAATGTCTGAGATACATCCTGAAAGCCAAATGACAAGATAAAACCACAGACAAAGAAATCTGGAGGAGGACAGACCAACACAGCATCAGGAGAGAGATTGCAAGAAAAAAATGGACATGGGTAGGACACACCCTCTGAAAACAAACCAACAATGTCACGAGACAGGCCTTATACTGGAACCCACAAGGTAAAAGAAAAACAGGCAGACCCAAAACTACTTGGAGGAGATCAATAGCCGAGGAAGTAAAGAAACACGGAACCACCTGGAAAGAAATAAAGAAAGCAGCAAATAACAGAGTGCGTTTCAAAAGAGTCGTTTCGGCCCTATGCTCTACCTTGAGCGAAGAGGACTAAGTAAGTCTTCATTTATAAACAATATGGTCAATGATCTAAACATCATTATTTTTGGATTTAGCTTTGTTAAATCAAGGAATTCAAAATATAGTGTTTGTTGAACAATGTGTGGATAAATGAACATTGAACTCGCCAGCAGACAGATAATAAGTAATGACATTATTACAACAGTAAGTATAATGTCATAATAAACTTACTCTGCATTTGTGCTTTCATTTCATCTACTTCAACAGTCTTCTCATCCAGCCGCTTTGTCATGTCTTTCACTTCCTGTTTAACTTTGTCTGTCTTCTTACCCAACCCCTTTGCCACATTTTTCACTCTCTTGTCAACTTTATCTGTCTTCCTACCCAGGTCTTTCACTTCAGATGTAAGAGTGCCAATGTCCTTTATCGACCCTTGCAGTCGACTCTGCAGATTTGTGTTGGAGCTCACAAGCTTGAGAATTTCCTAAAACATGTGCTCTTGATATGAACATTTCTATTTTATCAGGACATGCAACATATACAATATGCTATGCAGTTATACTTGTAATCTCGCCATTAGACATTTGCTGTGAATCGCTATCACTACCACACCATGTCTTTGTCAATCGTATTTCAATTGTATGTCAATTGTATTTACACAGAGCTTACACTATTGTTATAAAGGAAACAATGTTCACCGTGTACAACCAGCATGGTGCAACCCCCCCATAAACAGTCTGTAGCATTCAACGGATCCATTAATAGCAAAACTGCTTTGTGTTCACAATGACTGGACAAGTCTCATAATCTATTCTAATTAAATCATATATCTAGGTTCACTTAGATTAATTATTTGTATTAAACTAGAATGACATACACGCTGCAAAAAAATATTATACTGTTTCATATGTGATTTTCATTAGACTTTTGCTATGTCTCTCACAACCAAGATAACACACGCACTACTCCCAAATAGAGGTTACCTGCTTGTTATCATCTGCCTGGCCAGCGATGTGTGTCTTCCACATAGCGCGTTCCTGCTTCAGAAACGCCTGGTCATTTACCTCAATGACGTCTGTCTCGATCTAGAACATCACATATCGGTCTTATTATTGATCAAGCATTGCCATTTCGTATAACATTGTGTGTATAGCGTGATCAACCTTTCAAATTAATTGCCACCACTGCAAGTTTTACATTAACCACACTATCAATGAAGTCTCCCAAATGAAGGTACCTCCATTCTAAATGTTCTAATAACAAGTTTTACACTAAACCACACTATCAATGAAGACTTCCAAATGAAGGTACCTCCATTCCAAATGTTCCAATAACAAGTATTTTATTTAAAAGTTACGGCATTCATTCATGATATCGAATACCCACTCTACACACACCAAACAAATCAAAACCAACTACTTCAGGTAGTTTTTGGCAAACCATATATCAAATCCTTTTTTGACATAACAGAAAATTAATCATCTACTATAATAAACATTTGCATAGCCAACTTCATAAAATAAGCCTTTATTAAGTGGAATTGTACATACACGTATAGCATAATCATAATACAGGGTGTACATATGTGACAAGATAAATATTTTTATCCAAGTTTCTTTACCATAATATCATTTTATATTTGTATCTTTGTCAGGCCTGATCTTTGTCATAAGCATATGCATATTATTTCTTATCAAACTACACCAAAAGTACACAATTAAATGTTGTGTATGTTACCTGGGTAATTTCTGTCACTGCGTGTTGTGATGCTGTATCTTGCAGTAACTTGAGAGGGTCTTGAAGCAGAGTTATCATAGTTTTGATGTATCTGCTCAAGTCAGCGCTTGACACCTTCATGTTACTATTATGCATAAGTTCATTCCGAACTTTTCTAACCTGTAAAATCACAACAAAACAATGATTTTCTGTGATTACATAAGTATACATCACAAAGGTGGCAAATTCATACAACACATAAAACCATGCCAGGCATGGTTAATTTCAATTGTTAATTTGTTAATTGAATAAATTCAAATCATTTAATTTAATTAATTAACTTTACTAAAAGGGGTTAATTAAATTAAATAGACAAATTCCCAATTAACTCTTGATTAAGTGGTCACTTAACAGTTGATATTACTGGACAGTTCACGTCCCGGTTATTCAGACACTTCCAGAAGGCATGCAGTCACTGTTGTAGTCATTGGCCTAAGAGAGATCAGGTTCAGGCCTGTGTGAATGGGAAGGAGAACACCACAGAGCACATAATCACTGTACCAACTGGGGTGGGCTGGTCATTCAGGCATCTGTGGATTGGAGGGAAGAATGTCCTGGGATAGGGTGATAAGTTGATGGTTAATTGTGGCTTCTACAAATCTCTGTTTAATCTCTTGACAACTGGCAGCCAAGAGGACCTATGGGGCCATTAGACTTATGCATATATAATTGTTGTGGGTACATATAACCATTAATGGGAGATATAGAGAAAGGTAATACAGCTTCAGTTTGGGATCTTTTTACAGCTCCAACTTAAGTCAAAAATACGCCAGGTAATGCATGAAAATAGTGTATACATATTTAAATGCTAGTGTGGAAAGGGGAACCTAACGATTTAGTAGAAATCACTGTATAAATAACAATTTGGTGCATACAATTGATGAACATTCATTTGTAATGCCTTTACAAATGTAAAGTAGCTTCTTGGTTGGGCATAAATACGTCCTGTCACAAACTCAAAACAACTGTTCTTCTGTATTCTACAGTTGGATTAAGATGGAGATTGTTAGAAGTAGCAGAGGTGTTCACAAGCTGTGTTTTGAAGGATTTATTTATACTAAGAAAGCTGCCTTTGAGGAAATAAACCACTTTATGAAGACTATTATAACTTTAGACTTTATGTACATATTATACATACTATGTGGTTTTGTGTATCTATATTTACATTAATTTTTATTAATTATAAAATACATGATACAAAATATGGAAGGGGAACTGTCCGCCTATTCATTTCAGTGGGAGGAACATCCGGGGGAAACTGTCCAGGGGGAAAGTGTCTGGGGAATGTCTGTACCCCTGAAATGATGTATGTAGTTGCCCTGTTTTGTTAATTTGATGGTTGAATATAGGAGGAAACCTCACACCTGCACATTTTCAACCACAATTGTTCAATCCTTTCAGAAAAATGTATGAATTTCTTCAAAAGTATCTACAACTTTTAAAATGCCCCACAAAGAAATGTTTTGGCATGTAAATATTGTATGAGCTAATCTCTTTCCAACAAAATTACAACATTTCTACAAATAAAATAATTTTTAACAGAATTCAAATTAATTTATTTAATTGAAGAATTTGCGAGATTAATTTCATTTAATTGACCTGAGAAATGTTTGAGGTTAATTTCATTTAACTGGAGAATGTTTGAGTTAAGTGTAATTTAATTAATTAACTTTTTCCAGTTTATAGCCCCATGTCTGAACCATGCAGACATCAACATGCAATGGGTAGAGTGCTTTAAATACATTACCATAGACAATGGAAGGAACAAACACTTACAGCGTCAACCTTTCTTGTGTCCATTGTGTTGCTGAACGATTTAAAGTTGATCAGCAACTGCATAATACCAGCAGCATCTGTGTCTATTGGGGCGACGCCTGATCTGTCCTGTCCGTGATCCATAAACACCTTGGCTAGCTGCCAAGGTGTTGTTTGCCACTGACTGAATTCCGAGTTCTGCCAGTTCAGTCTGGTCGACTTGGTGCTCCTTCCCCTCACTATGTCAGACAGCCAGTTAGAGCACACTTTGTTGGGGCAGGGAATGGACCAACTGCCCCACTTGCCATGAGTTATGATGTCACTGTGTGAACAAGGTTTACTGCATGTTCCAGGTCCATGCTTCTGTAGCAGTGGGTTGTGAAAAGTCTGGATCTCAGCAAAGCAGACATTGCGCAGGACATCAATGGTACAATGTAGGGCTCGGTTGACCTTGTACCAATTGATGTAGTCGGGGTCGTTAAGATCCCCGACTACTTGTCCAGACAGTGTCGGGGCCGCAGCAGGTGCCGCGGCTGTAGCCATCGTTTTACTTTGACTTTTCTACAAAAAGAGTTTCACCATATAAACAAACTCAATGATGACTTACACAACAGTGTAAAGAACATATAATATGGACACGCTACAAATACAAGGCGTATGGTTCGGACCATAAGTTACGCATGGTTGACTAAAGGAAAAGTCATAGTCACTGTCAAAGATGACAGCATCAATGTTAGGATCTTTGTAATTTTAGAAACAAAAAACAATTCACTAATGTTTTGTATTAAACAATTTGTAAATAGTGTATTTAAAAAGTGCTTTTAACATGATGCCCATAACTATTATGATTCCAAATTGTACATTAGGATCAGAACCAATACGACGTGCCACAAATGTGCTTAAAACAAAACTATTTGAACACTGAATCACGTTGTAAACCATAAGTATATTATAATATCAATAACATCATCCAAGTACCACTGTTGAGACTAGCTTCTCTCATGAATGTCTCACATTGTCTGACGTTGCTGCATAATGCCAGGGTACATTGCTAAAATTCAAACACCTTCAGAAAATAACTTTTCAATGAAACAATGCACGATTAGCAGCCAAGTTACTATTTTATATGTAGTGGCTTCAGGCGTATAAAACAGGTAGTCAATCTTCCACCAGCAGCAACAGCAGTGTGAGAACATTTTAACAAATCCCACTTTTGTACACACGGTATACCTATTTTCAATATGTAGCAATATATCTACATTTTCAGCAAATTTCAGATACATAGCTTGAACATTTCTCAAGTCAGTGGCACATAAAAATGTGTAAAAAAACAATGGGTACGATTTTGGGCGCTTTCCCCTTGTTCACATTATACTAGGGCATTACAGAGACAATTTGCATGTAAATGCTTAGTTCTTTTGCACAAGTGATCAAGTATAGCCACTTAGTCAGTGGTTAAAATTTAAGTAAATTCTGACACATCAACGTTTTTACCATTGGTTGATTTCACATGGAATAACCCAGCTACATATAATCTAGAACTAGGTCTTCAGGAGGTTTTTTGCATTTGATAACAATATTTACATAATTTTCTTACTAGAGGTGGAATTGGTAGTAAAATCAGCTATAGGATTTGATATTATGTTGTAATCTGTTATAAGAACTCAAAATATGTCCATCCAAAATATTTTTTAACATTAAGCCATTTGAATAGGGAATATAAATATGGTGCATTACACAGGCGTTGTACCTGCCTTTCATATAAAAAATTAAACTTTAGCTCACACAAACACGTTACTTCAATGGTAGAATGTGGGAGAACTAATATACAAATGTGGAACTATAGTATATGTGTTACTATCCACATAAAATGGAGAATAAGCAGGCCACATTTCAGAGTTCTAGCACAAATAGTTTTCTGAGTTATTGGTATTTTTAGTAGAATAAGAAATCTTTGTGATTTCCGAAAATTGGCACAAATGGCAGAATCTGCCATATTTGTCATTAATGGTCAAAACTCAGAAATTATTCATGCTCCAGCCCTATGGTTTGACACAACTTAGTAGTTTAAGTTTTTCTTAACCTATTAAATAAATCATATAACATCATAATAGTATGTGCTTAATTATCTTATGCAATTATATCTTTATAAATAACAAACCTCAAGATTCAAGTAATAGTTGAATGAACACTAGTGAGTCTGTCTGTTGTCTGTTGGTCAGCAGTGGCGTCCCACTGGCAGTCGTGATGGACACGCGTGTTGTCAATGTCTATGTCATCTTGACTTGAAACAAACAGGATTATATAATAATTGCAATTATTAATATTGCGTACCGGTATATCAAACATGAAGCTATCTGTTCTGATTTGAAAGAACACAACTCATTTTATAATGTCCTGATGGAACTGTTATATCATTTTGTTTGTGTGGTTATTATCTAAAGAACTTTATGCGGGACAAAGCTACCTACATAAGAGTTAATGACATGGAACCGTGGCTCGTTTGCTGAAGACAACAAAGTCAAATACATGTTTGTATACAATCTTTATAAGCCAAATAGTAAAATGCAATACATTATGTATACATCATAAATACATTGTGTATACTCTTGAGTGCCGAATAAGCGTCCCTATACGCGTATTTATTTAATGAAAAATGCCACCCTATCCGCACCTTACTTGGCACTATACTATTATTATTATTATTGTATTAGATTTAAACATTTGTGCAGCCTATATTCTCCGATAAGCGTGGCAAATTATGCATGGCATAATTTTTAGGAGAGCAATCCCTCTCACTCCCTATAGCTAGCGCTAATCAATCATCCATGGAGCGGCTTACCGCTCGCGCTAAAATCACTTGCTCCCAACTAAAGTTGCATGTGGCTCCCTCTGACGGCTTTCATCCTTTCGAACGACAGTGAATTTAACGGGATCACGTGCTTCTGAGGTTCCTAGATTAGACCGTTAGAATTCCATGATTAGATGAATCCGTCAGAATCCTTTGTTCTCGACATGGTACATTATTAGTTTAAACGCCTTTATCATCGCGTAAACCGACCGTAAATGGCCGCCGTGCACAGCGCCTCAAACCAGTCGTAACCGGCTGGCGGCGGTTTCCCCTGAAACGGGCTTGCGTATTCAGTTCAATAAAACGTTAATGTCCATAAAAAAAAGTAAAAAAATTGCTTCGGCGCTAAAAGACAAATACACTAGTGATTTTTTTGCACTGTACTATTGTTTGTTTTTAACAATTTGCCCCCCTATACTGTTATTCAGCACTATACTATTATTAAATTTGACCACTTTGCCACCCTATACTGTTATTTGGCCTATACGTTTATGTGGCACTCAAGAGTATACAAGATGAAAACAGTTGTGATCTAGTTTATATACTCAGCTTACAAAATATCAGCAAAGGTGGGGGAACCAACCACACAAGGCCAATCTGTACTGCGCGATTGCAGCTCCCCCCACCCCACAAGATTATTATCTAAAGAACTATTACACTCGTCAATATCCTGAATGTAGTACACAGGGTCATAACATGATTTGGGTAATTACTCGATAATGCCCATCTATGACATATTGCAACTTAGTCTATAATAGCAACGTGTTTTATATTTAACTAGCCCAGTTGCCTGGCACTGCACGGGAAAAAAGGCAAGAGCTTATGATTCCTGGCACTACCCAGTCAAATGTTGGTAGGGCAGTGCCTGTGACAATGACATCTTGTGATTCCTTGCACTACCCAGTCAAATGTTGGTAGGGCAGTGCCTGTGACAATGACATCTTATGATTCCTGGCACTACCCAGTCAAATGTTGGTAGGGCAGTGCCTGTGACAATGACATCTTATGATTCCTGGCACTGCCCAGTCAAATGTTGGTAGGGCAGTGCCTGTGACAATGACATCTTATGATTCCTTGCACTACCCAGTCAAATGTTGGTAGGGCAGTGCCTGTGACAATGACATCTTATGATTCCTTGCACTACCCAGTCAAATGTTGGTAGGGCAGTGCCTGTGACAATGACATCTTATGATTCCTTGCACTACCCAGTCAAATGTTGGTAGGGCAGTGCCTGTGACAATGACATCTTATGATTCCTTGCACTACCCAGTCAAATGTTGGTAGGGCAGTGCCTGTGACAATGACATCTTATGATTCCTTGCACTACCCAGTCAAATGTTGGTAGGGCAGTGCCTGTGACAATGACATCTTATGATTCCTTACACTACCCAGTCAAATGTTGGTAGGGCAGTGTCTGTGACAATGACATCTTATGATTCCTTGCACTACCCAGTCAAATGTTGGTAGGGCAGTGCCTGTGACAATGACATCTTATGATTCCTGGCACTACCCAGTCAAATGTTGGTAGGGCAGTGCCTGTGACAATGACATCTTATGATTCCTTGCACTACCCAGTCAAATGTTGGTAGGGCAGTGCCTGTGACAATGACATCTTATGATTCCTTGCACTACCCAGTCAAATGTTGGTAGGGCAGTGCCTGTGACAATGACATCTTATGATCCCTTGCACTACCCAGTCAAATGTTGGTAGGGCAGTGCCTGTGACAATGACATCTTATGATTCCTTGCACTACCCAGTCAAATGTTGGTAGGGCATGCCTGTGACAATGACATCTTATGATTCCTTGCACTACCCAGTCAAATGTTGGTAGGGCATGCCTGTGACAATGACATCTTTGTGCCACAAAAATCATGTTACACCGGCTAGTTTCATGATGCGGTCGGTAGACATTTGATATAGATCACTAAACAATGGTTGAAGAATTGAACATAACTATTGTTCGTAATTTACATTAAACGTCCACATTGGTTCATTTGGTGGAATACCCCACCCCCGGGGGAATTTTTTTTATTTCTTACTGTATCACCATGGGTCCCCGGGCACGCCTACAAAGGTACAACCCGTACATGTGAAATTGACGGAGATATGAGGGAATAGACAGACAGAGACAGACAGACAGACACAGTTACAAACTGCTTGATACAGATATAGAATATATGTATGTCAGCACGTAATAACTTGTTTAAAATAATAAATATTTCAGGAACTGTTTTGAAGCAACTAAATAGTATCACTATGTTGACTTAGAATTATTTATCTGGAAGCAACACTTCAGAGGCCAACATCACACAACAGACTGGCTGGCTGGCTGGCTGGCTGATTCAGATATTAAAGTTTGTTTAGTGCTAGAAGCCTGGAACCCTTATCCTACTTCAGGGAATGAATGAATAGGCTGGTGTGAAAAGGATAGATGGCTGGTGGACCTGGCTTCAAATGACAAATTAGCCATGCAGTAATCACACTGTCACAGTGTCTCCTGCTAACAGTGCTAAAGTTCATTAACTGTCATGATTCGGATACTAAACCATTTTATCACCACTGTTGGGAATAAATACAACTGCATGTGAAAGACTGAACACGATGGTTGTCCAAGTCCCAGTAAGTCAAAATGGAGGATTATTTGGTCTGATTATTTTCAATGAAATTTAATTTTGGTGTTACTGAAATGTTCAATTGTAATAGCAAAGTAATAGCTCAATTACTATTACTTTGCTTTCTATTACTATTACTACTACATTGCATTCTGTTCCATCTATTACTATTACTTGAACAATTGTAATCGTTACTATTACTATTATTGCTATTACATTATATTAATATTACTATTACCACAGGCCTGGACAAACAAGTAGCATGTTTTGTGTAAGGTAAATCATGAAAGGTGTAAAACATACCACGTCCCAGGAAGTAGTCTGGAAACATATTTTAGTCAGTCATTGGGGAAGACAGTGTTAGTTGAGCCATTTTTCATTCTTTTTGATATCTAGGGCACAATCATATTCATCAATCAAAATTGTTTTGCTCACATAAACTATGATTATTAGTAAATCATTTTATGCCAAGATAATGTATCTAGTATGCATAGATAATTATATATAGCTGATTCAAATAGGGTTGATAAGCTGGCTCAACTAACACTTGGCGTGGGGCATGTTGAGCCACAGTGTAGCATAAGTTGGGTAAATGCTTTATTTGTATAATTTGCTTAGGCTTTGTAATGTCATAACAACTTAGTCAACGCATCTACCAATTGGTACAATATGTCTCTGACAAGTCTACATGCTTAATTAAAATGTCAACACACTTAATTGATATAGATTTATAGGCCAATTGCAAGCAGTGTGACTAACTGCTAACACTGGCTCAACTAACCCAGTGGCTCAACTAACCCAGTGACTCTCAACTAACCCAGTGCCAGTGACTCAACTAACCCAGTGACTCTCAACTAACCCAGTGCCAGTGGCTCAACTAACCCAGTGCCAGTGACTCAACTAACCCAGTGACTCTCAACTAACCCAGTGCCAGTGGCTCAACTAACCCAGTGCCAGTGACTCTCAACTAACCCAGTGCCAGTGGCTCAACTAACCCAGTGCCAGTGACTCAACTAACCCAGTGCCAGTGACTCTCAACTAACCCAGTGCCAGTGGCTCAACTAACCCAGTGCCAGTGACTCAACTAACCCAGTGCCAGTGACTCTCAACTAACCCAGTGCCAGTGGCTCAACTAACCCAGTGCCAGTGACTCAACTAACCCAGTGCCAGTGACTCTCAACTAACCCAGTGCCAGTGGCTCAACTAACCCAGTGCCAGTGACTCAACTAACCCAGTGCCAGTGACTCTCAACTAACCCAGTGCCAGTGGCTCAACTAACCCAGTGCCAGTGACTCAACTAACCCAGTGCCAGTGACTCTCAACTAACCCAGTGCCAGTGGCTCAACTAACCCAGTGCCAGTGACTCAACTAACCCAGTGCCAGTGACTCTCAACTAACCCAGTGCCAGTGGCTCAACTAACCCAGTGCCAGTGACTCAACTAACCCAGTGCCAGTGACTCTCAACTAACCCAGTGCCAGTGGCTCAACTAACCCAGTGCCAGTGGCTCAACTAACCCAGTGCCAGTGACTCAACTAACCCAGTGACTCTCAACTAACCCAGTGCCAGTGGCTCAACTAACCCAGTGCCAGTGACTCAACTAACCCAGTGCCAGTGACTCAACTAACCCAGTGACTCTCAACTAACCCAGTGCCAGTGGCTCAACTAACCCAGTGCCAGTGGCTCAACTAACCCAGTGCCAGTGGCTCAACTAACCCAGTGCCAGTGGCTCAACTAACCCAGTGACTCTCAACTAACCCAGTGCCAGTGACTCTCAACTAACCCAGTGCCAGTGACTCAACTAACCCAGTGCCAGTGACTCAACTAACCCAGTGCCAGTGGCTCAACTAACCCAGTGCCAGTGGCTCAACTAACCCAGTGACTCTCAACTAACCCAGTGCCAGTGACTCTCAACTAACCCAGTGCCAGTGACTCAACTAACCCAGTGCCAGTGGCTCAACTAACCCAGTGCCAGTGGCTCAACTAACCCAGTGACTCTCAACTAACCCAGTGCCAGTGACTCAACTAACCCAGTGCCAGTGACTCTCAACTAACCCAGTGCCAGTGGCTCAACTAACCCAGTGCCAGTGGCTCAACTAACCCAGTGCCAGTGGCTCAACTAACCCAGTGACTCTCAACTAACCCAGTGCCAGTGACTCAACTAACCCAGTGCCAGTGACTCTCAACTAACCCAGTGCCAGTGGCTCAACTAACCCAGTGCCAGTGGCTCAACTAACCCAGTGCCAGTGGCTCAACTAACCCAGTGACTCTCAACTAACCCAGTGACTCTCAACTAACCCAGTGACTCTCAACTAACCCAGTGACTCTCAACTAACCCAGTGACTCTCAACTAACCCAGTGACTCTCAACTAACCCAGTGACTCTCAACTAACCCAGTGACTCTCAACTAACCCAGTGACTCTCAACTAACCCAGTGCCAGTGGCTCAACTAACCCAGTGACTCTCAACTAACCCAGTGCCAGTGGCTCAACTAACCCAGTGACTCTCAACTAACCCAGTGACTCTCAACTAACCCAGTGCCAGTGGCTCAACTAACCCAGTGACTCTCAACTAACCCAGTGACTCTCAACTAACCCAGTGCCAGTGGCTCAACTAACCCAGTGACTCTCAACTAACCCAGTGACTCTCAACTAACCCAGTGCCAGTGGCTCAACTAACCCAGTGACTCTCAACTAACCCAGTGCCAGTGGCTCAACTAACCCAGTGACTCTCAACTAACCCAGTGACTCTCAACTAACCCAGTGACTCTCAACTAACCCAGTGACTCTCAACTAACCCAGTGACTCTCAACTAACCCAGTGACTCTCAACTAACCCAGTGACTCTCAACTAACCCAGTGCCAGTGGCTCAACTAACCCAGTGACTCTCAACTAACCCGGTGGCTCAACTAACACTGCCACTGGCACTGCCTTCCACTGTGCAAAACATCCACACCGGGCACATGGCTATGATCTATGGCTGAGTTTGTAGCCAAATAAATACCTGATGCGTGGTAGTAAATGGTGTTCTAATAATTCACCGTATGTTTGTATTGTGCACTAGCAGAGTTACCCGGCGTTGCACAGGGAGAGACGGCAGTCATAAGTATTCTCCACTGAGCTACATTATTATATAGGTCAGTGGTCTTTTTTAAACTGGCCACTATGAACAGTGCTACAATATTACTATAATATAGCAAGTCTATTTTCATTATAGTAACTATGTTGCTATAATGTAGCTAATGTTTGTTATGCTATGTATAGATGCTTTCTATCCATAAACACCTCTATGGGGTGCAGACAAACTCTAATAACTTGAATAGTATTCACAATTGCTGCATACATCCAGTGGCAAATATATAGGCATAAATAGTATCTTTAAGATGACATGGAAAACAAAATAATTCTACAGTTGCAACTTCCGCTACAGCCTTTTTGAAATTGTAACCCATGGGGATGGTTCCACATCCGAGCCCCCTCATGTTCTTACAAAAGGACCCCCGGTCACATTACAAAGTTTAGTCCAGATTGGCGGACAAACGCGGCTGTACGTAAGACAACAGGCAGACACTTTGATTTATAGATTAGATTATATGCTTTCAACAAACGTTATGTTTGTATTTAAATATTTAAAAGGATATCACATTACATCATCACCAAATAATACCATTAAATTTGATGTGTGACAGCGCTGTTGTAGTTGTAATTAAAGAATATATTTTAATATGTAATTAACCACATATCTGACATCTGTGTAAACATCACAATGAATTTTTAGTGCTAAATAATTATATTTGAGTAAATGTAAACAACCATGGAATTAATTGTTTGAGAGAGGGTAACAACCAGTGTTCAACAACCACACCAACTAGAAAATTGTGACCTCAGTGTTAAAGCACAGCCAATGACATAGAGTCACACCTACACTCTTCACTAACAAATATTGTAGAGTCATGCCTCTTACTAATATTTAATTAGACGATGACATTTATGTTACTTATGTTCTTGTAAACTGCGTTCTGCGTACACCATACAACATGAAGCTTTCTCTGTCAACGCCCATGTCAGAGTGAAATGATAGCATCAGTTGAGTCATGCGGTAGGCTGTCAAACCGGTTTACACAAAAATAGACCTCCCCATCTTATGTGGTCAAATACATTAATTCTGCCAGTTCACCTCAACGTTTGACACCTGCTGCAGTCACGCCCTGTGCACATACAGGTGCAGGCACCAAGCTGACAGGGCATACTGACACAGTCTGACCCAGTTATAGGCTCCCAGTGAGTTGACTAGACCAACACATGAAGACTATTCTTTATAGGAGCATTTTATGTATGTTACACATTTATTTAGGCCAGTTTTTTATGTTTAGGTTTACAGATTTTTTACAGTCATGTCTAACATCGGAGGGAAAAATGTTTTACTGTCCTGTCAAAAACCATATCGTCTGGTTACTGTGATTCCAGTACACAGTATTATATCTACAAGGAGTCACGAAAAATGGAACACTTATTTGCTGTTCAGTTGTGTAGATTAATATCCCAATTTTTATTTTTGTGAGGGATATAAAATGGTCTTATCTTTCTTTGCTGAAAGATAAGACCTTTGGCAGGTTTAGTCAAGATTTGCCTCTTCTACAGCTATTTGAGGGCCTACAAATGGGGGTATTCTTGCATAAAAATGCAAAACTTTCGACAATGGCATTTCATGTGTAAAAACAAAAAATAAACGGTCTGGACGCCTTTTATTTTTTTTATGGTGAATATATACCCCAAAGTATATTTGGGTGAAAAAATATACTGTCTACTCCCACCCATTGCTGAGTTATTGAGGTGGAACCTGGCATTGTTTTTCAAGAGATGACAGTTTCGGGGCGGTAGCTGTATCACAATCTAAAAAAGGTAAGTGGCTAAATTAACATTAAACTTTTTTCTGCCTTACAACCCATCCTTAATTGATTTCAAAAAAAAATATTTAACAAACATTATAAGCCATACAGATTTTTTTGTGGAAAACAAATTCTGTGAATACAAATTCTGTCCCTTTATGTTGTGTCTGCCACACCCTATTTTCCCAGAAAAGTAAGAGGGAGAAAAATATGAAAAAATATGCTATACACAGCTTGAACCATTTGCAATTCACAGATACAAAATCATTAATCAGTGAGTTGGTGTTATGAAGTAGCAAAGGATTTATCAATTCCGTCCATCAAAATGTCACATCTGTCACACTGTGACAGACAAGACATAAGCGACATAAGTACCAGAATGATCAATTTGCTGTACTAAATTAATTTTATTTGCAGTTGTATGATAAATGGCATAATGTCCAGATGTTTTGGTATGAAAAATATACTAATTTACAATAACAGGTACTAGACCAGTACACTTTTAAATGGTAAGATTGGCTTGTTGCAGATGAGACGCTTTATGAGCACGAAGACGTCACCTGTGAATAAACTAAACTGTTATAAACCATCTTTTTTTTGGTTGAAATTACACTAAAAACAAAGTAAAACTACATGTGCCATGTGATATTACATGTTATTAACTAGATACTCAAAAACAGATGCCTACTTTTGGAAAATTTCCACCATTGCATTGTCCAAACATCGTCATTTTGCCAACAACTGGCTAGCAATCTACTCATAGTTGGCTGCAGCATACAGCTGTTTTGTTGATGTTATTTTATCATGCAGATGGCACAACAGACTATGCTAATTACTCATGTAAAGCAAAAGACAAACACCAAATATTTAGATATCTTAAGCTTAGCTGTTCACCATTTCCTTTGCACATGTTGACTCAAGCCTTTCAGGTGTCTGTACTGAAATCATCTGATCTAAGGGTGTAAATTGTTCAAAAGGTCACAGGTATTGTATCTGAATATCAAGTAAATTCATACATATGAAAGAAATCTGGTATTTTGCCTTACGTTTTTGTGTGGAGAAGCATGAACAGAATATTAGCTCCCTCAACCAGCTAAATGAGTACATCTGATTTTGCTGCCCACACCATGTGTATAACATATATGCATCTGTTTTTTTTTTGTATTAGAAGTTCTAAATGAAAGTGTTTTGGACTGCTTTTGATGTGTCATGATACCTTCCCCCATTATTTATTTGGCTCAAAGTAGAAGTGCCATCAGTTCCATTAAGATAATGTAACAATGTTTTTGTTTTTTAATAATAATATTTGCCATTTTTCAGATCATTTAAGCAATTTATCTAGGTCATCCTGTAATTTTTTTATCTGTATCATTTTTAATCTTTCTAAATACTTTTGTGTCTTCTGCAAATTTTAGTACTTTGCTAGATATGTCATCTTCCAAATCATATATATATATATATATATATATATATATATATATATATATACATTTATATATATATATATATATATATATATATATATATATATATATATATATATATATATATATATATATAAAATAGCATAGTTCATAATACTAATCCCTGAGGTGCCCCACTCAAAACAGATTTCCAGTTTGACATCTCATCATCTACTATTACTCTCTGTATTCTGTGTGTAAGCCACTTTTCTATCCAGTTGATTACATCATTACCTATGCCGTAGGTTTTTAGTCTAAGTAACAATTTTTTATGTGACACTTTATTGAAAGCTTTCTAAAAATGTGAGTAGACAAACATCCACTGGTGACCCATCATCTACCCACTTTGTAATTTCTTCCAAAAACATAAGAGATTGGTTAGACATGACTTTGCTTTTAGAAACCCATGTTGAGATGTATTTATTAATTTATGTTTTACAAGGAATTCCACCTTGTGGTCTCTAATTAACGTTTCTTATAATTTGCATACAACTGATGTTAAACTCATTGGTCTGTAATTTTCTGACTTGTTCCTCAATCCCTTCTTAAATAACTTTAATAATAATAATTTAATAATAATAATTTAATAAATAACTTTAAATAATAAAAAATGTTTGCTTCTTTCCATTCTGAAGGAACTATTCCATCTTCTAGTGAACACTTATAGTTAAACATTTTTGCAAGAGGTGCACTAATTTTCTGTACAATTTCCTTAAGCAGTTTTTTAGGTATCCCATCAGCTTTATTATCTTTCATCTTCTTAATTTTTTTTGCTATCATTACAGGAGTTATAAATAACTGCCCTAAATGATCTGATTTTTCGCCCTCAAATTTAGTAACTGGAATTCGAACTGAGCCGATATCTTCTGTGGTAAAAACCGAGCTGAAATACTAATTCAGTACCTCTGTCATTTAACCCATCTGAAATTTCTTAAATGTTTCTACTGTTGTTTTTCAGTGATCCGACCTTATCTCAAACTTCCTGTTTACTCTGTACATAAACACTTGCTGTCATTTTTTATATTACCTGCCAATTTGTTTATGTATACCAAAGTGCAATCAATTACCCTTCATCTATTGTTCGCAATGCTATATGATTGTAATAATCAACACTAGGTAATAATCAACACCTTATGTAAAGATGAACGACTTATGTAATAATCAACCTCTTATGTAATAACCAACCTTTTATGTAATAATCAACTGCTAATGTAATGATGATGGTGAGGAGGATTATTACCACCATTATGATCATGATCTTGGGGATAATGAGGATGAGGTTTAGATGAGGATACTGGTGCAGATGATGAAGAAGATGATGATGGAGGAGGATTATGACAATATGGTGAGTATTATGAAGAGGAAGAGAATTAGGATAATGAAGACACGAGCTTGAGAATGATGAACATGATGATGAAGATGAGGATAATGATGATGGCATCCTGATGAGGATAATGAGCAAGATGAACATGGTGGAGAAGGATCATGATTATGACAAAATGATGAAGATGGTGGGAATCAGAATGACAAGGAGGATAAGGATGAAGAGGATAAAGGATGAGGATAATGATGTTGATTATTATTATTATTACTTGATGATGAGGTTGATGATGAGGATAAGTTAAGAATAATGAGGATGATGGTGATGAATATGATGATGAGGAGGAGGATAACGAGTACAATGGAGCAGGAGGAGGATTATGACAAGATGATGAGGATAGCATTGATGATTAGCATGTAATGACCAATAATGTAATTACCATTGTATAATTTATGAAAATAAACACAACTAATGCAACATCTTCAGTTGTTAATATCAGCAGTTTCACTGAATAATTTGATGGTGTCATGAATGATCATAATTTGGTTTCGGAAATTGGATTGACATAAAGTTGACCTCCGTTGCTAATTATTGATTGCTCAGACTACAATTTAAAAATAACAGTATGTACATGTGTCAGTTTGATATACATTCTTATTAAGCTATAACATATTATTGTTAGGATGGGGACACAATTATGTAGAGGTACACATTTCTGTAGAGGGGGACACAATTCTGTAGAGGGGACACAATTTTGTAGTGAGAGACACAATTATGTTGTGGGAGACACAATTCTGTAGTGGGGTGTAACAATTCAATTGGCATATTGCTCAGGAATGTCAAAATTGAGGAATTCCAAAATAAGTGGTTTTGTTTGCATAAACGATGCTTTTTACTGCATTCTGATGGTTTCTGGGAATCAAATTCTTCAATTTGTTACCCTCTAAATAAGAACAAGTATTGGTGAACATTTTTTAAAACTTTATTACTAAAACATAAAACAGAATATTAATAATACTGAAAATACTAGGTAATGCTGGCTTTGTGAAACTGCTGATATTTATAACTGAAGATGTAGCAGTACATATCCTCATCATCCCCATCACCAACATCAAACTCATCATCTTCTCTTAATCATCATCCTCATTATCATCAACTTCCTCCTCATCCCAATCCTCCTCATCTTGTCACAATCATCCTCATCATCATTATCCTCATCTTGTCATGATCATCATCATTTCCCATTCTCACTTCATCCTCCTCATCATCACGATCCACATCATTATAACTGTAATAATCATAATCACCCTCACCCTCCTCATCATACTCCTCTCCATCATGCTCGTCATCGTGTCATCGTCCTCATTACCATCTTCATCCTCATTCTCCTCATCATCAATCCCAATATTCATCCTTTTCATCATCTCGTCTCAATTATCCTCACCCTACTCATAATATTATTAATCATCCTCATCTTCTTCATTTTCATCATCATAACCGTAACAATAATCATCACCCTCAAACTCCTTGTAATCATCCTCATCATTTCATTCATCATGGTCATAATCACAATAACAATCCTCCTCCTCATCATCTTCATAATCATCAGGTTGTTTATTACATAAGCGGTTGATTGTTACATCTATACGTGCGTGCTCGTAACGCTATTCATGTTTTCTACAACTGTTCCAAGTTACATAAACCATCCCCTGAAGTCTCTGGCATCTAATATCGAACTGATCAATGGACTGTTTGCATAACTTGGAACAATCGTAACAACCTCGCACTTGTTGAGTCTGTGTAGCCCGTTACGTCATTTTCCCTATAAAATATTGACCCTGCGGGTCCACTTTTTATTATAGGAAATGGACCCCCATAAAGAATTTGGACCCAGAGGTCCATATTCTATGGGGGGTCCATTTGTTAAATTTTAATGTAAAAGCTAATTGCACTGATGTTGTTCTGGTTTTGTTGTTGAAGACTTGTCATACAGGTCTTTGAAACAGAGGCATAGGGTTGTGAATTTAGCTTGAATTTAGCTACTTATATATTATTTTACAAAATTCATAGAAATGATGGTCATTACATTCAAGATACAATGTACAAACTGCATTATATAATGTGATAAATGTTTACCTTTTCAATGGTTCCATAAAGGGAGTCCATATTCTATAATAGAACATGGAACCCCCGGTCGATCTTCTATGGGGGTCCATTTTCTGTCATAAGAAAATGTACCCCCACAGAAAATTGACCCGGGGAAAAAAAATTATTTCATGTTACAAAATTCATAGAAACAATGGTTATGACAATAAAGTTACAATCCACAAACTGTGTTATATTATCTGATCAACTTTGCACTTTTTCAATGAGGGCACAAATTCTATAATAAAATATGGGTCCATTTTCAATGGAGGTCCATATTATATCTGACACAGGCATAACAGTAGTGACTGTAGGTAGACAGATAAGTGCTGGGCCAGTGATGATATCTGCTTGAGCTCTGCTGTAGCAGGACTACTGGGGCACCTACCCCCCCCCATTCACTATAAAGACCCTTTGTGCGTGTCCCCCAGTACATTAGTGTCTGCATCCTGTGTCTTTACACCAAAGCCACCTAGCGACATTGAACACAGCTCTAGTGTAGAGTTCACCTGAACAGTTAGTTCTTTGTATGCTGTGTATGACTCATGTGATGACAGAGCAATCTAGTTAGTTGACTGTGACATGGTGATGGCAAGAAATCCCCTTGTTTGTATCAACAATTCTATAGCATAACGCAAGTACCAACTTCTGGCGTAATTATTGTTTTGTTGGTGAAAACTTTACAAACTTACTACATAGGCTACATCAAAGATTTACCAAAAGAAGTTGTATTCCTTTGGTGCTGTGTTGTCCCTCAACAGAATGCACATCTTTATTTGGGCAATTCCACCATATATGGTCAACCTTACCATAAAGTTTTCTATTTTTTTATCTATACAAATAGGGTTCCATTTTGAAGGTAAACATTTGTACTAAAGGGAAATATGATCAATATCATTGCATGAATTTAAAAATATTTGATGTCAAAATATCTAATGAAAATAATTACTTCAAAATGAACAAATACATAAATAACAATTGTTATATTTCACTGCTCTCTCACAGGATGCTATCAATGACACATCCAGTGAAATTCATTTAGACGAATGTTCAACATTTCACCTGAACTGTTATGCCCGGTACCAAGCTCTTGTCGCCAAAATGGGTCAACTAACTTCCATTAGTAAAATAATGTTTTATATTGTTGTCCTATATTTAGAAGCAGAGTAAACATCAGTGCAGGGGTGAGATATAGCGGTCGCCAATGGTGCCCAAAAATGGTTTCAGGCGACTTAAATTTTTGACAACAGTAGCCCGCATGGCTACTCGAAATATTTACGGAGCTGCATTATTTTAGACCCAGCAAAAACAAACGGAATGTTAACAAACATCTCAGAAGTGTTGTCCTGGCTATATCGCCTTTATGTTAACCATAAATAGTGTTTTTGTGACACGTTTGACATTGCAAGAAATATTGCGATTTGTAGCCAAAGCGATATCAATAGGGAGTATTCGTTGTATTTTTAATCAACCACATCGACGTTCAACATGTAACTGAATGGTCATTCTATACTGAAATAATAACCGGTCATGTTAATAGTCTTTGTGCCGTGTGGCGCCACTTTTATATATATACTAGCAAAAATGCCCGTCCTCAGGACGGGATAACGTGGTAGCTCATACGTGACAGTCATGATAGCTCATACGTGACAGTCATGGTAGCTCATACGTGACAGTCATGGTAGCTCATACGTGACAGTCATGGTAGCTCATACGTGACAGTCATGGTAGCTCATACGTGACAGTCATGGTAGCTCATACGTGACAGTCATGGTAGCTCATACGTGACAGTCATGGTAGCTCATACGTGACAGTCATGGTAGCTCATACGTGACAGTCATGGTAGCTCATACGTGACAGTCATGGTAGCTCATACGTGACAGTCATGGTAGCTCATACGTGACAGTCATGATAGCTCATACGTGACAGTCATGGTAGCAATGTTTACCAAATGTCTCAGGCCAATATGCCATCAATACGCTCGAACGTATTACCAGAAACAACCGCGTCACGCACGTGATGCAATACTCGGTGCATGTTCAAAATGTTGAAGGTCGCCTGCATTTAGACCCATGGATACTTGTGTTGGTTGTAGAATAGTAGAATATCTGCTTTCTACTGTCTTTTTATTGTGTATTGGGTGTGTGCATGATTTCTACTATATAATATAAACCGCCCATATGGCGCTACATACTCGCAAACGGTTTACGGATCGAAGTATTCGCTGCAGTGCGCGCGGCTTCTGCGATTGTTGGAAGTTAACGTTTTACACAGCGAACATTTGATTTACCATAAAAACCACCAAGAGCCCTTGATATGGGGTATTACGAAAAAATAAAGGCGTTACGTTTCATTCGTGGGGTCGTAGATTAATCCCTGAAAGTTTGGCGCCCGAGGTGCAAGCCGTCTAGGAGGAAAACATGAACATAACCACATACAAACATACATACATAAAAACATACGCTATCTCAATCATAGTTAGTTATAGTTATCTCCATGGTGCGCGGAGTGCTTCTGGTGAATTAATCAGGAACCTGCTTAAAGTTTCTCTAGGCTAGGATAAAATCAGGTCCTATAAAAAATCAGCAAAACTGTTCAGTTCACAGGATCCGATGTCCTGTGATGCTTGGATACTTTTCGCGTAGACTGTTGGTGTACCATGTTATGAAAGAAAAACAACCTGTGTGTAACATGTGTATCACATTCTATTGATCCTGCCTTAAAAATAAATGTTTCAAAACTGTTTGTCTTTGATGTTTTTTATTTGTCGTTGATGTTCATACATTCTATCTTCAAAGTATTTACTTTCTATCATCAAAGTATTGATCAGCAAGTGGGCTACCTAAGAAGTTGTCGGGCTACTTCACTTTGCAAGGTTAGTAGCCCGACTGACTACCTTCCATGACTTGCTAAATCTCACCCCTGTCAGTGTTATAATGGAAAACATCTCAACTTTGCTTTCAAATATTGTCAGGTGGTTGTTACGCTCAGTACCAAGGTATGGTGATTATTGTTGCACCAGACACCAAGCTTTATTGTTGCTAAGGTTAAGATACATTCTGACCACTTTGCTCAGAGGCTTCAAAAGAAGGATGTTCAAAAGCTACTGCAGGAAATACAAGATCTGTCAAGATGTTAGGGTGGACAGGACATGACAACTCACGTCACTTCCACCTGGATAATGGCTATAAACAGGTCACATTAGTGACACAGGAGGTACCTGCTGAGGAATTAAACAAAATGTTTTCTAAGGAATATGTTACTTGGAAAAGTATTTGTGATTCACAAAGATCTCATCAAGAATCAGTGCGCTATGATGCAAGAGGTCAATGGAAACCTTAATGAGGACATATGTAGTGTGCAAATTAATTTTGTAGAAAACATTCTGTCTAATAACATTAAAGAAATCCAGTCTGCCTAGATGTCAACAGAAAACTAAGTTACACTGCATCCACTTGTAGACCGCTGCATGATGAATGTTCAAGATAAAAATTATTTAATTGCTTATTGATATATTGGAACAACATTCTCATTGTAAAGGGCCTAATGGATGCGTGGCAATAGCACCAGGTGGAAAACTTCAGGAATGTGCACAACATCATGGAGAAAGGACCCTCCCTTTACACAAGGGATACAGGGCAACTCATGTGTAACATCATGGAGAAAGGACCCTCCCATTACACAAGGGATACATGGCAACTCATGTGTAACATCATGGAGAAAGGACCCTCCCATTACACAAGGGATACAGGGCAACTCATGTGTAACATCATGGAGAAAGGACCCTCCCTTTACACAAGGGATACAGGGCAACTCATGTGTAACATCATGGAGAAAGGACCCTCCCATTACACAAGGAATACAGGGCAACTCATGTGTAACATCATGGAGAAAGGACCCTCCCATTACACAAGGGATACAGGGCAACTCATGTGTAACATCATGGAGAAAGGACCCTCCCTTTACACAAGGGATACAGGGCAACTCATGTGTAACATCATGGAGAAAGGACCCTCCCATTACACAAGGAATACAGGGCAACTCATGTGTAACATCATGGAGAAAGGACCATCCCATTACACAAGGGATACAGGGCAACTCATGTGTAACATCATGGAGAAAGGACCCTCCCATTACACAAGGGATACAGGGCAACACATGTGTAACATCATGGAGAAAGGACCCTCCCTTTACACAAGGGATACATGGCAACTCATGTGTAACAAACATCATGGAGAAAGAACCCTCCCATTACACAAGGGATACAGGGCAACTCATGTGTAACATCATGGAGAAAGGACCCTCCCTTTACACAAGGGATACAGCGCAACTCATGTGTAACATCATGGAGAAAGGACCCTCCCATTACACAAGGGATACAGGGCAACTCATGTGTAACATCATGGAGAAAGGACCCTCCCTTTACACAAGGGATACAGGGCAACTCGTGTGTAACATCATGGAGAAAGGACCCTCCCATTACACAAGGGATACAGGGCAACACATGTGTAACATCATGGAGAAAGGACCCTCCCTTTACACAAGGGATACAGGGCAACTCATGTGTAACAAACATCATGGAGAAAGAACCCTCCCATTACACAAGGGATACAGGGCAACTCATGTGTAACATCATGGAGAAAGGACCCTCCCTTTACACAAGGGATACAGGGCAACTCATGTGTAACATCATGGAGAAAGGACCCTCCCATTACACAAGGGATACAGGGCAACTCATGTGTAACATCATGGAGAAAGGACCCTCCCTTTACACAAGGGATACAGGGCAACTCGTGTGTAACATCATGGAGAAAGGACCCTCCCATTACACAAGGGATACAGGGCAACACATGTGTAACATCATGGAGAAAGGACCCTCCCATTGCACAAGGGATACAGGGCAACTCATGTGTAACAAACATCATGGAGAAAGAACCCTCCCATTACACAAGGGATACAGGGCAACTCATGTGTAACATCATGGAGAAAGGACCCTCCTTTACACAAGGGATACAGGGCAACTCATGGGTAACATCATGGAGAAAGGACCCTCCCATTACACAAGGGATACAGGGCAACTCGTGTGTAACATCATGGAGAAAGGACCCTCCCATTACACAAGGGATACAGGGCAACTCGTGTGTAACATCATGGAGAAAGGACCCTCCCATTACACCAGGGATACAGGGCAACTCGTGTGTAACATCATGGAGAAAGAACCCTCCCATTACAAAAAGGGATACAGGGCCACTCATGTGTAACATCATGGAGAAAGGACCCTCCCATTACACAAGGGATACAGGGCAACTCGTGTGTAACATCATGGAGAAAGGACCCTCCCATTACACAAGGGATACAGGGCAACTCGTGTGTAACATCATGGAGAAAGGACCCTCCCATTACACCAGGGATACAGGGCAACTCGTGTGTAACATCATGGAGAAAGAACCCTCCCATTACAAAAGGGATACAGGGCCACTCATGTGTAACATCATGGAGAAAGGACCCTCCCATTACACAAGGGATACAGGGCAACTCGTGTGTAACATCATGGAGAAAGGACCCTCCCATTACACAAGGAATACAGGGCAACTCTTGTGTAACATCATGGAGAAAGAATCCTCCCATTACAAAAGGGATACAGGGCAACTCATGTGTAACATCATGGAGAAAGGACCCTCCCATTACACAAGGGATACAGGGCAACTCGTGTGTAACATCATGGAGAAAGGACCCTCCCATTACACAAGGGATACAGGGCAACTCATGTGTAACATCATGGAGAAAGAACCCTCCCATTACAAAAGGGATACAGGGCAACTCATGTGTAACATCATGGAGAAAGGACCCTCCCATTACACAAGGGATACAGGGCAACTCATGTGTAACATCTTGGAGAAAGGACCCTCCCATTACACAAGGGATACAGGGCAACTCATGTGTAACATCATGGAGAAAGGACACTCCCATTACACAAGGGATACAGGGCAACTCATGTGTAACATCATGGAGAAAGGACCCTCCCATTACACAAGGGATACAGGGCAACTCATGTGTAACATCATGGAGAAAGGACCCTCCCATTACACAAGGGATACAGGGCAACTCGTGTGTAACATCATGGAGAAAGAACCCTCCCATTACACAAGGAATACAGGGCAACTTATGTGTAACATCATGGAGAAAGAACCCTCCCATTACACTAGGGATACTGGGCAACTCGTGTGTACCATCATGGAGAAAGGACCCTCCCATTACACAAGGGATACAGGGCAACTCGTGTGTAACATCATGGAGAATGGACCCTCCCATTACACAAGGGATACAGGGCAATTCGTGTGTAATATGAAAAAATAATTTTCTCTGAGTACATCCATTAACAGAACTATTTTTAGAACAACAAAAAAATTAGCAAAGCTGGAGAGTTATCATTTGGCATGTTAATAAAACTTTGTCTAGAAAAATTTGTCTGAAATGTACATCCATGATGCCAGAATTGCCCATTTACAATTTCGTACAAATCAACAAAGCGACACAACAACAGGGTTGAAAAAATCATTACAAAAATCACTTTTGCTTTTGTACAAAAAAAACATACAAAACTTTGTTGATCTCGATGCATGTAAACAATTATTTGTTGTGTTAAATTCATAAATCAGCGATTAAAAAAGTCAGAAGTAAAAAAAATTATAAATATTTTTTTTATTTGGAGTGATTTAAATCATACAACCCTGCACAACAAAGATCGTAGTATAGGGAAACAACGTCCAAAGTGGACCCCTTATGCAAGGTTTATCTTAACATTTACATTTTTCATTAAAACAGTTTTTTTGGATGGAATCATCTCCACTAATCTCAGTATGTCTTTACTTACTATATATATATATATATATATATATATATATATATATATATATATATATATATATATATATATATATATATATATATATATATATATATGACGCCTCCTGCCTGCCTCTCTCCTCGCTGCCTACCTGCCAACCTGTCTCCCTCACCGTCTATGTGCCTACCTGCTTGTCTCCCTGCCTACCTGTCTCCTTTGCTGCCTGTCTCCTTGCCTACGTGCCAGCCTGTCCATGACAGGTTACACATTTACCCCCCTGTGGTTGGTTAGAGATAGAGACCACCACTCTTTGAGTCCATGACAGGTTACACATTTACCCCCCTGTGGTTGGTTAGAGATAGAGACCACCACTCTTTGAGTCCATGACAGGTTACACATTTACCCCCCTGTGGTTGGTTAGAGATAGAGACCACCACTCTTTGAGTCCATGACAGGTTACACATTTACCCCCTGTGGTTGGTTAGAGATAGAGACCACCACTCTTTGAGTCCATGACAGGTTACACATTTACCCCCTGTGGTTGGTTAGAGATAGAGACCACCACTCTTTGAGTCCATGACAGGTTACACATTTACCCCCTGTGGTTGGTTAGAGATAGAGACCACCACTCTTTGAGTCCATGACAGGTTACACATTTACCCACTGTGGTTGGTTAGAGATAGAGACCACCACTCTTTGAGTCCATGACAGGTTACACATTTACCCCCTGTGGTTGGTTAGAGATAGAGACCACCACTCGTTGGGTCCATGACAGGTTACACATTTACCCACTGTGGTTGGTTAGAGATAGAGACCACCACTCTTTGAGTCCATGACAGGTTACACATTTACCCCCTGTGGTTGGTTAGAGATAGAGACCACCACTCTTTGGGTCCATGACAGGTTACACATTTACCCCCTGTGGTTGGTTAGAGATAGAGACCACCATTCTTTGAGTCCATGACAGGTTACACATTTACCCACTGTGGTTGGTTAGAGATAGAGACCACCACTCTTTGGGTCCATGACAGGTTACACATTTACCCCCTGTGGTTGGTTAGAGATAGAGACCACCACTCTTTGGGTCCATGATAGGTTACACATTTACCCCCTGTGGTTGGTTAGAGATAGAGACCACCACTCTTTGAGTCCATGACAGGTTACACATTTACCCCCTGTGGTTGGTTAGAGATAGAGACCACCACTCTTTGAGTCCATGACAGGTTACACATTTACCCCCTGTGGTTGGTTAGAGATAGAGACCACCACTCTTTGAGTCCATGACAGGTTACACATTTACCCCCTGTGGTTGGTTAGAGATAGAGACCACCACTCTTTGAGTCCATGACAGGTTACACATTTACCCCCTGTGGTTGGTTAGAGATAGAGACCACCACTCTTTGAGTCCATGACAGGTTACACATTTACCTAGCAGTCAGATCATTTATTAAGTCACAATATAGGATGATTGTTATCGAAACATGACGATGAGGTTGGCTTGCCTGCATAAGCCTGCCTGTTTCCCTACCAGCCTGCCTGTTTCCCTACCAGCCTGCCTGTCTCCCTGCCAGCCTACCTGTTTCCCTGCCAGCCTGCCTGTTTCCCTGCCAGCCTACCTGTCTCCCTGCCAGCCTGCCTGTGTCCCTGCCAGCTTACCTGTCTCCCTACCAGCCTGCCTGTCTCCCTGTCAGCTTACCTGTCTCCCTGCCAGCTTACCTGTTTCCCTGCCAGCCTACCTGTCTCCCTGCCAGCCTGCCTGTGTCCCTGCCAGCTCACCTGTCTCCCTACCAGCCTGCCTGTCTCCCTGTCAGCTTACCTGTCTCCCTGCCAGCTTACCTGTCTCCCTGCCAGCCTACCTGTCTCCCTACAAGCCTGCCTGTCTCCCTACAAGCCTGCCTGTCTCCCTGCCAGACTGCCTGTGTCCCTGTCAGCCTACCTGTCTCCCTGCCAGCCTGCCTGTGTCCCTGCCAGCCTGCCTGTTTCCCTGCCAGCCTACCTGTTTCCCTACCAGCCTGCCTGTCTCCCTGCCAGCCTGCCTGTCTCCCTGCCAGCCTACCTGTCTCCCTGCCAGCCAGCCTCTCAGTCTACTTGTCTGCATACATGCCTGTTTGCCACCCACCAACCTCTTCGTCATGTTATATAACAATCATCCTACATTGTGATGTAATAAATGTGACTACTAGTTCACGTCAATGTAGTCAACTTGTGATGTAACTTGATGTGTTTACATACCTTGTCAGGATACCTCTGAACGTAAGACTTCAAACTGGAGAACACCAGAGAGGAAATATTCAAACTTGAATACAAGGGTTGGTACCCCAACCCGTGTGGATCTTCAGAGCTACTTCTACATAAATACCCCACATATCAGAAAGGGGAAATCCCGGGACATCCCTTAGCGAATCAGTGTTCATGAATAAAATTTAAATAACACATACTGTATGACCATATAAGGAGAAAACAACAGAGTTCTCATATCACCTGATTTATGGTGACGTCAGAGAAAATTCCATATATACATCATAGCACACCTGCTGGCCTAGATGTTTGAATAAGGGTGAAATACTAATCAAGCGTCATTCACTGACAAAAACCTGGACACTTGCCAACTGTCGCCCTCTTTATCTGCCCCCAAATTGTCGTTTGTAAGTTGTTGACTCACATTGGTCTGTGTTGCTATATGGGTGTATTCTACAGAACAACTGTTGATCAGACAGGAGAAGCACTGACAAGTCATTGCCAGGAGCCGTATAGGGGTCATTATACTCTTAGACCATCAATTGGGCTTTGGAACCAAGCAAAAATAAAAAGTGTCTGAATAACACAAAACGTTGGTCAGTACATGTCTGATATGTGCTGAGTTATGTACGGTACATGGTTACGTTCAATATTTGAAATTAATTTGTTAGTTCATGTTTTAAGATGCCATACTAGAGCAAGGTATCTCAACACCGTTACCAATACCTGTTAAAATAAATGCTGCACATAATGCATTCAAACACCAATATAAATACCTTGATTGTTTTATGTGCATTCTTGTTGTAATTAGTCTAGCTAACCAAATTTGTATTATTTATATGTTTCTAAGCATTTTATAATCAAAAATGCGTACAAGTAGTTGTGTTCTTGTTTATATGGAAAATGCTCAACACCGCGCAGTGATAACGGTGTTGAGAAATTAATGGTTTTCTTGGGTTTACACAAAACATGGCGCTTTTTTATCGCCCATTGTTAGGCATATCAAGATGTATTATCATGACCTATCTCACCATATTTTCTATTTTGACAAATAACTGCATCTCGTATACAAAATGTTGGTAACGGTGTTGATATTCAATAAACATACGGTGAAATAATTACGTTTCTTACTTGATTTATTCGCAAACTGCAGAAATCACATGGCAAACTCACAATTCACAATGGTCCGGTGATGTCAAGCAAACATTGGCGCCACATAATGAATGAATAAGCATTACTCTGTGAGCTATGGAGTGGATACAAACTTGTCGGTAACGGTGTTGAAAATAGTTATGGACACATCTAAATGAGGTCATATCTTATTTAGAAATCTTAAAATAGGAAATCTAGCAACAATAAAATATAGCTTTTACATTACATTAACGGAAACCTATCACTTAAGTTCGGATAACTTGTAATTTAATTAGGTTTTAGATGCATTTTCAATGAGGAACGCCAACTCGGACAGGCTGTTTTCGCCTACAACGCGTAATGGATGACCCCTTAACAAACAAATTGTTGACGAAATACAATTTTTTTGCATGCGCCTATAGTATATAGAACATGTTTACAGTCTGCAATACATTATTTTGTTGTAGCTTCATAAATATATCTTTTAGAGACATTCCTATACGTCGGACAGCAATTGATGGTCTAAAAGTATAATGACCCATAGATGAATGAATACAAGTGTTCTTAGTACGGTTGTTCAGACGGCACTCAACGAGGCCACAACATAACACAGGCCCGGTGCCCTTTATAAGACCGTCTAGCCAGTTCTGGCCACAAGTTTTGCTGGCCTGATGGGCCACCGCTGGCTTGAATAATTTTTGCTACTATATTCCGTTCGACAAGTGGTTGGACTTCCTCTTTGACGATGACATAACGTAAGATAGAATTCCACGATAGCTATTTCGACGTAAACAGCTAATAAGCAATGCCCCTGTAGATCACAAGCAATGGAGCAAACATCATTTTTGCTCAGTTCAATTTCCCTTACGACCACGCTGGCCAAGGCAGTATCGGCGATGCCACACTATTTCCGTTGCTGTTTTCTCATTTGAGCCAAGAAAAATAGTGGCTTAGCTAAGATAATTTTTTTTAGTACACTATTTAATATTTATATTGTAGTTCATTAGCATAGTTTGCTGACGCCTCCAGAAAACACAACCTATTTCCCAGCGTCTTGCTACTGCTTATGGAAGCAAACGTGCAGCTTACCTGAACATTAATTGGCAAATGTAAGGGGGTCGAGGCCCACGTGAACACAACAGTAGACGTCACACTTGGTCCACACTTTGTACTGGCGATGAAAACAAATAAATTTGATAAAGATTGAAGTAAACATTGTTTGTTCTTCTCCTCTTTATCCATAACAGACATTATATTTGTTATATTTCACTTCTTACTGATACACAGGCAGAAGTCGTTCACACTGACACTCTGTTGCTTCGCAGTGATGTTGTAATTCATTTATTTGTGTCTACCCCTACTGCACTTGCATACCGTAGCTGGGGTAGGCGTAGTGTTTCCGCAATGGCCAATGACAATATTGTGTATCGTGTATGTATCACGATATACAGGAATACCGGAGTATTATTCCTGCCCTAACTAATCAGTAGTTTTCCATGAACATAAGCCTAAAGCTGTTTTGTTGCCAGAAGAATTAGCTAATTTCACATGTAGGCCCTGTATTCATGAAACCGAAGCGATGCTTTGCACACATTATATGTTTTATATCCGAGAACAAATCTGGGCCAGTAACTTTTGTGGGGGGCCAGTAACTTTTGTGGGGGGCCAGTAACATTTGTGCGGGGTCAGTAACTTGTGGGGGGCCAGTAACTTTTTCTGAAGGGCCAGTAACATTTGTGGGGGGCCAGTAACTTTTGTGGGGGCAGTAACTCGTTGGGGCCAGTAATTTTTATGGGGGGCCAGTAACTTTTGTGGGGGCAGTAACTCATTGGGGCCAGTAATTTTTGTGGGGGGCCAGTAACTTTTCAAATCTATGACGTCTGACTTTGCTAACTCAGTACTAAAGCTGTTTTATTATCGTCAATTCATTTTTGATAACTTTTCAAGCATTGCTTTGCTTTATTGGTCAAATTATATATATATATATATATATCTCTGATTGCCTCATAGATGTGCCATTGAATGGACATTTGGCTAAGTTCAATAATAAAAAAGTGGGATGGTGAATTATCACGCACTCACGTGTTTCCTAAGATGGGTAATGACTGAGTTTCCAAAATGGGACATGTGATAATGCAACCCTAATTTTTATAACTTGAAAGTGACTTAAGATCAACTATGTATATATGGAGCTTAATATTAATTTCGGGATCATTAACTAATTTTGTATCTCATTTTACACGAATCCAGTGGCTTTGCTATGTCGCAGTGGTTATGTCGAAGTTATTATTAGAAAAGTTGTATTGAGTGAAAAACTTACAAATATTGAACGTCCGAACCATGTCGCAGTGGCTATGCTATGTCACAGTGGTTATGTCGAAGTGGCTATGCTATGTCGCAGTGACTATGCTATGTCGCAGTGGTTATGTCGAAGTTATTATTAGAAAAGTTGTATTGAGTGAAAAACTTACAAATATTGAACGTCCGAACCATGTCACAGCGGCTATGCTATGTCGTAGTGGCTATGTCGTAGTGGCTATGCTATGTAGCAGTAGCTTTGCCTATGGTTATGTGGATGAGAACTTTTCACGTACGACTGCCATTTGCTTTGTCTATTGGTCGGTGTCAAATTCAAGCTACTTAATAGTAAACAAAATGTGAAGAAATATTTTATGCAAGAGATCGATATAACAATTCACTAACAGTCACTTCATCAATTCAATGCAAACAAATTATTAGAAAAGTTGTTTTGAGTGAAAAACTTACCGAACCATGTCACGTGAGACAAGGAAACTGGTTAAAATCAAGCTATATCTATGGCAATCCATATGGACAATAAATTAAATAAATGCGTAAATGTTACTCTGCCGTTCGTTGATTATGTCAACTTTTGTGGATGATTATTGCGACTAGTTGTGTACATCTTAGCTGTTGAGGCTAACTTTTAATTAGTATTTTTTAGCAAATTAAAGCGGTTGATTGACCATGAAGACATTTCATTTGTTTAAATGAAATATTATTTTTTACCAACAAACCACAAACAAAAGGTGTGTTTGTGCGTTTGTGCATGTGTCATAAGCAGTGCCCACAATTGTCACATTTAAAGGATTTAATGTTATATGAGGAATTATTTTTATTACTAAGTCTTATTGAAAAATAGCTAACTTTTAATTAGTATTTTTGTACAAATTAAAGCCGTTGAATGACCACAAATACATTTCATTTGTTTAAAACAAGATTATTTTTTAACGACAAACCACAAACAAAGTGCGTGTTTGTGCGTGTGTGCATGCGTGCGTGTGTGCGTGCGTGTGTCATATGCAGTGCCCACAATTGTCATATTTAAAGGATTTACTGTTACATGAGGAATTATTTTTACTACTTTTGAAAAATATTGTAATTAAAACAGTTAAGAGAAAAACCGAGGTTGAAATGTATCTAGCGGCTGGTGATACGACTTCTAAGTTTTTCTTTGAGGATTTTTAAAAGATGAAACCCATTTGTTTACTCAAGCATGAAAGAAAATTTATGTTAATGTCATTTCTCCATTGTGATTTTCCAAGAGAAATATTTGTTTTATATGGAAAAGGAAGAAAACAGTTTCATTTGCACAGGACTATAGTTGTTTCTGTAACTGGAAATTAATCTTTTTTTCTCTGGGGTTGATTATAAACAAAAATGCACACGATTCATTAACATACAATGTTTAGTAGTGCATATATTATTATTGGTATTTTTTATGTTACCACATTGTTCCAATTATTTCAACTTTATGACAAGCCTAACTAGTTGAAGCTCTTCCACATGCTTTATAAAACACACAAATACTTGTAATGAATATATAACGTTAATGTAGTTGATGTTTTCTCGTATATTTAACAAGTTTTAATTATACCCACTTTTATAACAAGACTGGTTTGCCATACATCTTCCATAAAAGGACAATTACTGTCACGTGGCCAAGAGCGAGACGCGCACCGGCAACAGACGCTCAATATTAATATTATGTGGCAAACATAGTCGTTTTTTTCTGGGTATGAATATCATAAAAGTGTTCCGTGTTATATTATATATCAAAATATATTTTGGTAATCGTTTACTTAACTGGCCTAAATTATTAGGGCTTTATGCCGACGGTTTTTACAGCATTTTTGTACCTGAATGCGTTCCTTACATCATTCCGCATATGTTCCACTTCCAGTAAAAAAAGTTCATATATTCTTTAAAAATATTGTATTTTAGGCCACTTTTAATCAGTTTTACGCATCAAAACAGCAGAACCGATTGCAAGCTAAACATGGCGCGTGTGCGATTTGCGCATTAGTCACGCCTCGGTGCCATCAGAACCGCGAAGGCGATGTTTGCGTGTATTGGGCATACAATTACGCAACATAAAAAAATTAAGAGAACAAAATTGAGAAAATAGGCTCCAAAAATGTTTCAAAAGAAGAAATTCTAGAAAAAAAATGAAAACATTCTCCACAGTTTTTATATTAAACGCAACATTTGTAGAGCACGTACAGTCACTTCTAACGTAATATTTTATATTTATTTAATTAAATATTTTATGTTGCATATATTATTTGTATGAAAATTAATATAATTAAATTTAAAAGAATGCATGGGTTAAATTATCTGTCGATTGGTGAGCAAAGGTTATTGTTTTTGTAATTAAAACATACTGATGATATTGCATGTCATGTGCATCTTTAAAGGGACAATTCATTGTATGTAATTGTTAATATAATTAAATTAAAAAGAATGCATGGGTTAAATTATCTGTCGTTTGATGAACAAAGATTATTATTTTTGTAATTAAAAATTATACTGATGATATTGCTTGCATGTCATGCGCATGTGCAACTTTAAAGGGACAACTCATTGCATGTCATTAACATAATTAAATTAAAAAGAATGCATGGGTTAAATTATCTTTCGTTTGGTGAGCAAAGGTTATCGTTTTTGTAATTAAAACATATACTGATGATATTGCATGTCATGCGCATGCGTAACTTGAAGGAGGGAGGAGTACTTTAGGAGCAGTTTAATTTAATTAAGTTAATTTATATAAATTTAAGTCAATTTATATACATTTACAATTTAATGTACTCTCTTTACATTAACATGTTCATTTAAATAATTTAAAAATAATAATTTAATTATATGCATATTCATATTTTTGGGGAATACCAAATACATATTTAGTTTTTTTAATATTTCTAAACTGGTGAGTAACCAAACCACATATGTATCGCTTTTCGCGTATATGCTGTGTCTATGTGCAGTTGTAGTATCACCGATTTGTCTGAATACACATTTCTTGATCGAATGACTGATAACACATTCACAGTTCATATCCAGTGGATACACAAACCTGTGCATTCAATGTGTATTCGATGGTTATGCGCCCATCACAGCAGTTCATGCAAATGCTACACAATTTCTTTTGTGCAACTGCCTCGGACCGAGGCCCTCGGTGCGCGGAAGAAAGCCACACGATGTAAATACTTACTAAATAGTGTTATTATTTAGGCTTGGATTTCCTACAGCAATTTACCTTATTTCTGCCAAGCAGCAGTATGAGTTACACCAGCAGACACCTTTAAAACACCATTGTTACTTAGCGATTTTCCTTCAAATAAATATAAGAAACTTTTACAATAGTTGGTTCATGGAGTTCTTTACATATAACTGGCCATTGATGGTAATGATAATGAAACTGACAATGATGGCTTGTAATGATAATGAAAAGTTATGTAGTCCCATAATGATAATAATACATTTATGTTTTTACGTAATTATTGTGGCAAGGATACTGAATACTCTATGACGACTCCATCCCTCTAAGAAAGCTAAATAACTGTAAACTGTTGTGTTTTATTTATTACACGTCAAAATCACACTAGCAGTTATAATAGTGTAGCACGTTGATTAATTAATTATTAATATGTTAATTAATGTTATATATTTTGCTGAATGTGTGTATGCGCAATGAAAGGATGCTTTTAATTCACATGTATTATGAGAAAGTAATTAATGTTATTTAATATGAACAATTAAAATTGTTTCTGAGCTATATCTTCTTCTTCCCATTAATCACTGGCAAGGCGGTACTACATCATGATTTCTCCGCAGGATATTGCTGTGAAAACGGACAACACAGAATACCTCCTTCCCTCCCAACAATACCCCTCCCCATCAGAAGGAAACCACGCTGACATGCAATATCACCATAATTAAAAAAAAACCTTTGTTCACCAAAAGACAGATAATTTAACCCCTGCATTCTTTTAAATTTAATTATATTAACAATGACATACAATGAATTGTCCCTTTAAAGATGCACATGACAGTCAATATCATCAGTATGTTTTAATTACAAAAACAATAACCTTTGCTCACCAAACGACAGATAATTTAACCCATGCATTCTTTTAAATTTAATTATATTAATTTTCATACAAATAATATTTGCAACATAAAATATTTAATTAAATAAATATGAAATATTACGTTAGAAGTGACTGTACGTGCTCTACAAATGTTGCGTTTAATATAAAAACTGTGGAGAATGTTTTAATTTTTTTACCAGAATTTCTTCTTTTGAAACATTTTTGGAGCCTATTTTCTCAATTTTGTTCTCTTAATTTTTTTTACGTTGCGTAATTGTATGCCCAATACACGCAAACATCGCCTTCGCGGTTCTGATGGCACCGAGGCGTGACTAATGCGCAAATCGCACACGCGCCATGTTTAGCTTGCAATCGGTTCCGCTGTTTTGATGCGTAAAACTGATTAAAAGTGGCCTAAAACACAATATTTTTAAAGAATATATGAACTTTTTTACTGGAACATATGCGGAATGATGTAAGGAACGCATTCAGGTACAAAAATGCTGTGAAAACCGTCGGCATAAAGCCCTAATAATTTAGGCCAGGAATTTAATTTGACGTCGGTGTCGGTGACTATAATGTATTAATGATCAATGCCCCAACTTAATCTAGACACCCGCTGTCTCAAGATGGGACAACACTTGTATTTTTTATTCCTTAACCTTAATCACTTAAGATATGTGAACTTAATTTATTAAACGAATGTTTTACTTTTGTCTGATATCCAGCTACACGTCGCAATAAATATTTCCTTGACCTTGGCTTCTGATACAATTGACTTGTCAGTGTTAAAGTGTTTAAAGTGTCCCATCAGTGCATCACTGCCACTGTCAACCTTCTCCTATTTACATAGTATGTATTATATCTATATCTTATCGTGTACTTACCAGTAGAAAGCACACATTGCAAATTTGGGAGCTTCAAATTAAATATGTCGATTCGAAGAAGCAAATATTTCGAAGACGCACAAACATCTCGAGGACGCTGCTTGAAATGTGTGAAATGCAGTGGGCGGAGCTTTGGAGCAAACGTTTGGGAATCCAAAATTCGCAACAACAAAAATTTCCCGGCATTTCTACTTCATTGGCCAATGGCAGTCGCGCTGGGTAAAGGCGACATGAATATTGATGAGCAACGGAAGTCGCGGACGGCGATCGCTCGAGGCGAGACGCTTCTGGAAATTTCGACACTCGGGATATTAACTGTTTTCTAGTTTGCGTAATGGTGTTGTTATTTAAGGAAGGTAGCCATCGGTATTTTAGCATGTTTGCATATGTTGAATCCCGTCGGCATAGTCGTGGGCACAAGCAAAATCCCTGTTACTAGTTAGTACTACTTTCCCGACAAACACGCACGTTAGGCCCTACCAAGAAGTGAAGAAATATGTAAAATCGTAGTTTTTGACGCAACTAAATTATCAATGTATGTTAATTTACTGTAATAATAATCCACGGAAGGGCGGTGGTGTGGGTCCAACTGTTTCATAATGATTTATACTAATACAGGGTAGTAGACAGTTTCTATTTATGTAAACGACGCCAAAAGGTTTTACCCCGTGGACTGACGGGATCCGCATGACATCTTAACAAAGCGCTGCTGCCGGGTCAGGGGTCGGGGGGGGGTTGCCCCGAATTCAATCATCGAAGGGGCCAAAAAGTACATATATTTATGGGAATAACGCCAAGGCTAAAAACAGTGTCATGGAATGACCAATGCAAGTGATTTTAAGTGGGGGATCCCCCTGCCAGCAACCCCCAAAGGGTGCTGGCAGGGGAAGGACCCAGTTATAATTGTTGACATTCGTCGTTCCGTACTCAGGGAGCCCCAGGGAAAGACTTAACTGTTCTTAGCGTTGGCGTTATTCCTATAAACAAATGCCCCTTTATTGCACCCTTTGGGGGTTGCTGGCAGGAGGAATCCCCCACCTAAAATTGCTGGCATTGGTGATTCCATACTCAGGGAACCCCAAGGGAACAGTTGGCACTGTTTTTACCTTGGCGTCATTCCCATAGATAAATAAATGTACTTTTTGCACCCTTCGATGGGCGATTTCGGGGGCAACTCCACCCCAGACCCAGCAGCAACGCAAGTTTGAGATGTCGAGGGTGATCCCTTCTGTCCATGGTTTATATAAATAAAAGCTCTGGGCTCCCACCCTATAGGTACTAGTGCCTTGCACGGACCGGGCTTTTGGTCCAAGCCCGGCCCAGATTTTCGTCGGTCTGAAATAGCGGCTGCGCTTGTTTGCTTCGCTATTATTAACCATTAATTGATTTAATAGTTTCTAACAACACAAAACACATTACAACACATATCAAATTTCTTAAACCACTGAAAGTTGGATAACAAGCTGACAAATACTCAAATTATTCACTACAAATAATCAATAAAATATAATATGTTGTGAATGTCATATTTGTTTGCCATTACGTACCATAACATGCAGACATGTCATAGATGTGGTTAGAATACAAAACAAAACAAACAACTTTCGTAATGCCCCGTGTGGTGAACTGTGAAGTGTTGAAACTCGGGGGAAAATCAAATAATTTTTCAATTTAGAAGTTCACAAAGTTCCCGGCACAAATCAAATGTTATCTTCACGAGTTTACATTGATATTATTGGAAATGTCACGCCGAATCTATTGGTGCTCAACACTAGGCGTTCTGATTATAAACTTTTTGACATATTTCCATCAAAACATAACAGCGAAACGAAACAACGCTTTTACATCGTAATTACGGGCGAATTTTCATTAATCAAGATTAGTGTTTAGCACAGATTGATGGAATCATATTTTTTAATAAGCTTTATTCTGAACGGATAGGCCAAAGCGCTACGTGGCGTGAGGTCTGGGAGTGAAGCGTGGTTTGCGAGTGATTTTTCGATGTGATCAAAACGCGCAACGAGTCGATTCGCGTCTGCCTAACAGCGGAGGGGCTTAGAGACGGCCAGTAACAGCGTAGGGGCTTAGAGACGGCCAGTAACAGCGTAGGGGCTTAGAGACGGCCAGTAACAGCGTAGGGGCTTAGAGACGGCCAGTAACAGCGTAGGGGCTTAGAGACGGCCAGTAACAGCGTAGGGGCTTAGAGACGGCCAGTATTAGTGGGGGGGGGGGCCAATTGCTCCCATACAAATAATACAAACATAACCAGCAGTAGTTCATATAATAATATTGCCTAAGTGTGGCGATATCCGGCGAAGTGGATGCGTGATATTGATCTGTCTCAATTATGGCACACACAAAAAGCCACGCGACGAAGAAAACCAAAAGACACAAAAAACAGCCTCATAATCATAGACTCCGAGATACATGGACAATGAACCCACATTGACAATTGTGTTATAATATTACTGTCTTTAGCACACCTTACCTCAAAGTCCCACCTTCCACCTATTTTTTTAGGCCAACCTCCCACCTCCCATCTGTTTTTTAGGCCAACCTCCCACCTCTCACCTGTTTTTAGGCCCACCTCCCATCTGTTTTTATGCAAACTTCCCACCTCCCACTATTTTTTAGAACCAACCTCCCAGTTCCTGAACTAGCTGATGGTGTAACGGACAAATATCACCATAGGCGTAAGACATATGTCATATCTCACATAATGACCCATAGGCGTAAGACATATGTCATATATCACATAATGACCCATAGGCGAAAGACATGTCATATCTCACATAATGACACATAAGCGTAAGACATATGTCATATATCACATAATGACCCATGCATCTGTAAACACGGGCGATTAAATATATATTTTAATAACAGCTACATCATGACGTCACCGTATGTAAATGAACTTACTGCACTGAGGCAGGTGCGCACGTGCCTCAAACAACCGGCGGGAGTTCTAAGATTGTCAATGTTCACGCACACGCGGTCTATGGCGGTAAACGTTTATTGGTCAACGACAACACTAATAACACACGTTCCAAAAATGCATAAACACACCGATATGCATATATTATTGTAGGGGTGAGACACTTATCAATATATGTATACAATTATATGAGATTCTGCACAAGTTTATGTTAGTCTATATTTTTTACAGATGCAAATTAGTTGAATGCAGTAGTTGAAGTGTTTGGTGCACGAGTTAGATGAATGCACTAGTTGAAGTGTTTGGTTCACGAGTTAGATGAATGCACTAGTTGAAGTGTTTGGTGCACGAATTAGATGAATGCACTAGTTGAAGTGTTTGGTGCACGAGTTAGATGCTATCGTAGACCACAGTTTTGAAACCATATGCTGCGTGGTTTGGTCAATAATGAGGTGTGCGGACATGCTCCATAGTGCGGACCTGCTTCAGCGTGCGGACATGCACCACCTATCCCTATATTGACACAACTGTTACGCAGAAAATAAAATCGTGGTAATGACGCTGATTGGTTTCACGGTAACGCCCACTCAAATGGAGTCGTTAGTCTTTGTAGCGTGGTGTAGCCTATATGTAATATTTTGTGTCTGTCACTCGTCTGGCCTTATACGGGACACTTGGTCTTGGGAATGTCTGTCCCATGTTTGGCCTTATACGGGACACTTGGGAATGCCCGTCACTCATCTAGCCTTATACGAGACACTTAGGAATGTCCGTCACTCATCTAGCGTTATACGGGACACTTGGGAATGTCCGTCACTCATCTAGCGTTTTTCGGGACACTTGGGAATGTCCTTCACTCATCTAGCCTTATACGGGACACTTGGGAATGTCCGTCACTCATCTAGCCTTATACGGGACACTTGGGAATGTCCGTCACTCATCTAGCCTTATACGGGACACTTGGGAATGTCCGTCACTCATCTAGCCTTATACGGGACACTCGGGAATGTCCGTCATTCGTCTAGCTTTATACGGGACACTTGGGAATGTCCGTCACTCATCATATCACTCATCATGTCATCATATGGAACACTTTGGAATGTATGTCACACGTCTGTCCTTACACTCCCAGTCTTACCCGGGACACTTTGTTGATGAATGGAGGATATGAGGGAGGAAATTGGCGTGAAAGGAGTGGGGTCGACGAAGAATGGAGGATATGAGGGAGGAAGTTGGCGTGAAAGGAGCGGGGTCGACGAAGAATGGAGGAGATGAGGGAGGAAGTTGGTGTGAAAGGAGTGGGGTCGACGAAGAATGGAGGATATGAGGGAGGAAGTTGGCGTGAAAGGAGCGGGGTCGACGAAGAATGGAGGAGATGAGGGAGGAAGTTGGCGTGAAAGGAGCGGGGTCGACGAAGAATGGAGGAACTGAGGGAGGAAGTTGGTGTGAAAGGAGTGGGGTCGACGAAGAATGGAGGAACTGAGGGAGGAAGTTGGTGAGAAATGAGTGGGGTCGACGAAGAACGGAGGAGCTGAGGGAGGAAGTTGGTGAGAAAGGAGTGGGGTCGACGAAGAATGGAGGAACCGAGGGAGGAAGTTGGAGTGAAAGGAGTGGGGTCGACGAGGAATGGAGGAGCTGAGGGAGGAGGTTGGTGTGAAAGGAGTGGGGTCGACGAAGAATGGAGGAACTGAGGGAGGAAGTTGGTGAGAAAGGAGTGGGGTTGACGAGGAATGGAGGAGCGTAGGGAGGAAGTTGGTGTGAAAGGAGTGGAGTCGAAGAAGAATGGAGGAGATGAGGGAGGAAGTTGGTGAGAAAGGAGTGGGGTCGACGAAGAATGGAGGAGATGAGGGAGGAAGTTGGTGTGAAAGGAGTGGGGTCGACGAAGAATGGAGGAGATGAGGGAGGAAGTTGGCGTGAAAGGAGTGGGGTCGACTAAAAATGGAGGAGATGAGGGAGGAAGTTGGCGTGAAAGGAGTGGGGTCGACGAAGAATGGAGGAGATGAGGGAGGAAGTTGGCGAGAAAGGAGTGGGGTCGACGAAGAATGGAGGAGCTGAGGGAGGAAGTTGGCGTGAAAGGAGTGGGGTCGACGAAGAATGGAGGAGATGAGGGAGGAAGTTGGCGAGAAAGGAGTGGGGTCGACGAAGAATGGAGGAGATGAGGGAGGAAGTTGGCGTGAAAGGAGTGGGGTCGACGAAGAATGGAGGAGATGAGGGAGGAAGTTGGCGAGAAAGGAGTGGGGTCGACGAAGAATGGAGGAGATGAGGGAGGAAGTTGGCGTGAAAGGAGTGGGGTCAACGAAGAATGGAGGAGATGAGGGAGGAAGTTGGCGTGAAAGGAGTGGGGTCGACGAAGAATGGAGGAGATGAGGGAGGAAGTTGGCGTGAAAGGAGTGGGGTCGACGAAGAATGGAGGAGATGAGGGAGGAAGTTGGCGTGAAAGGAGTGGGGTCGACGAAGAATGGAGGAGATGAGGGAGGAAGTTGGCGTGAAAGGAGTGGGGTCGACGAAGAATGGAGGAGATGAGGGAGGAAGTTGGCGTGAAAGGAGTGGGGTCGACGAAGAATGGAGGAATCTCCATCTACCCTCCACTCTAAACGTATCCGCTCTCCTCGTCGACCCCACTCCTTTCACACCAACTTCCTCCCTCAGTTCCTCCATTCCAGGGAGGAAGTTGGCGTGAAAGGAGTGGGGTCGACGAAGAATGGAGGAGATGAGGGAGGAAGTTGGTGTGAAAGGAGTGGGGTTGTTGAAGAATGGAGGATATGAGGGAGGAAGTTGGTGAGAAAGGAGTGGGGTCGATGAAGAATGGAGGAACCGAGGGAGGAAGTTGGTGAGAAAGGAGTGGGGTCGACGAAGAACGGAGGAGCTGAGGGAGGAGGTTGGTGTGAAAGGAGTGGGGTCGACGAAGAACGGAGGAGCTGAGGGAGGAGGTTGGTGAGAAAGGAGTGGGGTCGACGAAGAACGGAGGAGCTGAGGGAGGAGGTTGGTGAGAAAGGAGTGGGGTCGACGAAGAACGGAGGAGCTGAGGGAGGAGGTTGGTGAGAAAGGAGTGGGGTCGATGAAGAATGGAGGAGCTGAGGGAGGAGGTTGGCGTGAAAGGAGTGGGGTCGACGAAGAATGGAGGAGATGAGGGAGGAAGTTGGTGTGAAAGGAGTGGGGTCGACGAAGAATGGAGGATATGAGGGAGGAAGTTGGCGTGAAAGGAGTGGGGTCGACGAAGAATGGAGGAGATGAGGGAGGAAGTTGGTGTGAAAGGAGTGGGGTCGACGAAGAATGGAGGATATGAGGGAGGAAGTTGGCGTGAAAGGAGTGGGGTCGACGAAGAATGGAGGAGATGAGGGAGGAAGTTGGCGTGAAAGGAGTGGGGTCGATGAAGAATGGAGGAGATGAGGGAGGCAGTTGGTGTGAAAGGAGTGGGGTCGACGAGGAGAGCGGATACATTTAGAGTGGAGGGTAGATGGAGACGGGGAGATCGAGAAGGAGATGGGAGGACTGCGTGGGTGGATATTTGGTTGGAGTGGGAGGTGAGTGTAGAATGAGAGCGAGGGATAAGGTGAGGGGTGAGGGTGAGGGGTGAGGGGGTGATGGAGACAGCAGTGAAACGAGATCAGTGACGAAGAAGGAGGGAAACAAAAATCGACGATATCGGTGCCAGCTTCGTGTTTGGGGACAGCGACATGTTAAACCTTTCAGAGACACAGGTGTAATGTCAAACTGTCCATACGTCGTCTGAAACACGTCTTACTTAAATGGCACCGCACAAAGATATTTAGCGATAGCGGGAGATAGGTTTACATGATCACTGCCTCACGTGGTGATAATTGCTAACTGCTTTCTAAGAAGTGTTCTTAAATGTAGTGTTCCGTGTAAATAGACTATGTAGTACAACAATCGTTTTGCCTAGTGTTTGGTATGTAATTACAACTAGACAAGAGTCTAGCGTGTGGCTCAATTAACGAGCCTGTGGTCTACCTCCACATTGGAACGACAATCCTATAACAGTTGCCGCCATTGCGGTGTCTCTGGACAATATGCAAGGAGACGTCGACTATCAAATTTAATAACACGTTTATATTTGCACTGAAAGACGCATTAGATTAGACTGGATGACTAAGTTACTGGAGTTACAATAACTTGATGTGGCATTAATAAACGATCTCGATACCTGACATTTAACAGGATCGGCTGTGTGTGTAGCCTCGGTAGAAGTACAATGTATGCGTGTTTAGACCTATGTATGTGTAGCCGTTGCCAAGCAACAGTAGAACAACAAAGAAACTATTAACTCAATTCGGTGTAGCAAGTCACGACCTGCCCCAGTCGTGGACACAGCACCAGTGAGTCGCTTCGTATCAAGAATCATGAGAGCGCAGTCGCGGTTCTTTTTGAAATAACCGTTTGATGATTGTAGGGTTTTGACCACCGACCACAGAACACACAGCAGCACCTCAACGATAGACACGTGAAGTGTCAACGCTTTTCTCTTCAATAAGTGTTGACGTGTGAAGCATCACATGTACATGCAAATAGCCAATGGTCAGCGTGTCCAGTCAGTTGTTGAATATATGTAGTTGGGCCATTTTTGTGCAGGCTTCGGAAATTCAGATGAATAGTTGGAGGAATGTGTGTTATGAAGCTCCCGTATGTGTTTATGTTAATGTACACACTGTTTAGTAGCCCTGGGAGTGAATGTTAATGTATACATTGTTTAGTAACCCTGGGAGTGAATGTTAATGTATACATTGTTTAGTAGCCCTGGGAGTGAATGTTAATGTATACATTGTTTAGTAGCACTGGGAGTGAATGTTAATGTATACATTGTTTAGTAGCACTGGGAGTGAATGTTAATGTATACATTGTTTAGTAGCCCTGGGAGTTTGAATTTGTGCTTTCTGTCATGTCGTTACAAATACATGAATCGGCCCACACATGTGTAATGTATAAATAATTTTGCTAATGTGTGTTTTAAATTTTTTATAATGAATCAGTTGTGCACACCGCTGGTGTACGACCAACCTGTACACATTTCAACTTAACTGGTGTGCAAAAGGGGAAGTATAGAATGAGAGCAGGGGATGGGGAAGTAGAGAATGAGAGCGGGGTAGGGGAGTAGAGAATGAGAGCGGGGGTGGGGGAGTAGAGAATGAGAGCGGGGGTAGGGGAGTAGAGAATGAGAGCGGGGGTGGGGGAGTAGAGAATGAGAGCGGGGGTAGGGGAAGTAGAGAATGAGAGCGGGGGTGGGGGAGTAGAGAATGAGAGCGGGGGTGGGGGAGTAGAGAATGAGAGCGGGGGTGGGGGAGTGGAGAATGAGAGCGGGGGTGGGGGAGTAGAGAATGAGAGCGGGGGTAGGGGAGTAGAGAATGAGAGCGGGGGTGGGGGAGTAGAGAATGAGAGCGGGGGTGGGGGAGTAGAGAATGAGAGCGGGGGTGGGGGAGTAGAGAATGAGAGCGGGGGTGGGGGAGTAGAGAATGAGAGCGGGGGTGGGGGAGTAGAGAATGAGAGCGGTGGTATGGGAGTAGAGAATGAGAGCGGGGGTGGGGAGTAGAGAATGAGAGCGTGGGTAGGGGAGTAGAGAATGAGAGCGGGGTGGGGGAGTAGAGAATGAGAGCGGGGTGGGGAGTAGAGAATGAGAGCGGGGGTGGGGGTAGATAATGAGAGCGGGGTGGGGGAGTGGAGAATGAGAGCAGGGTGGGGGAGTAGAGAATGAAAGCGGAGGATGGGGGAGTAGAGAATGAGAGCGGATGGGGGAGTAGGGAATGAGAGCGGGGGATGGGGGAGTGGAGAATAAGAGCGGGGTGGGGGAGTGGAGAATGAGAACGGAGGGTGGGGAAATGGAGAATGAGAGCGGGGGTGGGGGTGCCAGCCTCACCCCAGACTACAGGGATATAGAGGTATCGGTGCCAGCCTCACCCCGGACTACAGGAATAAAGAGGTATCGGTGCCAGCCTCACCCCGGACTACAGGGATAAAGATGAGAGCGACACACAAGACAGCTACACAAAACGCTATAATACTGCACTGAATACAGGTGGCTAGGGCTCGTGGCTCGTTATTGCGTGGATCTGGTTGAAACGTGTTTGGGGACAGCGACATGTTAAACCTTTCAGAGACACAGGTGCAATGTCATACTGTCCATACGTGGTCTGAAACACGTCTTACTTAAATGGCACCGCACAAAGATATTTAGCGATAGCGGGAGATAGGTTTACATGTGCACACGGTGATTGATCAATGCCTCACGTGGTGATAATTGCTAATTGCTTTCTAAGAAGTGTTCTTAAATGTAGTGTTCCGTGTAAATAGACTATGTAGTACAACAATCGTTTTGCCTAGTGTTTGGTATGTAATTACAACTAGACAAGAGTCTAGCGTGTCGCTCAATTATCGAGCCTGTGGTCTACCTCCAGCTTGGAACGACAATCATATAACAGTTGCCGCCATTGCGGTGTCTCTGGACAATATGCAAGGAGACGTCGACTATCAAATTTAATAAAACGTTTATATTTGCACTGAAAGACGCATTAGATTAGACTTGATGACTAAGTTACTGGAGTTACAATGACTTGATGTGGCATTAATAAACGATCTCGATACCTGACATTTAACAGGATCGGCTGTGTGTGTAGCCTCGGTAGAAGTACAATGTATGCATGTTTAGACTTATGTATGTGTAGCCGTTGCCAAGCAACAGTAGAACAACAAAGAAACTATTAACTGCAATTCGGTGTAGCAAGTCACGACCTGCCTCAGTCGCGGACACAGCACCAGTGAGTCGCTTCGTATCAAGAATCCTGAGAGCGCAGTCGCGGTTCATTTTGAAATAACTGTTTGATGATTGTAGGGTTTTGACCACCGACCACAGAACACACAGCAACACCTCAACGATAGACACGTGAAGTGTCAACGCTTTTCTCTTCAATAAGTGTTGATGTGTGAAACATAACTGTACTTGCAAATAGCCAGTGGTCAGCGTGTCCAGTCAGTTGTTGAATAAGCGCAGTTGTGCCATTCTTGTTCAGGCTTCTGAAGTTGAGATGAATGGTTGGAGTTGGAGGAATGTGTGTTACGTTCTTTGAAAGCTCCGGTTATTGTTTATGTAAATGTAAACATTGTTTTGTTTTTTTAGCCCTAGGTGTGAATGAATTTGTGCTTTTTATCATGCCGTTACAAATACATGTCAAAGAACTGCACACACACGTGTAACATATAAAAAAATTTGCTAATGTGTTTTCACATTTTTATAATTAATGAGTTGTGCACACCGCTGGTTTAACAATCAACCTGTACAAATTTCAACTTAACTGGTGTGCAACAGACTGATCGTACCCGTCAACTTCAATTAATGTGATACACATCAGCAACGTAGGTGCACGTGTACTCACAATAACTGTCTAAATGAGCTCTTAAGTCTTGTGTGGATCACTGACGCCGCACTAACACGGTGATCGTCGCAGTGATCACGTAGCTCGAATATGAACCCTCTTTGTAGGCGAACCTTTGAATAGTAAGTTGCAATTTACCCTACCCGTTCTGGAAGGTCCACGCTCCGTTACTGGTATATGGAACGGATTTATAATCCCTCTGTAAATCCTACATACCGATATGACCAATGTGATTAATCGCATAAGTTATAATTAAACATTATGAAATAGTCAACATTGCTCCGATTTACTGGTCTAGTAACTTTGACTGGGAAAGAGGAACATTTCCGAAATACTGAACTGAAAGTTTGCAGTTTGACCAGAGAGGATGTATCGAGTCACTACAACAATGGCGACGCTACCAAATGACTATTGTTCACTGTTTACGCAGTGGTTGTTGTCGTTGCTAAGACATTCCACGTCGTTGTCTTAATAACCCGTTGTCAACTGTGATACTCTAGACAGTCTACGATGTGTTCAATGTAACAGCTTCGTAATCTACTTTAATTAATGCGATATGTTCGTGCGACTTATCTGTACGAATCATCTGTCACGACGACTGCAATAAATGTCGACCTGTGTCACTATTGTTGGGAACATAATACATTGAAGAGATCAGTGACTAGACATAAACTAATGGGCTCGAAACGACAGAACAACTACGTTGGTTGTAGTGGCGCGTGGGTTCAGGGGGCAGGGGGCTGGGGGTTGGACAATGGCCCCCTTTGGCTTAATTGTTTTATTCTTTTCGCTTGTAACCTGTTGCGCCACCTCATGGTAGCATGCAACACTAACGGGTGACTAAGCTTTGCCACATTTGGCCTCCCGCTTTGGCCTCCCGCTTTGGCCTCCCCTTTGGCTTCCATTTAACCTCACCCTTTGGCCTCCCCCTTTGGCCTCCCCCTTTGTTACTTCCTTTTGGCCTCACCTGTAACCTCTCTCTGGCCTCTCCATTTGTCCACCCATTTTTTTGCTTCCCCCTTTCGCCACCCCTTTGGACTCCACATTTGACCTCCCCCTTTGGCTTCCCTCATTTGACTCCCCTTTGACCTCCCCCTTGGTCTCCCCCTTTGGCCTCCCGCTGTTACTTCCCCTTTGGTCTCTCCCTTTGGCCTCCCCCGTTGACTCCCCTTGGATTCCCCAGTTGGCTCCCAATTTCCTCCTCCTTTGTTCTCCCCCTTTCGCCTCCCGCTTTGACTTCAATTTAGGTCTCTCCAGTTGGCCTCCCCCTTTGGCTTCCCAATTTGGTTCCCCTTTGGCCCCCCTTTGATTCCCCCTTTGGCCCCCCTTTGATTCCCCCTTTGGCTCCCCCATTTGGTTCCCCTTTGGCCCCCCTTTGATTCCCCCTTTGGCCCCCCCTTTGATTCCCCCTTTGGCTTCCCGCTGTGACTTCCCCTTTCGCTCCCCCTATGTGGCCTCCCCTTTGGTCTATCCATTTGGCCTCTCTTTTTGGCCTTCACTTTGGCCTCCCCTTTGGTCTCTCCCTTTGGTCTCCCCCTTTGGACCACATTTGTCCTATCCCTTTAGCCTCCTCCTTTGGCCTCCCATTTGGCCTCCCTTTTTGGCCTCCCATTTGGCCCCCCAATTCTCCTCTCCCTTTAGCTTCCCCTTTGGACTCCCCTTGGCTTCACCCTTTGGCCTCCCCCTTTGGTCTCCCCATTTGGCCTCCCCTTTGGCCTCCCACTTTGGCCTCCCACTTGGCCTCGTTTCACCTCCCCTTTGGTCTCCTCTTTGGCCCCCCATTTCTCCTCTCCCTTTGGCTTCCCCTTTGGCCTCTGCCTTTGACTTCCATTTTACCTCCTTATGGCCTCCTCTTTAACCTCTCTCTAGCCTCTCCATTTGTCCTCCCTTGGTTTACTTCCCTCTTTCGCCACCCCTTTGGACTCCACCTTTGACCTCCCCCTTTGGCTTCCCCCATTTGACTCCCCTTTGACCTCCCCCATTTGGCCTCCCGCTGTTACTTCCCCTTTGGCCTCTCCCTTTGGCTTCCCCCGTTGACCCCCCTTGGCTTCCCCATTTGGCTCCCAATTTCCTCCCCCTTTGGTCTCCCCTTTCGCCTCCCGCTTTGACTTCCATTTTGGCCTCCCCTTTGATTCCCCCTTTGGCCTCCTGCTGTGACTTCCCCCTTTCGCTCTCCCTATGTGGCCTCCCCTTTCGTCTCCCCATTTGGCCTCCCCATTTGGCCTCCCCTTTGGTCTCTCCCTTTGGCCCGCCTTTTGCCTCCCCTTTGGTCTCCCCTTTGGTCTCCCCCTTTGGCCCCCCATTTTGTCCTCACCCTTGGCCTCACCCTTTGGCCTCCTCCCCCCTTTGGTCTCCCCATTTGGACCCAATTTGTCCTCTCCCTTTGGCCTCCTCCTTTGACCTCCCATTTGGCCTCCTCCTTTTTTACGAGATCCCAAATACACCCCGGGGTGGACACATTTCGGGTGGCCCGAGTTGGACGTTAAACAAACGAACGCAATGTCTTTTCGCAGTGAACGACTAACGAATTCACCATATAATTAGCGAATTCACCATATAATTAGCGAATTCACCATATAATTAGTGAATTCATTATATAATTAGTGAATTTATTATATAATTAGCGAATTAACCATATAATTAGCATGTAGTCACCGGTCCAATGAGACGTGGGGCGCAGGCGTTTTGCTTGATAAATGGCTTTATCGTTATATAACTTAGTCCGAGAGGCAGAGTGATTGTTCTGTTGAAAACTGGAGCAAACCTGGCGGACAGCGATGACTGAATAAGTTACTATGGGAAAGGACGTATTCGTCAACATCAAACAAAATACAGACATAAGTACGCACTATAGTCACTTGTTACACACGTACACTTGTTACACACGTACACTTGCTGGGTATCTTTTTTATAATAAGCTACGTTTAGCTAAAGATACGGAACCGTGCATTTCCAAAAGGGGCGCACCCGCCCTCTTAAATATGTCAATGCACACACATTTTAATTGTGATTTACGTATGTAATTCGTGCGTTTTAACATGATTTACACGCCTTAAAATATCTGGTTGTCCCATTTACTTATCACAACTTTGTAACAAATGCTGGAGTTTGCTGTAGCCGAGTAAACCTTGTTCTCAGCTCAAGGAAAACCAATTGATTTAATTAAAAAGCCGATATCCGAAACAATTATATGAAACCATTAGGCGTCGGAACCTGTGGGGGGGGGCTGCAAAATCTTTGGTGGGTATATGTTTAATATATCGTGCCCCTCCACCCGCCAATGTGTTCGCAGAAACCAAGTTCGCACTCCCTCAATATTCAACAGCTTCCGATGCCACATTGGCAATACTTAATGCAATGCAAACTGAAGTATAATGTATTATATAATTGGTTAAGTAGAATAGGAATCGATTTAGTATCTCAACACAGTATAACATAAAGAAACACACAAACACAAGAACGACGTCTTATTAAAGCATTGGTAATTAAGTATTGCACAATATGGTGTATTTTAGAAACACTGTCACATATTTACAAATGTGCAGTGCCGTCATTTATTTTCAGAATTGTAAAAAAAACACCGAATTAAACACATTTATTCAATAGAAAACTACTGCTTGTAACTAAAACATCACACACTGTAAATCTGTAACTCTGGGTTGAGGTTTACATCTAAATGACAGAGAGGAGAGTTTTACATCTAAGTGACAGAGACGAGAGTTTTACATCTAAGTGACAGAGAGGAGAGTTTTACATCTAAGTGACAGAGACGAGAGTTTTACATCTAAGTGACACAGACGAGAGTTTTACATCTAAGTGACAGAGAGGAGAGTTTTACATCTAAGTGACAGAGAGGAGAGTTTTACATCTAAGTGACAGAGACGAGAGTTTTACATCTAAGTGACAGAGAGGAGAGTTTTACATCTAAGTGACAGAGACGAGAGTTTTACATCTAAGTGACACAGACGAGAGTTGTACATCTAAGTGACAGAGACGAGAGTTTTACATCTAAGTGACAGAGACGAGAGTTTTACATCTAAGTGACAGAGAGGAGAGTTTTACATCTAAGTGACAGAGACGAGAGTTTTACATCTAAGTGACAGAGAGGAGAGTTTTACATCTAAGTGACAGAGACGAGAGTTTTACATCTAAGTGACAGAGAGGAGAGTTTTACATCTAAGTGACAGAGACGAGAGTTTTACATCTAAGTGACAGAGACGAGAGTTTTACATCTAAGTGACAGAGACGAGAGTTTTACATCTAAGTGACAGAGACGAGAGTTTTACATCTAAGTGACGGAGACGAGAGTTTTACATCTAAGTGACAGAGACGAGAGTTTTACATCTAAGTGACAGAGACGAGAGTTTTACATCTAAGTGACAGAGACGAGAACGTTGGGTAATTCTACCGGATGTCGTGAGTTGTGTTACACGTCGTTACGAGAGAGGCTTATAAATTCTGGCTTCGTAAAGTTGACGCTGAACGGATCATTTTGGACAACGTTGACGCTGAACGGATCATTTTGGACAACGTTGACGCTGAACGGATCATTTTGGACAACGTTGACGCCGAACGGATCATTTTGGACAACGTTGACGCTGAACGGGTCATTTTGGACAACGTTGACGCTGAACGGATCATTTTGGACAACGTTGATGCTAAACGGATAATTTTGGACAACGTTGTACAAACAAACAATGTTGTTCACCAGAAACACTAGAATTATTAGCATAGACGTGAATATTACATGATTATTAGGGCGGGATGTTGATGGCTGCGAGTCACAGCCTCGGACGGGGCGTGCGTGCTCCACCAAATCCGCGCCTGGATTCTAGCAAACATTGGGGGCGGTGCATATATTGGGTGTACCCCCCCCGAGCTCCTAAGGTTCCTACTCCTTTGAGTTTGTTAACCGAGAATTACATACAGTGTCGTATCTAGGTTCTCGTAAAGGGGGGAGGCCATTAGTTTACCATTATACCATGTAGTGGCGCAACAGGTTACATAACGAACACATCATACAAGCAAGCCAAGGGGGTCATAGCCCAATACCCCCTTAATACGTCCCCTGATTATGTAACATTATTCATTTTGCTCATCACTGAAAACACTCGGTTGACATTTGGTCCCGATGGTTTGTCGTAAGAAAATATTGAACGATTTAACAACAAGACCACGTGACACCCGTGCAGTGCTGCTGCCTGGCGGCAATGTTGCTCCTAGTCACATGTTGATGTTACATCAAGAGGGAAGTCTTGATATGTTCCACCGCCAGGTGTCCACACGTGAAACTGTCAGCAGGAGTGTGAATGAATGTGTAAACAGTCTTTGAGACTTAGGCGTAGGTTTAGATCAAACAAACGTGCATTTAGCGCAGACGCGCGTTAAACGGCGCAGGCCTGATTGGCCTAACGGATTTTCAGGTATCAATTTGTAATGCAAAAAACACGTTTCGTTGACACTCTCCGATAGCATAGTGCAACAAAAGCTACGTGGCTAAGTCGTTAGTACTTGTAGTGACTGTGCTGCTGTCGTGAGACTAACTGTGCTAACATCTAATTATTGAATATAACGAGCTCCTCATGCATAGGTCTACATATACGGTGACTATCACTGAGCGACACTGTGGCCATTCGCATAAATACGATTTGATCTAACAAATATCATGTAACTCGCGATTATCTTATTTATTTATTATGCCGAATTAATTCTGAAATGTTTATATTATTCACCAGTTCGAAAATTATTGATGTTAGATGTAATATGAAATAATTCGCCAAAAAAATTTGCCGATAAAAAAATTTTCGATCACACGTGCTAGGTCTACATTATATGCATCATGTGACACACGCAGTTCGCTATTGTTATTATTATTATTATTATTATTATTGAGTATATTAACTACTAAATTATATATACTACTACTACTAAATTATAAATATTTTCCCACGACAGCTTAGTGCAATACATTCAATTAACCTGTATAAGTTTTACTTAATAAATCAGTGCTATAGACCTACCGTGTCCGTTGACTTCCCAAGGTTGACTCTCTTCCCTTCTACAAGGACGTGTGTTGACTTCCCAAGGTTGACTCTCTTCCCTTCTACAAGGACGTGTGGTGACTTCCCAAGGTTGATTCTCTTCCCTTCTACAAGGACGTGTGTTGGGTCATGCTGCTTGACCGATACTGGACATCTGGTGGACGAAGTGCAGAAGACGTCCAGTCGGGTCGCCGGACGAACACCGAATGGCGCTGTTGGGAAATTATTAACAAACACCGGTTGTTATTTGGTTGCTCGTCATGTGATATTATGTTTTATAACTATACACTTAGACGATCCTACTACACACTATTGTTGTGTTCAATAGTGCGGTCGGTCGCCTCAATGTTAAATTGTGATTACGTGTAGGTCACGAAACATTCAGACACATAACAAGGACAAGGAAGACACATTGACGTGCACGTGGTCACGTAGTGTCTAGAGTAGCATTCGCGCAAATCGCTACACAAGCCAGCACTTGCATATAAGTATTGAGAACTGTGAGCAATATATATATATATATATATATATATATATATATATATATACATATATACATATATACATACATACATATATATATATATATATATATATATATATATATATATATATATATATATATATATATATATATATACGTATATATTTATCGGAATCCTGTACAACTGTCGGTTTCACGAAGCGTTCAGACCGAACGAAGGGACTTACGTGGACGTCTGACGTGGATCACGTAACAGTCCTGCAGCACGCGCATAGCGTGGCTAACAGTCCTGCAGCACGCGCATAGCGTGGCTAACAGTCCTGCAGAACGCGCATAGCGTGGCTAACAGTCCTGCAGCACACGCATAACATGGCTAACAGTCCTGCAGCACACGCATAACATGGCTAACAGTCCTGCAGCACGCGCATAGCGTGGCTAACAGTCCTGCAGCACACGCATAACATGATAACAGTCCTGCAGCACACGCATAACATGGCTAACAGTTCTGCAGCACGCGCATAGCGTGGCTAACAGTCCTGCAGAACACGCATAGCGTGGCTAACAGTCCTGCAGAACACGCATAACATGGTAACAGTCCTGCAGCACACGCATAACATGGCTAACAGTTCTGCAGCACGCGCATAGCGTGGCTAACAGTCCTGCAGAACACGCATAGCGTGGCTAACAATCCTGCAGAACACGCATAACATTGCCAACAGTCCTGCAGCATGCGCATAGCATGGGTAACAGAGCCGGAGACAGGGCGATGACACAATGGTCCGATGATATACAAATTAATGAACATTGAATGAACAGAGCCGAAGCACACGCATAGGGTGTCTAAGCATTGTACATAATTTCGAACTTCTACTGTTCTGAGTTACGTAATCTGTACTTCAAACGTGCACTCAAGTTTCTTCGTAATACCCCCTTTCCCGCCCCCTCACCCCCGAGGAATTGAGGGAATTTTGAAATAGATTTAATGTACGAACCATCCCCGTGGGCCCCCTGGCACAAACCATCTACGTGGCCCCCCGTTCACAAACCATCCCCGTGAGACCCGGGCACAAACCATCCCCGTGGGCCCCGGGCACGCCTCAAAATATCTGCACTTTACAGGCGAAACTGGCGGACATATGAGAGAACAGACAGACAGACAATCAGACAGACAGACAGACAATCAGACAGACAGAGAGACAGACAGACAGACAGACAGACAGACATAAAGACAGAGTCACAAACTGTTTAGTAGTATGGATTATCAAACTCACAGAACGTACGGTTCTTGTCCTGCAAACTTTACACGCTAGTAGAAAATGTCGTCACCCACATATGTGGTGAGGTTGTTGTAGTGTCATCCACTTATCAATGCCCTCCCTGTGGGGTGGGGGGGAGCAGGCATACCAAAGCCACACCTTGGTCTGTATTCACACGTAATTGCTACAAGAATTTACGCACATATGGCGAGAAACCACAACAAACTTCCTAAATTACTATTATTGAAGGACATACGAAACTTCGTAAGTAATTTGAATGTTATTGATGACAATTAAGCCTCGTACTTATTACTGCAGTATGTAGTCGTGACGTCACTAGAAGGAGAAAAAACGTACGACATATATGATAACATATATCTTGTAAACAAAGTGGAGATGGACGAGGGACATAGGAAGATTAAACAAATAACCGGCAGACCATCAGAACAACTGATGGCAGCAGGACCAGGAAACAGAGCCGGAGACAGGGCGACGACACGATGGTCCAATAATAGACAGGGTGAAAACACGATGGTCCGATGATGTAATGAACATTGAATGAACAGAGCCGGAGACAGGGTGACGACACGATGGTCCGATGATATAATGAACATTGAATGAACAGAGCCGGAGACAGGGCGACAACACGATGGTCCGATAATAGACAGGGTGAAAACACGATGGTCCTATGATATAATGAACATTGAATGTACAGAGCCGGAGACAGGGTGACGACACGATGGTCCGATGATATAATGAACGTTGAATGACCAGAGCCGGAGACAGGGCGACGACACGATGGTCCGATTATATAATGAACATTGAATGAACAGAGCCGGAGACATGGCGACGACACGATAGTCCGATGATATAATGAACATTGAATGACCAGAGCCGGAGACAGGGCGACGATACGATGGTCCGATTATATAATGAACATTGAATGAACAGAGCCGGAGATATGGCGACGACACGATGGTCCGATGATATAATGAACATTGAATGAACAGAGCCGGAGACAGGGCGACGACACGATGGTCCGATGATATATAAATTAATGAACATTGAATGAACAGAGCCTGAGACAGGGCGATGACACAATGGTCCGATGATATATAAATTAATGAACATTGAATGAACAGAGCCGAAGACAGGGCGATGACACAATGGTCCGATGATATATAAATTAATGAACATTGAATGAACAGAGCCGGAGACAGGGCGACGACACAATGGTCCGATGATATATATTAATGAACATTGAATGAACAGAGCCGGAGACAGGGCGATGACACAATGGTCCGATGATATATAAATTAATGAACATTGAATGAACAGAGCCGGAGACAGGGCGATGAGACAATGGTCCGGTGATATAATGAACATTGAATGAACAGAGCCGGAGACAGGGCGATGACACAATGGTCCGATGATATATAAATTAATGAACATTGAATGAACAGAGCCGGAGACAGGGTGACGACACGATGGTCCGATGATATATAAATTAATGAACATTGAATGAACAGAGCCGGAGACAGGGCGATGACACAATGGTCCGATGATATATAAATTAATGAACATTGAATGAACAGAGCCGGGGACAGGGTGACTACACGATGGTCCGATGATATATAAATTAATGAACATTGAATGAACAGAGCCGGAGACAGGGTGACGACACGATGGTCCGATGATATAATGATGGTCCAATGATATAATGAACATTGAATGAACAGAGACGGAGACAGGGCGATGACACAATGGTCCGATGATATATATATTAATGAACATTGAATGAACAGAGCCGAAGCACACGCATAGCGTGGCTAAGCATTGTACATAATTACGAACTTCTACTGTTCTGAGTTACGTAATCTGTACTTCAAACGTCCACTCACGTTCCTTCGTAATACCCCCTTTCCCGCCCCTTCACCCGCGACGAATTGAGGGAAGTTTTAAATATACTTAATTTACGAACCATCCCCGTGGACCCCCGGGCACAAACCATCCCCTTGGGCCCCCGGGCACAAACCATCCCCGTGAGTGGTGTAACCACACCTTTGGCCATCTTGGTCTGTATTCACACATAATTGCTACAAGAATTTACGCACATATGGCGAGAAACCACAACAAAAGTTCGTAAATTACTATTCTTGAAGGACATACAATTGTTCTCGACTAGGAAACTTCGTAAGTACTTTGAATATTATTTATGAAAATTAAACCTCGTTGTTACGGATAATACAGAACATATTTATTACCGCAGTATGTAGTCGTGACGTCACTAGAAGGAGAAAAAACGTACGACATATATGATAACATATATCTTGTAAACAAAGTGGAGATGGACGAGGGACATAGGAAGATTAAACAAATAACCGGCAGACCATCAGAACAACTGATGGCAGCAGGACCAGGGAACAGAGCCGGAGACAGGGCGACGACACGATGGTCCGATGATGTTATGAACATTGAATGAACAGAGCCGGAGACAGGGTGACGACACGATGGTCCGAAGACATGATGAACATTGAATGAACAGAACCGGAGACAGGGTGACGACACGATGGTCCGAAGACATGATGAACATTGAATGAACAGAACCGGAGACAGGGCGACGAGACGATGGTCCGATGACATGATGAACATTGAATGAACAGAGCCGGAGGCAAGGCGACGACACGATGGTCCGATGATATAATGAACATTGAATGAACAGAGCCGGAGACAGGGCGACGACACGATGGTCCGATGACATGATGAACATTGAATGAACAGAACGGGAGACAAGGCGACAACACGATGGTCCGATGGCATGATGAACATTGAACGAACAGAACCAGAGACAGGGCGACGACACGATGGTCCGATGACATGATGAACATTGAATGAACAGAACGGGAGACAAGGCGACGACACGATGGTCCGACGACATGATGAACATTGAACGAACAGAACCGGAGACAGGGCGACGACACGATGGTCCGATGATATAATGAACATTGCAATCTTTGGACAAGACCAGACATACGGAGAGGTATATCAGAAGACTACATCCTACAGTGGGTGGACAAGGCTTAGATGAAAGTGAGAATTAAAGATGTGTTACTGTGTGAGTTGTGAGAGGTCTATCGGAAGAATACATCCTGCAGTGGATGGACAAGGCTTTGGTGAAAGTGAGAGTTAAAGATGGCTTACTGAGGGGGCTGTGAGAGGTCTATCAGAAGACTACGTCCTGCAATGGATGGACAAGACATAGGTGAAAGTGATAGTTAAAGATGTCTTACTGTGGGAGCTGTAAGAGGTCTTTCGGACGACTACATCTTGCAGTGAACGGACAAGACTTATGTGAAAGTGAGAGTTAAAGATGGCTTACGGTGGGATCTTTGAGAAGTCTATCAGAAGACTACATCAAGCAGTGGATGGACAAGTCTTAGGTGAAAGTGAGAGTTAAATATGTTTTACTATGGGAGCTGTGAGAAGGAAACGTCAAGGACGGACAATTCTATAGCAAATATTATATGTTCAAACATCTCGGCGCGACGCTTGAGGACGAAGAAATTATGGGTGCGACCTTGGGTCAACTAGTACTGGCACACCTGATTAGACGCTGATTCCAAACCCACCCATCGTACTTTTGACTCTTTGCACTGCCCAGTCATGTTTGACTACTTGCACTGCCCAGTCATGTTTTGACTCCTTGCACTGCCCAGTCATGTTTGACTCCTTGCACTGCCCAGTCATATTTTGACTGATTGCACTGCCCAGTCATGTTTTGACTCCTTGCACTACCCAGTCATGTTTTGATATGGCAATGGCAATGACAACTTCATGCCCCGAAATCAAGTACAACTATCGGTTTCACGAAGCGTTCTTGTCGTACCAAGGAAGCTACGTGGACGTTTGACGTGTATTACGTAACTCGGAACAATCGTAGAAACACGCATGTTGTTGCTAACCATTGTACGTAACTACGAACTCCTATTGTTCTGCGTTACGTAGGTCTACATCAAAGTCCACACAGGGTTCTTCGCAATAACCCCGCCCCCTTGCAGTTTTGAAATCTAACTATAATCGAGCTAGCGTATGTTGTATGTTTGTTCACGTTTCCATCCTAGACGACTTGCACCAAACTCTCAGGGGTTAATCTACGCCCCACGAATGAAAAGTAACGCCTTTATTGTTTTAGAAATACATCGTATATCAAGGGTTCTTGGTTGTTTTTATGGTAAATCAAATGTTCGCAACGTAAAACATTAACTTCCAACAATCGCAGAAACTACGCGAGCACTCAGTGAATACTTCGGTACATAAACCGTTTGAGAGTACACAGCGCCATCTGGGCGGTTTATATTAATTGCAATAAAGAGCACGCACCCACGTATTGGCCCGAGGTCGCAGATCGAGGGCTAATACACAATAAAAAGATATTCTACTATTCTACAACCAACACAAGTATCCATGGATCTAAATCCACGCGACCTTCAACATTTTGAACACGCAACGAGCATTGCATCACGTGCGTGACGCGGTTGTTTCTGGTAATACGTTTGACGTCCCTTTAAACAATCTCGAGCGTATTGATGACATATTGGCCCGAGGCATTTGGTAAACATTGCTATCATGACTGTCACGTTGGAACTACCAAATTATCCCGTCCTGGGGACGGGTATTTTTGCTGGTGTTGGTCTGAAAGAGAGTCTCACGAGGAAGCTGGTGAGGGGCCGGCTAAAGTGGGTTGGACCCGTGGACAGAATGGAAGGGAACGGTTGTTTAAGAGAATGGATGCGCTTAGAGTGGAGGGTAGAAGGAGAAGAGAAAGACCGACACTGATATGGGAGGACTGGATGAAGAGAAATTTGGCGGGAGTGGGAGTGGAGAATGAGAGCGAGGGATGTAGAACAACAAAGAAACTATTAACTCAATTCGGTATAGCAAGTCACGACCTGCCTCAGTCGCGGACACAGCACCAGTGAGTCGCTTCGTATTAAGAATCCCGAGAGCGCAGTCGCGGTTCATTTTCAAATAACTGCTTGACGATGGTAGAATTTTGACCACCGACCACAGAACACACTGCCGCACCTTAAGTGTAGGGGATGTGTGAAGATGAATGTGGAGTTGGAACAGCTGAGGCTGCTTGTTGTGGCAATGGTGGGAAGGGAACAGGTGGGTTGTGCCAGTGGTTCCGGTGGGGGGACGGTAGATGAGTTGGGAAGACGATGAGAGATATACTAGGAAGAACTCACCTCAGCCTGGGAGGAGGCTGAGAGGAGGTAAGGTGACTGGTCGTAGGGAGACAGGACGAAAGGAGACAGGAAAGAAGACAACTGGAGCGAAGGAGAGGGGAGTGGGGGAGACAGAATCGAAGGAGACGGGAGGGAAGGATATGAGAACGAAGGTGATGGGAGTGAGAGAGACGGGAGGGAAGGTGTCAGGAGGGAAGGCGACAGGAGCGCAAGTTAGCCAGGAGACGGGAGGGAAAGGGGACAGGTTGACGGGTGAGAGAGAGACTGATAATAGTCTGCCGTGTGACAAAGTTGCAGGACAGAAGGTGATGGAAGGGATCCAACAGAAGAGCTATACTGAGGCAGTGATAGAGGGGGTGAGGAAGAGAGCGAGGATGTTTGTGGGGGACTCGATAGTTGGGAAGATCGACAGAGTCTTAAACAAGGGAGACTACAGTGATAAAGAGGTATCGGTGTCAGCCTCACCCCGGACTACAGGGATACAGATGAGAGCGACACACAAGGCAGCTACCCAGAGCGCTACAATACTGCACTGAATACAGGTGGTCAAGGCTCGTGGCTTTTTATTGCGTGGATCTGGTTGAAACGTGTTTTGGGGACGGCGACATGTTTAACCTTTCGAGGACACAGGTGCAACGTCATACTATCCATACGTGGACTGAAACACGTCTTACTAAATCGGCACCGCACAAAGATACTTAGCCACAGCGAGGGATGGGTCTACATGTGCACATGGTGATTGATCAATGCATCATGTGGTGATAATTGCTAACTGCTTTCTTGTTCTTAATTAAATATAGTGTTCCGTGTAAATAGACCACGTAGTACATCAATCGTTTTGCCGAGTGTTTGATATGTAATCACAACTAGCAAGATAATGACTAGAGTCTAACGTGTGGCTCAGTTATCGAGCCTGTGGTCTACCTCCAGCTTGGAACGACAATCATATAACAGTTGCCGCCATTGCGGCAATATGCAAGGAGACAATGACTATCAAATTTAATAACACGTTTATATTTGTAATGAAAGACACATGAGATTAGATTGCATGACTAAGTTACCGGAGTTACAATAACTTGATGTGGCATTAATAAACGATCTCTATAACTGACATTTAACAGGATCGGCTGTGTGTGTAGCCTCGGTAGAAGTACAATGTATGCATGTTTAGACGTATGTATGTGTAGCCGTTGCCAAACAACAGTAGAACAACAAAGAAACTATTAACTCAATTTGGTGTAGCAAGTCACGACCTGCCTCAGTCGCGGACACAGCACCAGTGAGTCGCTTCGTATCAAGAATCCCGAGAGCGCAGTCGCGGTTCGTTTTCAAATAACTGTTTGATGATTGTAGGGTTTTGACCACCGACCACAGAACACACAGCAACACCTCAACGATAGACACGTGATGGGTCAACACACAGCAACACCTCAACGATAGACACGTGATGGTTCAACACACAGCAACACCTCAACGATAGACACGTGATGGGTCAACACACAGCAACACCTCAACGATAGACACGTGATGGTTCAACACACAGCAACACCTCAACGATAGACACGTGATGGGTCAACACACAGCAACACCTCAACGATAGACACGTGATGGGTCAACACACAGCAATACCTCAACGATGGACACGTGATGGTTCAACACACAGCAACACCTCAACGATAGACACGTGATGGGTCAACACACAGCAACACCTCAACGATGGACACGTGATGGGTCAACACACAGCAACACCTCAACGATAGACACGTGATGGGTCAACACACAGCAACACCTCAACGATGGACACGTGATGGGTCAACACACAGCAACACCTCAACGATAGACACGTGATGGGTCAACACACAGCAATACCTCAACGATGGACACGTGATGGTTCAACACACAGCAACACCTCAACGATAGACACGTGATGGGTCAACACACAGCAATACCTCAACGATTGACACGTGATGGGTCAACACACAGCAATACCTCAACGATGGACACGTGATGGGTCAACACACAGCAACACCTCAACGATAGACACGTGATGGGTCAACACACAGCAACACCTCAACGATAGACACGTGATGGGTCAACACACAGCAGCACCTCAACGATAGACACGTGATGGGTCAACACACAGCAACACCTCAACGATAGACACGTGATGGGTCAACACACAGCAGCATCTCAACGATAGACACGTGATGGGTCAACACACAGCAGCATCTCAACGATGGACACGTGATGGGTCAACACACAGCAACACCTCAACGATAGACACGTGATGGGTCAACACACAGCAGCATCTCAACGATAGACACGTGATGGGTCAACACACAGCAGCATCTCAACGATGGACACGTGATGGGTCAACACACAGCAACATCTCAACGATGGACACGTGATGGGTCAACACACAGCAGCACCTCAACGATGGACACGTGATGGGTCAACACACAGCAGCATCTCAACGATGGACACGTGATGGGTCAACACACAGCAACATCTCAACGATAGACACGTGATGGGTCAACACACAGCAACACCTCAACGATAGACACGTGATGGGTCAACACACAGCAACACTTCAATGATAGACACGTAATGGGTCAACACACAGCAACATCTCAACGATGGACACGTGATGGGTCAACACACAGCAGCATCTCAACGATAGACACGTGATGGGTCAACACACAGCAGCACCTCAACGATGGACACGTGATGGGTCAACACACAGCAACACCTCAACGATGGACACGTGATGGGTCAACACACAGCAGCACCTCAACGATAGACACGTGATGGGTCAACACACAGCAACACCTCAACGATGTACACGTGATGGGTCAACACACAGCAACATCTCAACGATGGAGACGTGATGGGTCAACACACAGCAACACTTCAATGATAGACACGTGATGGGTCAACACACAGCAACATCTCAACGATAGACACGTGATGGGTCAACACACAGCAACATCTCAACGATGGACACGTGGTGGGTCAACACACAGCAACATCTCAACGATAGACACGTGATGGGTCAACACAGCAACACTTCAATGATAGACACGTGATGGGTCAACACACAGCAACATCTCAACGATAGACACGTGATGGGTCAACACACAGCAACATCTCAACGATGGACACGTGATGGGTCAACACACAGCAACATCTCAACGATGGACACGTGATGGGTCAACACACAGCAACACCTCAACGATAGACACGTGATGGGTCAACACACAGCAACACTTCAATGATAGACACGTGATGGGTCAACACACAGCAACATCTCAACGATGGACACGTGATGGGTCAACATACAGCAACATCTCAACGATGGACACGTGATGGGTCAACACACAGCAACACTTCAATGATAGACACGTGATGGGTCAGCACACAGCAACATCTCAACGATAGACACGTGATGGGTCAACACACAGCAACACTTCAATGATAGACACATGATGGGTCAACACACAGCAACATCTCAACGATAGACACGTGATGGGTCAACACACAGCAAGACCTCAACGATAGACACGTGATGGGTCAACACACAGCAACACCTCAACGATAGACACGTGATGGGTCAACACACAGCAACACTTCAATGATAGACACGTGATGGGTCAACACACAGCAACACCTCAACGATGGACACGTGATGGGTCAACACACAGCAACATCTCAACGATAGACACGTGATGGGTCAACACACAGCAGCATCTCAACGATGGACACGTGATGGGTCAACACACAGCAACACCTCAACGATAGACACGTGATGGGTCAACACACAGCAGCATCTCAACGATAGACACGTGATGGGTCAACACACAGCAGCATCTCAACGATGGACACGTGATGGGTCAACACACAGCAACATCTCAACGATGGACACGTGATGGGTCAACACACAGCAGCACCTCAACGATGGACACGTGATGGGTCAACACACAGCAACATCTCAACGATGGACACGTGATGGGTCAACACACAGCAGCATCTCAACGATGGACACGTGATGGGTCAACACACAGCAACATCTCAACGATAGACACGTGATGGGTCAACACACAGCAACACCTCAACGATAGACACGTGATGGGTCAACACACAGCAACACTTCAATGATAGACACGTAATGGGTCAACACACAGCAACATCTCAACGATGGACACGTGATGGGTCAACACACAGCAGCATCTCAACGATAGACACGTGATGGGTCAACACACAGCAGCACCTCAACGATGGACACGTGATGGGTCAACACACAGCAACACCTCAACGATGGACACGTGATGGGTCAACACACAGCAGCACCTCAACGATAGACACGTGATGGGTCAACACACAGCAACACCTCAACGATGTACACGTGATGGGTCAACACACAGCAACATCTCAACGATGGAGACGTGATGGGTCAACACACAGCAACACTTCAATGATAGACACGTGATGGGTCAACACACAGCAACATCTCAACGATAGACACGTGATGGGTCAACACACAGCAACATCTCAACGATGGACACGTGGTGGGTCAACACACAGCAACATCTCAACGATAGACACGTGATGGGTCAACACACAGCAACACTTCAATGATAGACACGTGATGGGTCAACACACAGCAACATCTCAACGATAGACACGTGATGGGTCAACACACAGCAACATCTCAACGATGGACACGTGATGGGTCAACACACAGCAACATCTCAACGATGGACACGTGATGGGTCAACACACAGCAACACCTCAACGATAGACACGTGATGGGTCAACACACAGCAACACTTCAATGATAGACACGTGATGGGTCAACACACAGCAACATCTCAACGATGGACACGTGATGGGTCAACATACAGCAACATCTCAACGATGGACACGTGATGGGTCAACACACAGCAACACTTCAATGATAGACACGTGATGGGTCAGCACACAGCAACATCTCAACGATAGACACGTGATGGGTCAACACACAGCAACACTTCAATGATAGACACATGATGGGTCAACACACAGCAACATCTCAACGATAGACACGTGATGGGTCAACACACAGCAATACCTCAACGATAGACACGTGATGGGTCAACACACAGCAACACCTCAACGATAGACACGTGATGGGTCAACACACAGCAACACTTCAATGATAGACACGTGATGGGTCAACACACAGCAACACCTCAACGATGGACACGTGATGGGTCAACACACAGCAACATCTCAACGATAGACACGTGATGGGTCAACACACAGCAGCATCTCAACGATGGACACGTGATGGGTCAACACACAGCAACACCTCAACGATAGACACGTGATGGGTCAACACACAGCAACACCTCAACGATAGACACGTGATGGGTCAACACACAGCAACACCTCAACGATAGACACGTGATGGGTCAACACACAGCAACACCTCAACGATGGACACGTGATGGGTCAACACACAGCAACACCTCAACGATGGACACGTGATGGGTCAACACACAGCAACACCTCAACGATGGACACGTGATGGGTCAACACACAGCAACACCTCAACGATGGACACGTGATGGGTCAACACACAGCAACACCTCAACGATGGACACGTGATGGGTCAACAGCAACACCTCAGCACGTGATGGGTCAAAACACAGCAGATGGACACGTGATGGGTCACACACAACACCTCGACCTCAACGATGGACACGTGATGGGTCAACACACAGCAACACCTCAACGATGGACACGTGATGGGTCAACACACAGCAACACCTCAACGATGGACACGTGATGGGTCAACACACAGCAACACCTCAACGATGGACACGTGATGGGTCAACACACAGCAACACCTCAACGATGGACACGTGATGGGTCAACACACAGCAGCACCTCAACGATGGACACGTGATGGGTCAACACACAGCAACACCTCAACGATAGACACGTGATGGGTCAACACAGCAACGCCTCAACGATGGACACGTGATGGGTCAACACAGCAACGCCTCAACGATAGACACGTGATGGGTCAACACAGCAACGCCTCAACGATGGACACGTGATGGGTCAACACACAGCAGCATCTCAACGATGGACACGTGATGGGTCAACACACAGCAACATCTCAACGATAGACACGTGATGGGTCAACACACAGCAACACCTCAACGATAGACACGTGATGGGTCAACACACAGCAACACTTCAACGATAGACACGTGATGGGTCAATACACAGCAACATCTCAACGATAGACACGTGATGGGTCAACACACAGCAACATCTCAACGATGGACACGTGATGGGTCAACACACAGCAACATCTCAACGATAGACACGTGATGGGTCAACACACAGCAACACCTCAACGATGGACACGTGATGGGGCAACACACAGCAACACCTCAACGATGGACACGTGATGGGTCAACACACAGCAACACCTCAACGATGGACACGTGATGGGTCAACACACAGCAACACCTCAACGATAGACACGTGATGGGTCAACACAGCAACGCCTCAACGATGGACACGTGATGGGTCAACACAGCAACGCCTCAACGATGGACACGTGATGGGTCAACACACAGCAACACCTCAACGATGGACACGTGATGGGTGAACGCCTTTCTCTTCAACAAGTCTTGATGTGTGAAACATCACATGTACTTACAAATAGCCAGTGGTCAGCGTGTCCAGCCAGTTGTTGAATAAATGCGGTTGTGCCATTCTTGTTCAGGCTTCAGAAGTTCAGATGGATAGTTGGAGTTGGAGGAATGTGTTTTATGTTCTTTGGAAGCTCCTGTTGTTGTTTATGTAAATGTATACATTGTTTGTTTTTATAGTACTATTGACCACTCGCGGTGATGATTGCGTGCTTCTTATCATGTCGTTACACAATGTCAAGGACCGACACACGCATGTGTAGCATAACAATAATTGTGCTAAGGCGTGTTTTCAAAGTTTGCTAATGATTTATCAGCTGTGCACACCCCTGTTGTACGACAAACCTGTACACAGTTCTACTTAACTGGTGTGCAAAATAATGATCGTACCCGTCAACTTCAATCAATGTGATATACACCAGCAACGTAGGTACACGTGTACTCACAATAACGTAGGTGTACGTGTACTCACAATAACGTAGGCACTAACACTGTGACCGTCGCAGTTATTACCTAGCTAGGATGCTAACATCAACCCTCTTTGTGGGCGAACTTTTCATTAATAAGTTAAAATTCAAGCCTACCTATTCTGGCTTGAAGGTTCACGCTCCGTTCCTGTTATATAGAACATCTAACTATAACCCAGCTAGCGTATGTTTGTATCTGGGCCCCAAACTTTCAGGGATTAATCTACGACCCCACGAATGAAACGTAATACCCTTTATTTGTTTTCGACATACCCCGTATATCAAGGGTTCTTAGTGGTTTTATGGTAAATCAATCGTTTGCTACGTAATACGTTAACTTCCAACAATCGCAGAAACCACGCGCGCCGCGGCGAATTCTTGGATACGTAAACCGTTTGAGAGTACGTAGCGCCATCTGGCACATAACCTTTAACTATGTGGGCGGTTTATATTAATTATAGTAGAAAACACGCGTAGCAATTATGCATAATTAATACCTACGAATTACTTTTTGTAGTTACTACGTACAATTATTTGCAACGCTACGCGTGAAATCTACGATTAGAAGTCCACATTTACATAAACTTTTCAATTGGCCCCCACGGTTGAATTGTTTGCATTCATTCCGTGTATAACCTGTTGCGCCACTACGTGGTATCATCGTAAACTAACGGGTGACTACGCTTGGCCCGTTTACAAAATCCCAGACACGCCACTAGCGAATTCACCGTATAATTAGCAAGCAAGCGCGGGTCCAATGGGGCGTGTGGGGGGGGGCGCAGGCGCGGGTCCAATGGGGATTGGGGGGCGGGGCGCAGGCGCGGTTCCAGTGGGGATTGGGGGGCCGGGGGGCAGGCGCGGGTTCTATGGGGCGTGGAGGCACAGGCGCGGGTCCAATGGGGCATGGGGGCGCAGGCATTTTGCTTGAAAAATGGCTTTACATTTATCTGAGAGCCAAAGTGATTGTTTTATTGAAAGCTGGAGCAAACCTGACAACGGACAACGATGACCGAATGAGTTACTATGGCAAAGGACATGTTCATCGACATCAAACAAAATACAGTCATTTGCTACACACGTGACTTGCCGTGTATCATTTTATAATAAGCGACGATTAGCTAAAGATACGGAGCCATGCAATACCAACAGGTGAATACCAACAGGGCCGAACCGCCGTCTTAAACGTATCACTGCACACACGTTTTATTGAGATTCATGTATTTTATACATTCGTATATTTTGGTGTGATTCACAAGCCTTAAAATAACTGGTTGTCCCAGTTACTTATCACAACTTTGTAACAGATGCTGTAGCTTGCTACAGTCGTGTAATCCTTGCTCTCAACTCAAGGAAAACCAATTGATTTAATTAACACGCCGCTGCCCAAAATAATGATATGAAACCCATAGGCATTGGAACCTGGGGGGCTGCAATATCCTTGGTGAGTATATGTTAAGTATATATACGGTGCCCCCTCCCCCTCCCTCTTCCCTCCCCTCCCCTCCCACCCCCACCCCCAATGTGCTCGCAGAAACATTCTAGCATAGCAATACTTAATTGGATGTAACTTGAAGAATGATAATATTTTATAATTGGTTAAGTAGAGAAGGAATCAATTTAATACCTCAACAAAACATAACATAAAGAAACACATAAATACAAGAACGACGGCTTATTAAAGCACTGATTACTAGACATTCCACAATGTTATGTATTTTAATAATAATAATAATTAACTTCTGTGGCGCCTCTATCCTCAGAAACCTGAGCTCAGAGGTGCAATAAAACATAAGCATTAAGTATAATCGTGAACAGGGGCGCGCAAAAGTCATTATTAGAAACACGATCACATTTACGTATTTACGAATGTGCAGTGCCGTCATTTATTTTCAGCATTGTAAAAGAAACACCGAATTAAACACAATTATATAATGGAAAACTGCTGCTTGTAACTAAGGCATTAAATATGGACTGAGTCTTACGTTTAAGTAACATATACGAGTTCTTTGGGTAATTCTACCGGATGTCACGAGTGTGTGTGCTACACATCGCCACAAGAGAGGGCTTATAGGGGTAAGACCACAGTTGACCTTTCTGTTTATTGTTTCACACGAATGTAGGGCGTATTAAATAGCGATATGTGAATTTAAAGAATTCATATGATGTGACATAAGTGCAATTGAGAGTTTAATAGGCGGAGGGATTTATGGGAATTTTTCTGCTATGGGCCACGTGGGCGCATGAATACAAGGCTATTTTTGTCAAAATTGATGGGCATCGCACGTCGGGGCGTTTTAAAAGAGCTGGAGGTATGTGATTTTAATAAAACTTGGTCAGCATGTCAATGAGATGATGGTAGTTGCTGTGAAAAAGTTTCAGAATGTTTAGTGGTCACGTTTTCTTATAATCTAACAAAACGTTAACATGGCCACCAATGCAATTTTCAACTGTGGTCTGACTCCTATAATGCCTGGTTTTGTGCAACGTTGATGCTGAACGGATCATTTTGGAAAACATTGACGCTGAACGGATCATTTTGGACAACGTTGACGCTGAACAGATCATTTTGGACAACGTTGACGCTGAAGGGATAATTCTGGACAACGTTGACACTGAACGGATCATTTCGGACAACGCTGATGCTGAACGGATCATTTTGGACAACGTTGATGCTGAACGGATCATTTTGGACAACGTTGACGCTGAACGGATCATTTCGGACAACGTTGTACAAACAAGCAATGTTGTTCACCAGAAACACTTGGACGTTACTACAGTATTAGCACAGACGTGAATATCACATGACTATTAGGGGGGAGGGGGGTTGGTGGCTGCGAGTCACAGCCTCGGATGGAGGCGAGGCTCACGTCCCCGCCAAATCCGCGCCTGGATTCCAGCAAACATTAGGGAAATATTAGGGAAGAACAAATGTTGGGTGTGTCCCTCTCCCCAGCTCCCCGGTTCCGACTCCTATGTGATAGTTAACCGATAATTATATACAGTGTCGTATCTAGGTTCTCGCAGAGAAGACCAGGGGGCAGCAAGCTTAGTCACCCATTAGTGTACCATGCTACCGTGTAGTGGCACATCAGGTTATATAACGAAAACATCAAACAATTAAGCCAGGGGGGTCATGGCCCAGTGTCCCCTCTTAATGCCGGGGGGTCATGGCCCAGTGTCCCCTCTTAATGCCAGGGGGTCATGGCCCAGTGTCCCCTCTTAATGCACCCCTGATTATATAACATTATTTAGTTTACTCATCACTGTAAACACTTTGTTGACATTTGGTTCCGATGCTTCGTCGTAAGAAAATAGTGAACGATTTAACAGCAACATCACGTGACACCCGTGCAGTGCTGCTGCCTGGCGGCAGTTTTGTCCATGCAATGCACTAGTCACTAATAATGATGACCATTATTGAGCGACATTGTGGCCATTCGCATAAAATACGATTTGTGTAACAAATATCATATAACTGGCGACTATCTTATACATTTACGGTGACGATTTAAGTATGAAATGTTTATATTCACCTGTTCGGAAATCATTGACGTTAGATGTAATATGAAAATAATTCATAAATAGAAATCGGCCGGTAATCAATTTTCGAAGACGTGTTCGGTCTACATAATATGAAACACGTGACACACGCAGTTCGCTATTGTTATTATTGAGTACATTTACTACCAAATCATCAATATTTTCCCACGACAGCTTAGTGCAATACATTCAATTAACCTGTATAAGTTTTACTTAATAAATCAGTGCTATAGACCTACCGTGTCCGTTGACTTCCCAAGGTTGACTCTCTTCCCTTCTACAAGGACGTGTGTTGACTTCCCAAGGTTGACTCTCTTCCCTTCTACAAGGACGTGTGGTGACTTCCCAAGGTTGATTCTCTTCCCTTCTACAAGGACGTGTGTTGGGTCATGCTGCTTGACCGATACTGGACATCTGGTGGCCGAGGTGCAGAAGACGTCCAGTCGGGTCGCCGGACGAACACCGAATGGCGCTGTTGGGAAATTATTAACAAACACCGGTTGTTATTTGGTTGCTCGTCACGTGATGTCTGACGCTTTACGTCTGTAAGATTTGTTAGTGTTGTTGTAGTGTTTACTCGATTGTGTTTGTTGCTTGGTTTCTGCTAATCATGTTTTATAACTACACGCTTAGACGTCACTCGATTCTACTACACACTATTGTTGTGTTCAATAGTACGGCTTGATAGCATACACGCGGGTGCCTGTATTCTGCACGACAGCTATCATGTTATAGTCAATTGTTGCATTTAATACGCAGGCCCGGCTTGAACATTATTCACATTAATTCCCATGGACGGTTTAGTTTGAGAAAAAACTGGTAACGAGACCGGTCGCCTCATTGTTAAACAGTGATTACGTGTAGGTCACAAAACATGCAGGAACATAACAAGGACAAGGAGGACACACATTCACGTGCACGTGGTCACGTAGTGTCTAGAGCAACATTCGCGCAAATCGCTACACAAGTCAGCACTTGTATATACGTATTGAGCACTGTGAGCTAAACATATAATGCTCGGGTGAAAAAAGCAGCCACTGCAAGAACTTCCGACTCCTTGCTATGGGCAGGGCCCTGGCAATGATAGGGCCCTGGCAATGACATGGCCCTGGCAATGACATGGCCCTGACAATGACAAGTCCCTGACAATGACAAGGCCCGGAATCCTGTACAACTGCCGGGTTCACGAAGCGTTCAGACGGAACGATGGGACTTACGTGGACGTCTGACATGGATCACGTAACAGTCGCACAGCCCGCGCGTAGCGTGGCTAACAACTGATCGAGGAATTTGGGGAATGCTTAAATATGTTTAATGTACGAACCATCCTCGTGGGCCCCGGGCACGAACCATCCTCGTGGGCCCCGGGCACGAACCATCCTCGTGGGCCCCGGACACGAACCATCCTCGTGGGCCCCGGGCCCGAACCATCCTTGTGGGCCCCGTGCACGAACCATCCTCGTAGGGCCCGGGCACGAACCATCCTCGTAGGGCCCGGGCACGAACCATCCTCGTGATCCCCGGGCACGAACCATCCTCGTGGGCCCCGGACACGAACCATCCTCGTGGGCCCCGGGCACGAACCATCCTCGTGGGCCCCGGGCACGAACCATCCTCGTAGGGCCCGGGCACGAACCATCCTCGTAGGGCCCGGGCACGAACCATCCTCGTAGGGCCCGGGCACGAACCATCCTCGTAGGGCCCGGGCACGAACCATCCTCGTAGGGCCCGGGCACGAACCATCCTCGTAGAGCCCGGGCACGCCTACAAAATGTCAGCCCCTTGCACGCGAACCTGACGGGCATATCGGGGAACAGGCAGGCAGGCAGGCAGGCAGGCAGGCAGGCAGGCAGGCAGGCAGGCAGGCAGGCAGGCAGGCAGGCAGGCAGGCAGGCAGGCAGGCAGGCAGGCAGGCAGGCAGGCAGGCAGGCAGGCAGGCAGCAGGCAGGCAGGCAGGCAGGCAGGCAGCAGGCAGGCAGGCAGGCAGGCAGGCAGGCAGGCAGGCAGACAGCAGGCAGGCAGGCAGGCAGGCAGGCAGGCAGGCAGGCAGGCAGGCAGGCAGGCAGGCAGGCAGGCAGGCAGGCAGGCAGCAGGCAGGCAGGCAGGCAGGCAGCAGGCAGGCAGGCAGGCAGGCAGGCAGGCAGGCAGGCAGGCAGGCAGGCAGGCAGGCAGGCAGTCAGACAGACAGACAGACAGACAGACAGATAGACAGACAGAGTTACAAACTACTTTCTAGAATGTGTTATTATCAAACTCACAGAAATATTGTCTTGCAAATATTAAACGCTAGTACAACATGTCGTCACCCACATAGTATTGTCATATATAGTGAAGTTGTTGTTGATGTATTATCAGGCCCGTAGCCAGCTTTTCACAAGGGGGGTTTCCTAATACAGACTCTATGTGGCGCGCCATGTATTCTTAATAGACACCAGTAATGTGCACAATGCATTGTCTACATATTCAATTGATTCAATTTATGAAAATCACAGGCACATTTTCTAAATAGATGTCAGATAAGCGCAGTCAAATATTGAGATCGAGTGCGATAATTCCCAGAAATTATGAAAACCTTTGTGCAGAGTAAGAGGGAAATTGAGGGGCACATAAAGCTACCTGATTGGTGGTTAGAGTAAGGAATCACCAGAACAAATGTTTACGTTGTGTTGCAGCAGTGACAGGGGGAATGACACCAGTAAATAGTAATCCCATTGTAATTAATCAAAGAAGACTAAAACTGCCCAAAGTTAGATCAATGCTCTGAGCTGTGAATGAGCAACAGATCATTGTGCAAGTTTAAACCAGTATCAATTAAAGACAGCTAGCAGTACAAAATGCTGTTTCATGTCTTGCTGTAGACACACACCATTGTCTGCCCTAGGCGTTGTGTGTGTGTGTTATGAATGTGTGGAGGCCACAGAGCACGCCACCACAACCTAGAGAGTAATTGGCTTAATTGCTAACTCTGCATTGTTTCAGTGAGCAGATATTTTCTGAAACCATATGTCTGTCTGTACACTGTCTACTGCTCTCTGGCTGTTACAAACTGACTGTCTGTCTGTACACTGTCTACTGCTCTCTGGCTGTTACAAACTGACTGTCTGTCTGTACACTGTCTACTGCTCTCTGGCTGTTACAAACTGACTGTCTGTCTGTACACTGTCTACTGCTCTCTGGCTGTTACAAACTGACTGTCTGTCTGTACACTGTCTACTGCTATCTGGCTGTTACAAACTGAATGTCCGTCAGTACACTGTCTACTGCTCTCTGGTTGTTACAAACTGACTGTCTGTCTGTACACTGTCTACTGCTCTCTTGCTGTTACAAACTGACTGTCTGTCTGTACACTGTCTACTGCTCTCTGGCTGTTACAAACTGACTGTCCGTCTGTACACTGTCTACTGCTCTCTGGCTGTTACAAACTGACTGTCTGTCTGTACACTGTCTACTGCTCTCTGGCTGTTACAAACTGACTGTCTGTCTGTACACTGTCTACTGCTATCTGGTTGTTACAAACTGACTGTCCGACTGTACACTGTCTACTGCTCTCTGGCTGTTACAAACTGACTGTCTGTCTGTACACTGTCTACTGCTCTCTGGCTGTTACAAACTGACTGTCTGTCTGTACACTGTCTACTGCTATCTGGCTGTTACAAACTGAATGTCCGTCAGTACACTGTCTACTGCTCTCTGGTTGTTACAAACTGACTGTCTGTCTGTACACTGTCTACTGCTCTCTGGCTGTTACAAACTGACTGTCTGTCTGTACACTGTCTACTGCTCTCTGGCTGTTACAAACTGACTGTCTGTCTGTACACTGTCTACTGCTCTCTGGTTGTTACAAACTGACTGTCCGACTGTACACTGTCTACTGCTCTCTGGCTGTTACAAACTGACTGTCTGTCTGTACACTGTCTACTGCTCTCTGGCTGTTACAAAATGACTGTCTGTCTGTACACTGTCTACTGCTCTCTGGCTGTTACAAACTGACTGTCTGTCTGTACACTGTCTACTGCTCTCTGGCTGTTACAAACTGACTGTCTGTCTGTACACTGTCTACTGCTCTCTGGTTGTTACAAACTGACTGTCCGACTGTACACTGTCTACTGCTCTCTGGCTGTTACAAACTGACTGTCTGTCTGTACACTGTCTACTGCTCTCTGGCTGTTACAAAATGACTGTCTGTCTGTACACTGTCTACTGCTCTCTGGCTGTTACAAACTGACTGTCTGTCTGTACACTGTCTACTGCTCTCTGGCTGTTACAAACTGACTGTCTGTCTGTACACTGTCTACTGCTCTCTGGTTGTTACAAACTGACTGTCCGACTGTACACTGTCTACTGCTCTCTGGCTGTTACAAACTGACTGTCTGTCTGTACACTGTCTACTGCTCTCTGGCTGTTACAAAATGACTGTCTGTCTGTACACTGTCTACTGCTCTCTGGCTGTTACAAACTGACTGTCTGTCTGTACACTGTCTACTGCTCTCTGGCTGTTACAAACTGACTGTCTGTCTGTACACTGTCTGCTGCTCTCTGGCTGTTACAAACTGACTGTCTGTCTGTACACTGTCTACTGCTATCTGGCTGTTACAAACTGAATGTCCGTCAGTACACTGTCTACTGCTCTCTGGTTGTTACAAACTGACTGTCTGTCTGTACACTGTCTACTGCTCTCTGGCTGTTACAAACTGACTGTCTGTCTGTACATTGTCTACTGCTCTCTGGCTGTTACAAACTGACTGTCTGTCTGTACACTGTCTACTGCTCTCTGGCTGTTACAAACCGACTGTCTGTCTGTACACTGTCTACTGCTATCTGGCTGTTACAAACTGAATGTCCGTCAGTACACTGTCTACTGCTCTCTGGTTGTTACAAACTGACTGTCTGTCTGTACACTGTCTACTGCTCTCTGGCTGTTACAAACTGACTGTCTGTCTGTACACTGTCTACTGCTCTCTGGCTGTTACAAACTGACTGTCTGTCTGTACACTGTCTACTGCTCTCTGGTTGTTACAAACTGACTGTCCGACTGTACACTGTCTACTGCTCTCTGGCTGTTACAAACTGACTGTCTGTCTGTACACTGTCTACTGCTCTCTGGCTGTTACAAACTGACTGTCTGTCTGTACACTGTCTACTGCTCTCTGGCTGTTACAAACTGACTGTCTGTCTGTACACTGTCTACTGCTCTCTGGCTGTTACAAACTGACTGTCTGTCTGTACACTGTCTACTGCTCTCTGGCTGTTACAAACTGACTGTCTGTCTGTACACTGTCTACTGCTATCTGGCTGTTACAAACTGAATGTCCGTCAGTACACTGTCTACTGCTCTCTGGTTGTTACAAACTGACTGTCTGTCTGTACACTGTCTACTGCTCTCTGGCTGTTACAAACTGACTGTCTGTCTGTACACTGTCTACTGCTCTCTGGCTGTTACAAACTGACTGTCTGTCTGTACACTGTCTACTGCTCTCTGGCTGTTATTATTTTTTTGGGATGAGGTAATTTGAATATGCAAATTAGCCGATATATGGTTTGCTCGACTAGTTACCGCCCTAGTCGGGTAGAATGTGTTTTGCCCACGGACAGTATAGGATACACATTATGTATGGCGATTTTTCTCGTAATGGTTGCAACTATCTAAAAAGATATGCAAATATGTCGATGGCACAGCTCTTTGTGGATCCTGCATTTATTTACTTGGAAAACAACCCTGTTTGAAGAAGACTAGTAAAATATATTTTCATCATATTGAATGGCAGTATTATATTGAAGAATGCCAACAAGAAGCAGTCATCAGATACACGACTAGCACACTCACAGGGACTCAGTGTGGTCGACCATGCACGGTGAGTAGGTCCTAGGCCCTAGAGCGGTAGGCCTAGACAATGCATGGTGAGTAGGTCCTAAGTCTTAGAGCAGTAGGCCTAGACAATGCATGGTGAGTAGGTTCTAGGTCTTAGAGTTGTAGGCCTAGACAATGCATGGTGAGTAGGTCCTAGGTCTTAGAGCGGTAGGCCTAGACAATGCATGGTGAGTAGGTTCTAGGTCTTAGAGCAGTAGGCCTAGACAATGCATGGTGAGTAGGTCCTAGGGCGTATAACGGTAGGTCTAGACAATGCAAGGTGAGTAGGCCCTTGAGCGGTAGGCCTAGACAATGCATGGTGAGTAGGCCCTTGAGTGGTAGGCCTACGCCACACTAAAGCTGCACGTCACCTAGGCAACATCAAGCAAGAATATGTGAGATGCAATCTAACAATCAGTATTAGTGACAATAGTGTGGCACACCTAGTATGTGTGCCTAGTAGACAGCAACAGACAAACCTAGACGGAAATGATACTTGTCTAGATACAGATATCACACTTTGGGGTGAGATCCACATTCAGTTTACATTGGCTCAGAGTACAAAAACCCACCCAAAGCGGATACCCGTCAATGTCGACCCAGCCCGGGGACTGATTCTGAAATGTTGGTGCGTTCCGCAGAATAGCCAGTGATGTGATGCACAAGCAGTCAGCGTCTGTTCAGTGTGCATTGAGGTGTACGTGAGCGGTCAGCGTCTGTTCAGTGTTCACTGAGGTGTACGTGAGCGGTCAGCGTCTGTTCAGTGTTCACTGAGGTGTACGTGAGCGGTCAGCGTCTGTTCAGTGTTCACTGAGGTGTACGTGAGCAGTCAGCGTCTGTTCAGTGTTCACTGAGGTGTACGTGAGCGGTCAGCGTCTGTTCAGTATTCATTGAGGTGTACGTGAGCGGTCAGCGTATGTTATGTGTCCATTGAGGTGTACGTGAGCGGTCAGTGTCTGTTCAGTGTTCATTGCAATCAAACGAAAGATCTATTGCAGTATTACAGAAAACGTCAACTTTACTAACGTATCCGAAGTGCTCGGAAAAAAAATCACTCATCACGTGCAATCCTCATTTATTGTGGTCTGTGACCTTTTAGTTCGAAGAAACTAACTATCTTTCCTGGGCCAACGCAAACAACGTGAAATCGTATTTCACTACTATCAACACAGGTGTTCCACAAGGAACACTATTCTACCCTATCGGCTTTATACACCACATAAACGATTTACAAACCTCCTGTGGACATGTGAAATATGTCGATGCACTATATGGGAAAAGTGTTCACGCTGCAGCCACAACAGCTCACTACAAACAGCAACAACGCAAGTCGCGCTGTGGACGGCGACCAGCAAAATGGCACTCAATTACGATAAGACGAAGGAACTACGCATCTGTTTCAAGAGATCACCGTACGTCATCCAACCGCTAACCATCAACGACAGACCCATCGAACAAGTGAAGTCAACCCGACTACTGGGTGTCACACTAACAGCTGTTTCAAGAGATCACAGTTAGACATCCCGCCACTAACCATCAACGACAGACCCATCGAACAAGTGAAGTCAACCCGACTACTGGGTGTCACACTAACAGCTGTTTCAAGAGATCACAGTTAGACATCCCGCCACTAACCATCAACGACAGACCCATCGAACAAGTGAAGTCAACCGACTACTGGGTGTTACACTAACAGCTGTTTCAAGAGATCACAGTTAGACATCCCGCCACTAACCATCAACGACAGACCCATCGAACAAGTGAAGTCAACCCGACTACTGGGTGTTACACTAACAGCTGTTTCAAGAGATCACAGTTAGACATCCCGCCACTAACCATCAACGACAGACCCACCGAACAAGTGAAGTCAACCCGACTACTGGTGTCACACTAACAGCTGTTTCAAGAGATCACAGTTAGACATCCCGCCACTAACCACCAACGACAGACCCATCGAACAAGTGAAGTCAACCCGACTATTGGGTGTTACACTAACAGCTGTTTCAAGAGATCACAGTTAGACATCCCGCCACTAACCATCAACGACAGACCCACCGAACAAGTGAAGTCAACCCGACTACTGGTGTCACACTAACAGCTGTTTCAAGAGATCACAGTTAGACATCCCGCCACTAACCATCAACGACAGACCCACCGAACAAGTGAAGTCAACCCGACTACTGGGTGTCACACTAACAGCTGTTTCAAGAGATCGATGTTAGACATCCCGCCACTAACCACCAACGACAGACCCACCGAACAAGTGAAGTCAACCCGACTACTAGGTGTCACACTAACAGTTGATTTAAAGTGGCAATCCCACATTGACGAAATAACCGCCAAAGCATCGCAACGACTCTACTTCATAATACTGCTCAACCGAGCTGGAGTTGAATCCCACCACCTCGTTAACATGTACACATCACTGGTCCGATCAGTGGTCGAGTACGCTTGCCAGGTGTGGCACAAGAGTTTAACTAAACAGCAAACAAAGCAGCTCGAATCCATACAGAGACGAGCAGTGCGCATAACCGAAATGTGTCTTACGCCGAAGCCATCGTCACAGCGGGAATCCCAACACTGTCGGACCGCAGGGAAATACTATACAGAACCCTATTCGCGAACATGTAAATAGGGAACCTACACACGTAACCCGCGGTAACTGTACACTGTGCCTCGATGTAGATTTAAGAACTCTTTTATACCATATGGATGTATATCTGGTCTACTGGCAGGAGACCTGATCACGACTTTATTTTATAATCTTCTACTTTTTACTTGTAGTTAACACAAAAACCTAATTGTAAGTTCTTTACTTGTGTGCACGTAATTCAATGCCCTACAATGAAATGTTCATAATTTAATACTGATTTATGCTATATTTATTTATATGCAATATAATGCTTTATTAATTCATTGCTTTTTATTTACGTGCGTACGTGCGTGATCGCGAGCTCGTGTTTGTGTTCGCGAGCGCGCGTGCATGCGTGCGTGCGTGCGTGCGTGCGTGCGTGTGTGCGTGTGCGTGTGCGTGTGTGTGTGTTTTTGTGTGTGTGTGTGTGTGTGTGTGTGTGTGTGTGTGTGTGTGTGTGTGTGTGTGTGTGTGTGTGTGTGTGTGTGTGTGTGTGTGTGTGTGTGTGTGTGTGTGTGTGTGTGTGTGTGTGTGTGTGTGTGTGTGTGTGTGTGTGTGTGTGTGTGTGTAGTTTCCAATTGGCCCTCAATCTCCAATTGGCAATCAGTTTCCAATTGGCTCTTAATATGTGGTAGGCCCTCAACTTTTGGTAGGCCCTCAACCAGTGGTAAGCCCTCAATATGTGGTAGGCCCTCAATCTGTGACAGGCCCTCCGTGTCCAGAATATACAGTTGTTATCCCTGCCGTGACCGATGGACGCTTTTTCCGCAGTGTAGAGATTAGCACGAATCCCGCCCTTCAAACAGCTATGAGAGGTTTCACAGGCTTTCTTAGCGATCAAATGCTACAAATCACTGAAAGGTTTCAAGCCGACGCCTCGAGGGCTACAACCGTTCAGTTCATGTGTGAACACGTTGATGGATATATCGGTGTTGAATGTGAGGCTTGAAGGTGAGGCCTCTTCACCTCCAGAAGGCCGTTGATATCAAACCAAATCGCTATGGAAAGGGAAGTTGAAATTACAGCAACAAGTAAAGTCCTCAAAAGATCAATCAGTGTTTCAAACACCCACCACGACACCGTCGTCATGTATTGGGAAGACGTATTCCCAAATAAGACCCCTATTCACAGCAAAGTGTGCCTGCACCGCCCCCTCAGAGCAAAGTGTGCCTGCACCGCCCCCTCACAGCAAAGTGTGCCTGCACCGCCCCCTCACAGCAAAGTGTGCCTGCACCGCCCCCTCAGAGCAAAGTGTGCCTGCACCACCCTCTCACAACAAAGTGTGCCTGCACCACCCCCTCACAACAAAGTGTGCCTGCACCGCCCCCTCACAGCAAATTGTGTCTGCACCACCCCCTCACAACAAAGTGTGCCTGCACCGCCCGTTCACAGCAAAACGCCATTTCATTCACGTGTGCAGGTTAGTGAGATGTCTGAACAGTCATCTCAGATCAAAGAAACAAGGACAAAGAAAATCAATCCGAGAGAAAGTCCTGCAACCAGCGAACTAAGACACAAGAACTAAGACACAAAGACTAAGACACAAGGACTAAGACACAAGAACTAAGACACAAGAACTAAGACACAAGAACTAAGACACAAGAACTAAGACACAAGGACTAAGACACAAGGACTAAGACACAAGAACTAAGAAACAAGAACTAAGACACAAGAACTAAGACACAAGAACTAAGACACAAGAACTAAGACACAAGGACTAAGACACAAGGACTAAGACACAAGAACTAAGACACAAGGACTAAGACACAAGAACTAAGACACAAGAACTAAGACACAAGGACTAAGACACAACAACTAAGACACAAGGACTAAGACACAAGGACTAAGACACAAGAACTAAGACACAAGAACTAAGACACAAGAACTAAGAAACAAGAACTAAGACACAAGAAGTAAGACACAAGGACTAAGACACAAGGACTAAGACACAAGGACTAAGACACAAGAACTAAGACACAAGGACTAAGACACAAGAACTAAGACACAAGGACTAAGACACAAGAACTAAGACACAAAAACTAAGAAACAAGAACTAAGACACAAGAATTAAGACACAAGAACTAAGACACAAGAATTAAGACACAAGAACTAAGACACAAGGACTAAGACACAAGAATTAAGACACAAGAACTAAGACACAAGGACTAAGACACAAGAATTAAGACACAAGGACTAAGACACAAGAATTAAGACACAAGAACTTAGACACAAGGACTAAGACACAAGAATTAAGACACAAGGACTAAGACACAAGAATTAAGACACAAGGACTAAGACACAAGAATTAAGACACAAGAACTAAGACACAAGAACTAAGACGCAAGAATTAAGACACAAGAACTAAGACACAAGAGCCGCGCAACAAACAGAATACGGCAAGTTGCAAACAGAGAAGAATTGAGAACGACAGTAGTGAAGCCTGGGACTGTTTCATGTGTGATGACATTGTAAAGGAAGACATGATTAAGTGTCAAATGTGTCTCAGGTGGACGCACAGCGCTTGTGCAGGTGTGGGCATAGGGTTGGACGTTTGTGAAAAGTTGTCATAAATAAAAAAAAAATATTTTTTCAGCATAATTATCATGCTGATAATGTCAAAAGGACTCCTCTTTCTGATAAAACGTTACGAAACGTTCTGTGGCATTTAACTCCAATCTTACATACTTGTTTCCTTAGGCGGTACGAATTCCCATATTTCTGCATCTAGTAAAACAGAGGAAGAATTGTGGGAAACATAATAAAAACTAACCCCGATAAGGCTGTGTCATTGAACACGTGGTGACAAGCAAGAGTTCAGGTTGATGACGGTCTACACGTTCAAAGTATTCCCGATCATGGGGTAACTTTGAATACCCTATAAATAAAAGAAAACAACGAAAAAAGGTACGTAGAAATCGCACTTCCACCTTCAGGTTTTTTACGAATGTGAAAAAAGCAAAAACTGTTAAAAGCAACCCTGGTTTACGATACACACACAATATAGGAAAAAGCATGGTCTACCATAGTTTACCATGTAATGTGGTATACCATGTAATACCATGTGATACCATCTAATATCATTTAATACCATGGCATACCATGTAATTACATAGTATATTTTCACAAGGGAACACCCTCAATCCCATATTCTCTAGTCCACATTTCCAAAAGCCTATTTAGCGCGGAAAAATTTCACCATGACGACAACGTGTGCTGACATCTGGCGAGTAGTGAAATAACAAAGAATAATTGACTGTACAAAAGATTCGCTACAGTTGATCTACAGTAGTTACATTAATAGGGCACGCTAGTCTCGTTTGACGTCATGTGTTAGTGGGAGGGAGGGATGGACGTAGGGAGGTAGGTAGGTAGGGAGGTTGGGACGGACGGAGAGAAGGAGGAAGTGGGAGGGAGAGGGCTGGAGAGGGAAAGGGATAGAGAGGGAGGAAGGCAGAGGGGAGGGGGAGGGGGAGGGGGAGGGAGAGAGATGGATGGAGCGGGATGAAGGAAGAAGGTGAGGGAGAGGGGCAGGGAGATGTAAGGAGGGAGGGGGAGAGAGGGAGGGAAGTGGGAGAGGGAGGGAAGTTGGGAGAAGGAGAGACGGAGGTAGGGAGGGAATATGGGAGAGGGAAGGAGGGAAGGGGGCACGGAGGGAGGGACGGATTGGGAGAGGTGGAGGGAGCGGGAGGGAGCGGGAGCGGGAGGGGAGGGAGAGGGGGAGGGGGAGGGAGAGGTAGGGAGGGAGGTGATGACGAGCCTCTCGCCATCACATTCAGGTTTCTTGGTGTGTTTCTTTAGGCATTATTTGCTTCCCAGTACTGAATATGTCTGCGTTTCTCACGGCTTTCGTCAGCGGACTAGCTTCGCTACGGGCGTGTCACATGCCAAAAACTGGAGGAGGACTGGCGGAGGCTCCTTGCCGACTTCTTGGTTCACGGCAGGTTTTGTTCGATGAATGTTAATTGCTTCCTTGATTTTTATCCTAAACAAGTCCTCTGAAAAGTTATCTGAAGCACACATCGTCATTTTCCCCTCACACAAAGAAGAAACCATCTGTACATATTTAATTAGGCGTACTCGAAATGATTGTAGACACAATTTATGCGTGCTACTTATAATGTTAAATTCGCTAAACTTGGCTGTGCGAATAAGCGTCCGCTCCTTATTAGCAGTGTCAGCACGACAAGAAGCAGACACGACAATAAGTAAACACGGCAAGAAGCAGACACGGCCTGTTTTACCATCGCAGCAACCACAACTTGCTCTGAGCGGCTAATGGGGTCTTGGGTTACATTTTGAAGCTAATATCTACAAGACAGAAATACGGGCTGCCATTGAACAGTGTTAGCAACTTAGCTTTGTTCAGGAAGGATTGACAAATTGTCACTAATCAACCAGATAGTGAGATTAATGACAAATTGAGTGTACGTTGCCTGTGTGTGAAAGTTACTAGCTACATTTCGATTGCGCTATATTTAATATCATCAAATAGTTCTACGGAAGCTTTTAGCATGAATTTTCTGTAACAGTCCATAGCATGTTTCTGGAGTCTGCACCACACGCACACTGATGGACACATTTTTGAATCCCAATACTCGGGAAAAGCTTCTTCTGTTCCATTTGGTTCCAGGACAGTTTTACCATACAGCGTGAGGCACTATCCTCAACCCTTTGTAGGGCTCTCAGTCCTTCTAGTATACATGTCCACCATGCTGGCGGGGGGCTGCTGGCGAATCGATATCATCACCATCATCATCTTCACCACCTTCATCATCACCACCATCATCACTACTATCACTGCCGCCATCATCATCACCTCCACCACCATCATCACCACCGCCATCATCATCATCATCACTAGCATCACCGCCGCCATCACCATCACCCCCACCATCATCATCAACATCACCACCGCCATCATCATCATCGTCATCATCACTACCATCACCACCATCACCATTATCATCCTACACACATTATATAAGATCGGTGTATATCTCAAAGAGTGCTGGTGACAACACACGTCCCTGTCGTACTCGTCTCTTCACAGTTGTTGATATACACCCACATTTTTAATTCAGAATCTCCCGTATCATACCTGACATATTGATATACACCCACATTGTTAATTCAGAATCTCCCGTATCATACCTGACATATTGATATACACCCACATTGTTAATTCAGAATCTCCCGTATCATACCTGACATATTGATATACACCCACATTGTTAATTCAGTTGTTGTATGTGAAACTGAATTGTTAATTTATTTTATTGAAAAAAATACAGAAAATAACGAGTTTCAATTTTTTTGTCACGGTGCAATAAGAGACAGACTGGTTCACGGTGCAATAAGAGACGATTGGTTCACGGTGCAATAAGAGACATATTGGTTCACGGTGCAATAAGAGGCAGATTGGTTCACGGTGCAATAAGAGACAGATTGGTTCACGGTGCAATAAGAGACAGATTTGTAAGCGTGTGGACATTTCGGTGGGAAATTAATAAGGAATCCAGTTACTAATGTTATGTGTCCTGTGGTCAGACAGCGAGAGATTTGTTTCTGTCAGGGCGTGGCGTGTCGGCTGTTGACAGATTCTCTGATCTAATCTCGCCGCTAAACGATCGGCGTTAGAAGTCAGCCACGCGTGACGGTCTTGTCATTCCACGAGCGCGTGTCTGTGTACAGGCGAGGTGACGCGTGTGCGTAGTTTGTTGACACGCTTCAGTGAAACATCCAGCGTCTAATGAGAACGTATCGAGGACGTATTGCGTGTGTGCATGTGCGTCCGCGCGCGTGCATGTATGCGTGCGTGCGTGTGTGCAAACGCGCGCGTTATTTCCTTCGTGCATCTATACGTCCGTGTGTGTGTGTGTGTGTGTGTGTGTGTGTGTGTGTGTGTGTGTGTGTGTGTGTGTGTGTGTGTGTGTGTGTTTGTGTGTGTGTGTATGTGAGTGTGTGTGTTTGTGTGCGTGCGTGCGTGCGTGCATACGCGCGCGTTATTTTCTTCGTGCATCTATACGTCCGTGTGTGCGCGCGTGCGCGCGTGCGTGCGTGCGTGCGTGCGTGCGTGTAAATCCTGGTTAATCTTTGGTTAATTGACATACCTGTGTATTACCTACCTGAATTAAGACCATGAAAATAGCCGACCTCGTTACTCAGTATCCGCTGATTGAATTGAATCAATTGTAGTAATCGTACAACAAGCTGACTAACTACGTCAGTTCAATGAACCTGTTGCCACACACGTCCACGAAGTTAGCAATTTATATTAAGGGCGTTTGACAAAGCGCCCGACATATTTACCCCTTCTACTATATCGCCTAAATTACATATAACATTTGTGTATATATATGTTCTTTTAAGCAGTGACGTGTTTATGGGGGCACTGACCCCCCCCCTTGGCGGAAATGTTTTGATTTGTACCGTACTTTTTCGTTGCGCCACTATTTGGTAGCACGTGTGACTAGGCTTGCTCTCCCTTGCTATATTTGGTAGCACGTGTGTCTAGGCTTGCTCTCCCTTGCTATATTTGGTAGCACGTATGTCTAGGCTCGCTCTCCCTTGCTATATTTGGTAGCACGTGTGTCTAGGCTTGCTCTCCCTTGCTATATTTGGTAGCACGTGTGTCTAGGCTCGCTCTCCCTTGCTATAGCACGTGTGTCTAGGCTTGCTCTCCCTTGCTATAGCACGTGTGTCTAGGCTCGCTCTCCCTTGTTATAGCACGTGTGTCTAGGCTTGCTCTCCCTTGCTATAGCACGTGTGTCTAAGCTCGCTCTCCCTCGCTATATTGCCGTCCACCTTTCTTGTAGGGAGAGTATCAACAATACCCTGCGATTACTTGATTGTGCAGCACGACAACTGATAAGATCTTGACATGTTCCCTCGATGTGGTGCCGTTGTTGGACGCGGGCGGTCTGTCGTATCGCCAACAGATAATGGATGTGACATTGACTCCGGCAAGATAAGGGGCCATCCTTAAAATGGTTCACGCTATTTTTGTACGTCTTTAATATCCACCCCTTGTCGCGCTGGCTAGTACCCCCCCAACTACGTTTGTTTTGAAAAAAAGATCCCCATCTATTATGGAAACATCAAAGGCTTATTTTTGGCCTGTACACCCCCCAAACTACTTTAATTGTGAGAGACACTTACCTATTATGCATATATGTACTTTTCACCTTTTATTTTTTTTTAATTTTTCATCTTTTCGCGGCTTTACATAATTAATTGATACACGGTACAGCCGGCTTTCCCTTTCCTTTCGAATTATGTTGAAACGTACCCCAAAACTGGCGTAGCAATCAATCAATCCCATGTAATACTCCGTAACGTTTACTCGATCACTCACCCACCGAGCGTGGCGTACTTTATGGATGACCCCTAAGATCGCCAAGACACCCCCAGCCATGTAATACTCCGTAACACTTACCCGGTCACCCACCAACCGAGCGTGACGTACTTTATGGATGACCCCTAAGATCGCCAAGACACCCCCCAGCCATGTAATACTCCGTAACACTTACCCGGTCACCCACCCACCGAGCGTGACGTACTTTATGAATGACCCCTAAGATCGCCAAGACACCCCCCAGCCATGTAATACTCCGTAACACTTACCCGGTCACCCACCCACCGAGCGTGACGTACTTTATGGATGGCGAGCAAGCGAACATGAGTGGGTGCGCAGGTGCGTGTGTGGATGCGTGTGTAGGCGCGTGCGTGCGTGCGATCGATCGAGCGTGCGAGCATGCGTTCCAATCAGCGTACGTGCGTGGATACGTAAGTGCTTGCGTGCGCGCGAGCGTGCGTACGTGCGCATAAATGCGCATCACGGGTGGGGCAGACAGACACAAACACTGCGTGGTGCCAGCCAGCGTGGGTGCGTGGATACGTACGTGCTTCTGTGCGTGCGTGGGTGCGTGGATGCGTGCGAGAGAACGAGAGAGCGAACGAACGTGTGTGCTTGTGTTCATGCGTGTTTGCGTACGTGCGAGCGTGCGAATGAGCGAGTTTGAGTGCATGCGTGCGAGCGTGCGTTGGTGCGTGGATGCGTGCGTGCGTGCCTGCGTTGGTGCGTGGATGCGTACGTGTTAGCGAGCGTGGCAACATGGTGAGGCAGACAGACATTTTTGAGTGGACACTTTCAACAACTGCATAATTGTCAACTCTTACGTAATTGGTAACATAAGCAAAAATATCCGTCCGGGAGATTGAAATCTACGTCATTTCATGTTCAACAGACAACCAATTTACGAAGAAACTTGTTTGTTATATTTCGTTGCATCATTTACAAATCGTGCTTATCCGTAAAGTCCTTGAATGACGCAATAATCCAGATACCACGAACGGACAGTTAGTTTGGTGAAATGTCGATGATTAGTTACATATAGTCACCCATTAGTTTACCCTGCTACCAAGTAAAGGTGAAACAGGTTGTATTGGAAAACATCTTTGAGCCAATGGGTGTCATGCCCCCCCCCAATATGCCACTAACGAGCAACGCTGACAGTCATATCCTTAAATAATTTTTTTTTTATATATGTAATATTACTTCTCTGTTTTGACTTGTGCCCCAGTTAGTCGGGCGTGTGTGTGTGTGTGTGTGTGTGTGTGTGTTGTTTGTGCGTGCGTGCGTGCGTGCGTGCGTGCGTGCGTGCGTGCGTGCGTGCGTGCGTGCGTGCGTGCGTGTTTTTTCACGTTATGTGTGTGACCGATGTTTGACAGCCGCGAGTTCTTTCAGGACAGGCAGTGTGACACTGTCGCGCTGTGGTCGTGTATAATATAATACAATTGAAACCAAAATAGCCAGTTAACGTGTTTAATTTACATTATATTACTGAATGTATATTACATACAATACATACTTATATAATTTCATACTTCATTACTAAAACAAATAAATACACAATAACCACAACCTCGCCAGATTGCGAGTATAACTTAAATTAAGATGAAATAACAATGAAAGCGATTTACATTATCGCTAGAAACACCATCGCTCGAATACGATTCAAATATCGCTCGGAAACAATTCAGCCATTGCCGGAACACGACACACACGCACGCACGCACGCACGCACGCACGCACGCACGCACGCACGCACGCACGCACGCACGCTACTTGTGCCACCCCTCGACAGTCCGTTCTTTCCTGCCGTTCATGTGTCCGTGCTTTCCTGCCGTTCATGTGTCCGTTCTTTCCGGCCGTTCATGTGTCCGTTCTTTCCGGCCGTTCATGTGTCCGTGCTTTCCTGCCGTTCATGTGTCCGTGCTTTCCGGCCGTTCATGTGTCCGTTCTTTCCGGCCGTTCATGTGTCCGTGCTTTCCTGCCGTTTATGTGTCCGTTCTTTCCGGCCGTTCATGTGTCCATTCTTTCTGGCCGTTCATGTGTCCGTGCTTTCCTGCCGTTCATGTGTCTGTGCTTTCCTGCCGTTTATGTGTCCGTGCTTTCCTGCCGTTTATGTGTCCGTTCTTTCCGGCCGTTCATGTGTCCGTGCTTTCCTGCCGTTTATGTGTCCGTTCTTTCCGGCCGTTCATGTGTCCGTGCTTTCCTGCCGTTTATGTGTCCGTGCTTTCCTGCCGTTCATGTGTCCGTTCTTTCCTGCCGTTCATGTGTCCGTGCTTTCCTGCCGTTTAGGTGTCCGTTCTTTCCTGCCGTCCATGTGTCCGTTCTTTTCTGCCGTTCATGTGTCCGTGTTTTCCTGCCGTTCATGTGTCCGTTCTTTCCTGCCGTTCATGTGTCCGTTCTTTCCTGCCGTTCATGTGTCCGTGCTTTCCTGCCGTTCATGTGTCCGTGCTTTCCTGCCGTTTATGTGTCCGTTCTTTCCTGCCGTTCATGTGTCCGTTCTTTCCTGCCGTTCATGTGTCCGTTCTTTCCTGCCGTTCATGTGTCCGTGCTTTCCTGCCGTTCATGTGTCCGTGCTTTCCTGCCACTCAAGTCGACCACGCCCTCACACGACGCTCCAGCCACGCCCTCACACGACGCTCCAGCTCGCCCTCACACGACGCTCCAGCTCGCCCTCCGCTGCTCACGTCTCTCGACTATTCATTCCGAGCTGGTTCTGCGCGATATCATTTAACCCAATTGTTACAAGAACATTACAATAAATGAACAAACAATATGTAATAAGTCTACAAGACGAGCAGACAATGACTGATGATGTCCACAGAGAACCCTCTGTGCAGCTCTTGTGTTCTGACAGTTGCCCTCACTATAGCAAACAGGGTAGTAGACGAGTTGACAAGTTCCGCCTGCGTATGACACTTTATAATAAACATACAATATAAAGCACTTGTTGAATTTCAGATAAAAGGAGCTAATTAATTAACAATTTCAGTCTTAATAAAATTATAATAACAAATATTACTATGATGTGCAGCAATGTTTCACTATACTGAAGTGTACCAATAATACCATCACTTTGGTAATGCACCAATAATACCATCACTTTGGTAATGTACCAATAATACCATCACTTTGGTAATGTACCAATAATACCATCACTTTGGTAAATTCATACCTGGCTTCAAGCTTGTTTCAACCAAGTACGATAGCAACGTGGCTGACTGTTTGACTCTAACCTTTTCTTGGCGAACATGAAATAAATTCATGTTTTGATGACTCTAGAATGTTTTAGTGGTATTAGTTGGATGACAATTCTGAGACATGTTACGACAATGTCAAATTCATCCTTTGCATTACGAGGAAGATTTAAAAATGTGTAGGCATTTCGGTGGGAAACTAATAAGGAATCCAGTTAATAGTCTTTTGTTTTCTGATGTCAGACAGCGAGAGCTTTTCGCGCGTCGGCTGTTGACAGATTCTCTAATCTAATCTCGCCGCTAAACGACCGCCGCCAGAAGTCAGCCACGCGTGACGGTCTGGTCAATCCACGAGCGCGTCTGTGTACTCAGTTATAGCCAGGCGGGTGACGCGTGTGTAATTTGTTGACGCGCGTTACGCTTCAATGATTTGTGTCAAGAACGTTCTTGTCAATACGTTCTTGTAGCAAGAACGTATTGAGTGTGTGTGTACGTGATGGGTGTGCATGGGTGGGTTGGTGGGGGTGTGTGTGTGTGTGCGTGCGTGCGCACGCCGCGTCGCGCCGCGCCGGGTGTTTTTATGTCGTAGCCAGCGTACCACATAACATGTACAAACGTATTATTTACGTCCTAGCCAGATCACCATATTACCTGTACGTACGACATTATTTGTTATCCTAAACACGTGACGGATATGTATGATTTTATGCGTCTCTCAAACAGGATCAGTTATGCGGAGGGCTCCTTTTTGTGGGGGCCTGGCCCGAGTGTACCACTTGTGTGTGTGTGTGGGGGGCCTGGCCCGAGTGTACCACTTGTGTGTGTGTGTGTGTGGGAGGGGGCTGGCACGAGTGTACCACTTGTGTGGGTGTGAGGGGGGCCTGGCCCGAGTGTACCACTTGTGTGTGGGGGAGGGGCCCGTTCACACCACTGCCTCACTGCTACAGTGGACAGGGGGACAGTTTCGCTTGTGTCGCTTTCAGGATGTTCTGGCTCAGGTCTTAGGTTCCCCCTGTATCATGGTTCCCCCTGTACCATGGTTCCCCCTGTACCACGGTTCCCCCTGTACCATGGTTCCCCTGTACCATGGTTCCCCCTGTATCATGGTTCCCCCTGTACCACGGTTCCCCTGTACCACGGTTCCCCCTGTACCATGGTTCCCATTGTACCATGGCTCCCCTGTGTCATGGTTCCCCCTGTACCTCGGTTAACCCGGCACTGGGTGACGTAATAGTTAGAACATTCAAACGAGAGAACCCGGGTTCGGTTCCTCTTGCTGCCGTTTCGGCAATTTCGTTCATTCCACGTTGCTTCAGTTCACTCAGCTGTATAAACGAGTACATGTCTGGCTATAGACAGTGAATGAACGTCTTCGCGCAGTAACTGCAGCATGGCTCAATGCTTCCTTGTGAAGTCGAGTTCGTATTGGAATGAACCAATCTACCAGGGGTGGCGAAGTGTAATTACATCATACAGGGTACGTCGGTACAATGAACGTGTGGATCGCGATGTAACTCACTCGTATGTAACTCACTCGTATGCTTTACTGTTGGTTGGTCGGCCATTGTTACGGTCGGTCGGTCGGTCGGTCGGTCGGTCGGTCGGTCGGTCGGTCGGTCGGTCGGTCGGTCGGTCGGTCGGTCGGTCGGTCGGTCGGTCGGTCGGTCGGTCGGTCGGTCGGTCGGTCGGTCGGTCGGTCGGTCGGTCGGTCGGTCGGTCGGTCGGTCGGTCGGTCGGTCGGTCGGTCGGTCGGTCGGTCGGTCGGTCGGTCGGTCGGTCGGTCGGTCGGTCGGTCGGTCGGTCGGTCGGTCGGTCGGTCGGTCGGTCGGTCGGTCGGTCGGTCGGTCGGTCGGTCGGTCGGTCGGTCGGTCGGTCGGTCGGTCGGTCGGTCGGTCGGTCGGTCGGTCGGTCGGTCGGTCGGTCGGTCGGTCGGTCGGTCGGTCGGTCGGTCGGTCGGTCGGTCGGTCGGTCGGTCGGTCGGTCGGTCGGTCGGTCGGTCGGTCGGTCTCCCTCGCCCCCAAATTCGTCCGTCCCCCATCCCAACATTTGGTCTACGTTCTCCACACATTCTCATCCCTCCGCCCATATTTTCATTTCCTCCTTCCCATATTCCCTCGTTCCACCTCTCCACTCATGCTCTCCCGTCGTCTCGACATTCGTATATCCTTCCTCCCTCAGTCCCATATTCGCTCGACCACACTCCCGAAAAGAGCGTATTCAGTGCGGACAAATACCGTCATGACGGTATATCCCCAACACGTGCTGACATCTGGCGAGTACTGAGATAACAACGAATAATTGACTTCACAACAGGATCGCTGCAGTTGATCTACAGTAGTGTGTGCGTGCGTGCGTGCGTGCGTGCGTGCGTGCATGAATACGCACGCATACGCAATAGAGGGAGACAGACGGCCAGACTTTGCGAGGACAGTTTTCCACAACTGGGAAGATTGCATTGATGTTAATTCCCACATTAGTCAGTCAACCATCTCCTACCTCGGGTCCAACGAGATTATTGGCAGGTGTCGGGTCTCATGTTTCTTGGCTTATTTAATGATACGTTATTTACCTCATAAAAACTTGATTGACATCTCTGAATAGTTCTGCCGTTTCTTACGGCCTTCGTCAGCGGACTGGCTTTGCTACGGGCGTGTCACGTGACCTTTGAAATGAGCACACATCGTCCTATTCCCGTCACACGGAAGAATAAACCACCTGTACAGCATTAGTTTACTCAAAATTATTGCAGGCACAATTTACGTATGCGACATATAATGTTAAATTCGCTACGCCTGGCTCTGCGAATAAGCGACCTTTCCTTAATAGTTCGCGTGGCAAGTTTTACCCAATAGCAACCAAAAGGTGCAACATGAAGGTGACATCTACTTGGAATGCGTGCTGCCATTGAATAGAGTTAGCATTAGTCAGAAAAAAATACAAATTGGTACTAATCAGTCAGATATTAGGTAATATTCACGGAAAATGAAGTGAAAAATTCGTTTGTGTGAAAGTTATTAACTACATTTCGCCTGCGCTATATTTAATGTCATCAAAATAGCACTGCGGAAACTTTTGGCTGTTTCTGTAACATACCGTAGCATTGTTTCTGTAATATTCACCACACACACTTCCAGCACTGATATTGTCGCACAGATTATCTCTTATGCCTCTATATCGTGTGTTATAAATTCTATTTATAATTAATAATAATAAATAAAATACTTCTATTGAGTTGGCATCCTCTGGAGACCCAAGCTCGGCAGCGCACCAAACCAAAAGGGGTTAAGCAGTTCATAAGTAGTTCCAGTTGTAAACAGTTGGATTGGTACGCTGGGGCGCGAGAAAACAGTTCGCAGACATTCCGCCGTCCGACATTTTAACCTGGCGGACACTGGCGACGCCGCTGGATTCGTGCTGAATTGTCACAGTTCGTGAGCTGTCAAGCGGTCGCCCCTGTGCAGTCAAGCGTAATACGACTGGCCGCGCCGGTGTGCAATCAAGCGTAACGCGACTAGCGAAGCGGGAGAGCCCGTGTGCGGTCAAGCGTAGCGAGATCGAGCACGTGGTTGATCTAACACGTATATGCTCTTGTTGTCTCACGTCTCTGTCCAATGTGTACATGACTACATGTATACCTATGAATCAGTCCAATGTATACATGCATACCGATACATCAGTCCATTGTATACATATATACCGATACATCAGTCCAATATATATATATATATATATATATATATATATATATATATCGATAAATCAGTCCAATGTATACACATATTCCAATACATCAGTCCAATGGATTAATCCAATGTATATATACCCATATATATATCAACGTGTACATATATACCGATACATCAGTACAATGTATACATATACACGATACATGGTACAAGCGGTACACTCGTACCACATTGACCGTGGTACAATCGGTACCTTCGTACCACATTGACCGTTGTACAAGCGGTACACTCGTACCACATTGACCGTGGTACAAGCGGTACCCTCGTACCACATTGACCGTGGTACAAGCGGTACCCTCGTACCACATTGACCGTGGTACAAGCAGTACCCTCGTACCACATTGACCGTGGTACAAGCGGTACCCTCGTACCACATTGACCGTGGTACAAGCGGTACCCTCGTACCACATCGACCGTGGTACAAGCGGTACCCTCGTACCACATTGACGGTGGTACAAGCAGTACCCTCGTACCACATTGACCGTGGTACAAGCAGTACCCTCGTACCACATTGACCGTGGTACAAGCGGTACCCTCGTACCACATTGACCGTGGTACAAGCAGTACCCTCGTACCACATTGACGGTGGTACAAGCGGTACCCTCGTACCACATTGACCGTGGTACAAGCGGTACACTCGTACCACATTGACCGTGATACAAGCGGTACATTTCATACCACATTGACCGTGGTACAAGCGGTACCTTCGTACCACATTGACCGTGGTACAAGCGGTACCCTCGTACCACATCGACCGTGGTACAAGCGGTACACTCGTACCACATTGACCGTGGTACAAGCGGTACACTCGTACCACATTGACCGTGGTACAAGCAGTACACTCGTACCACATTGACCGTGGTACAAGCAGTACACTCGTACCACATTGACCGTGGTACAAGCGGTACCCTCGTGCCAGATTGACCGTGGTACAAGCGGTACCCTCGTACCACATTGACCGTGGTACAAGCGGTACACTCGTACCACATTGACCGTGGTACAAGCGGTACACTCGTACCACATTGACCGTGATACAAGCGGTACATTTCATACCACATTGACCGTGGTACAAGCGGTACCTTCGTACCACATTGACCGTGGTACAAGCAGTACCCTCGTACCACATTGACCGTGGTACAAGCAGTACACTCGTACCACATTGACCGTGGTACAAGCGGTACACTCGTACCACATTGACCGTGGTACAAGCGGTTCACTCGTACCACATTGACCGTGGTACAAGCGGTACCCTCGTGCCACATTGACCGTGGTACAAGCGGTACACTCGTACCACATTGACCGTGGTACAAGCGGTACCCTCGTACCACATTGACCGTGGTACAAGCGGTACACTCGTACCACATTGACCGTGGTACAAGCGGTACACTCGTACCACATTGACCGTGGTACAAGCGGTACACTTGTACCACATTGACCGTGGTACAAGCGGTACATTTCATACCACATTGACCGTGGTACAAGTGGTACCTTCGTACCACATTGACCGTGGTACAAGCGGTACACTCGTACCACATCGACCGTGGTACAAGCGGTACACTCGTACCACATTGACCGTGGTACAAGCGGTACACTCGTACCACATTGACCGTGGTACAAGCGGTACCCTCGTACCACATTGACCGTGGTACAAGCGGTACACTCGTACCACATTGACCGTGGTACAAGCGGTACCCTCGTACCACATTGACCGTGGTACAAGCGGTACCCTCGTACCACATTGACCGTGGTACAAGCGGTACATTCGTACCACATTGACCGTGGTACAAGCGGTACCCTCGTACCACATTGACCGTGGTACAAGCGGTACCCTCGTACCACATCGACCGTGGTACAAGCGGTACACTCGTACCACACTGACCGTGGTACAAGCGGTACACGCGTACCACATCGACCGTGGTACAAGCGGTACACTCGTACCACATTGACGGTGGTACAAGCGGTACACTCGTACCACATTAACACTCGTACCAGCCCCCCCCCACAACAACAAGAGGCCTTCCACAACATCTTGACAATAATATTATTTTGTCGGGCTTCAGTGCTGCCAAAACACGCAAACAGTTCATTTGTGTTTGAGAAAGTTCAAGAGATGTACAATCATATCTGACTACACGATCCATTTCTTGGTAGGTAACGCCATGTATTCATGCGCCCACGTGGCCCATAGCAGAACAATTCCCATAAACTCTAAAAAAAATGCGCCATTTCACAGCCAATAGCTTCTACAAACAAACCTGTGAATATGCCTGCTCAATTGCACTTATGTCACATCATATGAATTCTTTAAATTCACATATCGCAATATAATACGCCCTACATTCGTGAAACAATAAACAGGAAGGTCAACTGTGGTCTTACCCCATTAGCGCCAGACAGTCGGTCTGAAACCAGCCAGTGTTGGTAGCAGCAACAGCGGCGCCATCTATTGCATAGACAGGGAAATAATTCCGGTGAAGTTTGTGCAGGAAATAGGACCTTTGTTGTCCAAGCTAAGCCTATGGTATTTTTTTATTGACCGATCCGTGGTTTTGATAAGTACACATGAACCAAACAGTATGCATATAAACATTCAACCCGTGAACGTTTGATGTCGTTATTAAAATATGTATTGTTTTCTTATTACGTTGATGTCGTTCTGTTCTTAGTGTGTAGAAGTATGTATGCCTACGCCAGCCTGTGCACGCACGCACGCACGCACGCACGCACGCACGCACGCACGCACGCACGCACGCACGGAGGAGCTATATCTTCAGCTGTTGTAACATCATCAGAGAACCAAGTTCATTTCCCATGAAATGTTTTAACATTCTCGCTGAATAATAATAAAAATGTTTCTTAACAGTTAAATGTAGCTAGATGTAACTAGTGCGCTCTTTCTTTTATTTTAACTTAACACAATGACCCAATACACAGCATCTCTCTTCTCTCCCTCTCCTCTCTCCCCACACTCTTTCTCTCTCCCCTCTCACCCCTTGTCCCTCATCCTCTCTCTCTCTCATATATATCTCTCCCCACTCTCCCATCCCTCTCTTTCTCTCGCTCTATCCCTCCCTCCCTCTCTCCTCTTCCTCAGTCCCTCTCCCCTGGCTCTCTCTACTTCCTTCTCTTTCTACTCTCTCTCACTGTCCCTTCTTCTCCATATCTCCTACCTCTCTTGCATTCTCCCCCTCTCTCTTGTCTTCTCTTAATATCTTTCTCCATGTTCTTCTCTCTCTTATAATACTATGTCACATAAATTTATTTAAGGAATTTACCCGAAATATACAACTTTCTAAATAGATTCCCACTGTAGTGCCCCACTGGGAGAAACCCTGGGCTGGTTTCTGACAAAGAAAATACACTTCTTGTTTCTTCTTCAATATCATAAGCCATCAAAAGAATCTCACTGTACCCTTTTGGTCAATGAGAAGCCGAGTGATCTCCTTTGTTGTGACAGGTAACGTTCACTGGGTGTAAATTAGGTCACATAGGTTATGTCAATTGTTCTTTTAACTCTCTAATCTCATTTATAAATGTTGCGTGCGAACAAAGAAAACATACCATGTTGCAAGCTTTCTGCACAGACTATAATTTTAATATGTATGTATGTGGGTATGCATGTATGTATTCATACAATAGAATGTGCGTGCATGCGAGCACGCTCATATCCTGTATCACTGTAAGATGGATAACATAGTTAATCATTGAATGGATAATAAAGTGTATGATCAATTTGATAATAAAATTGATGATGAAATTGATTATCAAAATGATGAACATTGGAAGAATGATGACCCGGCTGACCAAATGATCTACCAATTCCCAAACATCATTCGTTACAATTGTAATCGTCATGTTGATTAACGCGATGGATTCACAACGTGTTGCCACTAGGTGGCCAGCCTCACTACCACTCCATGTTATCAAATGAAGACCTAACAATAGAAGTGTTTTGGTCGTTCACACCACACAGACTTAAGTGTGGACAGCGCTGGGCGGTTCAAGACATCGCTCAATTGGCAACGTGTAAAGTGAACCAGGTACACGCAATTTGTACAATCGCCAAATTCAGGCTTTAGACGGACTAATAGGCCAACGGCGGCTGCAGTTGATTTCAGACTGAAGCGAGACTATTTGCCCCACATGACCTGTGCACAGTCCGCTCAACTACAGACCAAAGACGGACTGATTAGCCAACTTTGGATAAGCAGTGAATGCGGACCAAAGACGGACTAATAGAGCAGTGTTGGTTGCAGTTACTATGGACACAAGATGGACTAGTAGATCACCATTGACCGCAGTGAATGTGGACCAAAGACAGACTAATAGATCACCGATGACCGCAGTGAATGAGGACCAAAGACAGACTAGTAGATCACCGATGACCACAGTGAATGCAGACCAAAGATGGACTAGTAGATGAGTGTTGGCCTTAGTATTCTGCCGATCTGCAAGATGGCGCCCGTCTGTTCGCTGATGATGAAAAACATAAACGGGTAGTCGGTGCAGAACATCCGGTCAATTTGACCATTGTCCAAGTCCAAGATCTCATGCGCTCCTTCTGTCGTCTGGCAAGCCGATGACTTCAGTCCCTCGTCAAACTCAAGAGACACGTGAAGACATGTCACCCGAACAGGTTGTACGTGCCGTCTGCAAAATCGCAAAATACAGGTTACTGGATACCGTGTTATATAAGTACTGGATACCACGCTATATATATATATATATATATATATATATATATATGTATTACTCCTATTGTTAATGTTGAGTTCTTGGTAACTATGTTACACCAAATTGCTTCCTCATAATCTGTTTCACTTTTCAGTGTTAGATTCTTTAATATATACAATTACTCCACCTCCCCTTCTCTCGCGCCTGTCCTTCCTAAACATTACATAACCTGTCAGTGCTAACTAAGCAACTACTATATTTTTATTTGCCCATGATTCTGTGGTACCTATTACATGAAGGTCAATATCTGCTACCATTATGTCTAACTCACTTTTTTATTTACTATGTTCCTGACATTTAAACACACACATTTAAGTTAATTTTCCGAAATTATTGGTGAACATTTCTTTAGATGTGTATTTGTGCTCCTTTGTACAGTAGAGGAACTTTAAGCAGCAAAGAAATGTTATATTAACAAAAGGTATGCAATGTATACGTGTCATGATACGCATGGAAAATAAAACTGCATTTACAGGTTTATATCAGCCATATTACGTGCTAAAATAGATTGTAAACGACATGTTTCTAGCAGCCATAATAAATGCCAAAAGAAAACAAATGTACATAATTTATTATCCCTTTACATATTTACATCAACGTAAAACATTACCAGTACACCTGCCCTGCAATATGGAGTGCTCTGCCAACAAACATCTCATCAGAAGTGTCTCTTGAATGGTTCAAGGCAGTTTTAAAGACTCAACTTTGTATTACGGCGTATACTGAAAGTACTGCAGCGAAATTTTAGCCTTATTTAACAAGATTGCCATCCCAAACAACAAGTTCCAGATGGCAAGTGAATAAGGAAGCCATTGGCTTTTCGAGAGTCCAACAATTTTATCATCTATGTGTAGCCCGCCCTTATCAGATATCTGTCAATTCTATTTTTAAACATATTCACACTACTAGCATTAACACAATCATTTGGCATTTTGTTCCATTCATTTATCACCCTCTGTGAGAAAGAGTACTTTCTCATGTCCAATCTACACTGTTCCTTAACTAATGCTGCTTTGTGTCCTCTGGTTCTACTGCCTTCTTTAAGTTTGAAGAACATATTTTTTTTATCAACATCCTCATAACCGTTCACTATTTTAAACACTTCTATTTGGTCTCCTCTTAGTCGCCTGGTCTCTAGTGCTGTCAAACCACATTGTAATAAGTGGCTTTCGTAACTAAGGTCTCTCAATTCTGGAATAATTTTAGTTGCTCTTCGTTGTATTCTTTCTAGCTTGTCTATGTCCTTTTTACGATATGGCTTCCATGCTTGAATACAATATTCCAAATGTGGTCTAACTATTGCTTTGAACAGGAATACAATTAGCTGTTTCTCCTTATACGTGATAGTTCTCCTAATTAGCCCTAGAACTTGATTTCCTTTCGAAGCAGCAATCCGACATTGCTCTGAAACTTTCATGTCAGCACTAAATGTTACTCCTAAGTCCTTTTCTTGTGTGGTTCCAAGTGTATGCATTTACACTTCCCAAAATTTAATAACATTAGCCATTTTTCTGACCATTTAACTAATTTATCTAGATCATTCTATAAACTTTGTTTATTTGTAACATTAGTAACCTTTCTGAATACTTTTGTGTCATCTGCAGATTTCAGTATTTTGCTAGATATGTCATCTTCCAAATCATTTATATATATTAAAAACAATATAGGGCCTAATACTGATCTCTGTGGTACCCCACTCAGAACAGAATTCCAGTTTGAAATCTCACCACCTACTATTACTCTCTGTCTTCTGTGTGTAAGCCACTCTACTATCCAGTTGATTATATCATTGCCTATACCATGGGCTTTTAGTTTAAGTAACAGTCTTTGATGTGGCACTTTATTGAAAGCTTTCTGAAAATCTAAGTAGATAACATCCACTGGTAACCTGTCATCTACCCACTTTGTAATTTCTTCAAAAAAACATCAGAAATTGGTTAGACATAACTTTGCTTTCAGGAACCTGTGTTGAGATGTATTTATTAATTTATGGTGTCTAATTAATGTTTCGAGTAATCTACATACAACTGATGTTAAACTCACTGGTCTGTAATTTTCTGGCTTGTTCCTCGATCACTTATTGATTGATTTATTGATATCTTCTTCTATCTTAATTTATGTTTAAATTGTTTTAACAAACTATATATATATATATATATATATATATATATATATATATATATATATATATATATATATATATAGTTTGTTAAAACAATTTAGTTTGGCCTTAAACATAAATTAAGATAGAAAAAGATATCAATAAATTAGGCTAAAATGTTGCTGCAGTAATTTCAGTATACGCCGTAATATATACACACATAATAATTATATATACATACATATAATATATACACATACATATATTAACTTTTTTATATTTATTCCAATTTATTTTATAAATTAATTAACTTGTCATCTTTAATCTACTGATTTTTATACAGTCGTACTATCTTAATTTATTTATTCTTATTTAAAATTTATATATATATATATATATATATATATATATATTAACGTCTTTGTTTATACTTATTCTAATTTATTTTGTGGATTAATTAACTTGTTTTATACAGTTGTATTATCTTAATTAATTTATTCTTATTTAAAAATTGCTTATTTGGCACTATCTATGCATTAGATTTATGTACAGAGCTGAGAAACTTTTTAGATATGGCGCTACAGTATATAAAATAAATATTATTATTATTATTACCTTGATGTATGAGGCAGCCAGCAGTTGGAGCCACATGTCTCGACCGATGATAGCTGTCAGTAGGACATCCATGTTTCGTCTGTGGGACTTCTCTGTCATCCAAAGGTTAATCTCTAGAATATAACAGAACATTGGAAATATTACCCAGAAAATGATCTGAATATTAATGGCTATTGCCTAGAGTGGCCATGCCTAGAGTGGCTTTGCCTAGGTGCTTGTGCCTAGAGTGGCCTCACGTGCCTCTGCCAGAGTGGCTTTGTGTGCCTAGGGTGGCCTTGTGTGCCTAGAGGGGCCTTGTGTGTCCCTCATGTGCCTAGAGGGCCTCACGTGCCTAGAGTGTGCCTAGGTGGCCTTGTGTCCTAGAGGGCCTTGTCCCCGTGCCTAGTGGCCTTGTGTGAATGCCCTTGTGTGCCTAGAGTGGCCTTGTATGCCAGAGTGGCCTTGTGTGCCTAGAGTGGCTTTGTGTGCAACAAATAGAATGCCTAGAGGGCCTTGTGTGCCTAGAGTGGCCTTGTGTGCCTAGAGTGGCCTCGTGTGCCTAGAGTGGCTTTGTGTGCAACAAATAGAATGCATTTTGTTTGTTTTTCAAAATTAGAAAGGAAGAAGAGCATTTCCTCCAAAAAGCAAGACCAGGGGTAAAATGGCACTTCCTGCCTGAAAGCGATAATGTTGTAACCTATGAATTTGACATCAGAGCCCAAGCAGACGATTACAGCCATTTTGAAATGCATAAGTCATTTTGATTCACCTGGAAGTCAACAGTGCCAAGGAGCTTTCTTTGCAGCTGTCCAGCGTGTTCCGGTAGTCTGAAGTCGCCTGCACAAAGGTAAAAGAGTAGTTATGTCTGGCAAAACAAAAGTAACGATAACAACAATAATGATGATGTCAACAAAAAACTATGACGCTAGCAACAATATATATATATATATATATATATATATATATACGATGTTCACAATCCATGCACATTAACAATTCCACTGGTTCCATTCTTAACCAACATGTGTAGATGTTATAAACAATGTTTATTGTACGACAGCAAATAATAAACTGACTACATACGCATTTGCTTAAATAAGACAACCCCATTCGGAAATTATAATTAAAAACAAAAAAATATTTGAATGACCAACTTCGAATTCTACCAGTTTCAGATATTACCGCAATGACGTCATAAACATCGCAACGACATCACAAGCACGATCTGCAACCGTACTTTTATTCTTAGCCGCTAGGTGGCGTATGTGTTGTGAATATTTTCTATAGGAACAGAGGGTAGGATCGCACTGTACAACTGATTTGCTGCAATGTGCTCTCAGAATGTAATCCATAATATTTTACACACACGCAGAATACCATATCAACAGCACAAATCAGAACGTTACTTAAACAGTGAGATCAGCATTCTCAGTGCAGGTAATACCATCAGTGTCGTCTGAGACAGAGAACCATGTAGACAGTACTGGTTTACCATCTTTCATGTTACATATGATTCATGAACAATCAACAGATGACTGAAAGATAAAGGCAGACAATGATTGATATACATAAACAGTTTAAACAAATGACTGAAATATAGAGGCAGACAATGACTGATATACATCAACAGTTTAAACAAATGACTGAAAGATAGAGGCAGACAATGACTGATATACATCAACAGTTAAAACAAATGACTAAAAAATAGAGGCAGACAATGACTGATATACATCAATGGTTTAAACAAGTGATTTGGACGACCAGCAAATAACTATTAAATAAGCAAGATGAATATTAATTATCGTAGCTGTTAAATAAAAAATGCTATTCATCGAGGAAGTTATCTGCACTAAAATGACTGTTGTTGCCACCGTCATAGTAACTATTGCGTGTAACATAACTATTGTTTTACCTGCAACTTACAACTTACATTACAAAGTGATGCTCCTATGTATATATGGTATGATACTCCCCGCCATTAAGTACTTCGCCACTGTCACAACTTACATTACAAAGTAATGCTCCTATATATATATATGGTATGATACTCCCCGCCACTAAGTACTTCACCACTGTCACAACTTACATTACAAAGTAATGCTCCTATATATATATATATATGGTATGATACTCCCCGCCACTAAGTACTTCGCCATTGTCACAACTTACATTACAAAGTAATGCTCCTATATATATACGGTATGATACTCCCCGCCACTAAGTACTTCGCCACTGTCACAACTTACATTACAAAGTAATGCTCCTATATATATATATGGTATGATACTCCCCGCCACTAAGTACTTCGCCACTGTCACAACTTACATTACAAAGTAATGCTCCTATATATATATATATGGTATGATACTCCCTGCCATTAAGTACTTCGCCACTGTCACAACTTACATTACAAAGTAATGCTCCTATATATATATATATATATGGTATGATACTCCCCGCCACTAAGTACTTCACCACTGTCACAACTTACATTACAAAGTAATGCTCCTATATATATATATACGGTATGATACTCCCCGCCATTAAGTACTTCACCACTGTCACAACTTACATTACAAAGTAATGCTCCTATATATATATGGTATGATACTCCCTGCCACTAAGTACTTCACCACTGTCACAACTTACATTACAAAGTAATGCTCCTATATATATACGGTATGATACTCCCCGCCATTAAGTACTTCACCACTGTCACAACTTACATTACAAAGTAATGCTCCTATATATATACGGTATGATACTCCCCGCCATTAAGTACTTCGCCACTGCCACAACTTACTTTACAAAGTAATGATCCTATATATATATATGGTATGATACTCCCCGCCATTAAGTACTTCGCCACTGTCACAACTTACATTACAAAGTAATGCTCCTATATATATATGGTATGATACTCCCCGCCATTAAGTACTTCACCACTGTCACAACTTACATTACAAAGTAATGCTCCTATATATATATATATGGTATGATACTCCCTGCCACTAAGTACTTCGCCACTGTCACAACTTACATTGCAAAGTAATGCTCCTATATATATATATATATGGTATGATACTCCCTGCCACTAAGTACTTCACCACTGCCACAACTTACATTTGATGTACAGATTCTGCATGTGTCGTCCACTGACCCGGCAGATATCATCCCGCGTCACTCTCTGGTACAGCATTCTGAGTCCCACACTAAGGCTGACTGGAGCAAAGACTACGTTTCCTGACCTCTTCCCGTCCTTAATGAACTCCTAAAGACACAGAGAATGCAGACATGAAGGAACTGGACATCAGCTGATCACACAAACCTTTCTCTTAATGCAACCAAGAGATAAATGAGCTGATATGTTGTCTCCACTTGTAAAGGTTCAGACATCTCCTGAATACTCATGAAACTCCACGTCTTGTTACTTGCCAAGTGTCATATCAGTAAAACTCACGTAGCACTCACACTTAAATATAGTCAAGTCAATGTACATTATGTAGTTGAATAAGAAAACATTTTCGTACTGAATGATAATTATAACAATTAACCACATAATTCATAGATTAAATAGAAATGACCATCGATAACAAGACTTTATATTATTTTGAATGATTATAACATAATTTATCTCAGTCCGTTTTTACCAGTACCTTGTTAGACACTGCTAGACATGACCCTTTGAACAATGTTATAAATAATCATGAGGGGAGGGGAGAGGTGGGGGGAGGGGTTGGGGTGAGGAGGTGGAGAGGTAAGGGGAGGGGTGGGGGTGAGGAGGGGGAGAAGTGGAGTGTGGAGATAGACAGACAGGGAGGGGAGGGTAGGGGGTGAGGGAGACACAAAGAAAGACAGAGAGAAAGACACAGGCAGGGAGGAGGAGGTTATACTCTGGTTCGTACACGCATACTCACACACATGTTCGCACGAACACAAACTAAGACTTAGAAGAGATCAATCATGTGGTGCCACCTGGTACTGAGACATAATGGTTGATAGCTCGCGACAGACGCAGGAGATGGGAGTGAGTCATGTATGGCGACCTGTCAGTTGACACCGTTCCATTGGTCGTTTCACCTGTCGCCTTGTCACCTGTTGCTGCGGAGATGGTCACTTGGTCCTTTGACGATCCGCCTCCCATGGTGGCGACATCTGTCGGATGGGCATGCGTCGTTCTGGCAATGATGAAATGTTATATACACTGTTTATTACTATTTGACCTGATAACTATGATGATGAACACATAGACAACAACATTTGACATTGAGAAACATAGCCAAGATAATCCGTCCTGGGGTCTGCAAGTGACATATAACATCCAGCGCACTGATGCAGCTATGGTCTAACACTGAACTGAAGTATCCATATAGGTCTCCACCATTAAAAAAACCTTGTGCTATCATATTTAAATGCTTTAAATTACATTACATGCCTCAGCATGTATACCTTACATTGCTACCCACCCCGGCTAGCTGCTCAACCCTGCCATTGTTTCAATGTCTGTGTGAGCTAATAAGACACGTGGACTGAGGGGAAGGTGGGGGCTTCACAAGGCAAATATCATCATCAACTATACATAAAATGTCTTTGTTACTTTTACTAGGGACAGTGCCAAGAACTGCTAGTCTGAGTCTTCACTCTTACCCAGACCAGTTTCCATAAAAGGCCACATTAAAAAAATACAGTAGAACCCCTCGATGTGGCCACCCATTGGAAACAGCCACCCCTCGAAAACGACCACTCTGACAGTGTGTTCTTGTCATATTAACACTCTGTAATCTGACCACTTTTTTTGTCATATGGGTGGCCTATTTAGAAGGACCTTACTGTGAATGAATTGCAAAAATAACTTGAATAAGAAAAAGTAGTTTTTATTTTTATGTATTTGTCTGGTAGTCACTGTGCTGACCACAAAAGAACTGCCAAGTTTACTGGACAACCTTGTCACTTTAACTGAGGTGACACTTGAAATAACATATTAGTGACTTGACAGTATTACAAAGTTGATGACATTACCAAGTCACACAGTCCTACCTGAAGAATTCCATTATCATGTTCCTGACTGTGCAGTCAGAAGATACAAACACTCCTTGCCAGCGCTCTGCTGCGACATGACCAGCCTGGTGGCGCACTCTATGAATATGATCAGACATCATGTCATCTTGGGATCAAGCGTGACACTATGACCTGTCTTCTCAACATGAATGATTCTCATGTTCCAGGCGACTTCATCGTGTGGCGATGGATTGACAGGTTTATCCAGGTTAATGCAGCCACTCCTATGAATTACAATGAACAGAGCTGAGAGATTGTTACAGAGGAACAACACTTCCAAGTTCCTAGCATAGTGCTGCAGTTATATGATATTGTTACTGCCCTCATTAGTCATTACACACAAGTTTGATGTGCACTGGTGCACATCAAACATTTCTAACTGAAACCAATAAACACTTTGCAATTTTATGGTCTACAATGACAAGACATTTTGTTAGGACACACAACTATAATTTCACCATGTACAGTGCTGCCTCAGAGTGAATATCGTACAAATTATGTTGAAATCCCAAAAAGCAGGTTCACCAACAGAAGTTGTTAAGAAACCACAGAAGTCTCCCAACAGGCCACAAAAGTGATGAGCTGTCAGCAGGTGTCACTGTATATGAAGTTTTTCTCACATGTAAATTAGGTATGGGGTCTAAATGCACTTGGTCAAATACAAAGAGTTTGTGGAATGCACACAAATTATGTGCACAGCGTTATACATTCCCACTGCGTCACACATAAACAGATAGACTGGGCAGCTACTTACTACAACATCCAAACTTTTCCACTTCTCTTTATCTTCTCTTTCTTGTTCTTCTTTGCACTTTCTGGAAGAAACATCAAAGTTTGTCTTGAGCCTTGAAAGCATAAACTAACCCACTGTTATCATGTCATTGGAGGTTGATGTTGTTTTTGAAAGAAAACACATTGACACATCACGTGTCTGAGCTATGGCATTTCTTTCTACTACATAAATAGTTCAGATTGTGTTACTCCAGTGCTCTTGGCTTAAGCCTTTTCACTCCCTGGTGGAGCATAAACCATTAACGACTCCTTTCTACCAGACATTGTTTTGGGCTTGCATTTTCCAGTTTTTTCCCCATTGCCCTGAGGGTTCCGTTACTCAGCTATATTTAATTCATCAAATAAATAAAATTTGTGTTGTGCTTATGCAATGAGTGAAGTGTATGCAAAAAGACAAACACAAAATGTAGCAAATTAATCTCTAGGTCTCAACAACTATTTACTGAGTATGTATTGCAAAAATAACTCAAATGAGGACAAGTAGTTTTTATTCTTATTTAGTTGTCTGGTAGTTGCTGCAACATTTCTATTAAATCTGAACTACATTATAGGTGAGAAATTACAGAAGGGTCCATGCACTGTGTTAACCACAAAAGAAATGCCAAGTTTACTGGACAACCATGTCAGTATAACTGAGGTGGCACTTGAAATGACAGACTAGTGAGTTGACTGTGTTACGAAGTTGATGACATTACCAAGTCACACAGTCTTACCTGAAGAATTCCCTTCAGGTCCTGCACCAGAAAGAGCAGACGGAAGACACAAGCATGTCTTGCTAATGCTTTGATGTGACTTCCCCAGCCTGATGGCGTACTCTGAGCACACGATCACACATCCTATTACCTTGGTATCCAGCATGAGATTATCTCCTGTTGTCATGGGCCAAAACATCCAACACCCGTATGAATAGGGTGGACCTGACGAATACACCAATTACCATGTGTGTTTACAGAAACTTAATATTTCTAATACCTCCATAATTTTACGCTTTTGTTATTGAACTTTACTTGCATATTACACAGACAACACCTATTCAAAGCTATGCAAATATTATGTAACATACTCATTACAAATTTAGCTAAAAGTCAGTTTAAAATATACCTAAAATTGTTATATCATGTAAATTAACTAAGTATATGTCTGGGATTAAACTCCATAAAAATTAATAAGTTTACTTATAAATTAAAGTAGATATAGTGAAAAAAAAATTAATTGAATTTTTCATAAAATATTTTCGTTATCATTGTCATGTCGTTAGTTGCATCAAAAATTATTACATAATATCTGTTGAAAATGGATTAATGACTAATGTGACATCTGAAACTTTAGAATATTACCTTTCAAATGACACCACACTTGTCCCATTTCAACCAGTTTCTAAAAATGACATGTTGGTTTACCTGAACGTGGAAGTGCCCTAATGTATTATTAACTTTACAATGTAACAAACACTGTGGGTGATGTGGCTTTGTGGCAGAGTGTCAGACTGTCGATTGAGGGGACCGGGGTTCGGAACTACCAGGTTCCATTTCAAAATATGGACAATTTTGTTTGTTCAGGGGAAGTAAACTAAAAGATCCTACACATCCTGAAAAAACTTGCCATGGACTCACTGGTGATCTCATTCTCGAAACTACCATTGGCATTGACGTAGAAATCCTTACAAAATTAATGGACTGCCAATTATCGAAGTAGAAGTGGGCGATATAAAGGGATTTCAAATACACATCCTCAAAATATAATAGTTTTACTTATTGTTGTACTGTTCGCAAGGCTGAAGTCATAGTTGTGTCATCAGTTAAACTTCCACATGACTACAAACATGAATACGTACATATTCAAGTCTGTCATTTTCATACCTGACAAGTTTTATCCGCTTGTTTACTTGTCGTTCCCTGGCGGAAAGATGGTGAACCTTTTCTGGACGATGCTATTTGTACAGCCGGACTCGGCAAATGTAATATGGGTTACAAATACGTTGCATTTATATAAATATCATGAGTGGGTGTACCGGTGGCGTATCTAGGACTTTGTAAACTATGTAAAAAACCAGCCAGGCGACATGTCCAATTGGCCCCCTTAAATATACAATATGCCACTGCAATAATATTATTGAAACTAAAGTTGTAAATTCAAAACCCACTATTTATTTAACAAGATTTGCCATTCCAAAACTGTGCTGAAACTTTAGCTATACCGTTGTTTTTAAGATTCTCGGAATCATTGTCTAGTGGTTGATTAAAGGAATTTACATGTGAGGAAAGATTAACACAACTAATACTTGAAGAACGGAGATTACGAGGAGATTTATTTGAAACTTTTAAGTTGTTAACTATGAAAGAGAACATAGACCCAGATCAGTTTTTTAACATTAATCTAAATTATCTCAGAGGCCACAGTAAAAAAATTAATAAACAACAATGTATGAAGCTAAGCAGATGTCGATTTTTCAGTGAAAGGTGCTGAATGTATGGAATGTCCTTGTCCAACGATATTATATCTGCACAATCTACTAACATTTAAAAAAACAGAATAGATAAAACTGGATTAAAATATGGGCAAACTATAAAAGGCTTATATCTAGCCTTACAAATGCTCATTATGTGTGAGTTAAGACTACAAGTTCCAGATGGCAAGTGGACATGGAAACCATTGACTTATCGAGAGTTCAACAATTTTATCAACTATGACAAGCAAGTGCCCATAGCATCAACACAATCATTTGATTAGTTTGTTCCATTAATTTATCAGCGTCTGTGAGAATGAGTCCTGTCTCATATCCAACCTACACTGTTTCTTAACTAATGCTGCTTTGTCTTCTGGTTCTACTGCCTTCTATAAGTTCTTTTGTCATATTTACACCTCTGTAATCTGACCACTTTTTCTTGGTCACATGGGTGGTCTATTTAGAGGGACTCTACTGTGAATGTAGGGGGCAGCCGTGGCCTAGTGGTTAAGGTGTTGGACTCTAAATTCGAGGGTTGTGAGTTCAAGACCCACACTGGGCATGGTTCGTTTTCGAAGCTTAGGCAATTTCGTTTACCCTACTTTGCCTCAGTCTACTCAGCTGCAAATGAGTACAAACACTGTTTGGAAGGTACCTGTGATGGACTAGTGTCCCGTCCAGGAGAGTCAGTATAACTGCACTCTAAGTTGCTTCGCACTACAGAAACCAGGTTTAAGCACTGGCCATATAAGCCTTCATGGCTTCCTAAGGTGTAATGCCTGGGGGATGACTTCACCTACTGTGAATGTATTGCAAAAATAACTTGAATGAGGACAAGTAGTTTTTATTTTTATGTATTTGTCTGGTAGTCGCTGCAACATTTCTATTAAAACTAAATTACATTATCGATATGAAGTTACAGAAGGGTCCACTGTGTTGACAACAATAGAAATGCCAAGTTTACTGGACAACCTTGTCACTTTAACTGAGATGACACTTGAAATAACATATTAGTGACTTGAAAGTATTACAAAGTTGATGACATTACCAAGTCACACAGTCCTACCTGAAGAATTCCATTATCCTGTTCCTGACTGTGCAGTCGGAAGATACAAACACTCCTTGCCAGCGCTCTGCTGCAACGTGACCAGCCTGGTGACGCACTTTATGAACACGATAGACATCCTGTCAGCTTGGCATCCAGTGTGTCACTATGTCCTGTCTTCTCAACATGAATGATTCTCATGTTCCAGGCGACTTCATCATGTGGCGATGGATTGACAGGTTTATTAGGGTTAATGCAGCCACTCCTATGGATTACAATGAATAGAGCTGAGAGATTGTCACAAAGGAACAAAACTTCCAAGTTCCTAGCATAGCGCTGCAGTTATATGATATTGTTGAATACCCTCTTTACTCACTACACACAAGTCTGGTACACACTAACATTTCTAACAGAAACCAATAAACACTTTGAAACTTTTTGCTCCACAATGACAGGATATTTTGTCAGGACACATGACCATAAATTCACCATGTTCTGCCTCAAAGTGAATGTCTTACAAATTATGTTGAAACCCCAAAAAGCAGGTTCTTCAGTAGAAGTTGTTAAGAGAACACAGAAGTCTCCCAACAGGCCACAAAAGTGATGAGCTGTCAGCAGGTGTCACTATATATGGAGTTTTTCTGTAATCAGGTATGGAGTCTAATGCACTTGGTCAAACACAGAATTTGTGGAATACCCACGAATTATGCACAATGAAGTTTACATTCCCACTGTGTGATGTATAAACAGATAGACTGGGCAGCTACTCACTATAACATCCAAACTTATCCACGTCTTCTCTTTCTTGTTCTTCTTCACACTTTCTGGAAGAAACACCAAAGTTTGTATTTAGCCTTGAAAGTATAAACTATGGAAAGATAAATTTCGTAATATTAGCATTTTCGTGTACTTTAACATTTTCACAAGATTATTGTACTTGCAGAACAAATGGAAAAAATTTTTTTTTTATATATAAATTAATTAAATATCATTTTGGAAGTGCACCATATGTAGACTTTGTCAAAGCTGGTGTGTTTGGTTGCACGATTGACAAAACTGTGAAAAGTCTCCAGGCTGACAGTATGATGGTCTGTTTAGTCTCTTGACATCTTGCAGCACATTCTTGTGTAACAGTTCCTCCTCCAATATTACTGCAACCTGCAACCAGTTAACTTTAAGCAAGTAGACAACACAGTTGAACTGGAACCTACCTGGGCAATGTCTTTATTCAGCAAGTAGATAGCACAGTTGAACTGTAACCTATCTGGGCAATGTCTTTATTCAACACTGGATACCGCAGCGGCATATCGAGGAACTAAAAATTTATTTCAATGACAATATTCTACCTAAATTGTACATATAGTTAAATAGGCTGAATGTAGTGATTTGAATTCAGTAGATGTGTACACAACCAGTAGTGTTTGTATGCATACTGCAAACACCAGCAGGGATTGAACCTGCCACACACAACACTGAAATATGTCTACAAATCAATGAACAGTTCAGCAAAACATTTACACAAATGCTCAAATGTTTACAAACAGCTTTTAGTAGCAATTGGATTCAAACCCCGTCATCTCAATTAACAGTCTGGCCTCTGACCGCCCAGTCACAGCGTCCCCAAGTCACTGGCGTATCTAGGATCTCACAAAGGGGGGCCAAGTTTTGTCACCCATTAGTTCACCATGCTACCACGTAGTGGCGCAACAGGTTACATAAAAAAAATTAAGCTACAGGGGGACCATAAGCCACAGGAGGTCATAAGCCACAGGAGGCCATAAGCCACAGGGGGCCATAAGCCACACGGGCCCATAAGCCACAGGGGGCCATAAGCCACAGGGGGCCATAAGCCACAGGAGGCCATAAGCCACAGGTGGCCATAAGCCACAGGAGGCCATAAGCCACACGGGCCCATAAGCCACAGGAAGCCATAAGCCACAGGTGGCCATAAGCCACAGGAGGCCATAAGCCACAGGTGGCCATAAGCCACAGGAGGCCATAAGCCCCCTGTTGCTGTGGAGATGGTCACTTGGTCCTTTGACGATCCGCCTCCCACGGTGGCGACATTTGTCGGATGGGCATGCGTCGTTCTCGCAATGATGAAATCTTTTTGACGTAGGTAGTTCTTCGATCTGAAACAAAGGCATATACATACACTATTTATTACTATTTGACCTGATAACTATGATGATGAACACATAGACAACAACATTTGACATTCAGAAACATAGCCAAGATAATCCGTCCTGGGGTCTGAAAGTGACATATAACATCCAGCGCACTGATGCAGCTGTGGTCTAACACTGAACTGAAGTATCCATATAGGTCTTCGCCATTAAAAAACTTTGTGATATCATATTTAAATGCTTTAAATTACATTACATGCCTCAGCATGTATACCTTACATTGCTACCCACCCCAGCTAGCTGCTCAACCCTGCCATTGTTTCAATGTCTGTGTGAGCTGATAAGACATGTGGACTGAGGGGAAGGTGGGGGGGGGCTTCACAAGGCAAATGTCATCATCAACTATACATAAAATGTCTTTGTTACTTTTACTAGGGACAGTGCCAAGAACTGCTAATCTGAGTCTTCACTCTTACCCAGACCACTTTCCATAAAAGGCCACATTTAAAAAATACAGTAGAACCCCTCCATGTGGCCACCCGTTGGAAACAGCCACCCCTCGAAAACGACCACTCTGACAGTGTGTTCTTGTCATATTTACACCTCTGTAATCTGACCACTTTTTCTTGGTCCCATGGGTGGTCTATTTAGAGGGACTCTACTGTGAATGTATTGCAAAAATAACTTGAATGAGGACAAGTAGTTTTTATTTTTATGTATTTGTCTGGTAGTCACTGCAACATTTCTATTAAAACTAAATTACATTATCAATATGAAGTTACAGAAGGGTCCACTGTGTTAACCACAAAAGAAATGCCAATTTTACTGGACACCCATGTCAGTTTAACTGAGGGGGCACTTGAAATGACATATTAGTGACTTGAAAGTATTACAAAGTTGATGACATTACCAAGTCACACAGTCCTACCTGAAGAATTCCATTATCCCTGTCCTGACTGTGCAGTCGGAAGATACAAACACTCCTTGCCAGCGCTCTGCTGCGATGTGACCAACCTGGTGACGCACTTTATAAATACGATAGACATCCTGTCAGCTTGGCATCCAGCGTGTCACTATGTCCTGTCTTCTCAACATGAATGATTCTCATGTTCCAGGCGACTTCATCATGTGGCGATGGATTGACAGGTTTATCCAGGTTAATGCAGCCACTCCTATGGATTACAATGAATAGAGCTGAGAGATTGTCACAGAGGAACAAAACTTCCAAGTTCTTAGCATAGCGCTGCAGTTATATGATATTGTTGAATACCCTCATTACTCATTACTCATTACACACAAGTCTGGTACGCATTAACATTTCTAACAGAAACCAATAAACACTTTGAAACTTTTTGCTCCACAATGACAGGACATTTTGTCAGGACACATGACCATAATTTCACCATGTACAGTGCTGCCTCAAAGTGAATGTCTTACAAATTATGTTGAAACCCCAAAAATCAGGTTCTTCAGCAGAAGTTGTTAAGAAACTACAGAAGTCTCCCAACAGGCCACAAAATTGATGAGCTGTCAGCAGGTGTCACTATATATGGAGTTTTTCTGTAATCAGGTATGGAGTCTAATGCACTTGGTCAAACACAGAGTTTGTGGAATGCACACGAATTAAGCACACTGAAGTTTACATTCCCACTGTGTCACATATAAACAGATAGACTGGGCAGCTACTCACTATAACATCCAAACTTATCCACGTCTTCTCTTTCTTGTTCTTCTTCACACTTTCTGGAAGAAACACCAAAGTTTGTATTTAGCCTTGAAAGTATAAACTATGGAAAGATAAATTTCGTAATATTAGCATTTTCATGTACTTTAACATGTTCACAAGATTATTGTACTTGTAGAACAAATGGAAACAATTTTTTTTTAATATAAATTAATTAAATATAATTTTGGAAGTGTAAGCTTTGTCAAAGCTGGTGTGTTTAGTCGCACAATGATTGACAAAACTGTGAAGTCTCCAGGCTGACAGTATGATGGTCTGTTTAGTCTCTTGACTTCTTGCAGCACATTCTTGTGTAACAGTTCCTCCTCCAATATTACTGCAACCTGCAACCAGTTAATTTTAAGCAAGTAGACAACACAGTTGAACAGGAACCTACCTGGGCAATGTCTTTATTCAGCAAGTATATTGCACAGTTGAACTGTAACCTATCTGGGCAATGTCTTTATTCAACACTGGATACCGCAGCGGCATATCGAGGAACTAAAAAATTTATTTCAATGACAATATTCTACCTAAATTGTACATATAGTTAAATAGGCTGAATGTAGTGATTTGAATTCAGTAGATGTGTACACAACCAGTAGTGTTTGTATGCATACTGCAAACACCAGCAGGGATTGAACCTGCCACACACAACACTGAAATATGTCTACAAATCAATGAACAGTTCAGCAAAACATTTACACAAATGCTCAAATGTTTACAAACAGCTTTTAGTAGCAATTGGATTCAAACCCCGTCATCTCAATTAACAGTCTGGCCTCTGACCGCCCAGTCACAGCGTCCCCAAGTCACTGGCGTATCTAGGATCTCACAAAGGGGGGCCAAGTTTTGTCACCCATTAGTTCACCATGCTACCACGTAGTGGCGCAACAGGTTACATAAAAAAAATTAAGCTACAGGGGGACCATAAGCCACAGGAGGTCATAAGCCACAGGAGGCCATAAGCCACAGGGGGCCATAAGCCACACGGGCCCATAAGCCACAGGGGGCCATAAGCCACAGGAGGCCATAAGCCACAGGAGGCCATAAGCCACAGGTGGCCATAAGCCACAGGAGGCCATAAGCCCCCTGTTGCTGTGGAGATGGTCACTTGGTCCTTTGACGATCCGCCTCCCACGGTGGCGACATTTGTCGGATGGGCATGCGTCGTTCTCGCAATGATGAAATCTTTTTGACGTAGGTAGTTCTTCGATCTGAAACAAAGGCATACACATACACTATTTATTACTATTTGACCTGATAACTATGATGATGAACACATAGACAACAACATTTGACATTCAGAAACATAGCCAAGATAATCCGTCCTGGGGTCTGCAAGTGACATATAACATCCAGCGCGCTGATGCAGCTGTGGTCTAACACTGAACTGAAGTATCCATATAGGTCTTCGCCATTAAAAAACTTTGTGATATCATATTTAAATGCTTTAAATTACATTACATGCCTCAGCATGTATATCTTACATTGCTACCCACCCCAGCTAGCTGCTCAACCCTGTCATTGTTTCAATGTCTGTGTGAGCTGATAAGACATGTGGACTGAGGGGAAAGTGGGGGCTTCACAAGGCAAATATCATCATCAACTATACATAAAATGTCTTTGTTACTTTTGTTACTTTTACTAGGGACAGTGCCAAGAACTGCTAGTCTCAGTCTTCACTCTTACCCAGACCAGTTTCCATAAAAGGTCACATTTAAAAAATACAGTAGAACCCCTCCATGTGGCCACCCGTTGGAAACAGCCACCCCTCGAAAACGACCACTCTGACAGTGTGTTCTTGTCATATTTACACCTGTGTAATCTGACCACTTTTTCTTGGTCCCATGGGTGGTCTATTTAGAGGGACTCTACTGTGAATGTATTGCAAAAATAACTTGAATGAGGACAAGTAGTTTTTATTTTTATGTATTTGTCTGGTAGTCATTGCAACATTTCTATTAAAACTAAATTACATTATCAATATGAAGTTACAGAAGGGTCCACTGTGTTGACAACAAAAGAAATGCCAATTTTACTGGACACCCATGTCAGTTTAACTGAGGGGGCACTTGAAATGACATATTAGTGACTTGAAAGTATTACAAAGTTGATGACATTACCAAGTCTACTACTGTAAAAGAAAAGGACTTAGGAGTTACAATAAGCGCTGATATGAAAGTTTCAGAGCAGTGTGGTATTGCAGCTTCAAAGGGTAATCAAATTCTTGGATTGATTAGAAGAAACATAACATACAAGGGAAAAAAGTTAATTATACCTCTTTATAAAGCAATAGTTAGACCTCATTTAGAATACTGTATACAAGCATGGAGACCATATCGTAAGAAGGATATAGATACGCTTGAACGCATACAAAGGAGAGCAACTAAAATGATTCCAGAACTTAGAGACCTTAGTTATGAAGAACGCCTGAAAGAATGTGGTTTAACAACTCTAGAGACAAGGAGGTTAAGAGGAGATCAGATTGAAGTTTTTAAGATATTGAATGGGTATGAAAATATTGATAGAAATATGTTTTTCTCACTCAAGAAGGATAGCAGAACTAGAGGACATGAGGTAAAATTAGTAAAGGATCAATGTAGATTGGACATCAGGAAGCACTCGTTCTCACAGAGGACAGTAAATGAATGGAACAAACTGTCTACAGATTGTGTAACTGCTAGCAGCGTGAATATGTTTAAAAACAAGGTTGACACATATATCAGAAGGGCGGGTTATAAGTAGGTGAACATTGTTGGACTCTCGATAAGCCAATGGCTTCCTTGTCCACTTGCCATCTGGGCCTTTGGCTTGGATGGCAAATCTTGTCTTGTTAAATCTTGTTAAAGTCACACAGTCCTACCTGAAGAATTCCATTATCCTTGTCCTGACTGTGCAGTCGGAAGATACAAACACTCCTTGCCAGCGCTCTGCTGTGACCGGCCTGGTGACACACTCTATGAACACGATAGACATCCTGTCAGCTTGGCATCCAGCGTGTCACTATGTCCTGTCTTCTCAACATGAATGATTCTCATGTTCCAGGCGACTTCATCATGTGGTGATGGATTGACAGGTTTATCCAGGTTAATGCAGCCACTCCTATGGATTACAATGAATAGAGCTGAGAGATTGTCACAGAGGAACAAAACTTCCAAGTTTCTAGCATAGCGCTGCAGTTATATGATATTGTTGAATACCCTCATTACTCATTACACACAAGTCTGGTACACACTAACATTTCTAACAGAAACCAATAAACACTTTGATACTTTTTACACCACAATGACAGGACATTTTGTCAGGACACATGACCATAAATTCACCATGTACAGTGCTGCCTCAAAGTGAATGTCTTACAAATTATGTTGAAACCCCAAAAATCAGGTTCTTCAGCAGAAGTTAAGAAACCACAGAAGTCTCCTAACAGGCCACAAAAGTGATGAGCTGTCAGCAGGTGTCACTATATATGGAGTTTTTCTGTAATCAGGTATGGAGTCTAATGCACTTGGTCAAACACAGAGTTTGTGGAATGCCCACGAATTATGCACACTGAAGTTTACATTCCCACTGTGTGACATATAAACAGATAGACTGGGCAGCTACTCACTATAACATGCAAACTTATCCACGTCTTCTCTTTCTTGTTCTTCTTCACACTTTCTGGAAGAAACACCAAAGTTTGTATTTAGCCTTGAAAGTATAAACTATGGAAAGATAAATTTCATAATATTAGCATTTTCATGTACTTTAACATGTTCACAAGATTATTGTACTTGTAGAACAAATGGAAACAATTTTTTTTTAATATAAATTAATTAAATATCATTTTGGAAGTGCACCATATGTAGGCTTTGTCAAAGCTGGTGTGTTTGGTCGCACGATTGACAAAACTGTGAAAAGTCTCCAGGCTGAGAGTATGATGGTCTGTTTAGTCTCTTGACATCTTGCAGCACATTCTTGTGTAACAGTTCCTCCTCCAATATTACTGCAACCGGTTAATTTTAAGCAAGTAGACAACACAGTTGAACTGGAACCTACTTGGGCAATGTCTTTATTCAGCAAGTAGATAGCACAGTTGAACTGTAACCTATCTGGGCAATGTCGTTATTCAACACTGGATACCGCAGCGGCACATCGAGGAACTAAAAAATGTATTTCAATGACAATATTCTACCTAAATTGTACATATAGTTAAATAGGCTGAATGTAGTGATTTGAATTCAGTAGATGTGTACACAACCAGTAGTGTTTGTATGCATACTGCAAATACCAGCAGGATTGAACCTGCCACACACAACACTGAAACATGTCTACAAATTAATGAACAGCTCAGCAAAACATTTACACAAATGCTCAAATGTTTACATTACATTTACCCCTGGCATTTGTAACATGGATTTACTTAATACTAGTGATACCAAGGAGGCAGACAATATAATGTGCCATCACATTAAGACACCTGGTGTCTGAAATTCGTGAAAATGACATACCCCCTTTTCGTACAAATTGCTTCAATGCATGACACCCCTGCATTTATGCCATGAAATTCCACGGTTTCCAAAATATGAGTACATCCTGCCTAACAGCAACTGTGTCCTTACACAACAGGTATACCAACTGACAAATGCATCATTTCAAAACTCAGATGCTACTGTGCACAAAAACATCACTTACACTCACTCATTCACACAATTTCTGCTCTCACTAATACACCCAAACTACACAATTATTTTTTCTAGGGACTCTTAATCGTTGTAATGGCGGATGCATTCTCACTGTGGTCCGTGCCCATGACTATCACCATGGGTTCAGCCTCCTGTTACGTTTCCCATTGGCGACCATGTTAACATTTTGCACGATTATAAGAAAACGGGACCATCAAAAATTACGAAACTTCTTACCTGCCGTTGCCATCATCTCACTGACATGCTGATCGAGTTTAGTCAAAGTCTCGTACTTGTAACTCATTTAAAATGCCTGAACGTGCCATACCCGTCAATTTTTACCATTTTTTTGCATGAATTACTACGCACACGTGCCTTGTTGCGAAAAAATTGTCAAAAGTCCTTCCGCCTATTGAAATCATCTAAAAATCCACAGTTACATTGCCAACATGTTCTACCAACAAATTTGCCAATGTGCCTGGCTCAAATGCAGTTATGTCAGATGATATGATTTTTTTAAATAACACATATTTAAAATTACTGTGCCCTACATTCGTCTGTAACACACCAGGAAGTCTAACTGAGGCATGATCCCAAATAGGGAAGCTTTTTTTGGAGAAAGTGTCCAATTTTATATCAAGTTGCGGCACAATGTATATGTAAACCCATTATGGAACACTCCTGCTTGTCACGTCATTATTATTTGTTTCACAGCCAAATCAAAACAATGCCAAAACAATGCCCTGCCCATAATATTAGCTGAAAACCAGTCACATAATTTAAATATAGGTCAATTTTGACACTTGATAAATCATTAACCATGTACACTAGATTTCTAGAGCATTGCGAACCAATGAAACCTACTTACTGTCTCTTTAAATATACCAGAAAGAAAGCCACACGATGTAAATACTTACTAAATAGTGTTATTATTTAGGCTTGGGCGTGGATTTCCTACAGCAATTTACCTTATTTCTGCATGTGCCTACATAGTGGTATATATACGAAGCGTTAATCGGAACAACAATAACAGGAAAATTGTATAAAGCCTGTGCTGGATTAGCCATGGTACAGGTGGTGTACTCATACTCAGCACTAACCACCCCCCACAATAAAGATGTGTAACTAAATTTTTACAAAGGTTATCACATATACCGCATGTTGTATTTTTGTGTAGTTATGTGAGGAGGTGTTTTAGTCCTATTTCCATTTAGGTGGGGGCATTATATCCGGACTTAGTGTGTCTGTATACCTACATTACTATCTCCGGACAAAAGAAATGTATGTTGTGATGTGATGCTAGGTCTACTGTATAATAAAAAGTGTAAAGATCATCTAATAAGTAATTAGCCACATCATTGGTATTTATTGACGTGTCAACATGTACGGACTGAATTATTTTAAATAAACAAGATGCAGAAAAATTATGTTGCATTACTGCAAGGTCAAAATAATAATAATGATCGTTAGTGGTTTTGTCCATGAGGAGTTATGTATGTACTCCATTTGTAACAATATTTAACAAGATTGCCATCCAAGGCAAAGGCCCAGATGGCAAGCGGACAAGGACACCTTGTGCTTATCAAGAGTCCGCACCTAACTGTTCTTTTTAAACTAGCCTCCTGGTGGGGACAGGTTTTTCATTGAAGCCATTCATTCATTGGTGATCACTTCACTGATATGGGTTCCAGACCAGGGGTAGGCTTACTGTCTTTAACATCTGTATCAATAAACCCACCAAGCAGCAGTATGAGTTACACCAGCAGACAGCTTTAAAACACCATTGTTACTTTGCGACCTTTTCATTCAAATAAATATAAGAAACTTTTACAATAGTTGGTTCATGGACTTCTTAACATATTAACTGGCCATTGATGGTAATGAAACTGACAATGATGGCTTGTAATGATAATGAAAAGTTATGTAGTCCAATAATGATAATAATACATTTCTGTTTTTACGTAATTGTTGTGGCAAGGATACTGAATACTCTATGACGACTCCATCCCTTTAAGAAAGCTAAATAACTGTAAACTGTTGTGTTTTATTTATTACACGACAAAATCACACTAGCAGTTACAATAGTGTAGCACGTCGATTAATTAATAATTAATATGTTAATTAATGTTATATATCTTGTTGAATATGTGTATGCGCAATGAAAGGATGCTTTTAATTCACATGTATTATCAGAAAGTAATTAATGTTATTTAATATGAAAAATAAAAATAGTTTCTGAGTTATATGACATGTATTATGAGAAAGTAATTAATGTGATTTAATATGAACAGTAAAAATTGTTTCTGAGCTATATCTTCTTCTTCCCATTAATCACTGGCAAGGCAGTACTACATCACGATTCCTCCGCAGGATATTGCTACGAAAATGGACAAAACAGAATCCCTCCCTCCCACCCACCCTACCCTCCCCCCTTCCCCATCAGAAGGAAACAAGACATGCAATATCAGCATAATTTAAAAACAACCTTTGTTCACCAAACAACAGATAATTTAACCCCTGCATTCTTTTTAATTTAATTATATTAACAATGATATGCAATGAGATGTCCCTTGTAGTTGCGAATGCGCATAACATCTAATATCGACCACACAATTTTCATACAAATAATATTTGCAACATAAAATATTTCATTAAATAAAATATGAAATACAACGTTAGAAGTGACTGTATGTGGTCTACAAATGTTGCGTTTAATATGAAAACTGTGGAGAATGTTTTAATTTTTTTTATAGAATTTCTTCGTTTGAAACATTTTTGGAGCTTATTTTCTAAAAAAATTTCTCTTAATTTTTTACGTCGCGTAATTGTATGCCCAGTACACACAAACATCGCCTTCGCGGTTCTGATGGCACCGAGGCGTGACTAATGCGCAAATCGCACACGCGCCATGTTTATCATTCAATCGGTTCCGCTGTTTTGATGTGTAAAACTTATTAAAAGTGGCTTAAAACACAATATTTTTTAAGAATACATGAACTTTTTTACTGGAACATATGCGGAATGATGTAAGGAACGCATTCAGGTACAAAAATGCTGGAAAAACCGACGGCATAAAGCCGTAATAATTTAGACCAGTTAAGTAAACGATTACCCATATGTCTGTATGTCTTAACGAAAAGACATATTTTAACGACTGCGCGCATAAAAGCACATACGACGAAACGTCACCACGTGACAACGCAGACGAAATAGTCGACCCTACAAAAAGTCAGCACCGTCTCTGTCTGACAGCTTCTACCTAGGGTGACAGTTGTGCGGTTATATTTTTGATCTATCAATGAAGACGTCGGAAAACATAAACTTTTGGTAAGTCGTATATGCAATTTAAGGTTTTCGCAAAATTTGTCCACTGAAAGTTGTTGTACATTTATTTCTGGGAGTGTAGGAAGAGAAGGGCGTAGAACTACTATTGCTCTGTCCTGCAAACGTACAACGCACTTTGTAAAAAATATTCCATATGAGTTTATGAGCTTGTAATTTTTTTCCCTGCCAGCATGTTGCAACGAGTGCACATATCATAATGTTTTAACTCGAAAATATGATGCTGTAATTCCACAATGAATACAAAATGTTTTGAGTGTTTTTAGATTGTTAGACAACTACAATGGATATATATATATATATATATATATATATATATATATATATATATATATATATATATATATATATATATATATATATATATATATATATATAAAATTATATTTATACCGTGTATAAAGATAATGAATGTATGCATGTGTGCGTGCGTGCGTGCGTGCGTGCGTGCGTGCGTTCGTGCGTGTGTGCTCTGCCTCTACACATGTGATTTTATATTTATATTTCACAGAAATTTCCAAGATGATGCACCCCGAAGAAGTATTATGGCTGTGTAAAAACGGCCATAATGTCCTAATTACTGGACAGGCAGTATATATTAAATATAAATTACTCTGTTATGGTAACTTTTAGCCACTTTTATGTTGCATAACTGGACGGTTCTCGCAGAACTCGACAGGTTATGCCGCTTCATCAGCCTTTTGGCGACTACGGCGCCTCGTGCGTTTGCGTTAAAATTGACAATCTTCTCCCGTAGGTCGACTCGGGCATATGCCCCAATCATGTGCAGATATACCCCAGTGCAGTAAGTTAATAAGTTCATCTACACAACGTGACGTCATGATGTAGATGTTATCAAAATGTATATTTAATTTGGTTCTTCCGTATATACGGGTGCATGAGTCGTATATGATATATGCCATACGCCGATGGGGATACTCGTCAGCTAAACCACCAGCTAACCCGTGCGGCAGGAAGTGGGAGGTGGGTCCTAAAAATAGGTGGGAAGTTGGCCTAAAATAGGTGGATGAGAGGTGTGATTTTGAGGTAGGATGTGTTAAAGACAGTAATGCTATAACAGGATAGTAAATGTGGATTCATTGGTTATATATATTGGAGTGTATAGGGCCTAATTATAATGCTGTTTGTCTTCTGTCTTTTGGTTTTCTTCGTCGCATGGCTTTTTATGTAGTCTGTATGTGAGATACACCAATATCAGGCATCTACTTCGGTAGATATCCCCAAAATATTGGCATTATCATTATATAAAGCACAGCTGGTTATGTTGATATTATTTATATGGGCGGAGTTGACCAAGTAATACGTATGAATATACAAAACAAGATATAAGATTAGAAAGTACTTAATTACACTTACTTTGGACTAAAATTTGAAATGAATGCAACGTTTCGATCCGTCTACTGCCGACCTTTATCACGGCCTGATGTTCTATGTTGTGGCTCAGATTCTAGCGGAATAATCTGGTTGTAGATGGCGGGTAGGTAGTATCCCTTGTCTCGATTCATTCTCTGCTTGATGTAGATTCCCTGGCCAGGATATTGGTGTTGTCCAAGGACACTGGGCGTCCTGTGGCCAGGCAGTGGTCTCCTACCCCTGTAGGGTTATCTAGGTTCGTATGTTCCTTGAACCTCTGGATGGTGTCCTGTGGCCAGGCAGTGGTCTCCTACCGCTGTAGGTTTATCTAGGTTCGTATGTTCCTTGAACCTCTGGATGGTGTCCTGTGGCCAGGCAGTGGTCTCCTACCACTGTAGGGTTATCTAGGTTCGTATGTTCCTTGAACCTCTGGCTGGTGTCCTGTGGCCAGGCAGTGGTCTCCTACCGCTGTAGGGTTATCTAGGTTCGTATGTTCCTTGAACCTCTGGCTGGTGTCCTGTGGCAAGGCAGTGGTCTCCTACCGCTGTATGTTTATCTCAGACCATTTCACTAATTTGACTAGATCGTTTTGTAAATGTTGTTCATCACCATCAGTGTTAACCTTTCTAAACATTGTTGTGTCATCGGCAAATTTGAGTACGTTACTTGTTATATTGTCGTCCACGTCATTGATATATATTAAGAATAATAAAGGTCCTAATACTGATCCTTGTGCTACCCCACTCAAAACTGATTTCCAGCTTGAAAATTCTCCATCTACTACAACACGCTGTTTTCTGCCAGTCAGGCATTGTTCTCTCCAGTCAATTAAGCCGTCCACGACACCATGGGCTTTTAATTTAAGTAGTAATCTTTGATGTGACACTTTGTCAAAAGCTTCCTGAAAATCTAAGTAGATAATATCTACCGGCGATCTCTCGTCAATCCACTTAGTGATAGAAAGATACCCGAAGACTGTGTCTTCAGCAAACTGAAAGAAAGGCATAGATCAGTGGGAAGACAACGAGTCCGATGCAAAGACGTCCTGACACTGCACCCAAAAGCTGCTCAGATCAGTAGCACCACCTGGGAACGTGAAGCCGCGAACCAATCAGCTTGGCGAGAGAGGCCTCAGGATGAGCCAACGCACGCACGTCCACCTACCTACCCACCCACACACACGACACAACACCACCAACTCGGACTACGTTTTCCAATACTTTTGACAGAAAAACTGAGATTGGACACGTGATGGTAATTCTTTAGGTAATTTTTGCACAGTTTCTTTTTTAATAAGATGGTTTACAAGAGTTTATTTGAATGCGAAGTTATGCGAACAATCTTTTCAGAGAAGTATTTTTTTTAATGAGCTGCACAGTTAAGTTAAGAGTGATCAGGCAGTGATTTATATTTTTTCCCGATGTTTTTATCGAATTTCACATCTAGCGGGGTTTTCCATAATTGTTGTGATAAAATGTATATAATAGTCAGATTTTACTTTTGACATCATATCATTGCATAGATGTTGTTGCTTAGTGTAACGGAATGATCAAATGGAAAATGAGTTCGATGACTATGACGTTTCACTACAGGCATATGGTGGGGGTTGGGCTTCTATTACTGGAGGCCTGGTGGGACAAAAGACCACCCCACCTTCGCTACTTCTACTTTTGTCATTTAATAATTGTTTCTCAATGAGCAACTTTGTATTGGCAACTAAGCGATGTCTCATTTGATACACATGTATTGTATTTTATTGTATTTTTCTTGATGAGCATGTTTATGCTAGCTGCCAAGCTACTTTTTGAGTGATTCATATTATTTTCTGTTGGTACAATTATTAAATGACCTTTACCAACAACCACTCTTTGTGTGTTCCTGTAGCAAACGAGCTCAGGGTTCTGCCATTAAGCATCAGCAGGGTATAAATATCAATTGGCATCCATGACGGTGGAAAGTCGAACTTGTCTATCAAGGAGTGTACTTGTTGTTTCGTAGTACTGATTAACAAACTTGCTTAATGTAGATTTAGGTTGTATCAACATACCAGAATTGGCAACATCCTCATCAAGGATGTGTCTTTTCATTTTATTTATCGGTCGGAAAGTGGTAATTGTTCAGGTCTTGGACTTGGAGCTACAAGTAAATTGTTAATGTATGGTGATCTGATAACCCTTCACTAGGAGATGTTGCTTTGATGTTATTGCAAGTAGCTCGAGTGATAAACCAATCTAGCTAATGACCACGGACATGCGTTGGACATGAAACATGTTGATGTACACACGTGTTTGAAACATATCCATGAATGACCTAATACATTTTAGGATATCAAGTATTGATCAATGCATATCTACCTAACCTAACCTAACCTAACCTAATAATTTCTTCACCATTTAATGCAACACATACAATCCGCACATATTTATTTATTGTGTGATGCTTATAATCTGTAAAATACATTCACGTTGAACGTTGTCACATCATTAAAACGACATTACTGATTTCAACACATGGACAGGGTCAGTAATCTATGCCGCCATCTGGTGTGAGTTCTGTCACAATGTGACAAATGTATAATGAGACAAATTATAGGATTGATTATTAATTTATCATATGCATTTCCTTATCAATCTTGTATTGCAACATATGCCATAATATATTAACAACATTCTATCAATATATTGAACTCAGTAATATCTGTATTTTATGAATATAGAAGTATATTATACTATCGTATGCTAATGAGGTGTCACACCACATTTTCAACATATTGCGGAGACACGGGTTTATATATGAAAGCTAACGAGTTCGTTAACGTACAGTTCGGTGTGTCGACACAAACACAGGCATAAGTCTATAGCGCTTGGCAAGCCGCTATCTCGCCGGGATGTGGAGTTTCCTGGAGTACGGGAGGGATTAGGGTCCTGACTTATCGTTTCCCTTGAGATACACGCACATTATCGACTGGGAGAGAATGGCAAGGACGTTTCATGCTAAAGGTTGTAGTTGCTCCGCTACTAGCCGGCGTACTACTATACGCCGTACGAAGTGACGGTTAATATGGTAGTTGGGGATCTAGGGCGTCAACCTCCATCCATATCTCTTTTGTTCTAAATATTAGTTGAAATAAAAAGTTCAAGTGAGCATTATCTTTTCCTTTGATTGTTTTAAAACAAATATGGTTATATGTTATACATGATGACTTGTAATAATGTGCATCAACGGGATATAGCAACATGTAAATTATGTTCGGGATGTGGCGCAATTGCATTTAACGGACAACATTTGGCGATCAACTGAATACACTTTATTTCAAGCTTTAACATACAAGGCAAATAAGACATCAGCAAAACACACAACTAAGCTTGAGACAATTAAGCTAGAGTAACCTCCAAAATGCATTAAGTAGGTTTAGATGTAACAAGATTGAACAAGATTGCCATCCAAGGCAAAGGCCCAGATGGCAAGTGGACAAGGAAGCAATTGGCTTATATATGTGTAATCCGCCCTCCTGAGATATGTGTCAATCTTGTTTTTAAGCATATTCACGCTGCTAGCAGTTACGCAATATATAGGTAATTTGTTCCATTAATTGATTGTCCTCTGTGAGAACAAGTATTTCCTGATATCCAATCTACAATGATCCTTTACTAATGTTTCCTTACGTCATCTAGTTTTGTTATCTTTTTTGAGTGAGAAAAAAATAAGTCTTTCCTTTTGGAATACTACTTAGAACAGTATCTCCCAGTCCATAGTTTACATCCAAGTTCCCGTGTCCTTTATGAAGGCATTTACATTTCCCAAAATTGAACAAACATCTGCCATTTCACAGACTATTTAACTAAATTGTCTAGATCGTTTTGTAAATGTTGTTTATCACCATCATTGTTAACCCTGTTAAACACTTGTGTCTTCCGCAAATTTCACTACATTGCTCGTTATAGTATCATTCAAGTTATTGATGTATATTGATAATAATAAAGGTCCTAATACCGATCCTTGTGGTACCCACTCAAAACGGATTTCCATTGTGAAACCTCCCCGTCTACTACAACATGCTACCTTCTGTCAGACAGCCATTGTTTTATCCAATCGATTATGCCATCCCCAATACTTTGGGCTTTTAACTTAAGTAGTACTCTTTGATGTGACACTTTGTTAAAAACTTTCTGAAAATCAAATTATAAAATATGTACTGGTGATCCCTCGTCCATCCACTTAGTGATTTCTTCCAAAAAATATATTTGTTAAGAATTACGTCGCTTTTAGGAATCCATGTTGAGATGGATTTAATAATTTATGCCTAACAAGGAAGTCCACCACATGGTCTTTAATTAACCTTTCTAATAATTTACAAATCAGTGCGGTTAAACTAACTGGTCTGTAATTCTATAGCTTATTTCTCGAACCATTTTAAAGTTGTATGTAGTATATTAATTCATTCTACTATTTCCATTAGTGGTTTTTGAGGAATTTCATCCACTCCATGTGAGTTATTGTCCTTCATTGCCTTTATTTTCTAAGCTATAATTTCTGGAGTTACAATGAACTGCCCTAAATAGTCCGATTTAGCCTCCTGAAATACAGATATGGTATAGAACTTGTATCATCTGTGGTGAACTCTGAACTGAAGAGAAGATCTCGTCATTTCTCCGATCGTAGAACGTGGCGACTTCTACAAGTCATCGCCTTGACAATGCAGTAAGGCAGGTGGTCGACAACTGTCTCGGAAATCGGTGGCTACACAGTTCAATGGCGGCCACACAGTTCAATGGCGGCAACACAGTTCAATGGCGGCCACACAGTTCAATGGCGGCCACACAGCTCAATGGCGGCAACACAGTTCAATGGCGGCCACACAGTTCAATGGCGGCCACACAGTTCAACGGTCGACAAAGTGTCTGTCTCCCAACAAGACATAACACGACTCTGTTCTGTGTAGTGTTGAAGACGAATCGAACATTCAGGTCGCGGCACGACCCCGGCGGATACACGACTTCACCGAGGCTCGACACTGAAAAGGATGTGAACTCATCTTATTTACATATACAGTACGTGTCACGCGTGTATCACGTATGTGACCAAACACTAATTACAAATAGGGCCATTCTTCATCTGTATGATACTAAAGGCTATCTACTGACATCAATCAAACTCCGTTTCAGAGACTGCATACGAGGCTTCTATAACCACAATGAAGCACAACACCAATTTACTCACGTCTATAACTCCTAAACATTACTATGCCACAACACCTTATAATCCCATTCACCCGAACTCGAAACAGTAATCCCAACAAAATCATAACAATACAAGCACGAATAAATATATATACATATTCATTTTATACCAGAGTCATCAATGCCTGGAACCTACTCCCACCAAAAAAAAAACACCTTCAATTCATCCCTCTCTGATCTCAGCGTGCTGTGAGCATAGTCTACTTTAGCTCCACCAGCCCACCCATCCGCATACCAAGGCCATCTGAATACACATACACGTATTATGTGCACTATTTTGACATAACGTTTCACATTTATGTGTGCACCACATGCAAACGTCTATGTTAATCATCAAAGGGCTGTGTAGAATAAACTAATTCAACAAATGTCCGATCATATAACCGGATTCCTGAAACTTACTATACATGCTAAGCAAACGTATTCATATAACTATAAGTGTATCTGATTAGACAACGCATACCTCCCGAGTAATATTCCCAAGACATTTGGGTCCAACTTTCAGCACAAACGTATATTCTCAAATGAACGAAGCAGATCTTTACTGCAGACATTGTCTGCATGGCCGCATCTTCTGTTGCCAACCTTATTACACACTCATTTTACGCCACTAAATTGTGATCGCGCGAATATGCCCGATCTCCCTTCGTCTGCAACGACACGCCCGTCCAACGTCACTTGCAACTTGCAACCAATAAACACCCACTGAATAATGGAAGGTCTCGTGGGTAAGATCCCATCCTTAGCAAATAATTAATTTTTGCCATATAGATATATAAACGCGGGTGAGTTTCCTTACAAAAACCCGTAATACTGCTAATATATAATAATCACATACATTCAAAGATCGAACATGCATACGTCAAATTCATAGTTCTGAAGCGAAAATACACCCCGCTGCTCAACATGGGAACATCCCAACGACACAACTGGCAATACGCTGGCCACTCGGAATTGTTATGCAAGACTGGTACACGGACTGTTTAGAATGTTGCTGGTGTTACGCAATACCTGGTAGTAGTATAGTCAGTCAGCTAAGACGTCTTTCAATAAACAGTCTACGCTCCATCTTAGATGTGTGGCTTCGCCTAGGCTCTATTAAATTCTCAGACCTATTGTTTCGTGACATTGTATCTATAGCCCATCGGCCAGATGGAATATTGGTACTAAAAAATATAACTGAAAAACGTTGGTACTAGTGCTTAGGGGTACCCAAACTATGATAAAAAATGTATTATGGACATTTCAATTCGGTAGTTTAAGCCAGCCATAAGCCATTTTCCATTTTCACTGTTGTGGACTGGCGCAAATTATTGGAAGAAAGTAGCAGTAAGCCATAAAGCATATAACCACTTGGAACTTCACTTTTCACCCAACATTACTGCTGGCATTGCTTTTTTGACACGTATGTGTTTAACGACTTCCTCACAGGCCCACTATTTCACTTATTGCTATTTATGTATGTGAAATGGAGGTTTGAAAGAGCTGTCAATGGTAAAACTGTCGTGTTTAACGACTTCCTCACAGGCCCACTATTTAAATTATTGCTATTTATGCACGTGAAATGGGGGTCAAAATAAAGGCCCACATTTTGACCTAGGGGTCACTTACAACATGGCTTGATTACTTACCTTAAGCTGCTTCATACACAGGTCCATCATATTATTCCATGTTCTACGGACATATAGCTAATAAAAAAAGCATTGTTAAGTTTAGTTCATCCTTATGGTACCAATTGGTCAAATGTCAGATACTGGCCCAGGGCCTACTATATTAGTTCATTACCAGTTCCAGATACTACAATTTCAGGAGGCTACATCTGACTATTTAGGGCAGTTTATGGTAACTATAGAAATTGTAACGAAGAAAACAAGGTCAATGACGGATAATAAATCACCTAGAATGGATGGAATTCCACCAAAACTACTAATGGAGACAGTAGTATTCAAGTTGTCATTAAAAGAGGGAAAGAAGCGAATATCACACCATTATTTAAAAAAGTTTCGAGAAATAAATCAGATAATTACAAACTGATGAGTTTAACAGTGATTTGTAAGTCATTAGAAAGGTTAATTAAAGACCATATTGTGGACTTCCTTGTTAGGCATAAATGATCCATCTCAAAATGGATTACTAAAAGCGAGGTCATGCTTAACAAATATGTTATGTTTTAGGAAGATATCACTAATTGGGTAGACGAGGGATCACCAGTAGATATTTTCTACTTAGACTTTCGACAAAGTGCCACATCAAAGATTACTACTTAAATAAAATACCCATGGTATCGGGGATGGCATAATCGACTGGATAAAACTGGCTGACTGACAGACGACAGCGTGTTGTAGTAGATCGAGAAGTTTCAAACTGGAAATCAGCTTTGAATGGGGTACCACAAGGATCAGTATTAGGACCTTTATTATTCTTAATATATATCAATAACGTATTTAGAAAGGCTAAAAATGAAGGTTATAAACAACATTTACAAAACGATCTAGACAAATGAGTTAAATAGTCTGAAGAATGATGATAGGTGTTATTAAATTTTGGGAAATGTAAATGCCTATACACAGTGTGGGTATCTTCTTTTTCTTGGTGATGGTCATTATATTCATTTAGCTACACTGACATCTATCAGCCACGTCTTGCTCCACTCGTGTAATTAGTTTAGATCGTCTTGTAGTTCCCTCATGTCAGTATCTGTCTTGCTCCACTCGTGTAATTAGTTTAGATCGTCTTGTAGTTCCCTCATGTCAGTATCTGTCTTGCTCCACTCGTGTAATTAGTTTAGATCGTCTTGTAGTTCCCTCATGTCATTATCTGTCTTGCTCCACTCGTGTAATTAGTTTAGATCGTCTTGTAGTTCCCTCATGTCATTATATGTCTTGCTCCACTCGTGTAATTAGTTTAGATAGTCTTGTAGTTCCCTCATGTCAGTATATGTCTTGCTCCACTCGTGTAATTAGTTTAGATCGTCTTGTAGTTCCCTCGTGTCAGTATGTCTTGATTTCACAGTTGAGCAGACAATCATTAGCGAAAAGTCTTATGTTCTATTAGTGTCATCGGACATTTCACATACGAACAGTAGACAGAGCAAGGTCCCAGTACTATTCCTTGTGGAACACCTGAGATGACCGGGGCTTCAAGTAAATCCGTCAACTACACAACTCGCTGTCGTCTGCGTGTTAAAAAGGCCTCGAACCACCCAGGTTGTAATGCTGGATTCTGTTTAATTCCTTTGTGAAATTTCCGTGGGAGACAGAGTGGTGTCAAGTTTGGTGCTCAGCACTAACCTTTACTGGCGCCAATACATGTTCTCGTATAGCGCATCATAAATTGATTGTGTGTGTTGCATTAATTTTGATTTCCCACAGACAGTTGAACTGTCTTGATGAATAAAACTAAGAGAAATCAGGACGTTGTTGTAATGTGCGCTACCAAGGAATAAAACTAAGAGAAAGCAGGACGTTGTTGTAATGTGCGCTACCAAGGAATAAAACTAAGAGAAAGCAGGACGTTGTTGTAATGTGCGCTACCGAGGAATAAAACTAAAAGAAAGCATGACGTTGTTGTAATCTGCGCTACCAAGGAATTAAAAACTAAGAGAAAGCAGGACGTTGTTGTAATGTGCGCTACCAAGGAATAAAACTAAGAGAAAGTAGGACGTTGTTGTAATGTTGTAATGTAATAAAACTAAGAGAAAGCAGGACGTTGTTGTAATGTGCGCTACCAAGGAATAAAACTAAGAGAAAGCAGGACGTTGTTGTAATGTGCGCAACCAAGGAAAATAACTAAGAGAAAGCAAGACGTTGTTGTAATGTTCGCTACCAAGGAATGAAACTAAGAGAAAGCAGGGGTTGTTGTAATGTGCGCTACCAAGGAATAAAACTAAGAGAAAGTAGGACGTTGTTGTAATGCTGTAATGTAATAAAACTAAGAGAAAGTAGGACGTTGTTGTAATGTTGTAATGTAATACAGTCGCACCTCGTTATAACGCGCCCCGTTATTACGCGTATTCGGATATAACGCGGTCGGTCGTGGACCCCGAATTTCTGCCGCCAGGGGAAAATGTCAAATGGGCCCACTTAAACCTACTTAGAATTGCTTTGACAATTCTCATGAAACATTAGGTGAACAATGTCAATGAACGAGTATCAACGTGTTGTTTGTTTTGCGCCGCCGCCGACATCAATCGCTGTCGCTGGCTTCGCTTCGACGGTTTGTAAATTGCAATCGAGATTCACAAATATGCCTCGCGTAAGAATCAGATCAACCGTTTTAAATGCATTTTACATGCCGTACCAATATAACACTTGGGTGAAATTACATGCTTCCGTTACATCGTAAACTTAATCGTTTTCGCGACGCGAAACCAACATGCCAAATTCCTAACCCAAGGCGCTACCGGTGGCGAAAATACGAATTCGTCATCCGCATATGAAACAATGAATCGATGTTAAGTGGTGCGTAATAAATTTATGCTTCGGTCGAGATCGGTTGAAAGACGAAGTGAAACAATTATTAATTCTACCTATTGTCTTTTTATGTGTTTTATCAGCTTACATACTACGTTTGTCAAATCATAATGTATACGTTTTCGGCTGTTCAGGTCCAGGTTATTATTTTCCATTCGTAGGCCTATTGGCCCAGTACATCATCGTAGTAGATCTATTCCATAACGGTTTACGTACATGTGTTTTATTCAGTTCAAGAGTCAAGAGGGTGTGACATTTAAAAATAATACACGTTGATGCTAGTATACCTGTTTAATAAGTTCCATAAACTGGCTAATAAGTTTCATAAACAAGGCTGCTCGTTGTGGCAATGGTGGGAAGGGAACAGGGGAGTTGTGCCAGTAGTTCCGGTGGGGAACAGTAGACGATAAAGTGGGGAAATACACAAGAGATGCTAGGGAGAGCTCACCTCCGCCTGGGAGGAAGCTGAGAGGAGGGAAGGTGACAGGTCATAGGGAGACAGGACGTAAGGAGTCGGGAAGGAAAGGAACGGGAGGAAAGACAACCGGAGTGAAGGAGAGGGGAGTAGGGGAGACAGGAGGGAAGGAGAAGGGAGTGGGGGAGACGGGAGGGAAGACAACCGGAGTGAAGGAGGGGGAGTAGCGGAGACAGGAGGGAAGGAGACGGGAGGGAAAACAACCGGAGTGAAGGAGAGGGGAGTAGGGGAGACAGGAGGGAAGGAGAAGGGAGTGGAGGAGACGGAAGGGAAAACAACCGGAGTGAAGGAGAGGGGAGTGGGAGAGACAAGAGCAAAAGAGTGGGAAGTGGGGGAGACAGGAGGGAAGGGGTCAGGGCAGAATGTGATGGAGGGGATCGAAAGGAAGAGTTATTCTGCAGCAGTGAAAGAGGGGGTGAGGAAGAGAGCGAGGGTGTTTGTGGGGGATTCGATAGTTAGGAAGACCGACAGAGTCTTAAACAAAGGAGATGATGTGGTGGTCTGCTTGCCTGGAGCCAAAATAGAGGCGATAACTGAGAGGGTAAAAAACATCGTAGGCTCGGGTAATGGTGGATCTGTTTTAGTACACGTAGGGACAAATAACGTAGAGAGGGAGGGTACAACTGCCATAGTTAGGAAATATAGGCAGTTGGTCAGAACACTAAAACAGACGCGGGTTGAGCAGGTAATACTGTCAGGAATTTTACCTGTAATGGGCACATCAACATGTTAATTGCCATCCCCCGACAATTTCGATATTTGTGACCCCTCCTGATATTTGCAGGAGGGGTCACAAATATCGAAATTGTCGGGGGATGGCAATTAACATGTTAGTCCAGAGGCTGTGTAGGGAAGAGGAAGTTGGATTTGTGGATTTGTGGGGAAGTTTTGTTGGGAGGGCTGATATGTACATGAAGGATGGGCTTCATTTAAGTGGAAAGGGGGCGGCAGTATTCGCGGACCAACTTTCAGCAGCAGTAGATAGCGACACCGGGAGTGGATGGGATTCCTCCAAAATTACTAATGGAAACAGTAGATCAAATCAGTATACCACTTGCAAGAGTATTCAACTTGTCATTAAAAGAGGGAGTTGTTCCGTTTGAATGGAAAGAAGCAAACATCATACCATTATTTAAAAAGGGTTCGAGAAATAAGTCAGAGAATTACAGACCAGTGAGTTTAACGTCAGTGATTTGTAAATTATTAGAAAGGTTAATTAAAGACCATATGGTGGACTTCCTCGTTAAGCATAAATTATTAAATTCATCTCAACATGGATTCATTAAAGCGAGGTCATGCTTAACAAATATGTTATGTTTTTTGGAAGAAATCACTAATTGGATAGAAGTGGGATCGCCAGTAGATATTATCTACTTAGATTTTCAGAAAGCTTTTGACAAAGTGCCACATCAAAGATTACTACTTAAATTAAAAGCCCATGGTATCGGGGATAGCATAACTGACTGGATAGAACAATGGCTGACTGACAGAAGACAAAGAGTAGTAGATGGAGAAGTTTCAAATTGGAAATCGGTTTTGAGTGGGGTACCTCAAGGATCAGTATTAGGACCTATATTATTCTTAATTTATATCAATGACTTGGACGACAGTATAACAAGTAACGTACTAAAATTTGCGGATGACACAAAACTGTTTAGAAAGGTTAATACTGATGGTGATAAACAACATTTACAAAACGATCTAGACAGATTAGTGAAATGGTCTGAGAAATGGCAGATGCTGTTCAATTTTGGGAAATGTAAATGCCTACATACAGGACATGGGAACTTGAATGTAAACTATAAAATGGGAGATATTGTTCTGGGTACTACTGTAAAAGAAAAGGACTTAGGAGTTACAATAAGCGCTGATATGAAAGTTTCAGAGCAGTGTGGTATTGCAGCTTCAAAGGGTAATCAAATTCTTGGATTGATTAGAAGAAACATAACATACAAGGGAAAAAAGTTAATTATACCTCTTTATAAAGCAATAGTTAGACCTCATTTAGAATACTGTATACAAACATGGAGACCATATCGTAAGAAGGATATAGATACGCTTGAACGCATACAAAGGAGAGCAACTAAAATGATTCCAGAACTTAGATACCTTAGTTATGAAGAACGCCTGAAAGAATGTGGTTTAACAACTCTAGAGACAAGGAGGTTAAGAGGAGATCAGATTGAAGTTTTTAAGATATTGAATGGGTATGAAAATATTGATAGAAATATGTTTTTCTCACTCAAGAAGGATAGCAGAACTAGAGGACATGAGGTAAAATTAGTAAAGGATCAATGTAGATTGGACATCAGGAAGCACTCGTTCTCACAGAGGACAATAAATGAATGGAACAAATTGTCTACAGATTGTGTAACTGCTAGCAGCGTGAATATGTTTAAAAACAAGGTTGACACATATATCAGGAGGGCGGGTTATAAGAAGATGAACATTGTTGGACTCTCGATAAGCCAATGGCTTCCTTGTCCACTTGCCATCTGGGCCTTTGGCTTGGATGGCATATCTTGTTAAATCTTGTTAAATCTTGTAATTGTGTTCAAACCAGTGACACTTCTTCGGTGGTATTGCGCATCCTGTTAGGTCACGAAGTCCCTGTTTATGATCCACCGTTTGTTTTCATAGTAGCTGTTTCGCATCATCACTTTCTTCACCTATTTCGTCTGACTGGCTGTCAACGCAACTACCAATTTAGCTGAGATCAGCTTTTGCAGAGAAGTCCACATGAAGCACGCAGTGTGTGCTATAGACAAACCACGTGTGTTGAAACCGACAACTTTGCATCGGTTGTTATGTAACACATGCTAAATGTAAGAACTGCTCCCATGCTGGCTCGTAAACAGCAATTAAGCCATGTGGTCTTTTGTCTGTGCTGGAGGGGCAGGCAACGAACCATGACAGACATTGTTTTCTTGTTTGCATCCGATAATCTTTAGCAGCTCCACGCATTGATACTTGTCAATGCCACCAACAACGTTGAGATCCTCACTTAGAAGCGGGCAGGCGGGCTGTACCTCGCTCATCCTATTCTCACCCGCTGAACTGGATGGAGGCGGATTCTGATAGGAGCAGTTGCTATAGACGTCGAGGAATGGAAGTAAGTTGGATATCGTCGAATAAGACAAAGATGTACTTGGGCATCGGCTTGCTGCTGTCGAGCGCCGTCGCCAGGTAGTTCGCAGTCATCGATGAACTCTCGAGTCAAACACACGACTAATTTGTCGCTGTTGTCGAAGTTGTGCATTTTTTAGACGCGGACCTCGTCGCGATCGCCGAAGTAGAGACGCAAAACAAACTGGCCCTCTTCAACTGTCACCAGTTGCATGCAAATAAAGCGCAACATCGTCGCGACGCCGCTGTGGTGGCCGACAAGGATGGCGGCGTGTTGGAATTAGATAACAATAGCGTTGTAGTCTCTTTCTTCCGCCATAGAAAGCAACATTCCCCTCGTTGCCAGCACAGAACCAGGTGATATTTGATGTACCAGCGACATTATTAGTACTACACCCACGATGACAAAAGCAAAGGATATTGCCGTGACACCCGGATTCAAGTCGTTCCAGCACTACGGGGATCAACCTGTCAAATTACAAACTTCCTCAGACCAACCTACAGAGATAACATGCCACTGTTGACAGGTTCATATTCTCTAACCGGCTCACGTAGGAAAATTGTATAATAATGGTGGATTACACATTAAATTTAACCCCGGTCGAATCTACTGAGAGTCTGATGTTCTTCCACAGAGCCATCATGTCTCACAATTATAATTCCTCATGAACGACATTCGCAGTTGTTCTCGCATTTAAATAAATATTATATTAAATGGAATAATATTGTTTTAAAAATGCAAACACAGACTCTTTCTATGGTATATTTATATGATGCATTTTAATTTACATGGCGCAAAGGTCTCAGGAAACGTTTTAATCTACGAGTTTGCACTCACTGTTGTTATATGGTACTACTACTACTTTTAGCAGAATGTCTCCCGATTCAAATTCAGATCATGAATCGAACGGTGCGCTTTATACAGAGTAGTTTAAAATACAACAGTTTGGACAGACTTTCTTGAGAAGGCAATCTAGTCCTTCGGTGTATTGGTTCATATATGTCTAAAAGCTTCAATTACTTTCTATAATATGAAACCTAGCTACTTTTATTGTATCATTCAGAACCACTATCAGAAGGGGCTGGATGAGAAACTATTAAACACAGTTTCCTTGGCAAAGGATGTGCTGAATAATATAGAGAACGCGTGTAGCACTTTTTTAATAAAAGACGTGTTAGTCTCTTTGTGTACAAAGATACTTCAATTGTAATTTAATTGTACACATTGTGGTACGAATAAATACATATTTTACTATTACTACACTACCGTGCCTCAGGTTTGCAATAATGCCGATACATAGTTAAGACGATTACGTGTTGGTTTAGTAAATTATAGTATACTCGTTTGGAATAGGCCTACCTACAGGTGTAAATGAAACAAAATCCACGGCGTTTTGCCGAAAATGTAGTCTCAAAAGTAGTTGCATCTCGTCTACTGTAAATTTGACATTTGAAGTTATGTGAAGAATACAGGAAAATACATAGGATTACTTTATCACGATTTTTATATTTTCAGCAAATCGGTATTTAAACGGGATACGGCCCAATGCCCTATTCCTCCCAAAAATTCGTATTGTATACGTACGATGTCGCATGTCTGTTAAAATTAGCATCTTTTTAATCCTAAATCCTACCTACCTACCTTACACATAATACACAGTTCCATACAGGAAACCCTGCAATATCAAACTTCAAGTCAACTTTGCCTGCCTTTACAATATTGCGTAACCAGTGACTGGCCACGCCATTACTGCCAAGGTAAACACTGCCCCAAAATACTTGTCATCCAGATATGCACACAGCATATATCCTTTTCTAAATCACCGGTCACACATGTTAAACTTCTCAAACCCAAAAATCATGACAATCTGAACAAGTATCAATGTAAAGACTGAAGTATTAGCAGCCGGCTAATATTAACCCTTCTGTAAGTATAACGATGTGTCGTCCCCCATGACTACGACTGAGACCCCCCCCCGCCAACAGATCCGCCCCTGAATCTTGCATAATGTGTACAAGGTTTCATCCATCTAAATTAGTTCAGAAAGATCCCCCCCCCCACACCTGCTGCCTTGTTTCTTTTATCCGTGCTACTGCTTTATGTAATTGCTTGAAACTTGCCACAGTGTGTCATTATGATCTCGAAAACTAAATAGCCGTTTAACACTATGATCACCTTTTATACAATGAACTATGGATAACATTTACCCTCAATTTCGCGGGGAAATATATTATTTTTTTAATAACGAAAACAAACCTTCTAGAAAAAAGAGTTTTTAGTGAGATTGCCTGGAGTAACTACGCACATAATTTGGGTCATTTAAGGCTGGTTGTTACTGACATATGTGAAATGAAGATGTCAATCCCAAGTCTCCCCTTAATACTGTCACTATGATTTTGATAAATAAAATCCGTCTTATCCTAGATTTGTCCCTGCGTTTCAGGTATGTGAAATACGTGACGGGCCCATCTCAGTTGCTGTTGCCCAATGACAGCTTTGATGCTTGACACGTGAGCCTCATGTATAGTACATATACAATTTAATTTGTTTTGTTATTAGTGTAGTTTGGTGTCAGAAACTGGGTTTTTTACATATTGATAGTGTACACTCCAACACATATTTAAATTATATTGCGTACTCAGAAATAAAAATACAATACTGCTTTTGTGTGGTAGTGATACCAATTTTTTATACGTAATTCGACATGTTATGGTTGCCGTTTTTGGTTTGTTTTATCAAATGTTAACTGTTTTAAGCATTAATAAGACGGAAAAACTGTACACATACTGTAAGCAATCCATGATGGAATTTATTAAAGCCTAACTTGAAATACACTTAAGACATGATTTTTAGTCACAAACTGGCAAGTCATTTTATAATAATAGTTTTATTAAAATGGCAACTATAGTAGTTAAATTATACAAATGGCACAGTAAAACAACCAATAATAATTAATTAATTAAGAAAAAAATTATGACTTATAATAGAAAAAATTTAAAGGTGCATCAACATCATGTTTAAAGTTGTTTGTAAATAAAAAGACATGTCAAGTTTGAAGTCATTGGCCTGCAAGTCAAGTCAAGTCAAGTTTGAAATCATTGGCCTGCAAGTCAAGTCAAGTCATTGACTTCCAAGTTCAAGTTAAGTCTCTTAATCCTGATAGTTTGCTTATTTAAATAACAGGACGAATGAAAAAAGACAACTTATTTATATCATCAATCATTCTGTTCTTCTGGAATAGTAATCTAAGAACAAATGGTTGATATAATTTAACTATGCTACACACTTATAGACATAGATCATGCTGTTTGTTATAAAAGTTGGCTTAGTGATACATCAGAGAGTACTGAACATCTTCAGATGTGGAGGCAATTTCAAATGATTTAGTGAATACAATTTATCTACATGTTACATATGTATTAAACTTAGATGTGCCAAACTCTGGAAGACTAAGCTTGTGAAATACAGGCAACATATTCATGTGACATATAAACATCTGATGGATGTTTCTCATACACAGCCAGTCCGTTGTCTCAATATACACTGTTTTCACCGTCAGTCAGACGTGTTCTTGGTGCTGATGTTCTGGTAGGTAGGTTGTCCTCTTGTTACTTCTGCTGTGACTGTCTCTTTTACTTCTGAATACTCAGCAGCATCATCTCCGACCACTGTTGTCTGTAATAATGATAACAACATCAAAATAAGAGCGAGCAAAGCTTATAACAGATTCAAGATGAAACCATATATGTTTTGCAAGAATACATACAGGCCAAATCATATTATGACAGTGGACTGTTCACAAAGCGAAAACAAGAAGCAATGAATTAAAATAATGATTCCAACGACATTGAATAACACAGTGGATAAGCTATTTTTCAGGGATTAAAGAAATTCATATTGCACCAGTGTGCCACACGTAATTGGTAACTGCATAGAAGATGGAAATGAATGTGGCAATTGTTAATTAAATAGTTATTGGCGTAAATGTGTGATTCCATTGTCAACTGTACAAAACATTTAATATATCCACACTTAATGTGTAGACTGAGTTCTTACTTAATGAAATAACTTGTACTGTCATGAGACTGAAGCTTGCCTCTTATTCATATTAATTATGTTGACTTACCTTGCTGCATTGAGACATCAATAGAATGACCTGTAAGACTTTCATACTGAATGTCACCATTGAATTCAGTACTTGATACTACATGTCTGTCTTTCTGTACCGGTGAGTGTTTCATTCCGGGCGCACTGAAAAAGTGAAGCAAATAATTGATCATTGCATGACAAAAATCATCGTACTCAGAGTTGTTTGATTAAAATCATTTGATTTAAATCATGATTTAAATCACTCTAAATATTTTTTAAATCATTGATTTATGATTTTTTTATTTCTTTAATCGCTGATTTATATGAATTTAACATAAGTAATTGTTTACAAGCATCGAAATCAACAAAGTTTTGTGTATGTTTGAGCTATTCCATTTCTGAATGCAGTGAAGCCACACAAACTTGTCTTCCAGAGGAAGTATCTTTTCAAGTCAGAAGCCACACAAACTTGTCTTCCAGAGGAAGTATCTTTTCAAGTCAGAAGCCCTGAGTTAAAATCCACTGAAAGCTTGTGCTAGTTGTTACCAATTCAGTATGTTGACCCAAGTGAGACAGTCTGGGCTACATACTAATACTGTACTCGTTTGCAGTCTGGATAGAGACCTTTAGAGTAGGCAGAGCCCTGGACAGGTGCTAATCCACCCTCTCGGCAAACATTAATTATCATTGCAACAGCCACAGACACACAGCAAGCTTTCCTTTCCAAGACGGATTATGCAACTACAGGGGATGAGGTCTATAAAATTGGATCTGGTGCTATATCAAATAAAATATTCTTTTCTACTACGACAGTTCTGTTGTTGTAATTCAAACTGTGTTATAATTATATAACTTTATATAAGCAAAAATCATGTACCCTCCTTTAAGACAAGTACCCAAATCGATTTACATAGAACACGTTTGAAAGAGTTTATAAATATAAACATCAATATCAATGTCTATATACCAGATTTTAAAAAAAATCAAATAAATAAAAAAATCTGATTGAAATAAAAAATCTGATTTTCTCTCTACAGACATGGAGTTCTGTGACTATGATGCACCATTTAGAAAACTGGTGCCTATGACAGTGACATGATTCTCTCCAGAGCCTTTTTCTCATGACACACCCCTATTTCACTGACTGACTTACCTCACGTGTGACGAGGCTGCCATCATTGTTGACCATGACGCTCCACAACTGGATAGTGGACAGGAAGGTGGCGGCCACCATCCTGTTACAGTTCTCCTGGCCAGTGTTGAGTACCTTGGCATTGCGGACCACCTTAACTATTAAATCCATCAGAAAAGTTACATAGATCTATATATCTCCATCAATGAAACAGTTCGCACACCCACACTTTGATATCCTGCAAAGGACAACAATCTATCATATGTATCTGTGTTTGAGCAACATATGCATTTTCCCAGGTGATCGTATTCATATAAATGACGTACCCTTCTTGAATACAGCATGCTCATAAAATAAAATATCCTTTGACAAGAAGGATGTACAGTGAAATAATAAATAACATTAAACAAATCAAGCTGGTTACCAAAACAAAAGCCATTACTACTCAGCGCTAATATTGATTTATTAGAACAAATGTAAAAGTTAGTTTCTCAATTTAATGTGACATTCTCCCCTTCCCCACAATTCGTCGTTATAGTTTATTGCAATGTCTGTTCCACTCATAATCCAATTAATTTCCAAGAGAACCATGACTGGCCTGCTTCCAAGGCGATTATGTCTACTTATGACACCAACCTGTACCAACACACAAAGTGGGGATAGGCAAGAGCGATCTGATTGAAGTGACTCTTGATATTGTTCACTCTTGGTTCACCAAAATTGTTCCTGGCTGCCGCAGCACCTGTAAAAAGATTTCAAGTAAAGGTATGTTTATATATAAACAGCACTGTATCCAGTCCTTGGGATTGTTCAACGTGCTTAACAGTTCACCCCCTGGCTGACCAGTTCATTCCAACACCTTCTGAACTTCTCTGGGAAGCATTCAGCAATGATACAATTACTGTGCGAAGATTATTCGTTCACTTTTCCACACTCGTCTGTACCTGGGTACTCATTTATAGCTGAGTGAACTGTGGTAATGTGGTGGAACAAAATTGACAAAGCTTTGGTACGGCAGCAATTGGATTTGAACATGGGTTCCCTCAGCCGAGTCTGGCGTTTTAACATTGTGTGGTAGAAATATAATGAATAAATATATTTTTCATATTTCGAAGCATAGGCATATTGAAAGAGATGAAACAGTCAAATTGATGAACTTTCTAACTTCACATGAGACAAATTCCCAGCAGATGTTATAAACATCAACATAGACAAATTCCCAGCAGATGTTTTTATAGTATATACAGCCATTGTCTTAACCAAAACATGTACTTACATCTATTGATTTGCATTTTTAACAAAGAGCAACACTGTTGCCTTTAACCTTCCATGACTATCGCTTGTCGAGGGAAATCTTCAGAATGGTCTTCGTGCAGTAACTGTGGCATGACTGAGTGCTTCCAAGAGAAGTCGAGATGAAGTTAGAATGAACAGGTGTGGTAGTGGGTGAAGTGTAAAATACTTTGAACAGTACAAAGGACTGGATACGATACGTATCTGTCTGCCTCCCTCCCTGTCTGCTTCCATCCCCGATTACGTATTCCCGACATTACAACATGCATGTGTCGATACAATTAGGATAAATGCTTCCCAGAGAAGTTGCGGTAAGGAGCTGTCCTTTTCTGCCCACATTTAAATCACATTTACAGCAGAACATTGAACGTACACCAACTGATGCGTACTATTATTTTTTGGTGTAACAGTGTTGAGAAAATTGCTGTAAACAGAACGATTACGTATCCTCAATAGAACAACACGCATGTGTCGATACAATTGGGATACCAGAATAATTGCGACATAGAAATTGCCCTTCTAAGTGAGGATTACAACGTCATTCAGGGCGTTGACAGGTGTCAAAGCGTGGTGCTGCAAAAGATTATCTGATGCAAACAGGACAACGCCGTCCGAGCGCATGGACAATGCCTGTCTTGGTTCGTTGATTACCTCCGCCAGCACAGACAACAGACCACAAGGGTTCATTCCTGTTTACCAGCCAGCATGCGGGGAATTCTTGCATTTAACGTGTCTTATATAGCAATCCATGCGAAGTTGGTGATTCTTCTTCCAAAAATTGGTATACGGTGTACGGCCTACCATGACTGAAGAATGATCAATTGGAGAAATGTGGAGGAGTGTGCAAGATAGCATTTCGTGTGCTACATCCGTGTTGGCGTGCATGTTATCTGTTTCAACATATGATCAATTGGAGAAATGTGGAGGAGCGTGCAAGATAGCATTTCGTGTACCACATCCGTGTTGGCGTGCATGTTATCTGTTTCAACATACATTGTATATCTATAGCACACGCTGCATGCTTCCTGTGGTGTTCTCTGTAAAAGCTGATCTCATCTAGATAGGTAGAAATGCATTGCGTTGACAGCCAGTCGGACGAAATTGGTAAAGAAAGAGATTATTCGAGACAGCTACTAACAAAAGGTGCATTATATTAGGGACTTTTTGACCTACCAGAATGCGGAAGGTTTGTGTATAAACATTATTTGGCTTTGTAGATAAATAATATCTATACTTCGGAGTACACATGTTTGATATGGTATTAATTCTGGTACATATTTTATTCATTCTACAAAAGATTGATCATTTCATATGGAGTTTTGAATAATGTATTGGGACAGATTACTAATTAGTGACAACTATGTTTTTCTGCTTCTGATGAAATTCATGACTGTGTATTAGTCGCATGAAAATTTGGCTAGACTGTTGCTGGCAAGGAGACGAGACACTTTCTAGGCGTTTTGGCTTAATGTTGGCTAACGTAACTGTTATGTGCATATGTTCAACAAAGTAACGGCGGTGGGAATTGCTAGATGCATAGATAATAAACAGACATACCAGTTAACACAACTGTTCGATGATAATATTGCCAATATAATAAACCTTTTCCACTTGAAGTGTGTTGTATTCCTAAGACAGGGTTTTGTAGGGTTGTTGATATCAATTACACGGCCAACGTTCTAATAGACGCCATCTTAGAGTGATCACTTCCGGCGCATGCGCATAATTTTCACCACTAGATCTGCATAATTCAATATCAATAACATAGACTAGCAATATTATTTATGCATGTTATACACTTTGCTGCATTACAACATGAACTATGACATATAAAAAACATTCTAATTAACAAAAATTTTTAATGAGTATTTGTTATGTCAATTAAATGTAAAGTGAACATGTTTCAAGAGTTCACACCATAAATTCACCTAAAAAGGATGTACCTACTATATAAACGGGTAGTCGTTTTGTCATAAGAGGTTGCTAGCTCAACACATAGGGGTTGTCAGTAGGTTGGGTGGAGAACTACATGGTCTGGGGGCCGACAAACCTCTCCCCTGAGAGCTGCTCGAATGCAACTATAAGAGATACGGTGACTGTGGATTGGTCTCTCCACCGACCGATAGGAGGTGCAACCAAATAGCATGTAATGCTAAGTGTCACTCACGTCATTGGTCTCTTATTTTTTAAACAAAACAACATCAATCATTACATATTCAGATAAAGGTTATTATTCTCGATTCGCTTTAGTTGGTCAATCGGCATCAGTTTTATTGTCATCGTAGCAAACGTCTGTCAATCCGTAATCAATTACATGTCAATTATTATGTTGAAGTCCTTCCTTGCATTTTAGTAAATCAATGCTTTCATTACATCATTCTACGTCACTCCCAAAACAAAAAGGCTATATAATATTAGTGTTTTATGGCACTCCAGCGCACAAGCAAATTTGTTCTCTTCGAAGAACAGCCAGGTGACACTATTAAGCTAATGCTTTCCACACGTTTTGATTTTAACAAGATTTAACAAGATTTAACAAGATTTGCCATCCAAGCCAAAGGCCCAGATGGCAAGTGGACAAGGAAGCCATTGGCTTATCGAGAGTCCAACAATGTTCACCTACTTATAACCCGCCCTCCTGATATATGTGTCAACCTTGTTTTTAAACATATTCACGCTGCTAGCAGTTACACAATCTGTAGACAGTTTGTTCCATTCATTTATTGTCCTCTGTGAGAACGAGTTCTTCCTGATGTCCAATCTACATTGATCCTTTACTAATTTTACCTCAAGTCCTCTAGTTCTGCTATCCTTCTTGAGTGAGAAAAACATATTTCTATCAATATTTTCATACCCATTCAATATCTTAAAAACTTCAATCTGATCTCCTCTTAACCTCCTTGTCTCTAGAGTTGTTAAACCACATTCTTTCAGGCGTTCTTCATAACTAAGGTCTCTAAGTTCTGAAATCATTTTAGTTGCTCTCCTTTGTATGCGTTCAAGCGTATCTATATCCTTCTTACGATATGGTCTCCATGTTTGTATACAGTATTCTAAATGAGGTCTAACTATTGCTTTATAAAGAGGTATAATTAACTTTTTTCCCTTGTATGTTATGTTTCTTCTAATCAATCCAAGAATTTGATTACCCTTTGAAGCTGCAATACCACACTGCTCTGAAACTTTCATATCAGCGCTTATTGTAACTCCTAAGTCCTTTTCTTTTACAGTAGTACCAAGAACAGTAGCTCCCATTTTATAGTTTACATTCAAGTTCCCATGTCCCATTTTACTCTGCTTCTCTACATGCAATCTAAAGTATGACACATCAGGAAACGTCTTGCAACATATTCTGCACAACTAATCCATTCAAATAAACATGCAAAATTTACCTCATCAATAATAATAAACTCCGATTTACTTGCATTAACTTTAATGTGGTCTCTGTCATCCCGTGGAAGATTTTGTGGAGAAAATCTCTGATCTAGTTTTGGAAGTGATTTGTATCTTGTGTAGCCAAAATTGCTTATGTATGTGATCTATTAGTATACATTTAGTGATCCAAGTTGTGACATTGGATAACTGAGCCAAGTAGAGTAGCGTAGAGAGTGAAATACCCTGAGGAACATTACGTGAAGTAGGGAGGGCAGCTGAGAAACAATTCGCTATCTTCATTCTTTTGTATCTATCAGTTAAATATTATGAGAACCAGCTCTGTTCCAGATACGCCACACCATATTGACACACTTTTAACAAGTTGTCCTGTGACCAATGGTATCAAATGCAGCAGATAACTTCAGCAAGGAGATTGTATCCTTCCATACACATCCAGGACCCACTACCCAGTGCGTAGATCCGCTCATTTCTGGTCAATAATAAATTTAACACCTACACATGGTTCACTGAATGCTATAAATTCAGTCAACACTTGATCATGTGCTGTGTCGCCAGAACAGTATGCACTGATTGTCCTTAAACACTTCCAGGAGAAACCATGTGGCAATATCTTTATTTTGTTGGACCCCTGACTGCAACGATATTTTTTAAATTATATAATAAGTTATAACATTTGCATACATTAAATGTAACAAAGGTAACAATAAAAGCATTTGTATGTGTTCGTTTTCACTTACAGCTTTTGCCAAAATGAACTTTCCCGCATAGTATTGAAATAATTAATGGTGTAATATTAATTCAGTCTAATTACCATACAATTTTTTAGGCTGAGCGGGATTGAGAGAATTTACGTGAAACCGCCAATAATCTGTATATCTGGACAGACGTATTTAAAAACAAAGGCGTTAAAATACGATTAGATGGAACTTGATACGTCTCTTTCATGGTTTCATCAATTATAGCCAAAGCAAATTAATTAATTTTCACCTAAATTAGCTAAGGAAGCTCCAGCACATGATCACAGAACAGAATAAACTAATGAAATCTAAATATATATTCCTCACTCACTTACCATATGCTTCTGGGAATATCTCAGCTGATGGATGCACAACAACCAACTCACTTCTTCGTGGTGATGTCCTACTCACGAGAGATGGAGTCCACAGCTGACCCATTGTGTCTGGAATGATATTAACAGACGTCGTCATATCCTCCTCCCAAAGGCCAATAAATGAATGGGACAAATTTTCTACAGTTTCTATTAATGCAGGCTGTTACAAACACCATTTACAAATATCTTGTTACACATAGGTGTAAGAAAACCTGTCTAATTAAATAGCTTCCTTTTCTGTCTGAATCAACCAATGGTTCCATTCCAAATATATATATAATTCTAACTCGACCAAACATTACATCTATATTACACATCTGTTGAATAATAGTGGAATGATAGGATGAACATTTGAAGCAGTGTGCCGACGACCATAAAAGGATGAACATTTGCAACAGTAAAAAATACCCCTAAAAGCCATCTTGGTGCACCCTGGGGCAAGACAGCCACCCGTATACCTGGTGCAGTTCGGTTAGTTATGTCATGTTTGATAGCCCTGACAGTACATGGCAAAGTCCGTTTAGGTTGCCCAACCATGGCATTTTGTTCTTTTGACTGTCGAGGACATCAAATATACGTCATGTCTGGACGATTCTGATCGAACGCAGCAACAAGTTGAATGTTAAACCTCTAAAAGTGTTATATGCACGTATTTCCACAGTGACTGGCTGTGGTAGTGTTTGAATGTTTAGTGTCATTGTAAAATTAAAACAAATGCCTCTTTCCTTTGTTTACATGTGATACAATTCAGAAAATAGTAATAAGTTATACTACTCAATATAACCATATAACCAGAATGCATGTAATTCCAAAGACAATGCCCCGAAAGCGGCGGTGAGCAGAAGAGTTGCACGAGTCATTGTATGTTCGGTGACCCAGTCGCACAACCACGGAATGTACGATTCATATAAGTTATCATCTCTCTGATTGTATACCTACCAATATTATCTGGACAATATCTCATCGTTAACTCCACGGACAATATTCCAGAAATACCGTTGATGAGACAATATCTCTTCAGAAGTATATCATGGATATTGTTCTGCTACTGCATTACACACAGAATGTCTACAAATTGTCCAATTACTGAAGTTGATTTTCGGCTGTCTTTGCAGATGAAAGCGTATAATTGAATTACAGTTAGTTGATAGTAAGTTAATATATAATCAGTGAACGATGTAATTTGCTGGTTCAGTAACTTGATTAAATGCAAATTTTAGGTGGCTCCTCGAATGTGAAATTTATTTACTTTCTTAATAACAACATTCTTCTTCTCGTAACGTTCGGGCCCAGTCTCACAAAAAGGGGTGCCCAGTTTTCCAATAAAAAAATCATTACGTAACTTAATCTATAATCTAATTTACTGAATTATATAATTATTGTAATTCTAGATCCTGTCAATTTGACTTACCAAAGTTGTTACTCTGGATATAGTGAAGGCGTGGTTCCAACCTGTGTATGGAGATAAACTTGAATGATGCCAAGGCCACTGAGCCGGGCTGTGTTCTGGTCATGCCAAGGAATCAGGTCACGTTCCACGTATGTACATATTTGTACTCAGAGCACATTGCAAACACACCAGTGAGCTGCAGTGGTTCACTTTCCATTATTCAAGGACCTGATACTGATAAGCCGCGTCATATCAAACAAAAGCTGATATGATCATTATCAATGCTTCAATTTGGATTACTTGAAAAGGAAACCAAACTTTTATTTCTATATTTTATATAACTGAGGATGTCACGGTATATGTAATTGATGGCCCACTAAAAATCAACCCATAAACGTGGTATGGTCACTATCATAAAATAAAGCGTTTCCATGTATATTTGAATATTTTCCATAGAAATATACTTGAGAATTGGACCTACCAGAGACACAATGCTTCGTTGACAACATCACCTTGGTGATGGGATTGGCGTGTACAGAGAACATCTGGAAGAACTGTGGCCCTGTCCAACTGACTCTGGTTGCTGCAGAATCACCTGCGCAGCTCCCAAAATTGTCCAGTAGGCTATTTCAATACATTTCCCTCTCAGGGCTGAAAACAGACAAGCAATGTACAATACCAAAACAGCCCTGCTTCAAAGGAGCAACTTGCACATTAGCGTAACAAATATAATCAACACATCTAAATGAGACGTTAGTCTTAAGTGTAGTTTCTATGAATTAGTCTGAATTCATAACTTTTAGTTCTAACATTCTAGTCAAATGTAGCAAGCAGGGAGACTCACCCGATGTGGGGGCGAGATAGACACTGAGAGCTATAACACGGTCCCTACTATGGTATCTCTCCTTCATACCCAGCGGGAACTTCTGCATGTCTGTAGGTACGACGTAGAAGACTACAGCATGCTCATAAAAATCAAATATCCTTTGGCAAGAAGGATGTAGAGTGAAAGTATCAATAAAAACATTTTACAAATCATTCTGGTTACCAAAACATAACACCCCCTGGCTGACCTATTCATTCCAACACCTTTTGTACTGCTCTGGGAAGCATTCAGCAATGCTGCAATTACTGTGCAACGATTTTTCGTTCTCATTTCCACACTTGTGTGTACCTGTGTACTCATTTACAGCTGGGTGAACTGTGGTAATGTGGTGGAACAAAATTGTCAAAGCTTTGATACGGAAGCAATTGGATTTGAACCCGGGTTCCGTCAGCCAAGTCTGGCGTTCTACCATTGTATGGTAGAAATATAATGAATAAATATTTTTTCATATTGCGAAGCATAAGCATATTGAAAGAGATGAGTCAACCAAATGTATGAAGTTTGTAACTTCTCATGAGTACACACATAGACAAATTCCCATCAGATGTTTGTATAGTGTATACAGCCATTGCCATAACCAAAACATGTACTTACATCTACTGATTTGCATCTTTAATAAATGGCTAACGATTGTCGAGGGAAATCTTCAGTTGATACACTTTGGAAACATCCTGCCACAGCTGTCATTGCCACTGTTGTTATTGACATTTGGGCATTGCCACTGTCATCAATGTCACATCTGTCAATAATACTGCTGCTGTTTACTAACACAATGCGCTGCCATCCGAATCCACCCCAACAGTGCCAACACAGCACAAGGGGTCATTTGTCTGCATTGTTTAATATGTTTCAATGAACAGGTAAATCTGTGAAGCCATCAACCTACAGACGAGATGGTATTTTCATGTTACATAAACATACTGAATGGAGCCAATGTGAGCGAAAAAACCTGCCACGGTGAGAGATTTACCTGCAAGTTCTTTCAGTGTATGCCACACCCCGACCTTGCATGTCGTACTGAGTCCAGCAATCATGAGATATTTAATTGCCTGTTTTGTGTCATGGTGTGCCACACCCTGACCTTGCCTGTCTTACTGAGTGCTGCGAGTTGATTGCCAATGAAGGACAGGTTGTTGATGACAATATACCTATGTAATAATATTTGAACCATTGGGTAATAGTGACCATAATCAAATACATTTTGACATCAACGTAAAATCAGAAAGTAAAAATAAGAAAACGTACAAGAGAAACTTCCACAAAGGTAACTACAAAGATATGAGAAAATACTTAGCACAGCTAGATTGGAATAACATGCTGATGAATAAGACTGCAATTGAATGTTGGAATATTCTAAAATATGAAATTGAGAGTATCATTGATAAATTTGTTCCCTTCCGAAAACAAGGAAAACGGTGTAGAAAGAAACACTTGTCAAAAGAGGCAATTAGAAAAATAATGCTAAAACAAACTATGTGGAGGGTTTATAGTAGTACCAGAAAGGAAGAAGACTATGCAGAATACAAAGAGGCACTTAATGCAGCTACAACTGAAATCAGACAATCTAAAAGAAGCTATGAGCAAAAACTGGCATGTAACATAAAAACTGACAGCAAGAGTTTTTATGCATATGTCAGGAGTAAACAAAACGTACAAGACAAGGTTGGACCTCTAGAAGACAGTGCTGGAAATATAATATCACAGGGGTTTTTAATGGCGGAAGACCTAAATGGTTACTTCAGTTCAGTGTTTACAAAAGAAGATATTAGTTCATTACCAGTTGCTGATGCTAAATTTCAGGGGGCTAAATCTGACTATTTAGGACCGTTAGTTGTAACTCCAGAATTGGTAGCTAGGAAAATAAAGGCAATGAAGGATAACAAATCACCGGGAGTGGATGGGATTCCTCCAAAATTACTAATGGAAACAGTAGATCAAATCAGTATACCACTTGCAAGAGTATTCAACTTGTCATTAAAAGAGGGAGTTGTTCCGTTTGAATGGAAAGAAGCAAACATCATACCATTATTTAAAAAGGGTTCGAGAAATAAGTCAGAGAATTACAGACCAGTGAGTTTAACGTCAGTGATTTGTAAATTATTAGAAAGGTTAATTAAAGACCATATGGTGGACTTCCTCGTTAAGCATAAATTATTAAATTCATCTCAACATGGATTCCTTAAAGCGAGGTCATGCTTAACAAATATGTTATGTTTTTGGAAGAAATCACTAAGTGGATAGACGAGGGATCGCCAGTAGATATTATTTACTTAGATTTTCAGAAAGCTTTTGACAAAGTGCCACATCAAAGATTGCTACTTAAATTAAAAGCCCATGGTATCGGGGATAGCATAACTGACTGGATAGAACAATGGCTGACTGACAGAAGACAACGAGTTGTAGTAGATGGCGAAGTTTCAAATTGGAAATCGGTTTTGAGTGGGGTACCTCAAGGATCAGTATTAGGACCTATATTATTCTTAATTTATATCAATGACTTGGACGAGAGTATAACAAGTAACGTACTGAAATTTGCGGACGACACAAAACTGTTTAGAAAGGTTAATACTGATGGTGATAAACAACATTTACAAAACGATCTAGACAGATTAGTGAAATGGTCTGAGAAATGGCAGATGCTGTTCAATTTTGGGAAATGTAAATGCCTACATACAGGACATGGGAACTTGAATGTAAACTATAAAATGGGAGCTACTGTTCTTGGTACTACTGTAAAAGAAAAGGACTTAGGAGTTACAATAAGCGCTGATATGAAAGTTTCAGAGCAGTGTGGTATTGCAGCTTCAAAGGGTAATCAAATTCTTGGATTGATTAGAAGAAACATAACATACAAGGGAAAAAAGTTAATTATACCTCTTTATAAAGCAATAGTTAGACCTCATTTAGAATACTGTATACAAGCATGGAGACCATATCGTAAGAAGGATATAGATACGCTTGAACGCATACAAAGGAGAGCAACTAAAATGATTCCAGAACTTAGAGACCTTAGTTATGAAGAACGCCTGAAAGAATGTGGTTTAACAACTCTAGAGACAAGGAGGTTAAGAGGAGATCAGATTGAAATTTTTAAGATATTGAATGGGTATGAAAATATTGATAGAAATATGTTTTTCTCACTCAAGAAGGATAGCAGAACTAGAGGACATGAGGTAAAATTAGTAAAGGATCAATGTAGATTGGACATCAGGAAGCACTCGTTCTCACAGAGGACAATAAATGAATGGAACAAACTGTCTACAGATTGTGTAACTGCTAGCAGCGTGAATATGTTTAAAAACAAGGTTGACACATATATCAGGAGGGCGGGTTATAAGTAGGTGAACATTGTTGGACTCTCGATAAGCCAATGGCTTCCTTGTCCACTTGCCATCTGGGCCTTTGGCTTGGATGGCAAATCTTGTTAAATCTTGTTAAATCTTGTTAAACTTGCCTGCAAGAGGAGGGAACACTTTTATTCAGTGAAGTAGCACGACGTTTTCACCTTACACTAAGCAAACATTTTAATAAAACAGTTGTTTGTGGACCTGCTAAATGGAGATATTTAATCCACATAAAAGTACCTCGGTCTGAATGCATCAGTTTAGTCGACTGGACTAAAAAATTCAATTCAAATTAGTTGTGTAACTCTATACAATAAGAACAAATACAAAGCAGAGCGAAGTCTTATCTAATCGCATAAAGTGAACAATAGGGGAAGAACAATATATAATGTTGTACTCCCTTTTAGTTTCATCAACTACAGTTTTGAGCTATGGGTAGTTTGGAACATTTGTGTATGACGAAATAGATGTGTACTTAGCAGAGACCAAAAACCACATAAAACTGCATGTGCAGTAATGTTACAGGAACTAGTTGCCCACGCAACCAAATTACACAGTCGTTGTCCACACGCTCTCTTCATTATAGGGGCAATGTTAGCATACATTGCTAGCCTACTTCAATATAGGGGCTGCCTCTGTGAAGTTACAGAGGCAGTATGCGAAACGAAGGAAGCCTGGAAAGAAATAGAGAAGAACAAGGAGAGAGGAAATCAAACGGATTCAATGATATACACATATAGGGGCAGGTGAATACAGCGGCAAAGGGAGCTGTTGTTAGGTGAGGAGAGATATGGAAGCAGACGTATATAGCAAACTAGACGAGGATGGTGCAAAGAAGATGATCAAGGATATAAATGGGAAGTTATTGACAGAAACAGAGGTAGTGCTAAAGGTATGAGAAAGCTACTCCAAGGAGGTATTGAACAAGGAAGGAAATAACAACAATGAGGAATAACCAATGGATGTAGAGGGGAAAGAGAAGTTAACTGGTATTACGGATACAGAGATGCAAACCGGGATGAAAGGGATGAAGAAGGGAAGAGCACCTGGTAGCGATGATATGCATGTGGAGATGGTAATGGCAGCGGGGGAGAGTGGAATCAGCTGGACAAAGAGGCTGCTGAATACATGTATGAGGAAAGGTAAAGGACCAGAGGAATGGTGAACAGAGCTAATTGTCCCAATATGGTAGAAGAAGGGAGATGTGCAATACCCTGGGAAATACAGAGGCATCACATTTCTAAGTCACATCATATTATGAAGCTGCTAGAGAGGACCCTGTATGGCAAGATCCGAAAGAGAGTAGAGCAAGAATTATGGGAAGAACAACAGCGATTCAGAAAGGGAAAATGAGGACTGATGGGATGTTTGCGTTAAGACAGCTGGTAGAGAAGATGTTTGAGGTGCAAGGGAGAATGGTAGTGGGATTTGTGGACCTTCTCAGGAAGACGGTGTATGCAGATGACTTGGTCATAATAGCAGAGAGCAAACAAGAACTACAGGAAGTGTTGGAGGAATAGAAGGGGGTGTTCAAGAAGCACGGATTGAGAATGAGCCTGGAGAAGACAGAAGTGATGTGGGTTGGACACCAAAGAGAGGAGCTGACCATCATTTTGGACAGTAAGGAGATCAAGCAAGTAGATAGCTTTGTTTACCATGGATGAAAGTTTACGGAGTATGGGCATTCTGACGTAGACGTGAGACGTCGCATACAAGCTGGAGCGAATGCTTGGAGAAAAGCAGGGGGAGTCATGTTGGACTGAAACGTTTTGAAAAAGCTGAAAGGGAAATTCTTGAGTATGCGTGTTACACCGGCATGCCTGTATGATCTGGAGACAGTGGCGTTGACAGAACAGCAACAACCGCTGCTGCAAGTTTGTGAGAACAACTGGGTTCGTCGAATATAAAGAACAAAGAGGATGGACAAAAGAAGGATGAACGACCCGAGGAAAGAGGTTGGTATTCAATGCAGCCTAACAAGATGATTGTCGAAAAGCAATGTGAGAATGGCAGGCCACTTGGTAAGGATGAATGGAGGCAAACTAGCAAAGAGAGCAGAGGTGAAAAACATCAACAATTCAAGGGGAGACCACAGCAAATATAGGAGGACTGTTTGAGGCGGGATATGAAAAGATCGGAGGAAGATGAGAGATGGAGAGAGGGAGCGGCCTTTAGAAAACTATGAAAAGAAACAACAGAGAGAGGGGCTCGACAATACTTCACCTGACCCTCAACCCTGTACAGCGGTGAACAAGAAGGAAGAGCGCCATTAGCTTGGTAAATAGTTATGTTTAATAAATGCAAGGAAGTGGTCAACATTTTCATAAATAGTATATAAACTGCTTATGAGAAACAACATTTCTATACAAAGTTTGCCAACTTTTAGCATCCCTCTACAAACATGGTGTTGTGTGACTATGGTACACCATTTACACACATGATGCCTATGACAGTGATATGATTCTCCTCAGAGCCCTTTTCACCTGACATACCTATCTCACTGACTGACCTATCGCACGCGTGACGAGGCCGCCATCATTGTTGATCATGACGCTCCACAACTGGATGGTGGCGTGGAAGGCGGCGGTCACTATTCTGTTACAGAGATGCCAGCGTGCAGAGTCCTTCATCCTGTCTCACACAAACACACAAGTTACACAGAACTGTTTCAATGACACAGATCACACCCACACTTCGGTATTCTGCTGAGGAAAATTACAGAATCAACCAATTATATTTATCTCTGTTTGAGCAATACCCATTTTACCAGATGGTTGTACTCGTATATAAATGACGTACTCTTCTTGACTACAGCATGCTTATCGAAATAAATATATCCCTTGACAAGAAGGATGAACAGGGAAAGGAAAAGTAACAACATCACAAAATTCAAGCAGGTTACCAAAAACAAAAGCCATTACCATTCAGCACCAATACTGATTTATTAGAACACCTATAAAAGTGAGTGTTTTAATCTAATGTGACATTTTCCCCCCTCCCCACCATTCATCATTACAGTTTTTGTAATATATGTTCCAGTCATGAATCCTATGTATTTCCAAGAGGATCATAACTGGTTTGCTTGCAAGGCGGTTATGTTTAGTTATGTGTCACGGATTTCGGTGGTGGTCCATGCAGAACCAGGGGCGGGCCGTACGTAGACTAAGCTCAACATATGAGTGTAAGAAATGTCCACAAATGAAAAACAACACCAAAGTAATCAACATGAATATGTTTAAAATTAATCAAAACCTAACTGAAATTGTGCAAATGAAATAATAGACATCAGTGTTAATAAATTCGTCACAAGCAGAAAGGCGTATTTCACACTGATAATACAATGTTCCGAAAACAAACAAAAAATAGTCATAGAAGCATGCCTTGTGACGCATAAAGTCAACAATACCCTTCGCGCATTCTGCTGGGTTGAGTAGAACGATAACAGATGTGGCCGTCGGTCGCATAATCTCACCGGCAGCAGAATACGTTCGACCGCAGTGATGTCGACGTTGTTGTCGGCTGGACGATAGTAAGCCAGATGTCAATAGATCGTGGAGAGGGCGATGTTTCGTGACGACGGCTGATGCGGACGCTCTGATGTCACGCACGGGGAAGACAGTTGAACGGTCAGCTGGACGTACAGTATGTCAGCCGGCAATATGTCGTGGAGACGGCTAACGTGTCGTGACGATGGCTAACGTGCTGTGACGACAGCTCGTGCGGACGCACTGGTGTCGCGCGCGCGGGGAAGGCAGTTGAACAGTCGGCTGAACGCTATGTAAGTCGGCCGTCAACATGACGTGGAGACAACGAACCTGTCGTGGACGGTTCCATTACGTTGATACCCCTTTTAATATAATGTACCACGCCAAAAGCGAAAACATCATGGGTACAATTATTGCATAACCTGTTCATGCCCCATGCCTAACAATAAACTTCCAATGTGGGCTCCCACACCACACTTGGATACTATTATTGCATAACTTGTTGATGCAATCCGTCTATATACACTCTAACATTTACCTCACCATATCCAGGAAAATAGCTCATATAATAGCAAATCGCAGAAATTCGACATTATGACACCCACCTGTGCAAACACACAAAGTGGGGATAGGCAACAGCGATCCGACTGTAGTGACCTTTAGTGATATTGTTTACTCTAGGTCCACCAAAATTGTTTTTGGCTACCGCAACACTTGTAAAAAGACCTCAAGTAAAGGTACGTTGTTATACAGCATGCTATCCAGTCCTTGGGATTGTTCAACGTGCTTACCATCGAGGTACCGAGATTAATGGTGATAACACAAGTCACAATACAATGGTGAGATAGGACTGCCAATCATTAATAATCGCACGTGCCCATTAAATTATATGCGCACATAGGCTTAGGTTGTTAGTCTTGATATCGAAAAAAAATTATAACCTACTGCCATGATTTGGCATGTACCAACTACAAATCAGCATAACTAAATAGATTACTGTAATTGTATTTACTCTGAAACATAAAATGATACTCTGTAATAAATAATGTATCCGTATAACATGGATAGGTTATATTAATAAAATACATTCATGTTGTTTATAAAGAAATTATAACAATATTGTCATAGTGCCATGGAAACTGGATACGTAGGTTCACGCTACTTGAAAGTGTGCAAGTGTGCAAGTGTCAGACAATGCTTACGTCATTTGACGCAGCAGTGTCTCGGGAATGTCCGCAGGAGTTACGTAACACAGGCGTCAAACGCGGCGCAGCTTGAAACATGCGTCCTGTTTACTTCGTACTTGATGGACAACACCCTGAGTGTCTTTGTACAAGATATTCATATTGAAAGACCAACAGTCAGAAATCAGTTCATTTTTTCCAAGTTCATACAGAAGTTCAGAACGAGTTTTCGTGAGGTCTTCATTCACAAATAAACGAAGGTTTAGACCCGAGGCTGTATTGTGCTGTTTTAGGTTGATTCGAGCTCTGTATATAGCGTCACTCCGACGTTCGCTATTTAGTGTAATAATTGTAGTGCGTGGTCGCCCGCCATCCGTTTTAGGGCGGCCAATTCTGTGCGCTCGCTCAATCTCGTGAGACTGCAGGACTGGGGTTAACTTCATATGATCATTGACAATGTCTAGGATTGCATTTTCAATTTCACCGATACCTACAGATTCTGGTATTCCTTCTATTCTCAAATTGGATCTTCTAGGATATTGCTCGATGCTGTCTTTGGCCGATTCTAACAAGTCGACTCTACTTTCAAGTGCTTTGATTTTCTCGTCTTTCTCTTTCACAGTTTGTTTAGTTGCTCACTCTGAGCTGTTAAGTAGTCTATTTTGTCAGCAATCTCTTGCGGGAACAGAGCTCGTTTCAATTGTTTTATAACATCACTGTCACTCAGAGTTTCAATAAAGGTAAGTTTTAGAAGTTCATTGTCAATACCTTCAAAGCGAGTTGCCTCTGACGAGTTTTTTGGCGATGATTGGGCGGCATGATGTCTTATTGTCGTTGGTTACACGTCTGATAGGTGTGTCAAATGTGGCATGCCCAAGATGGACGTTCAATATGGCAGCACGCTGAATCTGACAGACCCATAGATTATGTGCAAATCCACCCCATCTTAGGGTATTGTGCATGTTTATCTCACCAGATTCGTACGGATTGTTGGAAGTTCGATGCCATTAGATAATTTCGTTATTTTCCGTCGCATTTGTAACAAGAGAACATCGTCACACGAGAGCTCAACGAAACGCGGCCTGCTCCGTCCGACGTTATTAGTCGGACCATATATAAGTTCACGATTCCGCCTGATTGTATCCCTACCAATATTATCTGGACAATATCCTATCTTTAAATACATGGACACTATTCCGAAAATACTGTTTATCAGACAAAATATATCCTGGATATTGTTCTTCTACTGCTTTATATATATACAGAATGTCTGCAAATTGTCCAGTTTCTGAGGTTTATTTTGACTGTCTTTGGAGACGTATAACTGAATTACAGTTAGTAATTTATTATTTAAGCAGTCACATCTGTCAAAAATGCTGGCCCAGTAATTTTAGTTAATAAAAACATTAAGGTGGCTCCTCGAATTTTACTATTAAATTCATGTGTCTCATGACCCTATTGTCTTATCAATTTATGCTCCTATTGCATGCCATGATTTTTTCGATCCATTATACACTTTTGATTGGTCGATGTATGTATAATTATTATAATTTGTATTTACGGATATAAGAATTATTAGGAGTTGTTATTTTTTTCTTAAATAAAAGCATTCCTCTTCACATGACAGGCGGGTCTAGACTAACAACAAAGAGGTGCCCAGTTTTCCAAAAAAACACCTAGAATAGCAACTATAGTTATCCATATTTCCACACATACAGCACTCTCTAGAAAACAGCACAATGGAAGGTATATAAAAAAATTTTATTTCTTTATTACGCAACATTATATATATATATATATATATATATATATATATATATACTGATTTACTTAAATATATAATGCTTGTAATTAAAGATCCTCTCAATGTGACTTACCAATGCCGTTACTGTGGATATACTGAAGGTGTGGTTCCACGTTCTCTATGGAGATGACCTTGAATGATGCCAAGGGCATCAAGCCAGGCTGTGTGCTGATCATGTCATGGAAATTAGCTGTGTCCTAACCGTATCCATCCAGATAATATGACTTTAGCTGTAATCATAATCAATGCTTCAATTTGGATTATTTGAAAAGAAAATGTAGCTTTCTCTTGTATATTTTATCTTAAGAGTGCATAAACGCTATAAAAGTGACATGGTTATCATCATTAAAAAATAGCAACAACACGCTTTTTCAATGCCCCTACTAATATTTTCTTATTTTCTAGCATAAAAAACATGCACACTGTGTTTTATTTATCTGTTTTGTGTCACTGTTATAAGGCAAAGCATGTTAATCGTGATGACAAGAAAATATAAAGCTTTAGTTATTTTTAATTATTACTACGAATATGGGTATATCAAGGACACATTAGCTATACAATGACCTTAATACACAAATCTCAACAACTGCTGTATTTGCAAGATATTTATGAAATACACATCACAGTTTCATTCAAAAGATGACAATTAAAATATGATGAAACAGCATCCTCATAGAAATAGCGAATTGCTGGTGCAATTTTGCATAACATTTCATTTGTCCATATACTTATACAAAACTATCTCCGCTGCGACCCCCCACATACCACTGATTGGCCGTCACGAGGAGCCTTACCTGCCAGTTCTGTGTCATGGCATGGCACACCCCGCCCTTACCTGCCCTGTTAAGTACAGCCACCGTGTGATTTACCTGCCAGTTCTGTGTCATGGCATGCCATACCCCGACCTTGCCTGTCACATTGAATGGAGCCAATGTGAGCGAAAAACCTTCCACGGTGAGAGATTTACCTGCAAGTTTTTTCATTGTATGCCACACCCCGACCTTGCATGTCGTACTGAGAGCAGTAATCTTGAGATATTTAACTGCCAGTCCAGTGTCATGGTGTGCCACCCCCTGACCTTGCCTGTCCTACTGAGTGCTGCGAGTTGATTGCCAATGAAGAACAGGTTGTTCACGACCACATACATCTGGAATTTGCCTGCAGAGGGGAGAGAACACTTTTATTCAGTGAAGTAGCACGACGTTTTCACCTTACACTAAGCAAAAATTTTAATAAAACAGTTGTTTATGGACCTGCTAAATGGAGATATATAATCCACATAAAAGTACCTCGGTCTGAATGAATCAATTTAGTCGACTGGACTAAAAAATTCAATTCAAATGTATTGTAACTGTATAGAATAAGGACAAATACAAAGCAGAGCGAAGTCCTATCTAATCGCATAAAGCGAACAATAGGGAAGAACAATATATAATGTTGTACTCCCTTTTAGTTTCATCAACTACAGTTTTTAGCTATGGTTGGTTTGGAACATTTGTGTATGACGAAATAGATGTGTACTTAGCAGAGACCAAAAACCACATAAAACTGCACGTGCAGTAATGTTACAGGAACTAGTCCAAACCAACGTGTTATTTTATGACAATTTTGAACTGACGTACGTCGCCTCTAAATAACATGCTAACAGAGGTTCAGCCCGTGAAACATGTAAGTGGACGTGGACGTGGACGTGGACGTGTAGCTAGCGGCCCGTACGCTTACATTTTAATATCTACACATTCGCCTGTATTTCATTCCTTAGACCTTGATATAATCCCATTCCTTCTACGAGAGAAGAAGGAACATTCCAGAAATGTTCCTGCATTATCAAACAGCACAATTGAAACACAGTTTCGTCACAGGAATGGAACTTTTGCGTACACATTCCTCTTGGCAGGCGGCGATGCGTTGCTGGTTGACTTCTCAGAGTTCGTTCTGAACACCGTAAATATGCGGTAGGTGAAACATAACTATCGGCTTTCCACTTGGAGACACTTGCGTTCGTGATGGTCTAATAACGTGGATGTACCAAATATGGACCATGCTATCAAGTTCTTCTTAGAAGAGAGAGAAAGATAGAGAAATTGGGAAAAAATAACAATATACGAAGATACTATTATAACGTACCATAGGCCTGCAAACTACAATAAATAACGTGCAAAACTATGACTTCTGATAAGCGGTGTGGTGATCGGTGTGGTGGAATCTTGGAATCACACACACAAACGCACGCACGTACGCACGCACGCACGCACGCACGCACACACACACACACCACACACCACATGCACACCACACACACACACACACACACACACACACACACACACACACACACACACACACACACACACACCACACACACCACACACCACCACACACCACACCATAAACACACACACACCACACACACACACACACACACACACACACACACACACACACACACACACACACACACACACACACACACACACACACACACACACACACACACACACACACACACACACACACAAACAAACAAACAAACATGCACACCACACCAAGAACCTACAACGTGCGATGACACACAAAAATACAACGTGAAATGACAAGCAAGAATTACAGCACAGAACGACAGACAAGACAATTACACAAGAAAGTACACCGTAACACAGAGACCGTGACACAGAGACCGTAACACAGATACCGTAACACAGAGACCTGCGGCGAAAGAACCATTTTGAACAGAATGTTTACATTAGAATGCTGCACACGAGCACAGAGGCCAAACTACAAGAACATTGACCGGCTGAAAATAATACACACATGAGCAACTAAGCTTATCCCAGACGTTCAATGTTTTACCTACGGAAGCGTATTGTTGCCATGTATAGAAGGACATAAAAAGTCGAAATTTCGACTTTCTAAAAAAATTGAAACTTTAAACGTTCAAGTCACCTGGCCCAAGTTACTAAATTAGCGTATTTGTGAGGGCTTTCGGCCATGACTCCCCTTGGCTTAAAAGTTTCGTTTTTCCCAATGTCACATGTTTTTCCACCACACTGTAGCAAGGTAAACAAATGGGTGACAAAGCTTGCCCCCCCCCCTAATCTCCCTATATTTTGCGAGATCCTAGAAACACCAAGATTAACGCGTGTTCACTGGAAAATGTATAAGGTTATATAATGTTCTTCATATTAATATAAACGTTTTCTTCGCTTTTTTGACGTCATCTTTTTACAATGCGTCCGTGCGTGGACGTTTCAGAACATTTTCCCATGACGTCCACTTACGAACGTTTTGGAACGTTTTACAACGACGTCCGTGCTCAGAAGTCATAGTAACACGCTATTCATAAAGTAAGCTATGTTATGCCTTTTTGAGACCCCCACCCCACCCCTTAACAAATTACTAATCTCTCATCACAACCAGTCGTAACACGAGATGATCTTTGCGCGTCCCTCTTCATGATAATGCTTAATGATTCTGGTTGGTTGCGCCTCTGAGCTGAGGTTCCTGAGGACACAGTCGCTACAGACGTTTTTACTATTATTAGTATTCTTATTTATTATTCAAATATCAATCTTGCAGGAATATTGCAGTTTAATATTTTCAAATTATATAAAGCACAATATGTCAAATATTCATTAAGAAATGGTAAAACTATTTATTTTATGTAATTTGTCAAATCACGGGAAACCATATTTTAGCTCAATTTCGACACTTTTCAATATTTGTCACATAGGTGTAATGCTCCCTTGTTATATGCACCGTATACGAAATGTCATATTAGTTTGAACTAGAGGAATGCATAAGTTTGAGACAGTTTTACTATTACACCGTGTGTCTTTATTACATCCGCTGCAGGGGGGCAGAACCCGGATGACAGCGTAGGAATATCAATCCATCATGAACATTACAACAACATGTAAATCAACACATCTCCCTTTTAACGCTTTATAATCTCGATAGATTAGAAAGTATAGAAGTCCCGGATCACAAGGATAGAGTTCCTATGTCCTATGTATTATGACAAGTCACAGCTACAAATCAAGTCGCACAGGAGCCTTCCGGACTCGCTCAGAGCGTCGTCGCACGGGTGAAGCCGACACAGACAAGGTGTGCTCCGACAGCTCCGTGACCTTGTCGATCTCTTCGCGTTGTCTGGCAGAGTTACGAACTCTGTGCGAGATGCTTAAACGTTTCTCGCGTTGGCAGCTAATGTTGTCGGTTGCGGCACATGCGGCGTCCATCCTCACAATGGACGTCACACGAGCGAGGTCCACTGAGGCCTACTACTCCTGCGTGCTCCGACCATCTTCGTCGTCTTGGATCCTTCACACGCACCGTGTCGTCCATCCTCACACTGGACGTCACACGAGCGAGGTCCACTGAGGCCTACTACTCCTGCGCGCTCCGACCATCTTCGTCGTCTTGGATCCTTCACACGCACCGTGTCGTCCATCCTCACACTGGACGTCACACGAGCGAGGTCCACTGAGGCCTAATACTCCTGCGTGCTCCGACCATCTTCGTCATCTTGGATCCTTCACACGCACCGTGTCGTCCATCCTCACACTGGACGTCACACGAGCGAGGTCCACTGAGGCCTAATACTCCTGCGTGCTCCGACCATCTTCGTCGTCTTGGATCCTTCACACGCACCGTGTCGTCCATCCTCACACTGGACGTCACACGAGCGAGGTCCACTGAGGCCTACTACTCCTGCGTACTCCGACCATCTTCGTCGTCTTGGATCCTTCACACGCACCGTGTCGTCCATCCTCACACTGGACGTCACACGAGCGAGGTCCACTGAGGCCTACTACTCCTGCGTGCTCCGACCATCTTCGTAGTCTTGGATCCTTCACACGCACCGTGTCGTCCATCCTCACACTGGACGTCACACGAGTGAGGTCCACTGAGGCCTACTACTCCTGCGTGCTCCGACCATCTTCGTAGTCTTGGATCCTTCACACGCACCGTGTCGTCCATCCTCACACTGGACGTCACACGAGCGAGGTCCGCTGATGCCTACGACTCCTGCGTGCTCCGACCATCTTCGTCGTCTTGGATCCGTTCACACGCACTGTGTCGTCCATCCTCACACTGGACGTCACACGAGCGAGGTCCACTGAGGCCTACTACTCCTGCGTGCTCCGACCATCTTCGTAGTCTTGGATCCTTCACACGCACCGTGTCGTCCATCCTCACACTGGACGTCACACGAGTGAGGTCCACTGAGGCCTACTACTCCTGCGTGCTCCGACCATCTTCGTAGTCTTGGATCCTTCACACGCACCGTGTCGTCCATCCTCACACTGGACGTCACACGAGCGAGGTCCGCTGATGCCTACGACTCCTGCGTGCTCCGACCATCTTCGTCGTCTTGGATCCGTTCACACGCACTGTGTCGTCCATCCTCACACTGGACGTCACACGAGCGAGGTCCACTGAGGCCTACTACTCCTGCGTGCTCCGACCATCTTCGTAGTCTTGGATCCTTCACACGCACCGTGTCGTCCATCCTCACACTGGACGTCACACGAGTGAGGTCCACTGAGGCCTACTACTCCTGCGTGCTCCGACCATCTTCGTCGTCTTGGATCCTTCACACGCACCGTGTCGTCTATTCTTACACTGGACGTCACACGAGCGAGGTCCGCTGATGCCTACGACTCCTGCGTGCTCCGACCATCTTCGTCGTCTTGGATCCTTCACACGCACCGTGTCGTCCATCCTCACACTGGACGTCACACGAGCGAGGTCCACTGAGGCCTAATACTCCTGCGTGCTCCGACCATCTTCGTCGTCTTGGATCCTTCACACGCACCGTATCGTCCATCATCACACTGGACGTCACACGAGCGAGGTCCACTGAGGCCTACTACTCCTGCGTGCTCCGACCATCTTCGTCGTCTTGGATCCTTCACACGCACCGTGTCGTCCATCCTCACACTGGACTTCACACGAGCGAGGTCCGCTGAGGCCTACTACTCCTGCGTGCTCCGACCATCTTCGTCGTCTTGAATCCTTCACACGCACCGTGTCGTTTGGGTGTAACACCTTCAGTAGTCTCCCACGATCGTGTTGTGCCGATTTCCTGCTGTATGTCTCACATCGGTATGGAAGATTCGTTCTGATCTTTCTGCCAAGCAGTAGCTCGGCCGGAGACTTTCCACAGTCGAGGGGTGAAGAGGGATACGCAAGCAAGGCGAGGTAGGCATCCTCTCCTATGTCGGCTGCCTTCCTGTGTAAGCGCTTCACGATCTTCGCACCATTTTCTGCAAGTCCGTTTGACTGTGGATAATAAGTGTTCGACAGCTTGTGTTCGACGCGCCAGGTGAATTGTCTGAACTCCTCACTGACTGACAAACTGCGGGTCCCTATCCGAAATACACTCCGATGGAATTCCATATCGTGAGAAGAGTGACTTCAAATGGATGATCACCTGTCGGCTCGATTCGTTCGACAAGAGTGCTACCTCAGGACAGTGCGAGTAGTAGTTGACCGTCAGTAGGTGTGGAACTTGCTTCAGGTAGAAGATGTCGCACGCTACCTTTGCCCATGGTCGATCTGGCCTCTCATGCATCTGCAGTGGTTGCTGTTGTTGTGTATATATGTTCTCCTGGCACACGTCACATCGCGAGACTGTGTCATAAACATCGTTGTTCATGTTGGGCCAGGACAGTATGTCTCGGGCTCGTCTCTTACATTTCTCGATGCCCAAGTGACCGCAGTGAAGCATCTCTGCTCTCATGTTCTCAGGCACAATAACTCGTTGTCCTTTCAGTATGACACCCTCGACAATGGTCAGTTCGTCTATGAATGTCACATACGGTGTCAGGCAAATGTCACTACCATCTGCCGTGCTGCGAATAGCTCGTTGTAGTTCGCAATCGTTTTCTGTCTCTTCCGCTAGCTCAGCCCATTTGCGCTCAGACACAGGTAAGCTTGATTTTACCGCACAGACGTGTATATGTACTTGGCTGTGTGACGTGCTCGCCACCTCCTTCGATGAAAACGATCTCGATAATGTATCCGCGACCACGAGGAGTTTCCCTGGAGTGTACTCCAGCATCAGGTCGTACTTCTGAATGCGTAATAGAAGCCGCTGTAATCTCGGTGGTGCGTCGCAGAGCTGTTTCTTTGAAATCGCTATCAATGGCTGGTGGTCAGTCTCGACTATGACTTTGCGACCATATATGTAGACATGGAAACGTTCACATGTAAACACGACACCGAGCTGTTCTTTTTCAATCTATGCGTAGTTTTTCTCCGCTGTCGTCATGGACCTCGAAGCGTATGCCACAGGCATCCACTCTCCGTTCATCTCTTGCAGCAGAACGGCACCAATCCCGTCTCTGGATGCATCGTTCGAGACTTTGAGCGACTTGCACTCATCATAGTACTGCAGTAGTGGATGTTTCGACAGTGTCTCTTTGAATCCGTTCCACGCAAGTTCGTGTTCGTGTTGCCATTGCCAGTCAATGTTTTTCTCTAACAGTAATATGAATGGAGCGGTTCGGGCTGACAGATTTGGTATGTATCGGCCAAGATATGTCACCATGCCTAACACACGCTGTAACTCGGTTGCGTTGGTCGGTGTAGGCATATCTGTTATCGCCTGGATTTTCTCACCAATGTCTTCATGAGGCGCTCATCGTGCTCCGCAGCGGTGGAGCCCCAGACGATTATGTCGTCCATGTAGACGTTCACACCTTCAATGTCTTCTAGAATTGGTGCACGATCTTGATCTCGACCCTCGTTGTGTCATTGCTCTTTGCTTCATCCTTCTTCATTGCGTTGATCGCTTCACAAGTCCGAGTTTGTCATAATCTGGGCCACCTCGGAGTGCTGGTCTGTATTCTTCTCGCACGACTTCCAGGTACGTCAATATTTTACGCTTCTTGTAGTGCACTGATACTGTACACACCCCTAGGCTTGGTATCGGGTGCCACTGTATGACGTCATCACTGTGCGACTTTTCTTCAGCTTCGGTGCTGGTTTAATGCGCTGATACTGCTGCGCTGAGATTATGCTAACGTCAGACCCCGTGTCCAACTTGAACGAGATCGTACAATTGTCAACACACAGCTTCTGAGTCCATTTGTTGTCGGTCGCCTGTCCGCATTTTTTACCATGTCGACAAACATCTCAGCCGTACCGTCTGTGGGATCATAATGTGATACATAGCCTTGTCATGGTCAAGGTCCTCTTCTTGCAACAAGCGCTCACGCACCCGTTGGCTCGATACCCCTAAGACTAGGCTGCCTCGGATCATACTATCTCTGAGATTGTCAAACTGACAGGTTTGGGCCTTCAGCTTGAGGTCAGTGACAAACTGTTCAACTGGTTCTCCCTGTAATTGTTTACGACGATGGAACACGTATCATTCGTAAGTTTTGTTCTTCTTGGGATTACAGCAGGCAGTGAACTCCTCAATAACACTCTCATATTTCCCTTCCTCCTCCGCAGTGAAAGAAAATGTGTCATAGACCTCTATTGCCTGCTTTTGAGCAACACGCGGCAACAAAGCTATTTTCTGCTTTGGCCGTTTTGTATCGTGCCCAGCAGCAAGAATATACAACTCGAATTCCTGTTTGAATGTCCGCCAATTCTCAGCGATGTTTCCTGCTAACACAATTCGTCTGCCTGCCTGATAGACTCAGTCATAGTTAAGTTGACTGATGAAGTCACACTTGTTTTCCGACAGTTCTTGTAACGCTAGCGCTAAATGTCAACAAAGTTAGATTGTTGACATTATTTATGGTGAGTTAGCCCATGATTTGCTGTTAGCAAAGTGAAGTGATTATGGAATAAGAGATGTAGCTAATGACTGGCTCACAAGCTATCTACAAAACTGTTAGCAAAGTGAAGTCATTATGGAATAAGAGGTGTAGCTAATGACTGGCTCACAAGCTATCTACAAAACTGTTAGCAAAGTGAAGTGATTATGGAATAAGAGGTGTAGCTAATGACTGGCTCACAAGCTATCTACAAAACTGTTAGCGAAGTGAAGTCATTATGGAATAAGAGATGTAGCTAATGACTGGCTCACAAGCTATCTACAAAACTGACATATGTTACATTTAATAATTGTGATTCTGACTTACTAAATGTCAGCTGTGGAGCACCACGGGGTTCAATCCTGGGGCCTAAGTTGTTTATATTATATACTAATGATATTTGTCATACTTCAACATTGTTGAAATTTTAAATTTTTGTTGATGATACAAATATTGTCTGTACAGGAAGTGATTCTGTTCAACTAAGCAAAATCATAAATAGCGAATTGGATAAATTAAACATATGGTTTGCAATTAATAAGTTTAAGTCTCTTAATGTATCTAAAACTAATTTATGTTGTTTAGCAATTGCCAAAAAAATAAATATTGAAATAAACATCAAAAATGCTAAGATTGACCTGGTGTATACAACTAAGTTTCTAGGTGTATTGACAGATAACAAGTTCAACTGGACAGACCATATTGACTTGATCAAAACCAAATTATCTAAGAATATTGGCATTATGTACAAAGCAAAATATTTATTAAACAGAACCTCCAGCATGATATTGTACATGATATTGTACATGACCGTTGTTCCTTCCATACGTAACTTACTGTTGTGAAGTGTGGGGTAACACATAAAAATATAATATTAAGGGCATCTTAGGGCATATTACAAAAGAAGGCTGCAAGAATGATGTGCAATGTCAGTTACCTACATCAGTCAAATGTGTAATTTATCGTACTGCGAGTATTAAAGGTATTCGATTTGATTGAACTAAAACTGCTATGATAATGTATAAGGCTCACAAGAAATACTTACCTGTAAATCTATAAAAAAAAATTAATATGAGGTTGGGCTTGGCCTATGACACATGACAAAGTAAAAATATAAGGCAAGTGTTTGGTAGAACGACACAAAAAGCTAATTATATCTCAGTATAAGGTGTGAAATTTTGGAATGCGCTGCAAGAAAATATTAAGACCTCAAAAAATATTCATATCTTTAAAAAGTTGTATAAAAATAAAATTTATAAGAACTATTCATTACTGTTGGTATAATTCTCTTTAAATGTTAAAAATTCGACTGAATTAGATGATAATAAAATGTGTATATTTTTCTTTTTTCTTTTATTTTTAAATTGGTATATAGCATTATGCTAATTGTCTAGTATGTTGTTATGTAGCATAGTCATCAATTTATTGCATATAATTGCATATATTAACATGAATGGAGAAAGCGTTTAATAAGTATTGCACTTTAGGGGCGCAATGGCATACCGGTTAGAAGGCCGGACTCTCAATCGAGAGAACCCGGTTTCAAATCCCACTGCTGTCGCTTCGAACCTTTGGTTGCCACAGTTCACTCAGCTGTATAAATAAGTACCTGACAATACAGACAGTGGTGGAAATGTGAACAAATAGTCTTCGCGCAATTGCAGCATGGCTGAATGCTTCCCAGAGAAGTTGAGATGGCCTTGGAATGAACAGGTCTGCCAGGGGGTGAGGTGTAAAGCGCTTTGAGCGGTCATACGGACTGGATACCGTGCTATATAAGAACGTACCTTTACCTTACTTCAGCTTTCTCCATGTCCACAAGTAATGTAAAAAAAAAAAATTCAAACGTACTGTACAAATATACCTATGTGGAAATAAAGAATCATTCATTCATGGACTCACACACCGTAAGGTGCTGCCGCCTGGTGCACTAGGCACACTAAAGTAGTTATAACGAATGCAACTTTTACCATTTCTAATAATGCACTTCCTGTCGTGTTATATTACCCCAACACGTGTGTTCTTATTCAGTCATATAAAGCACAACATGCTACAGTAAGTCGAACGAGAATTAGTCAACGATTGTTTTTGCACAATGTCAGTGGCGGCAAGTGTGACATGCAACTTACTGCATCTGCATACTGGCAGCTGAATGCTAGACTACTCGGCCCACGTGCCGACTCGGCCCGAGACAACTCGGCTCCGATTTTTGTAAATAAATATATTCCGTTTCATATATGACACTAATTCATGATAAGTCAATAAATGAGTTTTTACTATACATATATATATATAATATATATATATATAATATATATATATATATATGGTCTTCATACCTTTCTTGAAATATCAAATGAAGCCAAACAACCAAATAATGTAGAGTTATACAAACACGAAGAATACATCTTTCCATAATAAACATCAGACCAGGGTGCGAGAACTATTGAAAATGAGTCGTGTTGAGTAGGCAGAGCCACAGGTATTTGGATAAATTACGAATCGTTGATGTAGATCCGTATGCGTCGCCAAATTCAGCATGGTCCAAGAGTTGAGCAAGTTTCCCAGCAGTGTCCAACCAGACTTAGTAAATTATTTGATATTTACTAAGAGTTTATACACCATTGAAGGCGTGGAAAAGCTTAGAGGCCTACAAACAGTTGACCTCTGGTTGGATCGGCGATGTAGCAGTTTTCGTGGAAAAGGTGGGAGGACTGTGTGAAGACAGATTTGCCGGGTTTGGGAGGAGAGTGGAGAACAACAGCGAGGGACAGAGTATGTAATATGTATGTAATGTATAATAAATAAAATTTGCATAAACTAGCAGTCAGAATCTGGTAAAAATTTGAATTCTGAGAAAAAAAGCCGGATTATTTTGTGTGTGGAAACCTGTCCCATTACCATGGCTACTCCCACCGATGGTAGTGCACTGGCAGCCCTGTCCCATTACCATGGCTACTCCCACCGATGGTAGTGCACTGGCAGCCCTGTCCAATTACATTCTCACAACAAATATAACATTTTCGTTCACAAAGCCATGCAATAGTTGTCATATATCATAATTAAAAAAAGATAGTGATGCCAGTTTGTAATTCAAATTACGGCACGAAAACATTCGACTTCCCCGTTATCGCCCACATTAACACAGGTTTGGTAATTTACCACTTTGCCGACCTATCTCTAACTAAGGGCCATCTTATCATTGGGCCGAGCTGTCTCAACACCTGGGCCGAGTTGTTTCAAAATCAGAGACGAGCTGTATCAAACTGGGCTGAGTGGTCTCAGGCCGAGTTGTCACATGGACCGAGTAGTCCGGGCACCCTGGCAGCTTCTATCGTCCCTAAATGTAATAACTGGTATTATCGATCACTATATTATATAGTGACCCTGAAGGCGAACTAGGTCTTGGTAGAAGGGACCAACAGCTTTCATTCTCTTCCGAAAGACACAATCACAGGTTAAGTGGGGTGGACGAAATTGCCCAAGTTTCGAAACGGCAGAAGGTAGTTACAAAAACCAGTGTTTGTTGTATTATCAAGTTAACAATGCATAACTTTGAATAGTAATGCGAGTTTCTGTAAACACACGTGGTAATTGGGGTATTCCTCAGGTCCAACCTATTCATACGGGTGTTGGATGTTTCAGCCCATGACGACAGGACATATTGACATGCTGGATCCCAAGGTGACATGATGCCTGATCATGCCCATAGAGTGCGCCACCACTGCCCACCAGGCTAGTGAAGTAGCAGCAGGGCACCGGCAAGGAGTGTTTGTCTTCCGACTGCACTGTCAGGTGCAGCACCAGAAGATGGGAATTCTTCAAGTAGGACTGTGTGACTTGGTAATGTTATCAAATTGGTGATACTGTCAACTCACTAGTCTGTTCTTTCAAGTGCCATCTCTGTTATACTGACCTGGTTTTCCAGTAAACTTAGCAGTTCTTTAGTGGTCAACACAGTGGACCTTTCTGTAGCTCACATTGATCATGTAGCTCAGATTTAATAGAACTACCAGATTTAGTAACTACCAGACATATAAATTAAAATAAAAACTACTTGTCCTCATTGTGTTATTTTTGTAATACATACAGAGTAGAGTCCTCTAAATAGGCCACCCATGTGACCAAGATAAGTGGTCTGATTACAGAGGCCGGTCAGTGTTCCTGGTCAGTGTTCCCCTGATATATATGACAAGCGAGGTGGGTCAGCTCACCACTGCCCAATATGAAAGGATAACACGTAAAAGCACACAAAAGTACACTTATTTCCAATGTGGTCCCCAAGTTTTTGCTAACACAGTACACCATTACACATGATTTTATTTTTGTCCCCTTTAATATGCACTAGAATGCACCATTTTGAAGCTAGTGTTAAAAAATGAGGGTGCTCGCTTAAGTCAAGAGACTGGAGTAACATGATCATGATTATTTTTTAAGTCTCAATTTAAGTCACACCTTTTTAATATAAGATTATTTATAGAACCTTTTTTACAGTAATTATTACATTATCATCACTAACATGGTTTATCTTTTATTGCATTTGAATTATTTATTTATTTTTATTACTTGATTTTAAAGCAGTGTTTACTCAATATTTAGCCGATACTTTATTTTACATAAGTTATTTCTTTCCAAATGTAAATCACACATGATCACAGTGAGTTAGTTTATGCTTTCAAGGCTAAATACAATCTTTGATGTTTCTTCCAGAAAGTGTGAAGAAGAACAAGAAAGAGAAGACGTGGACAGGTTTGGATGTTGCAGTAAGTAACTGCCCAGTCTATCTGTTTATATGTGACAAAGTGGCAATGTACACGTCTGTGCACATAATTCGTGTGTATTCAAAAAACTTGTTGATTTACAGTGGCTAATTTAGGGAGGCGTTTAACTATGCCACCCTTTGGCTTAAAATTTCCTTTTTTTTCATATGAAACCTGTTGCGCTGCTCCATAATAGTATTGTGTACTAAAACTTGTTCCCCTTTGTGAGATGCTAGATACATCACTTTCTGATTACATGTTGGGAACAAATCTATGTACAGCTCACATTTAGTTAAAGATCACAATTTTCTAGTAATCTCTTTATTACATGATATAGTGTGCAATGGTATTGGTACGAATGCTCTGTTTGACATGTTATCTACAATTATCAAGTGCTTTATCCGTATGTGCGGTCAGGTGTGACCCCCATATCATAGCTTCTTTTCGTGTCATTACACTTTTCCTTGCCTCTGCAGCATACAGACACAGGAGTTGTGTACTGCCAAGTCATCTGGACTGCAGGGCTGTGGTAGGAGGGGGCATTCTAGCAGATGTTCCATTGTTTCAGGGTCCTCCTCACAGACACATTGAAGGTCCACAAAGCTCTGGTAGGAGAGGGCATTCTAGCAGATGTTCCATCGTTTCAGGGTCCTCTCCACAGTCACATTGAAGGTCCACAAAAAAACGTCTACTGGCCAGCATGTTTTCAATCAGTTTGGTCAATCTTACATATTTTGTTTTCTGGAATAACTTTTGCATCATAATCCTGTGATTGATTGTATTATACGCCGTGGAAAGATCAAGAAGGGAAGCACCAGTTATTGACTCTTTCTCATGTCTATCCTCAAAGAATAGAGTGAGATTCAAGAGCTGGCTTGTGTTGGATTTTCCAGGTCTGAAACCTGCTAGCTCGGGAATGAGGTGCTGATCCACAAAGGAAACCAGACGATTTAGATTGAGTCTCGAATAGTTTGTACGTGTGGCTAAGCAGGGCGATGAGTCGGAAGCTCTTGGAGTTGGCGGGATCTTTTCCAGGCTTCAGTGTAGCCACTGTTCTAGCTTCTATGCATATGTCAGGAGTAAACAAAACGTACAAGACAAGGTTGGACCTCTAGAAGACAGTGCTGGAAATATAATATCACAGGGGTTTTTAATGGCGGAAGACCTAAATGGTTACTTCAGTTCAGTGTTTACCAAAGAAGATATTAGTTCATTACCAGTTGCTGATGCTAAATTTCAGGGGGCTAAATCTGACTATTTAGGTCCGTTAGTTGTAACTCCAGAATTGGTAGCTAAGAAAATAAAGGCAATGAAGGATAACAAATCACCGGGAGTGGATGGGATTCCTCCAAAATTACTAATGGAAACAGTAGAACAAATCAGTATACCACTTGCAAGAGTATTCAACTTGTCATTAAAAGAGGGAGTTGTTCCGTTTGAATGGAAAGAAGCAAACATCATACCATTATTTAAAAAGGGTTAGAGAAATAAGTCAGAGAATTACAGACCAGTGAGTTTAACGTCAGTGATTTGTAAATTATTAGAAAGGTTAATTAAAGACCATATGGTGGACTTTCTCGTTAAGCATAAATTATTAAATTCATCTCAACATGGATTCCTTAAAGCGAGGTCATGTTTAACAAATATGTTATGTTTTTTGGAAGAAATCACTAAGTGGATAGACGTGGGATCGCCAGTAGATATTATCTACTTAGATTTTCAGAAAGCTTTTGACAAAGTGCCACATCAAAGATTACTACTTAAATTAAAAGCCCATGGTATCGGGGATAGCATAACTGACTGGATAGAACAATGGCTGACTGACAGAAGACAACGAGTTGTAGTAGATGGAGAAGTTTCAAATTGGAAATCGGTTTTGAGTGGGGTACCTCAAGGATCAGTATTAGGACCTATATTATTCTTAATTTATATCAATGACTTGGACGACAGTATAACAAGTAACGTACTGAAATTTGCGGATGACACAAAACTGTTTAGAAAGGTTAATACTGATGGTGATAAACAACATTTACAAAACGATCTAGACAGATTAGTGAAATGGTCTGAGAAATGGCAGATGTTGTTCAATTTGGGGAAATGTAAATGCATACATACAGGACATAGGAACTTGAATGTAAACTATAGAATGGGAGATACTGTTCTGGGTACTACTGTAAAAGAAAAGGACTTAGGAGTTACAATAAGCGCTGATATGAAAGTTTCAGAGCAGTGTGGTATTGCAGCTTCAAAGGGTAATCAAATTCTTGGATTGATTAGAAGAAACATAACATACAAGGGAAAAAAGTTAATTATACCTCTTTATAAAGCAATAGTTAGACCTCATTTAGAATACTGTATACAAGCATGGAGACCATATCGTAAGAAGGATATATATACGCTTGAACGCATACAAAGGAGAGCAACTAAAATGATTCCAGAACTTAGATACCTTAGTTATGAAGAACGCCTGAAAGAATGTGGTTTAACAACTCTAGAGACAAGGAGGTTAAGAGGAGATCAGATTGAAGTTTTTAAGATATTGAATGGGTATGAAAATATTGATAGAAATATGTTTTTCTCACACAAGAAGGATAGCAGAACTAGAGGACATGAGGTAAAATTAGTAAAGGATCAATGTAGATTGGACATCAGGAAGCACTCGTTCTCACAGAGGACAATAAATGAATGGAACAAATTGTCAACAGATTGTGTAACTGCTAGCAGCGTGAATATGTTTAAAAACAAGGTTGACACATATCTCAGGAGGGCGGGCTATAAGTAGATGAACATTGTTGGACTCTCGATAAGCCAATGGCTTCCTTGTCCACTTGCCATCTGGGCCTTTGGCTTGGATGGCAAATCTTGTTAAATCTTGTTAAATCTTGTCTCCACAACTTTGAGATGTGAATACTCAAGCAGTTGTTCAACATGTCTAGTATCCACCAAAGTGGTCCCAAGTGTTTGAGTTGTTCACAGAGGATGTCATCAAGTCCAACAGCTTTGTTCTGTTTCATCACTTTGATGTCAAGTTGGAGTTCACTCGTGGTGAAAGGTCTAGTGAAGTTATGGTTGTCCTGGTCACCTTCACCATTAAATTAAACCATTTGCAAGTGCACAGAAAATTAAGTCTGGTCACATGCGTTGATAGTTTACACACCAGCAGACATTAATCGCAATCACCAAAAGTTAAAAAAAAATTTAAAACCATACTTTTAACTCACATTTTCTTACTTTTGTAACAAATGCACTTATTGTACATCAGTCGTGTTGTAATAACAAGTTCAATCACTGGGTGGTACCATGTAACTGTCACTGCTGTAGTTTCCTGGGAAACATGGGTGGCTCAACTAACACTGCCTTCCCCTACTTTACTCATTGTAACATTTACATAAAAATTATTAAGATTGTTTACGTTGATTAAAGTTTAATTAAATTCATTGTAATCACCCCAAACATTTTTGTCAGATGGGTACCTCCAAGTCGAACGCCGCCATTCTCATCTCAGTGATTGACATCTCGAACACAGTCAGTCGCGTCATTTTTGGCTGGTTGTCGGACTGTGAGTGTGTCAACCGACTGTTTCTGTACAACTTGGCGCTGACGTTCTGCAGCATTGGGACGTCTCTCAACATCTTCTGTCTCAACTACAAGATGCTTTGGTCTCTTCATTGGTGAGTTAAGTGGTGAATGAGTTAAAGTTAAAAGTAAAATTAAATCCTGTCTAGGCGGTTTAATCTTGTAACTTGTTAATCTTGAAGGATTTAAAGAAGTTTGTGTCTAGACATTTGATTTGTTTATGACTCTCTTACATATATATGGGGTGCAGCAGCGCATTGGTTAGAACATTGGACTCTCGAGCAACTTCATTCACTTCACGTTGCTTTCGTTCACTCAGTTGTATTAATATAAATGACTACCTGGCTAGCGCGGAGTAATACAATTTATTTCAGGATAGCTTTTTTACTCAACACAAAGTAGTAAACAAAATGTACGAGACAAGGTTGGGCCACTTGAAGACAGTGCTGGAAATATAATACCATAAGGTTTTTAATGGCGGAAGACCTAAATGGATACTTCAATTCAGTGTTAACCAAAGAGGAGTTCATTACCAGTTCCAGATGCTAAATTTCAGGAGGTTAAATGGGACTATTTAGGGCAGTTAATTGTAACTCCAGAAATGGTGGCTAAGAAAATAAAGACAATGAAGAACAATAAATCACCTGGAGTTGATGGAATTCCTCCAAAACTACTAATGGAAACAGTAAAACAGTCCGTACGAGGCCTTGATAGTCTTGAAAAGCCTTGAATTTCATTTGTCTTAATTCAAGGCCATGAAATTCTTGAATTTTAACGCATAGTCTTGAAAAGACTTCAATAAAATTGTCTTTAAAAAAAAAAATTTCAAGACAGTTGGCTTGAAAAAATAACAGAATGTAATCAGCATTGTCATTAAGAGGTTAATTGGGAATACTATAATTTTTCTGACAATATCAGTTGTTTTGTGGGATTACGTGGTATAATAAACTATGAAATGGAGCCTTGATTTTTCTTCCCAGTAGCCTGGGAATATGCCTTGAAATATCACCCTTAGTGTATGAACCCTGGTATGATGGACTATAAAGTAGGGTGGGGGTCAAATACAAATGTGTTACATGTCAGAATTCCTAAACAAATCGTTTTTTTATTTCATATATTAATGCACTTGATAAAATACAAATATGCTCCATTCAAATTTCAAACATACAGGGTTCAGTTCGAATGCTTTATAAAGGCCATATGTACAATGCTTCAAATATTCAATTTTATTTTTATGGAGTTATTAACAAAAAGAACACATTACAAACACACATAATAAGCATATGTGAACTATTAATGATATGGTGTAATTGAATAAAATAAATACCTTTATTTTGTATTGGGTCATCTGTGAAATGGAGAGAGAAAAACACAACATATTTATGATTCTTGTGAAGGCAGTAAACGCCCTTTTGATTTGATGTGCTTGGCTGTGGTTCATGCAGGTGTGTTCTGTGTTTTGTCTCGTAGCTGCACGGGCGGTCAAGGGTGCTGAGATACACACGACTGGACCTACATTGACCGCTGCACCCAGGCTGCCGCTCCTATGACTGTGTTTGGTAAAGTTTAACAAAGATGTATACATATGAAGAACTCATCCACAAAACACAGTAACTGCCTAAATCACATGAATTGAGTTTATTGTGGTGTTGTGCTGCCATCTAGTAGAGAGTGGTGGATGCAAAAGTGTTTTGTGGCAAAACAGTTTATATGCCAAACTATTGACTGGTGAAATAATGTTTTTTTCTATCTTTCCCCTAACAGTATGCAACAGAAGATATGATTTATCTTGACACACACAAATAGCGTATAACATGTTTTGTGAACAAATGTTTCATCCCTTTCTTGAAGAAATTGTGCAGAATGTAGTGAATAATAAATTAACCATGTGGTTATTTGTGCAGGTAATATGCAGTAATCCTACGTAGACTTGGTAGTAAGTGCATTTGAATGTTGAACATGCACATTCAAATGCAGGTTTATAACTGTCAGTGCAAACTTTTTATTATTATTTTACCAGATCTGGTAAAGAATCGGCCAAAAATGGCAAAAGTGGTCTGGCTGTATACACTATGACATTAGGCTTGTCAGACTTTCACCAGTCACGATCAAAGTAAATTCTTTCAGTGATTTTAAGGAGTCACACGGGTTTAGAAATGGGCTGTGTCGGCTTATATGGGCGTACTGTTGCGTCACTGTCTTGTGACCTCGGCTATTCTAGGTCTCGCATGCTGTGGAGACACTTGCCGACTTCCTGCAGATCTTATGTCATCTTTAAAAATACTCATCTTATCTTGACCAATATGAATTATGTTTTATATGAAAAGAAGGTCACTTATGACATAATAGGCAATTTACATGACCGTGACCATGGTAACCAGATAATGCTGAATGTTTTATGACTGATCTACAATTGTATTAAATATTACCCCAATGACTGTGCCCCGTGATAGGGTGATGGCTGTGCATTGATGGCTTCGAGAAGCACAGAGGTTCTGGATGTGCCCCTCACAGTGAAGATGAGGACTGGAATCTATGAGTCGAAGAGCATCGCTCACAATCTCACCCCTCGATTGCGAGACCGGGGGTCTCCTTGTTACGGTGGTGTATAGCGTGACATGTTTTTTTGAAAAAGAAGCATAGTGTGTATAATAGGGTCCATACGAGGCCTGGAAAGTCTTGAAAAGCCTTGAATTTCATTTGTCTTGATTCAAGGCCTTGAAATCCTTGAATTTTATCACAGTCTTGAAAAGACTTGAATAAAATGTTCTCAGTTTACTAGTTATTGTTGAGTAGCACCCACATCATGATCAACAGTTTTAAAATAACATGTGTGCTCATTGGGCGATGTAAAGTTCTGTTAATTGCATATGGCTGATGCCATTTTATTCTCTATTTATACATTTGTTAGGAATGTGATTCATTTTCAAAGAGGGGGGAAGGCTAAATTTTAAGACAGTTGGCTTGAAAGAAAAAACAGAATATAATTAGCATTCTCGTTGTTTTCTTGTTTTGTGCGATTACGTTGTATAATAAACTATGAAATGGAGCCTTGATATGCACCCTGGCAGTGAACCCCCTGGTAGTGACCCCCCGGCAGTGACCCCCTCAGTACCAGCATAGAAAGGTCGGCTTGGTGATAATGTTGTGAAAAAAGGCTGAAAGAGGCCTGTTAAGACCATCAGATTCTGGTAGCCAGGCACTATTTAAACTAGTCAGAACTTACTGACAATGGAAACAGAGGAACTAGGAAGCTGTTACACAGTAACATGTAACGATGTTTGAATATGTTTATAAAATTAAATTAACTGTTTGTTAAATCAGATTTCATTGTATTCGCATCATATCTAATCAAAATACTTAGTAATCTGAAATGGACCTGCTATCAGGCATACACACAACTGATCACATGACTGTTACAGAGGTAAACAGACGTGACTAGTGTGCGTGGTACGGCCTAGGGCAGACGTATGAGATCCTCAAGATGCCATTCTACTATCTCCACTACTATAGACAGGCTCAGATGCTCAGGTGGGTGTTGTGATGTTGTTCTACTGTCTCCACTACTACAGACAGGCTCAGATGCTCAGGTGGGTGTTGTGATGTTGTTCTACTGTCTCCACTGCTACAGACAGGCTCAGATGCCCAGGTGGGTGTTGTGATGTTGTTCTACTGTCTCCACTGCTACAGACAGGCTCAGATGCTCAGGTGGGTGTTGTGATGTTGTTCTACTGTCTCCACTGCTACAGACAGGCTCAGATGCCCAGGTGGGTGTTGTGATGTTGTTCTACTGTCTCCACTGCTACAGACAGGCTCAGATGCTCAGGTGGGTGTTGTGATGTTGTTCTACTGTCTCCACTGCTACAGACAGGCTCAGATGCTCAGGTGGGTGTTGTGATGTTGTTCTACTGTCTCCACTGCTACAGACAGGCTCAGATGCTCAGGTGGGTGTTGTGATGTTGTTCTGCTGTCTCCACTACTACAGACAGGCTCAGATGCTCAGGTGGGTGTTGTGACGTTGTTATACTGTCTCCACTGCTACAGACAGGCTCAGATGCTCAGATGGGTGTTGTGATGTTGTTCTACTGTCTCCACTGCTACAGACAGGCTCAGATGCTCAGGTGGGTGTTGTGATGTTGTTCTACTGTCTCCACTGCTACAGACAGGCTCAGATGCTCAGGTGGGTGTTGTGATGTTGTTCTGCTGTCTCCACTACTACAGACAGGCTCAGATGCTCAGGTGGGTGTTGTGACGTTGTTATACTGTCTCCACTGCTACAGACAGGCTCAGATGCTCAGATGGGTGTTGTGATGTTGTTCTACTGTCTCCACTGCTACAGACAGGCTCAGGTGGGTGTTGTGATGTTGTTCTACTGTTGATTCACTGGGTATCTTGATGTCCCATCCTCGTATCATCAGTGATTTCTGTATTCGTCAACGCTTGGTGGATACCCCAAACAATATTGTATTTTAAATCACTAGCTAGTTGTAGCCATTTATGCAGTTGAGAGATATGTAGGTTTTATTTTTTGTGCCAAATAAATTATATTTTGCCAGTCTACATGAGTAATATGTATATGTGCAAAGTGTCATAGATATGACACATTGTGTTAATTAATGACAAATTGACAAATATGATATGCACTTATAATTCAAAATAACAAAGTGTGCTCTATTCATCAAATGACTTGCCCAGGTGTAATCTTTAGCAATACATCCCATTGGTAGATGATACAACTGAGAGGGGCTCAGTGGTTACAACGTCAGACTCTCAAAAGACTTAACAAGATTTAACAAGATTTAACAAGATTGCCATCTCGAACAACAAGTTCCAGATGGCAAGTGGACAAGGAAGCCATTGGCTTATCGAGAGTCCAACAATTTTCTCATCTATGTGTAGCCCGCCCTTATCAGATATCTGTCAATTCTATTTTTAAACATATTCACACTACTAGCATTAACACAATCGTTTGGCAGTTTGTTCCATTCATTTATCACCCTCTGTGAGAATGAGTACTTTCTCATGTCCAACCTACACTGCTCCTTAACTAATGCTGCTTTGTGTCCTCTGGTTCTACTGCCTTCTTTAAGTTTGAAGAACATATTCCTATCAACATCCTCATAACCGTTCACTATTTTAAACACTTCTATTTGGTCTCCTCTTAGTCTCCTGGTCTCTAGTGTTGTCAAACCACATTGTAATAAGCGACTTTCGTAACTAAGGTCTCTTAATTCTGGAATCATCTTAGTTGCTCTTCGTTGTATTCTTTCTAGCTTATCTATGTCTTTTTTACGATATGGCCTCCATGCTTGAATACAATATTCCAAATGTGGTCTAACTATTGCTTTGTACAGGGGTACAATTAGATGTTTCTCCTTATACGTGATAGTTCTCCTAATTAGGCCTAGAATTTGATTTCCTTTCGAAGCAGCAATCCCACATTGCTCTGAAACTTTCATGTCAGCATTAAATGTTACTCCTAAATCCTTTTCTTGTGTGGTTCTACCTAGTACAGCATCCCCCATTTTATATTCCTCGTCCATATTTCCATGTCCTATACATTTACACTTCCCAAAATTGAATAACATTTGCCATTTTTCTGACCATTTAACTAATTTGTCTAGATCATCCTGTAAACTTTGTTTATCTGTATCATTAGTAACCCTTCTGAATACTTTTGTGTCATCTGCAAATTTGAGTACTTTGCTAGATATGTCATCCTCCAAATCATTTATATATATTAAAAACAGTATAGGGCCTAACACTGATCCCTGTGGTACCCCACTCAAAACAGATTTCCAGTTTGAAATCTTACCATCTACTATTACTCTCTGTCTTCTGTGTGTAAGCCACTTTTCTATCCAGTTGATTACATCATTGCCTATACCATGGGCTTTTAGTTTAAGTAACAATCTTTGATGTGGCACTTTATCGAAAGCTTTCTGAAAATCTAAGTAGACAACATCCACTGGTGACCCGTCATCTACCCACTTTGTAATTTCTTCTAAAAAACATAAGAGATTGGTTAGACATGACCTTGCTTTTAGGAATCCATGTTGAGATGTATTTATTAATTTATGTTTTATGAGGAATTCCACCATGTGGTCTCTAATTAATGTTTCAAGTAATTTACCCAGGTGTAATCTTAGCAATACATCCCATTGGTAGATGATACAACTGAGAGGGGCTCAGTGGTGTAGTGGTTACAACGTCAGACTCTCAAAAGATTTACCCAGGTGTAATCTTAGCAATGCATCCCATTGGTAGATGAGACAACGGAGAGGGGCTCAGTGGTGTAGTGGTTACAACGTCAGACTCTGAAACGACTTACCCATGAGTACCCAGCTACAGACCGAGGTGGATATGGGAACGATTTGTTTTCGCACAGTAATTGACGTGTGGCTGAACGCTTCTCAGAGAAGCCAGAACAGTGTTGGAATAAACAGTTCTGCCAGAGGGTGAAGTGTAAAGCACTTTGAACAGTCCCAAGGACTGGAAACCGCGCTATATATGAACGTACCTTTAACTGGGACAAAGTTCCATCCCTGTTTATTTGGGTGGATTTACCTGGTTCACAAGCGACTTTTGCAATATTATAATTCCAGCATTCCAAATTTGTCAAATTTGCAATATATTTTCTTACCTGGTTTTATTTGTTATTTGTGTGGACCTGCTTAAGTGTACTAAGATCACATAATTAATTAGGGGGTGAATATTTCATAGCGAAATCCTCACTCTGGGGCGAATATTTCATAGGGGTGAATATTTGATCACACACTGACAATTTGGTCAAGAACAGAAGTTGTGACTTTGTAACACGACTCAAAGTTCCTCAGTGGAGTTCATTAGTCATGTGCAATGTTCCGAGTTAAAATGTTATCATAAATGCAACAAACATTGTAAAGTCAACATATTGTATTATGGTACTGTATCGTATTCAATGTAAGGTCAACATATTGTCTTATGGTACTGTATCGTATTCAATCTAAGGTCAACATATTGTAACTGTATTTTCTTGAAAATTACTTTCCTAACAGAAAGAGGAGATCAGATTGAAGTTTTTAAGATATTGAATGGGTATGAAAATATTGATAGAAATATGTTTTTCTCACTCAAGAAGGATAGCAGAACTAGAGGACATGAGGTAAAATTAGTAAAGGATCAATGTAGATTGGACATCAGGAAGCACTCGTTCTCACAGAGGACAATAAATGAATGGAACAAATTGTCTACAGATTGTGTAACTGCTAGCAGCGTGAATATGTTTAAAAACAAGGTTGACACATATCTCAGGAGGGCGGGCTATAAGTAGATGAACATTGTTGGACTCTCGATAAGCCAATGGCTTCCTTGTCCACTTGCCATCTGGGCCTTTGGCTTGGATGGCAAATCTTGTTAAATCTTGTTAACAATTTATTTGTTTTGTTACTGATGTAAACAGTGATATGTTAGACACAATGTTTGCCCAGATTTTTGTAGATATATAAATATATAAAAACAGATCACACCAGATATGGTAATTACTAAAAAAACAGAAGCAAAGTTTTGAAAAGTGAAAGATCAAACTATTGACTTTGTAATTGCACCCTATGTTGATCACTAGAGGGAGCTGTATGTTTTCTGTAATCATAACTGACTTTGTAATTCCACCCTATACTGATCACTAGATGGAGCTGTATGTTTTCTATAATCATAATTGATAATATTCCACAGTGTAGCGTAAGTTGGGTAAATGTTTTATTTGTATAATTTATGTAGGCCGTGTACTCACATTTCATAACAACTCAGCTGACACATCTACCCAATGAGTAAAATATGTTGCCTTGTAGCTGCCCAATTTGTTAAGAAAAAATTAATTCCTTTATGTGTTTTTAGGGGAAAGAACACTCGTCTTCGTTCTTTGGCCGCTGCTCAACTAACCCTCCCTTGGGCCTTACGTGGCTCAACTAACCCTCCCTTGGGCCTTATGTGGCTCAACTAGCCCCGTTTTGACAATTAAGCTTTTTTAATTACCTTCTCCTTAATGCACGAAGTGATGTAAATCCTTTTCTTCCCTGTGCATAGTTAAACCATTTGCAAGTGCACAGAAAATGAAGTCTGGTCACATGCGTTGATAGTTTACACACCAGCAGACATTAATCACAATCACCAAAAGTTTCAACAAAAAAAAAACATACTTTTAACTCACATTTTTTACCATTGTGACAAATGCACTCATTGTACATCAGTCATGTTCTAATAACAAGTTCAATCACTGGTTGGTTCCATGTAACTGTTGCTGCTGTAGTTTCGTGGGAAACATGGGTGGCTCAACTAACACTGCCTTCCCCTACTCATAATTGTAACATTTACATAAAAATTATTAAGATTGTTTACGTTGATTCAAGTTTAATTACATTCACTGTAATCACCCCAAACATTTTTCTCAGATGGGTACCTCCAAGTCGAACGCTACCCTTCTCATCTTGGTGATTGGCATCTCGAACACAGTCGGTCTCGTCGTCTTCAACTGGTTGTCGGACTGCGAGTGTCAACCGACTGTTTCTGTACAACATGGTGCTGATGTTCAGTGACATCAGGACGTCTCTCGGCATTTTCTGTCTCGACTATGAGATGCTCTTTGGTCTCTTCATTGGTGAGTTAAGTGGTGAGTGAGTTAAATTTGAAACTTAAATTAAATCCCGTCAAGGCCATTTAATCTTGAAACTTGTTAATCTTGAAGGATTTAAAGAAGTTTGTGTCTAGAAATTATATATATGGAGTGCAGCGGCGCAGTGGTTAGAACATTGGACTCAAATAATTTCATTCACTCCACGTTGCTTTAGTTCACTCAGCTGTATAAATATAAATGACTTCCTGGCTATAGACAGTGGTGGATATGTGAACAAATAGTCTGTGCACAGTAATTACAGCGAGGCTGAATACTTCCCAGAGAAGTTGAGTTGGTGTTGGAATGAACTGGTCTGCCACCAGGGGTGAAGTGTAAAGTACTTTGATCAGTCCTACAGACTGGATACTGTGCTAGATAAGAACTTACCTTTGTATACACACACATACATACACACATATACATTGCATACGTACATTACATATTATGTTGTATACGTACGTCGCATACATACATCTTGTTTTGTATACATCATATTGGTTTTAGTTTTATGAGAATTCACCAAGAAATGTATTACAGCTAAATATTGTCAATAGTACAAACCACCTCAAATCTAATATGCCTGTTACTAAGTGCTGCCCCTTGTGACATATTGCAGGTGTGTATGTTGTCAATCGATGCCAATGTGACAGTATGTCTGATTGTGTTCATAGAGTGCGCCACCAGGCGGGTGAAGTCGCAGCAGAGCACCGCCTAGGAGTGTTTGTGTCTTCCGTCTACACTGTCTGGTGCAGGACCAGAAGATGGACATTTTTCAGGTAGTACTGTATGACTTGGTAATGTCATAATCTTTGTAATACTGTCCATTCACCTATCTGTCATTTCAAGTGCCACCTCAGTTATACTGACATGGTTGTCCAGTAAACTTAGCAGTTCTTTAGTGGTCAACACAGTGGACCTTTCTGTAGCTTCATATCAATCATGTAGCTCAGATTTAATAGAACGTTTATATGAAACAGGAAAGTAAATTAAAATAAAATCTACTAAAATGTGATCTGTAGTATTTTGTAGTATTTCTGCATTAACCAATGGAGCCAAGATCTAGTATAAACACATTTCTAGACCTGTCATGATCTGTCAAGGAGCTAACGTCCAGTCACTGTTGACTGAAGCTGCTTTGTCCTGGACATTTTAAAACTGAAACAAATCTCACTTCAGTTTAAAAAGTAATCTACTAATTGAATATTTCAAAAATAGTATTTTAATATTTGAGGCTGGTAGCCAAAATACCTCTGTTAATCTGATGAAAGTCATCACCTAGACCAAAATTACATCATTTAGCTTAAGAGGATCATTCTAGCTCATGGTTTCAGATTAATAATGATAAATACTGTTGTAGGCTATTTTTGAGGTTATATTTGTGTGGAGATCAGTAAAAAGTAAATCTTTGTATATCAATTGACAATGTTTTTATTGAAATTCAACATTGAGTCACACAATTTTCAGTGTTGTTTAATACTAAAAAATAACTCTTGGAATAACTGATTTCTTACAAAATATAACAACAACAAACTGTTTAAATGTATTTTGTTTTGTGACCAAATCTCAACATACTGTAAATTACTTCATTATTCAATGATTCTCTGATCCGCCTGCTTCATTAGTCCAATTAAAACCCTGGGAAATAAAAAATTTGTGGATACTGTACTTGGCAAATTACATATTTTGTTTCTTTTATTTATTATTTGAATGTGATTGTTACAGGCAGTAGAGAAAGTGACTGGAACGCTGTTCCAGGGACCTCCGCTTATCTCGGTCATGAAGCGACAGTTACGAGTGAGAACAGTTCATGAGAGTAAACTCTCAAATACGATTAGCAGACTTAGGTAGTTTATATATTTTTAATGGAATGACAAAGAAGTGAATTGAGTCTTTTGCATACAGTCTTGACAACACTTTCAGAAAATTCAGAAGTCCCATTTTCATGACTTAAATTTGATTGATAGTCTAGAAATATACCCAAAAATCACTATCTCTGTTCTCACATTCCAGTGAAATGAACTTGATATGATGACTCTGATGTGATGTTTATCTGAGAAACCACAATTCCTCTTGTTTTCAACATGTTGCAGTGAATGGATTATTACTCAGTCATTTGTATGGTACATTTTACTGTGAGTTGGCGCTGATATTAACTTGTGTGCGGCTCTCTTTTCCCCAGGGATCGTCTCAGTAAGTTGTGATGCACATACATACATACGAACTCTTCGTGTCTACATGGGGCTCATTCTGAGTGTCGGAGGACATTGCGAATATAATTAAAATATTCCTAATGTGTCAAATGTTCAATATATTTTCCAACAGGATTTCATTTGGTGTAACAAGGTATGTACAAATCAGAACTACCTACATCTACTAAGATCACATTATTAATTGGAACATTTCATAGAGGGAGTGAACATTTCATAGCAAATCCTCACCCTGGGATGAATATTTCATGGGGGTTAATACTTGACCATGCCCCAACACTTTGGTGAAAGACGGAAGTTTTGGTCAGAGAGTCATTGGGTAATTGTGTCAATAACTTGCGTCAGAGTAACATGATTCAACCTTCAAAGTTCCTGAATGCAGTTCATCTCTGATGTGTGATGTTCTATGTTGTAACTGATGTCACAGATAGCTCTATTAAAGTGTAGTTCATCTGTTCTCCACCAGCTGGTTCGTCCGGCGTGATGTACCGTCAAGACATCTTCTACAGTGGCAGTCTGGCGAACATCAATGTGTACTGATTGAATCTTGTTGCCTTTTGTGACCTCACTGCCCCGCCAGGTGGCACCACAAGACTAAAAATAACTTGGAATAACTGATTTCTTACAAAATATAACAGCAACAAACTATTTAAATGTATTTTGTTTTGTGACCAAATCTCAACACACTGTAAATTACTTCATTATTCAATGATTCTCTGATCCGCCTGCTTCATTAGTCCAATTAAAACCCTGGGAAATAAAAAATGTGTGGATACTGTACTTGGCAAATTACATATTTTGTTTCTTTTATTAATTATTTGAATGTGATTGTTACCGGCAGTAGAGAAAGTGACTGGAGTGCTGTTCCAGGGACCTCCGCTTATCTCAGCCGTGAAGCGACAGTTACGAGTGACAACAATTCATGAGAGTAAACTCCTCAAATACGATTAGCAGACTTAGGTAGTTTATATATTTTTAATGGAATGACAAAGAAGTGAATTGAGTCCTTTGCATACAGTCTTGACAAAACTTTCAGAAAATTCAGAAGTCCCATTTTCATGACTTAAATTTGATTGATAGTCTAGAAATATACCCAAAAATCACTATCTCTGTTCTCACATTCCAGTGAAATGAACTTGATATGATGACTCTGATGTGATGTTTATCTGAGAAACTACAATTCCTCTTGTTTTCAACATGTTGCAGTGAATGGATTATTACTCAGTCATTTGTATGGTACATTTTACTGTGAGTTGGCGCTGATATTAACTTGTGTGCGGCTCTCGGTTCCCCAGGGATCGTCTCAGTGAGTTGTGATGCACTCACATACATACTGGTTCATCCGGCATGATGTACCGTTGACACATCTTCTACAATGGCAGTCTAGCAAATATCAATGCGTTCCAGTCAAGTGTGTGAATCTGTCGAATGCCGTCACCTACTAGCACAGTGTGACCTCACAGTGTGACCTCAGACGAGATGAGCCGTAACACAAGACTGCACTCACCGAGCACACTGTAACATGAGACATCAGTTGCCGAGCAGGCTGTAACGAAAGACTGCACTCGCCGAGCATACTGTAACGTAAGACTGCACTTGTCGAGCACACTGTAACGTGAGACATCACTTGCAGAGCATGCTGTAACACAAGACTGCACTCACCGAGCACACTGTAACATGAGATAGCACTTGCCGAGCACGCAGTAACGGAAAACAGCACTCGCCGAGCACACCTTAATGCAAGATAGCACGCGCCAAGCAGGTCGTAACGCAAGGCTGCACTCGCCGAGCACACTGTAACATGAGACATCACTCAATGAACATGCCGTAACGCAAGGCTGCACTCGCCAAGCACACTGTAACACAATACTGCACTCGACAAGCATGCCGTAATGCAATACTGCACTCGCCGAGCACGCTGTAACATAAGACTGCACTCGACAAGCATGCCTTAACGCAAGACAGCCCTCGCCGAGCACGACGTAACGCAAGACAGCACCCGCCAAGCACACCGTAAAGGAACGTAACACTCGCCAAGCATGCGGTAATGCAAGACAGCACTCGTCGAGCATACCGTAACAAGACTGCACTCGCCGAGCATACCGTAACACGACTGCACTCGTCGAGCATACCGTAACAAGACTGCACTCGCCGAGCACGCTGTAACTTGAGACAGCACTCACCAAGCACACCGTTGTGCAACATAGTACTCGCCAAACACACCGTAACGCAACATAGCACACGCCGAGCACGCCATAACACAAGACTGCACTCACTGAGCACGCTGTAACACAAGAAAGCACTCGCCAATCATGCCATAATGCAAGACTACACTCACCGAGCACACTGTAACGTGTGACAGCACTCGCCGAACACGCAGTAATGCAAAACAGCACTCGCCGAGCACACCTTAATGCAAGATAGCAAGCGCCAAGCATGCCGTAACGCAACGCTGCACTTGCCGAGCACACTGTAACGTGAGAAATCACTTGCCGAGCATGCCGTAACGCAAGACTGCACTCGCAGAGCACGTTTTAACATGAGACAGCACTTGCCAAGCATACTGTAACGTGAGACAGCATTTTCCAATTATGCTGTAACACAAGACTGCACTCCTCAAGCATGCGGTAACGTGAAACAGCACTCGCTGAGCACGCCGTAACACAAGATTGCACTCGCTGGGCATGCCGTAACGCAAGACTGCTTTCAGCGAGCACACTGCAACGTGTAACAACACTCGCCAAGCATGCAGTAACGCAAAACAACACTCGCCGAGCACGCTGTAACACAAGACTGCCCTTGCTGAGCACACTTTAACATGAGACATCACTTGCCGAGCACACTGTAACGTGAGACATCACTTGCCAAGCACACTGTAACATGAGACATCACTTGCCAAGCACACTGTAACGCAAGACTGCACTTGCCGAGCACACTGTAACATGATACATCACTTGCCGAGCACACTGTAACATGAGACATCACTTGCCGAGCACATTGTAACGTGAGACATCACTTGCTGAGCATACTGTAACGTGAGACATCACTTGCCAAGCACATTGTAACGTGAGACATCACTTACCAAGCACGCCGTAACACGAGACTGCACTCGCCAAGCACACCGTAATGCAACATAGCACTCGCCATGCACGCCATAACACAAGACCGCACTTGCTGAGCACGCTGTAACACAAGACAGCACTCGCCAATCATGCCATAACGTAAGACTGCTTTCAGCGAGCACACTGCAACGTGTGACAACATTCGCCAAGCATGCAGTAACGCAAAACAGCACTCGCCGAGCACACCTTAATGCAAGATAGCACAGGCCAAGCACGCCGTAACTCAACGCTGCACTCGCCGAGCACACTGTAACTTAAGACATCACTTGCCAAGCATGCCATAACGCAAGACTGCACTCGCCGAGCACACAGAAATGCAAGATAGCACTCACCAAAACATGCCGTAACGCAAGACTGCACTTTTCTAGCACGCAGTAACGCAAAACAGCACTCGCCAAGCACACCTTAATGCAAGATAGCACTCACCAAGCATGCCATAACACAATGCATAACGCTGCACTCACCGAGCACACTGTAATATGAGACATCACTCGCCAAACATGCCGTAACGCAAGACTGCACTCGACAAGCACACCATAACACCATACTGCACTCGACAATAATGCCTTAATGCAAGACAGCACTCGGTAACGCATAATAGCACTTTCCAATTGTGCTATAACACAAGACTGCACTCGTCAAGCAAGCAGTAACGTGAAACAGCACTCGCTGAGCGCGCCGTAACACAAGATTGCACTTGCTGAGCATGCTGTGTCACAAGACAGCACTCGCCAATCATGCCGTAACGCAAGACTGCTTTCAGCGAGCACACTGCAACGTGTGACAACACTTGCCAAGCATGCAGTAACGCAAAACAACACTCGCCGAGCACACCTTAATGCAAGATAGCACACGCCAGGCACGCCGTAACACAAGACTGCACTTGCCGAGCACACTGTAATGTGAGACATCACTAGCTGAGCACATTGTGACGTGAGACATCACTTGCCGAGCACACTGTAACATGAGAGATCACTTGCCCAGCACACTGTACCGTGAGCACACAGTAACAAAAGACTGCACTCGCCAAGCAAGACGTAGCACAAGACAGCACTTGCTAAACACACCGTAACGCAGTACAGCATTCGCCAAGCTAGCCAAACGCAAGACAGCACTCGCCGAGCATGCGGTAATGCAAGACAGCACTCACTGAGCACGCTGTAACGTGAGACAGCACTCGCCGATCACACCGTAACATAAGACAGCACTCGCCGAGCACACCGTGACATAAAGTGGCACTCGCCAAGCACGCCGTAAGGCTAGACTGCACTCGTTGAGCACACTGTAGCATTTGATATCGCTTGCCGAACATGTAGTAACATATGACAGCACTTGCCATGCACACCGTAACGCAAGATAGCACTCGCCAAGCTTGCTGTAATGTAAGATAGCAATCGCCGAGCATGACGTAACGCAATATAGCACTTGCCAAGTACGTCACGCACAAGACAGCACTCACTGAGCTTGCCGGAAAGCAAGACAGCATTCACCGAGCATGCGGTTACGCAACACTGCACTCCCAAGCACGCTGTATCGTGAGACAGCACTCGCCGAGCACGCCGTAACATAAGATAGCACTCGCCAAGCATGCCATAACACAATATTGCACACCGTACCACAAGACAGAACTCACTGAGCAAACCGTGACATAAGATTGCACTCGCCAAGCACGCCGTAACGCTAGACTGCACTCGTCGAGCGCACTGTAGTTTGTGATATCACTCGCCAAGCATGCAGTAATGCAAAGCAGCACTTGCCGTGCACGCAGTAACGTAAGATAGCACTCGCCAAGCGCGCTGTAACACAAGACTACTCTTGCCAAACATGCTGTAATGCAAAACAGCACTCACTGAGCATGCCGTAACACAAAACTGCACGCACCTGGTGCGCCGTAGTGCAAAACTGCACTCGCTGAGCACGCCATAAAGCAAGTCAGCACTCGCCAAGCATGCCTTTTCACAAGATTACACTCGTCAAGCACGCCATAACACAAAACAGCACTTGCCAAGCATGCCATAACACATGATTGCACTCGCCGAGCACGCTGTAACGCAAAACAACACTCACCAAGCACGTTGTATCTCAAGACTGCACTCGCTGAGCACACTGTAACGTGAGACATCACTCGCCTAGCACACCGTAACACTGCACTCGCCAAGCATGCCATGACACAAGACTGCACTCACCGAGCACACTGTAACGTGAGACATCACTCGCCTAGCACACCGTAACACTGCACTCGCCAAGCATGCCATGACACAAGACTGCACTCACCGAGCATGCTGTAACGTGAGACAGCACTCGCTGATCAAGAAGATGGCACTCTCCAAGCACTCCGTGACGCAATATAGCACTCGCCAAGCAAGCCACACAGCACTCACCGAGCATGCCGTAACGCAAGACAGCACAAATGAATGGAACAAACTGCCAAATGAAATGAATGAAACAAACTGCCAAATGATTGTGTTAATACTAGTAGTGTGAATATGTTTAAAAATAGAATTGACAGATATCTGATAAGGGCGGGCTACATATAAATGAGAAATTGTTGGACTCTCGATAAGCCAATGGCTTCCTTGTTCACTTGCCATCTGGAACTTGTTGTTTGAGATGGCAATCTTCTTAAAACATTCGCCGAGCATGCGGTTACGCAACACTGCACTCCCGAACACGCTGTTACGTGAGACGGCACTCGCCGAGCATGCCGTAACATAAGACAACACTCGCGAGCACACCGTGACACAAGATAGCACTCGCCAAGCACACCGTAACGCAAGACAGCACTTGCCTAGCACGCCGTAATGTGAGAGCACTTGCCGAGCACGCCGTAACGGAAGACAGCACTCGCCGAGCACGCTGTAATGTGAGACAGCACTTGTCGAGCACTCCATAACGGAAGACAGCACTCACTGACCACGCCGTAATGTGAGACAGCACTTGTCGAGCACGCCGTAACGGAAGACAGCACTCGCCGAGCACGCTGTAATGTGAGACAGCACTTGTCGAGCACTCCATAACGGAAGACAGCACTTGTCGAGCACTCCGTAATGGAAGACAGCACTCGCTGAGCACGATGTATTGTGAGACAGCACTTGTCGAGCACGCCGTAATGGAAGACAGCACTTGTCGAGCACTCTGTAACAGAAGACAGCACTCGCTGAGTACGATGTATTGTGAGACAGCACTTGTCGAGCACGCCATAACGGAAGACAGCACTCGCCGAGCACGCCGTAATGGAAGACAGCACTCGCCGAGCACGCCGTAATGTGAGACAGCACTCGCCGAGCACGCCGTAACGGAAGACAGCACTCGCCGAGCATACCGTAACGGAAGACAGCACTCGCCGAGCATACCGTAACGGAAGACAGCACTCGCCGAGCATACCGTAACGCAAGACAGCACTCGCCGAGCATACCGTAACGGAAGACAGCACTCGCCGAGCACGCTGTAATGTGAGACAGCACTTGTCGAGCACGCCGTAACGGAAGACAGCACTCGCCGAGCACACCGTAATGTGAGACAGCACTTGTCGAGCACGCCGTAACGGAAGACAGCACTCGCCGAGCACGCTGTAATGTGAGACAGCACTTGTCAAGCACGCCGTAACAGAAGACAGCACTCGCCGAGCACACCGTAATGTGAGACAGCACTTGTCGAGCACGCCGTAACGGAAGACAGCACTTGTCGAGCACGCCGTAACGGAAGACAGCACTTGTCGAGCACGCCATAACGGAAGACAGCTGTGATCGCCTTCAGTGGAGTTGTTCAGAATAGGAAAATTTGCATGACTGGATAATGTCAGTAAAAAAATTACATGTCTCTGACTAGCATGGACACTTAGTAGTGACGTGTCAGTGTCATACTTGATGCATGTTCAGAGCTTTTGTAACCCTCTCGGTCACTTCAGCGTTGGACTGAACTGTTCTTCGGTGTCATGTCACCATGTTGGTGGTCGTCACATGACTTGTCTATGAAAACGTTTTGTACTGCACATAAAACCAGAATGTGTTTCTAATGTTGTTCTGTGTTCATACAGACCAGTATGTGTACAAACATTCTTGTATTGTCCGGCCTGAAATTGTTCACTTTATCATTGGTGTGTTGATTTTGTTGAAGTATTTTTGCTTTGGCCAGTGCTCGACAGTGATAGTTGGGTATGTTGTACGGTGACACTAGTAGACATTTGCTCCAGTAGATGGCGTCACTGGTGTATTCGAGGCGTGACAGGTGCAGTTTCACTGGGTTTTTTCCATACAGATGAAGTTACCCTATACCCAAATCAAATCGGCGCCATGTAGCGAGCCAAGAATGTTAGACAATTATTAATGTCCAGTGTTTGGTGTTTTGCTGGATTAAATATGGAGTTGTGGTTTCTTATTTCGTTTTCTTCTGTTTCTTGTGCCTTCCTTAATGTACGGTGGCTGGTTTGGTGGGAGAACAAGAGATATTTGTAGCACATATACTGTGCAATGCAATATAAGAATGTGTGAATCAATAAGACTGCATACATTATTTTAACCTCTAAAATCTGGAAAGATGCAATGTCTGGATGCTGATCTTAATTGTACACCGACTGTTTAGAATGAGTGTGTTGAGGTAGGAGTTACCGGGTCAAATAGTACTGGAGAAAATATATAATTGGTAATTTCACGAAGAGTGTGGGATATGGTAGGCTGATGATGTTCATGGGAACAAGGTACTGACTTGCTGGTTCACCCACGAGGCCATTGACTATTGTGTACGTCAATGAGGCTCCACCCTAGTGAGTAGCATGTCTATCACACAGGAGGTGAATACATAACATATATCTGGGTAAATATCTAAAACAAACACCATTGTATATAAACATACATCATTTTATTGTACATTGTAGACCTCTGGATACATTTCTATTTATAAAAGTGCTCAATGTTTGTGTGAGGCTACTTAGTGACTAGCTGTTTGTATATGAACATTACTAAGCTAACTTTCTCCATCCCTGTCGGAGGCAGAATTCTCTCTGAGTTGACACGGCCGTCTCCAACTTGAAACCAGAATCAGTAGAGGCGCTGCAAACAAAATATCAACACATCTTGAGTAATAAAATATATTCTATGAAACCAATTCATTTCATAAAAAGGTTATTGAAAGAGTGTATTTTTAATAGATGTATTTAGGCACGGGGAAAACTCACCAAATAAAAATTTTGACAGCAATTTTATTGCTCTGAAACATGGAAAAAAAATGGAACTGAAACTAGCAAGTTTCCAGACGAGATGCTTGCGCAAACTTCTAAACATCAGATGGAACGAATTTATCGCCAACGAGGAAGGGCTTAAAGAACAAATGCCGAGTCGATCAAGTAAACAACATTGAAAAGAAGATGGACATATTTGGACCATGTCCTTAGAATGCCACTATCAAGAACACAAAACAAGCGTGGTACTAGAGACCACCTGGAAAGAGGACATGAATGGCTGAAGATAGACATGGCTGGCATCTCTGTCTTGTGTGCCTCATGGCACAGGGTGGAAGTAAAGATGCATTTATTATTTAAAAAAAAATTATTTTGAGGCAGTCCCCTATTTAAAGTTGTCCTTTGTTTTGAGAGTTGCCCTGGTCATCACTGTTGCTACGATATGTATTTTATGAAACTCGATTAATTTCATAAAATAGTTACATATACTAAACATTACATTATACTAAACACAAAGTAACATTATTTTTTTAGTCAGTCCCCTATTTAAAGGTCTCCTTTGTTTTGAGAGTTGTCCTGGTCATCAGTTGCTATATTCTATGAAACTCCTTTCATTTCATAAAATTATTACTGAAAATAGTTACATTATACTAAACACAAATTAACATTAATTTTGAGATAGTCCCCTATTTAAAGGATTCCTTTGTTTTGAAAGTTGCCCTGGTCATCAGTTACAAAATAAATTCCATGAAACTCAATTCATAAATTATCATTCAAATATATTTATTTTAATATTTATAATATAAATAATATAATATTATACTAAACGCAACATTAACATTAATTTTGAGCCAGTCCCCTACTTAAAGGTCTCCTTTGTTTTGAGAGTTGCCCCGGTCATCAGTCATTACGATGTATATTTACTGTGTATTTCCAGCGAGGAACTGAAGTAAACAGACACGTCTGACGTAGCCGGCTGACGTCATTGCTACAATGTAACACATCAATGAACGTGTTACGTCGTCGGGGCAGACACTGTTGCCCTGTTGTGTTTACAACCCCGGCTAATAAAGTGGTAATTTAGAGGACAGGTCAGTAGTAGCTGACAGGTTGGACACAGTTGACAGAGGGTACATGTGTGTGATAAGTCAACAGCAGTGACGTTGACAATCAACTGACTTACCGAGTCAAACCTCTCTTCACCGAACTCCTCCTTCAGTTGACGGACACACTCGTATGACAGGTGACAGTCCCTCTCCCTGGAAGACAGAGGACAGATATACAGGACACACACCACTGTCGTCACTCGGCTCTCTATGTGGGTCTACGTGACACAAAACTAACATCTGTAAGAGTCAATGTCAACTTACCGTATCGTCAACTCTGGGTGCTGTGTCAACAGGCGTGTGAAGGTGACACGGCTGGCGTCCGTCAAAGCAGTGTTGACACTGCAACTGTGTAAACAACAGACAGAATGTAAACAAACGTTGGGTGATAAATTCTCACCCTCGGGTTATCACGTGCCAGGTGTGTGACACAGTCGTGTCAAGTTGTGTCACTTTTAGGAACGCTGTCGTAAAAAGTAGTGTTTATTTTGATTAACAAAATTGGTACAAATGTAGATAAAAACATCAACAATTATTGAAAGGGTAATTACCCCAAGACACGAGCCATGCCGTGACAGACATGGTCAGACAAATGGCAAATGGAATTTAATGTATCTAAATGCGTCCACCTTCCAATAACAAACAAAACTAAACCCAGCACACACAAGTACTCGCTTTCTGGCCAGCCATTATCCACCGTATCCAGCCACTCATACCTCGGAGTAAAATTGGATTCCAAATTAACCTGGACAAATCACGTCACTGACATAACTTCAAAATCTTCGAAATGTTTAGGCATGATTAAACGAACTCTTGGCCCATGTAAACCCGAAGTTAAGCAAACAGCGTACAACATGCTAATCCGGCCAAAACTTGAGTACTCTTCACCCATATGGAATCCCCACACCTTTTCGCAAATTAAAAGCCTTGAAAGAGTGCAACACTCTGCTGCCAGATTTGTTAAAAATGATTACAGACGGAACACAAACCCAGCAGATCTAATTACTGCCCTTGGATGGCCAACCCTCGAACGAAGGCGCATTATCAAACAAGCCACTACCTTCTACAAAATTCTAAACAACATTATTGAGATTACCCCCCCTCCGGCTCCGGGCCTACTAACTCGCTCTCGAACCCGTGGACAATACATAGCCCCCAAGTGTCGTATAAATGCAATGGTCTTTTCATTTTATCCCAGAGCCATTCGCATATGGAATATGATTCCATCAAAAATTACCAACATAAAAAACCCAAAATCATTTCAAGAAGCTATTATGGAACTCCCTTTCACCACACCTCCTCACCTAAACTGCCTTTAAAACACAGTGCTCAGCGTAAACTTATCCATGCCCATGGTGTGGGTATGGAGACTGTCTATGTGTGCATGTGGCAAGGCAGCGACAGTATCCATACACACAACCAACCTATTAACAATTTTCGTTAAACATCCTATACATAAAACAAATAAAACTATCAGATAAAACCATTTCAGCAACATTAATTATACTAGTCTTTTAATCGAACGTACCACCCACAGCGCATGCGCACAGCCACAGTCCACCACAAACTCCTGCGTTAGCCCAAGTTTGGGCTGTTTGGAGTAAACCACTTGAGACTTGAGACAGACAGGGTAACTATTTGTGGGGTGAATATACAAATGTGTTCTTACTTGAGCCGCTGTAGTTGTGGACCCCCAGGGCGAGTGAGTCCGGCCGAGAGGGCGGTCAGTGACTGGTTAGTGAGACGACAGTCCCTCAACCTGTAAGAACAATGACCCGTGTTTAATCATCTTTATAGACCTACATTTCATCAACAAAATATAATCTATTTTCTGACAAAGTCACTTTTCTCAGTCGTTGTCGATTGTTCAGTTTAAATGTACAATGAACAATTTTAATGTGTAATAAATTTAAAACAATAGTTCAAAGTAAACAGTTTGTTTACATTCGACGACAATCCAGTAAACTGAAACAGTTAAACACAAGAAGTAATTAAATATATAAGTTGACGTATGTGACGTTGTGACAACAATTGTAATAGTCGTCAGTTGACACAGGTGTAAATAAAGTGTTAATTGACTAAATAATACTTACTCTAACTCACGTAGTCTTGTCATTGTACCAAGACTGTCACCAAGCTCTATCCCCGCCTCCTCCGTCTCTAGTAATCCTGGGTTGAGGCTCAGTCTACAAAGTAGATTATATTCCTGGATTAAAACAACACAAACAGACGACGGCGTCACTCACTGTCAACTCATTAAACCATATCAAATGTGACATGTCCATAACTGGTCGATTAATGACAACATTTCAGTGAAATTACTGCGACACGTCTGCACAAGACAACACCGACTCGAGTGTGTCCCTGGATTAATAAAGTCGCATTTTATGGTGTCAGTTGACACAATGTAGCGACCCAGAGTCAAACTTCTAGAAACGTTGACCTACTTTCTGTATTTAACGTCAGAAAACCGACTGTTGACACAATGTATCTGAAGGGTACTCGCCCTGGCAGGGGTTAAACACACAACACAACACAACAATGTACCACAAACTTTCAGGTTCAGTGACCGACTTTCCAAGGTCAAGGTCAGATCACTTGGCTCACAAAAAAGTTTTAAATGTTACATTTAATTGGGAAAATAATATAAAAATCATTTCATGTAGGCAGTACCTAAAATGAGGGATACAATTGTTTGTTATGTATATTTTGAAGTACTTTTCATTAATCTTTGTTCTTACAAATTGTTATTTATATAACATTTATTGATAATTAATTATTGAGTACTGGTAGGTTTTAATTAATTTATATATGTAATACATATTTCTATGTATGTGTTGTTTACCTGAGAAAACTTATACAGTGACAGTCTTGGTAACTATTTGACATTAGTGGGGTGAATATACAAATGTGTTCTTACTTGAGGACCTCCAGTTGATGGCCCCCACGAGTGACTGGGGTCAATGACCCGGGGGAGAGACCACAGTCCTCCAACCTGTAACAACAATCACACGTGTTTACATTTCATCAACAAAATATTATTTTTTAATCATTGTGAAACATTAAGCGTACAATACAACAATTTTAATACGTAATAAAATGCATATAGTTAAAATGTAAACTTTTGTTTTATATGCATTACTCAACAGCGTAATATTCCAATAAACTAAATGCAACAGTTAAACACAAGAACAAATTAAAAATAAAAATTTATATGTGTCTTGACAACAATTATTATAGTTGTTGGTTGAAACAGGTGTAAATAAAGTTCTACTTGACCAACTAATTCTTACGATAGTTCATTCAGACGCGTCATTGCTGTTAGTGCACGGCCCAACACTTCAGCTGCCTCCACCGACCGTAGTAATCCTGGGTTGACGCTCAGACTACAAAGTAGATTATATTTCTGGATTAAAACAACACAAACAGACGACAGCATCGCTCACTGTCCACTGATTAAACCATCTCAAATGTAACTGACAGACTTTCTGTGCTGACTGTCAGATCACCAGCTCAGGACTTTTGAAAAGGTAATACATAATTAAAAATAAATATCAAGGCAGACGTTTCACACAATGTATCCTTTCAATATGCACTGTGTAGTTGGGATACATAAAATTCACTTCTAAAAAATGAAAGACTTGATTTCTACTTCATTCACACACAAAAACACTTAAATTTGGACTGATATAGTATTTTTATCCATGATTGTGGCTGTGTGAACTTAAATTTTATTTCGATTCGCAAGTCATGCATTTTTGACACATTATGGTTTTAATGTAGCCAAATTGATTGCTGATTGGCATTTGCTTGGCGTTTGACAAATCAAATATTTGGGGTTCAGATTCAAATACAATTGTACATGTTTAGAGTACACATTCAAATACAAATGCACTGACAATTCTACGGTTGCATGTGAATGCCAGCGTTCAAATTTAGCAATTTCAACTTCCAGAACAAGGGTCCGAATGGCTCCTATAATAATACAGAGGCAACAGTTCTAATTATATTCCCTGGGAACATAGACTCACTGCCTCGCTTCTGAAGTGGCACAAGAAGAACCAAGTGTAGCCAATTACTACATCAAAGACATTACATCCTGTCCAGGCCACCCGCTATTTTGGGCGACTTCATAACAGCCAGTGATTGACTGGCAGTTTGAAACACTGTTACCAGTTATTGACTACATGTAACAATGAGTGCATATCCCATATCCAGTTAGCCTGACCTTGTAAGTGGGTTCAGCCTCCTGTTACATTTCCCACAGGCGACCATTTTAACGTTTTGCACGATTATAAGAAAATGGGACCATCAAAAATTCTGAAACTTCTTTCCTGCCGTTGTCATCATCTCATTGACATGCTGGTCGAATTTTGTCAAAATCACATATTTCTAACTCTTTTTAAAATACCCATCAATGTAACTGCATAAATTACTATGCACACGTTGCGATAAAAGGTATAACGTACGGCAACTTTCCAACTAACTCATTTGTACTAAATTTCACTTGTAATATAAATATATACTTTATGATAATTTATTAACATCCAATTTTGATACCTTAGGCTTAAGTGCATGCACAAAACGCGAGGGCTTCGGAACCTCCTGCTAATTTTCACCAGAAAAGAATTAATTCTCATCCCTGGGTTTTCATGTCCACGTGATTGGTCAAAAATAAATTTTAAATGCATTAATTGTTCACTCAAGAGTATACACATAGGATCTAAAGTACATGATAGGTGGGGACAACAGTTTCAAACGAGAAGCAGCAGCTAGAACAAGTACACACAATAAAATAACATTTGAATTATGGCTTTTTTCATGCAACCTGCATGTTTGGCCCCCAGTTTTTGGGATGGACCCCTATATTTTGGCAGAGAAGGGATCAGGCTGGCCCTTAATAAACTTAGGCTAAGTTATATCCCTGAATGTGTGGAATACGGTGAGTACTCCATTGTAAAACGTCGAGATTGTCCGCAGATTAACCCCGCACTTTCGGTCAGTCACAGCCGGGAAGCCAAGATTTGGCAGCTGCAACGGCAAGCAGCCGCGGGCCGGCCGCCGTTCTATCAAAGGCGATCTCAATATGAAGCCAGGCACTGGCGTCTGCGTGTTTACACAGTGACCAGTTAACTTAAAAAAACATTGCAAAAAGCAAGACACCAGTCATTTTAGTTACCGCTTTGAAGGCAAATTCTTAGGCCTAAGCTTAGCAGCTGAGTAAATTTTATTGAAAAACACGACGCGCCTTCGACTGTATATGAACTGTGTACTTACAATGATTACTTCAACTTCATAGCAATCTGCTTCACTTTCTAATTTTATTTTGTAACCCTGAATAGGCCATGTGCATGTTTTTGTTGAACAGGTATATTACTGTTCAGCCCTTTTGCCGCGAGGAATTGACAAATTGGGCACCAAAATGGTCCGTTGGGTACATGTGAATTAGGAACGTTTGAGAAGAAATTCTTTGATTAGACATTTGTTGCCTCACCCAATGTTTTAAATCTGCCACCGGCCGTCCAGTTCGTGGATTTGTTTTTCTTCAGACCCTTGGGACATACATTACCTGTCCATGTTTAACATGTTTACCTATTTTTCACCTGCTAGGAGACTGACAGATATCGCCAAATGACGGGTGCAATTTGCATGTTTTTTTTTCCTGTCATTGTGTTTAACTGTGACTGTCTTTGCATGCGGCCCCTTTTTGACATAATGCACGAGATTGGGACTTCACCTTGTCTCAATCGCCAGCAATTTACACTGATGCGTGTGTAGTAACACGTACTGGCTTTGGTTTGGTACAGCACTTGGCCGCAGGTGCCGCACGCAATTTGGGCCGACTGGTATAGTAATTTTTATCCATGACTGTGCATGGTTGTGTCAACTTAAATTTTATACAAATACAATTGTACATGCTTAGTGTATACATGCTAATGCAATGACAATTGTACGGTTGCATTTGAATGCCAGCGTTCGAATTTAGCAGTTTCAACTTCCGGGTCTAGGGTCAGAATGGCGCCTAATAATACAGAGGCAGCAGTTCTAACTATAGCCCCTGGGAACATCGACTCACTGCCTAGCTTCTGATGTGGCAGGAGAAGAAGCAATTGTAGGAGTCAGACCACAGTTGAAAATTGCATTGGTGGCCATGTTAACGTTTTGTTAGATTATAAGAAAACGTGACCACTAAAAATTCTGAAACTTTTTCACAGCAACTGCCATCCTCTCCAGATCTTTTAAAACGCCCCGACGTGTGTGTAACGTTAATGAGCCCTCCCTGGGTTGGCTCAATACAGCAATCAGACGTGAGTACTACCCGATGCCAACCATCGAAGAGGTCAGTACACGGCTGAAGAATGCAAGACTGTTCACTGTGTTAGACGCCAAGAACGGGTTTTGGCAAATCCCGCTGGATGAGAAGTCCAGTATGTTGACGTGTTTCAACACGCCATTTGGTCGGTATCGGTGGCTGCGGATGCCTTTCGGGATTAACTCTGCACCCGAGATCTGGCAACGCACGATGAATCAACTTGTAGAGGGCCTGACAGGCACAGAGGTGATCCACGATGACTTCCTGATAGTAGGTTGTGGTACAACTGACAAAGAGGCAGAGATAGACCACGACAAGAACCTGCGAGCGTTCTTGGATCGTGCTCGAGAGCGCAATCTCCGACTGAATACAGAGAAGATGAAGCTAAAGATGACGGAAGTCCCGTACATTGGTCATCTACTCACACGCGAAGGACTCCGTGTGGACCCAAAGAAAGTAGAGGCAATCGAGAAAATGCCTGAGCCAGGGGACGCCAAAGCTGTACAGAGACTGCTTGGCTCGGTGAACTATCTGGCAAAGTTCGTCCCACACCTGTCAGATATACTCGAGCCCCTCAGAAGGCTCATGGACAAGGATACAGAGTGGTGTTGGTTGCATATACACCAGGAGGCTTTTGATCGCATGAAGAAAGCTCTCACGAGCACACCAGTACTGCAGTACTATGACGTCAAGAAACCAGCGTGCATCCAGTGCGACGCGTCAGACGGAGGTCTTGGCGCAGGGTTGTTGCAGGACGGACTCCCTGTAGTGTATGCATCCCGTGCACTTACTGTCACTGAGAAAAACTATGCGCAAATCGAGAAGGAGTTACTCGCTATCGTATTTGCCTGCGAGAAGTTTGATCAATATGTGTATGGAAGAGAGAAGGTGCATGTGCAGAGTGATCACAAGCCGTTGGAAGTGATCTTCAGGAAACCACTCGTGACAGCACCCAAGAGATTGCAGCGCATGCTACTGCGTCTCCAACGCTACAGTCTGGATGTGACATACACGCGTGGGTCAGAGATGTACATCGCGGACACGTTGAGCCGTGCGTACATTCCGGGTGAACCAAGTGTTCACGCTGTTGCACTCGCAAAGATTGATATGACAGAGGGACTGTCGGTGTCTCCCAGGAGACTGGAAGAGCTGCGAGCAGCCACCGCTAGTGACTGTGCTCTCCAGAAACTGATGCAGGTGACTATGAAAGGCTGGCCTGCACAGAAGTCGGACAGTGACCTGGACGTTCGTGCGTATTACAATGTGCGACATGAACTGACCGTGCAGAATGGACTCATGTTCAAAGACTGCAGGATCGTAGTGCCGACCAGTTTACGCAAGAACATCATCGCCACGGTACATCGCTCGCATCAGGGTATACAGGGATGTATACGTCTCGCCAAGGATGCTGTATACTGGCCACTGATGAACCAAGAGATCACCGATTATGTGAGTCAGTGTAGTGTGTGCAACATACACAGACCAGAACAGTGCAAGGAGCCCATGTTGCCTCATGACGTTCCAGGCAGGCCTTGGGCGAAAGTTGGTGCTGACTTGTTCGAGCTGCAGGGACAGCACTACCTGCTGTTGGTCGACTATTTCTCCAATTTTTTCGAGCTGATGCGACTAAGTTCGAGTACTCGAACGAAGTGTGTGATCGATGCAATGAGGTCACAGTTTGCGCGTCATGGAGTGCCCGAAGTAGTGATGTCGGACAATGGTCCACAGTTCTCTTGCGGCGAGTTCAGAGAGTTCGCGCAGAGATGGGACTTCGAGAATATCACGAGTAGTCCGAGATACCCCCAGAGCAATGGCCAAGTTGAGCGAGCCATTGGGACGGTGAAGAACCTCGTGAAGAAAGCGATGGAGGATGGCAACGACGTCCAGCTGGCGTTGTTGAACTTTAGAAACACTGTGCGTGAGGGTTTCAGTGCATCCCCAGCACAGCTGTTGTTCGGTCGTAGATGCCGAACACTGCTTCCAATTCAGCGGAGCAGACTGATTCCGAAACTTGCAGCCGACGTGTATCGTGACAAGAAGATTGCCAAGAATGCGCAAATGGCACAATACAACAAATCAGCGCATCACCTGAACCCGTTAGTACCAGGCGATGCGATTCGTATGAAGCTGCCTGGACAGGAAACGTGGACGCTTGGAGAATGTACAAAGAAGCTCTCCAAAAGATCGTACGTGGTTCTCGTTCAAGGTCACACGTACAGACGCAACCGACGTCATCTGCGTGTGGTATACGAGAATCTTCCGCTACCCCACAGTGAGCCGTGGGAAGTGAGTGCAAATCCACCGCCACTAGAAGCTGGTTCGATGTCTCGTACACCGCCTCGTGCAGAAACGAGAATGCCGATATCGGAGTTACCACCAAGCGAAGAGCCAGTGCCGATGTCGGAGTTACCACCAAGCGAAGAACCAGTGCCGATGCAGGATACACCACCGCCACGTGTGGACTCGACACCAGTGCGCAGAGGCACACGTACCAGGAAACCACCGGCGTACTTGGCAGACTATCAGTAAAGCAGATAACTTTCCTAATGTGAAGAGAACTTTTCTAATTGGCACTAATTTGCACTTGACATTTGTAAAAGGAAAGGGATGTAACGTTAATGAGCCCTCCCTGGGTTGGCTCTGGGTTGATCTGCTGTGGGCGTTGTCGGCTGACAGCGACTGTGTGTGTCTGTATGATATATCGCTAATAAACGAACTTCATTACCGCGTTCTAATGTACAGGTATTTGACTGACGTAGCAAAGAACGTGACAGTGTGATGCCCATCAATTTTGACAAAAATAGCCTTGTATTCATGCGCCCACGTGGCCCATAGCAGAAAAATTCCCATAAATCCCTCCGCCTTTTAAACTCTCAAAAAAATGCACCATTTCACAGCCAATAGCTTCTACAAACAAACCTGTGAATATGCCTGCTCAATTGCACTTATGTCACATCATATGAATTCTTTAAATTCACATATCGCAATTTAATACGCCCTACATTCGTGTGAAACAATAAACAGGAAGGTCAACTGTGGTCTTACCCCTGTAGTCAATTACTACATCAAAGACATCGCATCCTGTCCAGGTCACCTGCTATTTTGGGCGACTTCATAGCAGCCAGTGATTAACAGGCATTTTGAAACACAGTTACCAGTTATTGACTACATGTAACAACATGCATATCCAGTTAGCCTCCCAATGTAAATGGGTTATTGGTCTGTACTAGGTATAACGGCAACTTTCTAACAAACTCACTTGTACTAAATTTCACTTGTAATATAAATATATACTTTAGGATAACTTATTAACATCCAATTTTGAGACCTTAAGTGCATGCTCGATACATGAGGGCTTCGGAACCTCCGCCTCAGGCTAATTTTCACCAGAAAATAATTAATTCTCATCCCTGGGTTTTCATGTCCATGTGATTGGTCAAACATTTATTTTAAATGCATTAATTGTTCACTCAAAAGTATACATCTGCAGCGGATCAAGGGGGTCTTAGGGGTCTCAAGACCCCCCCGTAGGCCTGTGTCCGTGGCAAATATTACGGTAACATATACATGCCTACATTGGAACATACTTATTTAGTCCTCTTCACTCAAGGTAGATTTGTTATTTGCTACTTTCTTCATCTCTTTCCAGGTGGTTCCATGTTTCTTTACTTCCTCGGCTATTGATCTCCTCCAAGTAGTTTTGGGTCAGCCTGTTTTTCTTTTTCCGTGTGGATTCCAGTCTAAGGCCTGTCTTGTGACATTGTTGGTTTGTTTTTGGAGGGCGTGTCCTATCCATGTCATTTTTATCTTGCAATATCTTTCCTCATGCTGTGTTGGTCTGCCCTCCTCCAGATTTCTTTGTTTGTGGTTTTATCTTGTCATTTGGTTTTCAGGATGTATCTTAGACATTTGTTAATGAATGTTTGTAGCATTTGGGTTGTAGTCTTGGTTGCTCTCCATGTCTCAGAGCCATATAGCGGCACACTTTTCACGTTGGTGTTGAAGATTCTGATCTTGCTTCGTGTTGAGAAAGATGGTGTGTTCCACACTGTCTTTAAAATGTTGAATGCATGCCTGGCCTTTCCAATCCTGTTTTGACATCTTCATCTGTTCCTCTTTGTCTGTCACTACACTTCCCAGGTAGGTGAATTTGTTGTTCCCCCTATATCTTTCCCTTCAGCTGTACTTTAGCTTGTTGTGTACTGTTCACCTTCAGTAGCTTTGTTTTGAATGTTTATTTTCAAGCCTGTCTTTTCTGCTTCCTGCATCAATAATTTGCAGGACTTCTTTTGCATTTGTTTGTGTGAATGTGATAGTAGGCAGATGTTGTCTGCAAAATCTAGATCATCCAACTGTTTACTGAATGTCCACTGGATGTCATTTTAGCCCTGTTTAACAGTCTCTCTCATTTTCCAGTCTATCACCATGATAAAAATTAATGGTGATAGGGTGCACCCCTGTCTTACGCCAGCCTTTACTTCAAATGTCTCAGACAGTTTTCCGTTATGGATAACTTGGCAGGTGGAGTTTTCGTACATCTGCTGGATTAATGTCACAAACTTTGCTGGTATTCCATAGTGATGCATCAGCATTCAGATAACATCTCTGTATTCACTATCAAAAGCATTCTCGAAGTCTATAAAATGAATATATAGTGGTGCTTGCTACTCAATTGATTGTTCTATGATAATTCTCAGCTTGTTCCTCGCGTAGCTTTTATCCAGTGCTCCTTTCAGTATGTCAAATAGTATGCGTGTAAAGACTTTACTTGGTACAGATACGAGTGTGATTGCTCTCAAGTTCTTGCACATTCCAAAGTCACCTTTCTTTGGCAGTTTTACAAGGTATCCATTTTTCCATTCTGGAATAGATGGTGCAACGTATATGTTGTTATCGGGTCTGCTTTCAGAACCTCTGGTGGTATGCCGTCTGGTCCTGGCGTCTTTTCATCCTTTAACATCTTCAGTGCTCTACTTATTTCAGCCTTCGAAGGTGGATTTGTGTTAACACTTAATAACACGTCTGCTATTGGTATGTCTGGTCTTTCTGCTGGTGGGTCTCTGTTGAAGATTTCTTTGAAGTGTTCTTTCCATCTTGATATTTGCTCCGCTTCCTTGTTTAAGGTTCTTCCTTCCTCGTCTTTCACTGGTTTTGAAGGATTTCTTCTTTTCCCCGCTAGTGTTCTTTTTATATCATAGAGTTCGTAAGTAGAATGACATATGACTACGACCCCCCTGCCAACAAGCCTAGAACCACCCCTGTACATAGAGGGTCTAAAGTACATGACAGGTGGGGACAACAGTTTGAAACGGGAAGCAGCAGAACAAATACACACAATTCAATAATATTTGTATTATGGCTTTTTTATGCAACCCCTAGATTTTGGCAAAGTAGGGATGAGACTGGCCCCCAATTATCTTAGGCTAAGTTATACTTCTGAATGTGTATTAAAATTTGCAACATTCAAAAGCATTTACACTTGTTACCAAGCCAGGTATTTATGTAGTTACAGGTGCTGCACCATTTTCCGCTGAGGGACACACCCAAAAGGGATTCCTCACAAGGCTTTAATAAAAAATAATGCGAATCATTAGAGCTTAGTTTCACATCGCATCATCAGTAATTTTAGTACACAACATTTGTATTTTTAATCGCTATCCAAAGCTTTGCAAATAATGTAATTGGATCATAGCTTGACAACACATGTAATTATGTTGCATTGACATGTGTTCTCACTGACGGTGGGTGGCCAGACAAAGTATAAAGAAGACTTGAAAACACTTTAGACAAAATTAATGTAGTTTGCTGGAGATTGTCCTGATATATGTACAAGCATATTACTATCTAAAACGTTTTGTGCTGAAACACTCCCGCTCACTGAAAACTTGTAGCTGTTCACCTAGTGTTTATAATTGGCTTAAATGTGCTAAAATAGCTGTTGTTTTACATTGAATAACCTTTCACAGAGTGGCACTGTAATACAGTCTTACACTTAAGGTTTAATAGAAATTACAAGCTGGGCTTGATTTGTTCCATGTCTCTCCTTTCCCGTTTCCAAAGGCTGTCCAATCTTGCCTTAAAGGCATTGGTTGTTGTGGCGGTTACAACATGGTTTGGTAATTTGTTCCTATGATTAACCACTCTTTGGCTAAACAAATTCTGCCTAACTTGTAGCCTTAATCTTGTTTTGAAGAGTTTTAACGAGTTTTCCCAAAGTGAGCTGGTTTCTGCTAGCTAGAAATATTGTATATGTTCCTTCCCTATCAGTAGTTTGTAACATTCGATCAAGTCTCCTCTCAGGCGCCTCTGCTTCAGCGAATACAGATTTAGTCTTTGAAGTTGATCTTTATATGGCAGGTTCATGGAAAACAATTATGAGTGTTACACCACAGTATTGTTAGAGAAATACAAAGCTTTAACATAAGCTTAAGAGATAATTTTTTTTAGAAACCCCAACTGAAAGCAGTCAACCATTTGCCGACCGGAAATGCATGTAAATATGCTAAGCGCAATTAATTTTTCAATCACATTAGATCATTGTGTGAGGTTACTGTGTGCGGTTGTGTACAAAAAAAATCACAGGATGGCTCCTTGCATATATTTAATTTGCTTTACCTAAAAAATCCCTAAAACGATTATATCGTGGTCACTTTCTCGTAAAATGATAACACAATTAAGATAGCTGCATAACATTATGTATGGTATGCCTTTTATAGTATCAGTTAATTGTGACTGATTTCCACATTATTGGTTATAACATTGTTTATATTTTAGACAAGCTTAGATGTGACTTTTCATGCTCATCAGTTGCTAAGTTTGGTTGTTGTTTTTTTCTGACAAAATTGTAGTCGTGTCTCAAATGACTGAAATACTGTTAATTATTGCTTAGTAATCACAATATCTACAGCAATTAAAACGTGCTGAGTGCTAAAAGTGCATGAACTGGAACTACAGGTGCACTAATAACACAAGGCTGGATGTTGTGTGACAAAGGTACTACTTAAAGTGCTATTAGCTTGAACAGAATGCACTAGTCAGAAGACTATCAGAACAGTTACCACTTACTTCAACTCTTGGATGGATCTGTTTTGTTCCAGCCCATCACATAGCTGCTTGAACAGATGCATGTCTAAACGTGAGTTCTTCAACCTGGAAGAAGAAACAGATCACAATTACCAAATTGTTCCCAAAATGAGTTCTATTTATGAACGATTATATCGTGAAAAAACAAATTACAGCAGTCACAACATTGTTCTTGGAAAAGACAGTTTTAAAACAAACAATAACATTTTGAGTAGTACGTGACCTGACACTGGTATGTATATATATATATATATATTCAATATATTTCATATAGCAGTTTATATATGTATTGCAAAGTCTATCATTGATAAGTATCTTCCAAAAAAGTGACCTCCACGTTTACTATAACATTATTATAATTTATATTTGCAGTATAAGGAAACATGTTTGAACATTCAGAACCATAATCCTATTACTGAACTTACTAAATATTCCACAAAGCATATATGTACAATGTAGTCATAATCTGTCAGATATGAATAAATGGAACTGAACTGTTTGCATGACTTACTGAAGTTTAATGACACCGCACTGTGGCTGCTTCATAATCCAGCACAGCGACAGCATTTCTGTTGGGAATAATGAGGACAATGTGATCTCTTCCGGAATCAGGTCTACGAGTTGAGAACATTGACTTTCGTAGATGTACGTCGCCAGTTTCCACGTATCAAGCACACCTGCCAGTTTCTCAATGAAGGTGCGAGGTTCCAACTGATCTTTGGCTGGCTCTAGACATCTCATGAAATATTCATTCAGTGGATCACACAATAAGCCAGTAATCAACGTGATCAACACCTCGTGTTGGCTGACAGAGGTCTCATCACCAATCAGCTCCAGGAGATCTTCACGTGGTCCTCTCAGTAACCCTATGCCTGCGAACATTTCCTGCATAGTCAAGTGGTGGAATGTCCAGCATCTCCGTTTGAAACCACTTCCTATCAGGTCACTCGTTGCAGATTCTGCCAGAAATCCGGTGTGTTTGTCAGTGTCAGATATGCCATAGGCTTTTAGGTCATCTTTATAAATGATGATTCGTAGTGGCTTAGACATTGTGCAGTACTTTGCTAATTCCGCATGTTTCTTGAAAGAGTTGCCCACCTCGGCAAAAATCATCTCTGTGTCTATTTGTTCTTTGACGTCTTTCAGAGAAGGGTGGAGGTGTCTTGCAAGGTTGATTACTGCAAAAACATAGAGCTGTGACATGGTATTGACGGATACTGTGTCTTCACTGTGGGTGGATGAATACATGTTGGCAAGGCATGCACATACAAAATTGGCGTGCACTGGCACATAGCACAGTGTCGCAATGTTCACGTTGTTCTGAAGGTAACCCGTGATGAACTTCTCTACTGCAGTGTCTTCTCCGCAGAATTTGTGAATGTACTTCTTGATGCTTTCTTGAGGGAATCCATACAGTTCTACAGTGCGGTGACACATTGCCGTAGGAATGTTGTCATTTGGCCTGGAAGTGATGATGACCTTTGCTCCAGGCAGCATGGTGTTGCCAATGATACCCGAGAGTAGGGTGTTCACATCTACCTCCACGGTACAGTGTCGTTGCAGTTTCTTCTCATATTTGAAGTAAGATGCCTCATCCATCCCTTCCAGAACGACCATGATCCTTTTTGACTTTATACAGAGTTGTTTAAGTGCTTCAGACTTTTCTTCTTCTGTCAAATCCAGTCCACCCAGCAAGATTTCTCTAAGCGTCAACGTCTTCTCCAGCCGCAGTTCCCGTAAAGTGATAACAAACAAATACTCCACGTCATCATTCCACAGCTTCTTCTCAGCCCACTGTTTTGTCAGCTGCTTAACGAGTGTCGTCTTTCCAACGCCAGCTTTCCCTAGTATCAAGACATTTCTGGGGGCATCCCTGTCATGTAGCTTATCGAAGACTTGTGATGTTTGGATAGGGTCAACAGACTGCATGATTTCCTGCATCTTCACCACATCACGGTAGCCAAGTGTTTCTGGAAGCTTTGTTCTCTGAGACTGTTGGAGTCGTAGTTCGACAAACATGTCATCGAGGGAGCTGTCCCTGCATGAGTCTGCATCAACTGACCATTGGACCGAAACTGTGTAGTCACTGTACGTCTTTCGTAACGCTGTCTTCAGTTTTTCTAAAAAACAAAATCAGCTAATGAAGGAATGCAGCTAACATGTTCATAAAACATTGACTATGCATCAAACATTCTTTGGTTTCACATAGATCTTATTTTCAAAAAGAAAACATAAACTTAAAATGCAATAATCATATGTGGTGAAACTGTTATCCGTGACCTTTACAAAGTTATCCACAAACTCAGACTATCATCTCTCATCAACATTTCTATCATGTCATGTGACAACACAAGTATGACAACATGAACAGACCATGGCTGTTGTACACCTAACTTCACATAGGAAGGTAGAACATTTGGGTGCTGAGGGACCAAAGCCATGCAATGTTCTCATGACTGCTGGACAGATCATTGTTTGATCCAAGATGAAAGTAAAAGCTCACAATGTAAGGAAACCATGATTGTTAAGCAGCTGAGACACAGCAGAGATCTGAGACAAACAAACAAGAGAAAGGTCACATAATCAAAAGTGACCATCTGACTGAGAATAAAAAACCAGAGAAAGAACATATAATCAAGAGTGACCATCTGGATCTGAAACAAACAAACTTATAGAATTGAGCGAACTATACCCGCTTATAGAGCTGAGCGAACTGGAGCCGCTTACAGAGCCGAGCGAACTGGAGCCGCTTACAGAGCCGAGCGAACTGGACCCGCTTACAGAGCCGAGCGAACTGGGCCCGCTTACAGAGCCGAGCGAACTGGACCCGCTTACAGAGCCGAGCGAACTGGAGCCGCTTACAGAGCCGAGCGAACTGGACCCGCTTACGAGCCGGGCGAACTGGAGCCACTTACAGAGCCAAGCGAACTGGACCCGATTACAGAGCTGAGCGAACTGGACCCGCTTACAGAGCCGATCGAACTGGGCCCGCTTACAGAGCCGAGCGAACCGGAGCCATTTATAGAGCTGAGTGAACTGGAGCCATGTGGAGTGAATGAAATTGTCCAAGCTTTGAAATGACAACAAGAGCATTGGAACCCCGCTGAGTGTCCAATTCCACAGCTAACTAAATAACTAATCAACAAACCATCCAACCAACTGACCAACTAGCCAACCAAACAACAACCAAACCAACCAAATAATTAAGAGAAGATGTAACATAGAATCGGTTGTGACCACCTGGCTGTGAGACAAACAAAAAAAAGAAAGAGCACAGCGTCAGTAATCACTGCTAGGTCATCAGCCGCAACATGATATTGTACAGACAGATATGACTGAGAGAGGTGTACACCTATAACAGAACATGTCAAAGTAAACATAGGCGCTTATAGACTGCACAAGATCTGACTTACGCAACCTTGACCTTTAAACATTTTTATATACAGTTGTTTTCACCTGAATAAAGTATATAGTCAATAATAACAACGTATTGTTTTTTACTGACACAGGGAAACACACAGGTCAAACATGAGTCATTGTGTCAATAACAACATGTATTGTTTCTTACTGACACAAGTAAACATATAGATCCAACATGAGTCATTGTGTCAATAACAACATGTATTGTTTCTTACTGACACAGGGAAACATATAGGTCCAACATGAGTCATTGTGCCAATAACAACATGTATCGTTTCTTACTGACACAGGGAAACATATAGGTCCAACATGAGTCATTGTGTCAATAACAACATGTATCGTTTCTTACTGACACAGGGAAACATATAGGTCCAACATGAGTCATTGTGTCAATAACAACATGTATTGTTTCTTACTGACACAGGGAAACATATAGGTCCAACATGAGTCATTGTGCCAATAACATGTACTGTTTCTTACTGACACAGGGAAACATATAGGTCCAACATGAGTCACTGTGTCAATAACAACATGTATTGTTTCTTACTGACACAGGGAAACATATAGGTCCAACATGAGTCACTGTGTCAATAACAACATGTATTGTTTCTTACTGACACAGGGAAACATATAGGTCCAACATGAGTCACTGTGTCAATAACAACATGTATTGTTTCTTACTGACACAGGGAAACATATAGGTCCAACATGAGTTACTGTGTCAATAACAACATGTATTGTTTCTTACTGACACAGGGAAACATATAGGTCCAACATGAGTTACTGTGTCAATAACAACATGTATTGTTTCTTACTGACACAGGGAAACATATAGGTCCAACATGAGTCATTGTGTCAATAACAACATGTATTGTTTCTTACTGACACAGGGAAACATATAGGTCCAACATGAGTCACTGTGTCAATAACAACATGTATTGTTTCTTACTGACACAGGGAAACATATAGGTCCAACATGAGTCATTGTGTCAATAACAACATGTATTGTTTCTTACTGACACAGGGAAACATATAGGTCCAACATGAGTCATTGTGTCAATAACAACATGTATTGTTTCTTACTGACACAGGGAAACATACAGGTCCAACATGAGTCATTGTGTCAATAACAACATGTATTGTTTCTTACTGACACAGGGAAACATATAGGTCCAACATGAGTCATTGTGTCAATAACAACATGTATTGTTTCTTACTGACACAGGGAAACATATAGGTCCAACATGAGTCATTGTGTCAATAACAACATGTATTGTTTCTTACTGACACAGGGAAACATATAGGTCCAACATGAGTCATTGTGACAATGACAACATGTACTGTTTCTTACTGACACAGGGAAACATATAGGTCCAACATGAGTCATTGTGTCAATAACAAGGTGTATTTTTTTCTATTACATATCCACACCGGCAGAGTTATGAAATAGTCCATTATGATTATACATATACTACTTTTATCTATGCATTGCATCTTAGCATTCAAAACAAAGGAAACAAACTAAGAGCTATTTTATGTAACATTATTGACATACCTTCCACTGTCTTCACAAACTTCTCTCGGTCCTGCTGTGTCTTCTGCTCAAGGTTCTTGACTCGCTTGTCGAGGTCCTGCAGTCGCTGTTCATGATCATCAATTCGTGTTTTTTCCACATCTATCTTCCCTTGCAGTCTGTCGTATTCTACAGGCCAAAGACGACCGTAGGCAGCCTCCTTCAACTGTGTCTGGTCCCACTGAAGCTGTGTGTAGATGTCTTCAATCTCTTGTATCTTTGTTTGGAAGTCTGCCTCAGATAGACTTGGTGTAGTGGCATGGGCCACAGCATTTCTTTGCTCACGGAGTTGGTCCACGCGTTCACTTTCATAGAAAGGTGACACTCTCAATTCCTTCTTTCTCGCGCCTGGCAGCAACAGGTTTGTGCCAGAGTACAATAAACAGAAGAACAAAACAGTGGGGTCAAACTGCTCTGAAATGCCCTGTTCAACAGTGGTTGTTATGCGCTTATCTCTTTTCTTCGAGTTTGGGACCATTGTCACGAAAAACTTCCCTATGGTTAGATTATCAACCCATTTCCATCCGTATGTCGCCTGGAAAGCTGACCGGAAGAGATCCCTCAGCTTTCTTGGCATATCATCAAGAATGACTTTCACCAGGCGCCAATACCTCTCTTCCTCGGGGGTCAGCGCCAACAAGCTACTACCGCTACTCTGAAAGTAAACAAACACGTGGCTACTTACAGACAGATTAGTGAAATGGTCTGAGAAATGGCAGATGCTGTTCAATTTTGGGAAATGTAAATGCCTACATACAGGACATGGGAACTTGAATGTAAACTATAAAATGGGAGCTACTGTTCTTGGTACTACTGTAAAAGAAAAGGACTTAGGAGTTACAATAAGCGCTGATATGAAAGTTTCAGAGCAGTGTGGTATTGCAGCTTCAAAGGGTAATCAAATTCTTGGATTGATTAGAAGAAACATAACATATAAGGGAAAAAAGTTAATTATACCTCTTTATAAAGCAATAGTTAGACCTCATTTAGAATACTGTATACAAGCATGGAGACCATATCGTAAGAAGGATATAGATACGCTTGAACGCATACAAAGGAGAGCAACTAAAATGATTCCAGAACTTAGAGACCTTAGTTATGAAGAACGCCTGAAAGAATGTGGTTTAACAACTCTAGAGACAAGGAGGTTAAGAGGAGATCAGATTGAAGTTTTTAAGATATTGAATGGGTATGAAAATATTGATAGAAATATGTTTTTCTCACTCAAGAAGGATAGCAGAACTAGAGGACATGAGGTAAAATTAGTAAAGGATCAATGTAGATTGGACATCAGGAAGCACTCGTTCTCACAGAGGACAATAAATGAATGGAACAAACTGTCTACAGATTGTGTAACTGCTAGCAGCGTGAATATGTTTAAAAACAAGGTTGACACATATATCAGGAGGGCGGGTTATAAGTAGGTGAACATTGTTGGACTCTCGATAAGCCAATGGCTTCCTTGTCCACTTGCCATCTGGGCCTTTGGCTTGGATGGCAAATCTTGTTAAATCTTGTTAAATCTACTTGAATGTATAGAATTTTTTTTATTTCTCTGCTTGTTAAATTATATATTGTTTAAAATATAGAAACTTGGTTCACATATCCGACTATTTCGGCCGTTTTTCACGGCCTTCGTCAGCTCTGTGAGACACGGCCAATATATTTGGAGATATGAACCACATTTCTTGTGAGATATACAATGTATAAATACATGACTCTTTGAACAATGTTTTGCCCCACAGGGAACAACACACATTACTATTATATCTGTATTATACAATTGGTAGTAAGCGCACTATCATCATTGCATGTTACCAGTGTACATGTTACCAGTGTACATGTTACCAGTGTACGTGTTACCAGTGTACGTGTTACCAGTGTACGTGTTACCAGTGTACGTGCTACCAGTGTACGTGTTACCAGTGTACGTGTTACCATTGCACATGTTACCAGTGCACGTGTTACCAGTGTACGTGTTACCAGTGTACGTGTTACCAGTGTACGTGTTACCAGTGTACATGTTACCATTGCACGTGTTACCAGTGCACGTGTTACCAGTGTACGTGTTACCAGTGTACGTGTTACCAGTGTACGTGTTACCAGTGTACGTGTTACCAGTGCACATATAATAATAATAATAAATAATTAGAGCACTTTTAGAGCGCCATGGATCCAGGTGACCCTGTTCAAAGGCGCTGACACAAACATAGTTAAAGACAGTCAAGTTTTAAAAAGTAAATATATAGACAAATAAATAAAAACATAAAAAACATAGCAAATACAAGTTCATAGGACATAGCACTAAAATTCAAATCAATTTGACAGTTAAGAATAATAAGCGCGTTTAAACAAGATAGTTTTTAAGAGTCTTAAATGTTTATAGAGAGTAACATTTTTGCATCTCATGGGGAAGACTGTTCCACAGGGGAGGAGCAGCGATGCAGAAGGTACGATCACCATAATGGCGGAGATGTGCACTGCGTACAGACAGAAGAGAGTCTGATGAGGATCGCAATGTTCTGCAGGGTTAGTAGAACTGGAGCAGGTCTGGGATGTACCAGTGCACATGTTACCAGTGTACGTGTTACCAGTGCACGTGTTACCAGTGCACGTGTTACCAGTGCACGTGTTACCAGTGCACGTGTTACCAGTGCACGTGTTACCAGTGCACGTGTTACCAGTGCACGTGTTACCAGTGCACGTGTTACCAGTGCACGTGTTACCAGTGCACGTGTTACCAGTGCACGTGTTACCAGTGCACGTGTTACCAGTGCACGTGTTACCAGTGCACGTGTTACCAGTGCACGTGTTACCAGTGCACGTGTTACCAGTGCACGTGTTACCAGTGTACGTGTTACCAGTGTACGTGTTACCAGTGCACGTGTTACCAGTGCACGTGTTACCAGTGCACGTGTTACCAGTGTACGTGTTACCAGTGTACGTGTTACCAGTGTACGTGTTACCAGTGTACGTGTTACCAGTGTACATGTTACCAGTGCACATGTTACCAGTGTACATGACCTGGTAGAAGTGTCTCCATGGATGCTTGATTTGGCGCTTTGTATAAATGTGTTGCTAGGGTAATGCTTTTGGAAACGATACCATGAAACGAGTTAAGTAAGTTATCCACACAATGACTTTGATCACATTTCCATAGCTACTGCCATCCCTGTTATACCATGGGTTTTCTCCACAAATACATAATGTCAAAACATCTAACATGATTACACATACTATCTGACATGACTCCGATTTGTACACTTGGATAACAGTGTTTCATAAATTGTTTAAATATTGAAAGACAGCCTTATATCAAAGATCAAGTTACCTAACCTAACATTTAGTTTGGTTTAAGGTGGTCGATTATCTTGAAATCATAGTATTTAAACTTTAAATATTTAAGGTTGTTTGAAATCAATTTGACCCAAAAGCCCAAAGGCAAATAAAGTTGGGGGTCCCATGCATTTTTTTTTTTATTTGACATAGTAACAGCTATATACGTCACCAGCAAAATTAACAAAATACTGTGGTTTGATCATAATCAGCCATAACACTAGACGTATTTACTATTCAAATACAAAAAAAATATTGCAATTTGATATGTTCATATTATATAAAGCATAATATGTCAAACTCGCATAACACAAATGGTAATTTTTTAAATTTCATTTCATTTATTAAGTCACGGAAAAACCACATTAACTTTGTTTTACAATATTTGACAAGGAGTAATGTAACTTCATTAAAATTTGGCTAACCTGTTCATTTATTATTTAAAACAAAAAAGTTGTAGGGTCCCATGCAAATGTGTTTAATATCTAACATAGCAACAGCTATGTCAGCAACAACAATAACACAATTGTTATCAAAACCTACATTTGACAACAATGAGTAAGGATATTTGGCCAAAACGTTAATTTATTATTTATCTCTCTATACAAAGAAAATAATTATTCAAGTTCCAGACAATAATTGATGTTTTGCAATGTTGAAAGCACCACCCTAATCAAATGTTCTTGTAAAATGCCATATTATGGTAACATTGTTATCAAAACCCACATTTGACCCTCAAGGAGTAATGTTTCAGTAAAAGTTGGCCAAAATGTTATTATTCATCCCTACACGCATCATGAACATCTTAGCCATGAAATGTTATTATTCATCCCTACACACATCATGCACATCTTAATCATGAAATGCCAGACAGAAATTGAAGTTTTGCTACTTTGAAATTACACTCCGAACTAAATTTTCTGTAACAATTCCTCAACAGAAGTTACCCCGCTTATGCTCGAGACGTACCACATAACGTATAACGTTTTATTTATAATGGTTTCTGTTCGTATTAATATTCTTTTACCAATAAATGTATCATGCTTACTTTTGGCATTATGGATGTAGTTTCAATCAACAAATATAACGTTTGTGTTGATTTAATTGTTGTCGTAACAATGATGCGCAGACTGATGCACAGATAGCTTGATTTCACGGTAGTCGTCCACCTTAATGAATGATCAATTTGAAGTTATTACTATAATTGATCAGTTCAACTTTTAGTTATGCTGAATGATCCAACACGACAGTTGGGATGGAAATGACCACCGAGAGAGAGACTTGTGGAGTATTCTGCTTACCAAATACATCCTTCGAAAATGTGTGTGTGTGTGTGTGTGTGTGTGTGTGTGTGTGTGTGTGTGTGTGTGTGTGTGTGTGTGTGTGTGTGTGTGTGTGTGTGTGTGTGTGTGTGTGTGTGTGTGTGTGTGTGTGTGTGTGTGTGTGTGTGTGTGTGTGTGTGTGTGTGTGTGTGTGTGTGTGTGTGTGTGTGTGTGTGTGTGTGTGTGTGTGTGTGTGTGTGTGTGTGTGTGTGTGTGTGTGTGTGTGTGTGTGTGTGTGTGTGTGTGTGTGTGTGTGTGTGTGTGTGTGTGTGTGTGTGTGTGTGTGTGTGTGTGTGTGTGTGTGTGTGTGTGTGTGTGTGTGTGTGTGTGTGTGTGTGTGTGTGTGTGTGTGTGTGTGTGTGTGTGTGTGTGTGTGTGTGTGTGTGTGTGTGTGTGTGTGTGTGTGTATATAATGCTTACCTGGGAAGGGCCGGTGCTGCTGGGTGGCTGTGAGACAGAGGCTCCTGTCTGTTGACTCAGTGTCATCGCCATGCTGCTGGGTGGCTGTGAGACAGAGGCTCCTGTCTGTTGACTCGGTGTCATCGTCATGCAGCTGGGCGGCTGTGAGACAGAGGCTCCTGTCTGTTGACTCGGTGTCATCGTCATGCTGCTGGCTGGCTGTGAGACAGAGGCTCCTGTCTGTTGACTCGGTGTCATCGTCATGCTGCTGGGCGGCTGTGAGACAGAGGCTCCTGTCTGTTGACTCGGTGTCATCGTCATGCTGCTGGGCGGCTGTGAGACAGGGGCTCCTGTCTGTTGACTCGGTGTCATCGTCATGCTGCTGGCTGGCTGTGTGACAGGGGCTCCTGTCTGTTGACTTGGTGTCATCGTCATGCTGCTGGGCGGCTGTGAGACAGAGGCTCCTGTCTGTTGACTCGGTGTCATCGTCATGCTGCTGGGCGGCTGTGAGACAGAGGCTCCTGTCTGTTGACTCGGTGTCATCGTCATGCTGCTGGGCGGCTGTGAGACAGAGGCTCCTGTCTGTTGACTCGGGGTCATCGTCATGCTGCTGGCTGGCTGTGAGACAGGGGCTCCTGTCTGTTGACTCGGTGTCATCGTCATGCTGCTGGCAGGCTGTGAGACAGGGGCTCCTGTCTGTTGACTCGGTGTCATCGTCATGCTGCTGGGCGGCTGTGTGACAGGGGCTCCTGTCTGTTGACTCGGTTTCATCGTCATGCTGCTGGGCGGCTTTGTGACAGAGGCTCCTGTATGTTGACTCGGTGTCATCGTCATGCTGCTGGGCGGCTGTGAGACAGAGGCTCCTGTCTGTTGACTCGGTGTCATCGTCATGCTGCTGGCTGGCTGTGTGACAGGGGCTCCTGTCTGTTGACTCGGTGTCATCGTCATGCTGCTGGGCGGCTGTGTGACAGGGGCTCCTGTCTGTTGACTCGGTGTCATCGTCATGCTGCTGGGTGGCTGTGAGACAGAGGCTCCTGTCTGTTGACTCGGTGTCATCGTCATGCTGCTGGGCGGCTGTGAGACAGAGGCTCCTGTCTGTTGACTCGGTGTCATCGTCATGCTGCTGGGCGGCTGTGAGACAGAGGCTCCTGTCTGTTGACTCGGTGTCATCGTCATGCTGCTGGGCTGGCTGTGTGACAGGGGCTCCTGTCTGTTGACTCGGTGTCATCGTCATGCTGCTGGCTGGCTGTGTGACAGGGGCTCCTGTCTGTTGACTCGGTGTCATCGTCATGCTGCTGGGTGGCTGTGAGACAGAGGCTCCTGTCTGTTGACTCGGTGTCATCGTCATGCTGCTGGGCGGCTGTGAGACAGAGGCTCCTGTCTGTTGACTCGGTGTCATCGTCATGCTGCTGGGCGGCTGTGAGACAGAGGCTCCTGTCTGTTGACTCGGCGTCATCGTCATGCTGCTGGCTGGCTGTGAGACAGAGGCTCCTGTCTGTTGACTCGGCGTCATCGTCATGCTACTGGCTGGCTGTGAGACAGAGGCTCCTGTCTGTTGACTCGGTGTCATCGTCATGCTGCTGGGCGGCTGTGTGACAGGGGCTCCTGTCTGTTGACTCAGTGTCATCGTCATGCTGCTGGGCGGCTGTGTGACAGAGGCTCCTGTATGTTGACTCGGTGTCATCGTCATGCTGCTGGACGGCTGTGAGACAGAGGCTCCTGTCTGTTGACTCGGTGTCATCGTCATGCTGCTGGCTGGCTGTAGGACAGGGGCTCCTGTCTGTTGACTCGGTGTCATCGTCATGCTGCTGGCTGGCTGTGAGACAGGGGCTCCTGTCTGTTGACTCGGTGTCATCGTCATGCTACTGGCTGGCTGTGAGACAGAGGCTCCTGTCTGTTGACTCGGTGTCATCGTCATGCTGCTGGGCGGCTGTGTGACAGGGGCTCCTGTCTGTTGACTCAGTGTCATCGTCATGCTGCTGGGCGGCTGTGTGACAGAGGCTCCTGTATGTTGACTCAGTGTCATCGTCATGCTGCTGGGCGGCTGTGAGACAGAGGCTCCTGTCTGTTGACTCGGTGTCATCGTCATGCTACTGGCTGGCTGTGAGACAGAGGCTCCTGTCTGTTGACTCGGTGTCATCATCATGCTGCTGGGCGGCTGTGTGACAGGGGCTCCTGTCTGTTGACTCAGTGTCATCGTCATGCTGCTGGGCGGCTGTGTGACAGAGGCTCCTGTATGTTGACTCAGTGTCATCGTCATGCTGCTGGGCGGCTGTGAGACAGAGGCTCCTGTCTGTTGACTCGGTGTCATCGTCATGCTGCTGGCTGGCTGTAGAACAAAAAGATTAAAAATATATAACAAGATTATAATAAGTTACTGTGAACTGGTATAATTAAATAGTGTTGTATACTGAGATCAGTGCTAGTATGTAATCAGTTCCCTTTTTGAAACTTAATTATAGTTTATTTAATCACTGAACATTGGTAATGATATGATCTGAATTACAATTCTACAACATTAATTTTGTTTCTAATTTGAATATGCCTGGTATTTTATTATGCTAATGATCTCAACAGTAATGCCAATTGTACCTTCTAAAGAGGCAATTTATGTTGTAGAATCTTAAGAGACTGCTGATCATCAGCCTATATCCCGATGTTGGGTTCATGGAACGATGTGGACAAAAACCAAGGAATGTCTGCTCAAATAACACTGTTGCATTGGTGTGGTCTATGGATGGCCAGCTGGACACTAGATGCAGTACAGTAGTTGAACCATTGGTATGGTCTATGGATGGCCACCTGGACACTAGATCCAGTACAGTAGTTAAACCATTGGTGGGGTCTATGGATGGCCATCTGGACACTAGATGCAGTACAGTAGTTGAACCATTGGTGTGGTCTATGGATGGCCGCCTGGACACTAGATCCAGTACAGTAGTTGAACCATTGGTGTGGTCTATGGATGACCACCTGGACACTAGATCCAATACAGTAGTTAAACCATTGGTGTGGTCTACGGATGGCCGCCTGGACACTAGATCCAGTACAGTAGTTGAACCATTGGTGTGGTCAATGGATGGCCACCTGGACACTAGATGCAGTACAGTAGTTAAACCATTGGTGTGGTCTATGGATGGCCACCTGGCCACTAGATCCAGTACAGTAGTTGAACCATTGGTGTGGTCTATGGATGGCCACCTGGACACTAGATGCAGTGCAGTAGTTGAACCATTGGTGTGGTCTACGGATGGCCGCCTGGACACTAGATCCAGTACAGTAGTTGAACCATTGGCGTGGTCTATGGATGGCCACCTGGACACTAGATCCAGTACAGTAGTTGAACCATTGGTGTGGTCTATGGATGGCCACCTGGACACTAGATCCAGTACAGTAGTTGAACCATTGGCGTGGTCTATGGATGGCCACCTGGACACTAGATCCAGTATAGTAGTTGAACCATTGGTGTGGTCTATGGATGGCCACCTGGACACTAGATCCAGTACAGTAGTTGAACCATTGGTGTGGTCTATGGATGGCCACCTGGACACTAGATCCAGTACAGTAGTTGAACCATTGGCGTGGTCTATGGATGGCCACCTGGACACTAGATGCAGTACAGTAGTTGAACCATTGGTGTGGTCTATGGATGGCCACCTGGACACTAGATGCAGTAGAGTAGTTGAACCATTGGTGTGGTCTATAGATGGCCACATGGACACTAGACCCAGTACAGTAGTTGAACCATTGGTGTGGTCTATAGATGGCCACATGGACACTAGACCCAGTACAGTAGTTGAACCATTGGTGTGGTCTATAGATGGCCACATGGACACTAGACCCAGTACAGTAGTTGAACCATTGGTGTGGTCTATAGATGGCCACATGGACACTAGACCCAGTACAATAGTTGAACCATTGGTGTGGTCTATAGATGGCCACATGGACACTAGACCCAGTACAGTAGTTGAACCATTGGTGTGGTCTACGGATGGCCACCTGGACACTAGATCCAGTACAGTAGTTAAACCATTGGTGTGGTCTATGGATGGCCGCCTGGACACTAGATCCTACAATAGTTGAATGAAAACCACATTTTGCCATCTGAGAAATGTCCTCAACATTTGAGAACAATAAAAGGAATAATGAATGCCTTGATGCTCCTGCAGCCAAACGTGGCAGAGAAATGGGTCGAAATGAATTTGTTAAAATAGATGAAAGTTCATCTAATTTATTAGTTTTTATCATGTGGTGTACCACAAGGTTCTGTGCTAATGGTTCACTGTAAATAAGATGTCACTGAATGTATCAAAAACCAACTATATGATCTTTGGTAACCGTACAATAAATTATGACTTAGATATTAGAATTCACAATAGCCAAATGATCAGGGTTAATACAACAAAGTTCCTTGGAGTTTTGATTGACGAAAAGCTTGATTGGAAAAAATCATATAAATTGTGTGAAATCCAAACTTTCTAGAGTAGTTGATGAACAGGGCAAGTAATATCCCAGGAACAACAAGCCTACTTACCCTGTATTATTCACTGTTTTACCTATACTAGGTTACTGCTGTGAAATTTGTGGAACTTCATATATTACTAACGCATTGTTGTGTTACAGGGTGATCAGACTAACATGTTATTTTATAGATGTAGCGTACTAACATTCCAAGACTTAGACACTTGTTGTGTCACAGGGTGATCAGACTAACATGTTATTTCATAGATGTAGAGTACTAACATTCCAAGACTTAGACACGTGTTGTGTTACAGGGTGGTCAGACTAACATGTTATTTTATAGATGTAGAGTACTAACATTCCAAGACTTAGAGACTTGTTGTGTTACAGGGTGATCAGACTAACACGTTATTTCATAGATGTAGAGTACTAACATTCCAAGACTTAGACACTTGTTGTGTTACAGGGTGATCAGACTAACATGTTATTTCATAGATGTAGAGTACTAACATTCCAAGACTTAGACACTTGTTGTGTTACTGGGTGATCAGACTAACATGTTATTTTATAGATGTAGAGTACTAACATTCCAAGACTTAGACACTTGTTGTGTTACAGGGTGATCAGACTAACATGTTATTTCATAGATGTAGAGTACTAACATTCCAAGACTTAGACACTTGTTGTGTTACAGGGTGATCAGACTAACATGTTATCTCATAGATGTAGAGTACTAACATTCCAAGACTTAGACACTTGTTGTGTTACAGGGTGATCAGACTAACATGTTATCTCATAGATGTAGAGTACTAACATTCCAAGACTTAGACACTTGTTGTGTTACAGTGTGACCAGACTAACATGTTATTTCATAGATGTAGAGTACTAACATTCCAAGACTTAGACACTTGTTGTGTTACAGGGTGATCAGACTAACATGTTATCTCATAGATGTAGAGTACTAACATTCCAAGACTTAGACACTTGTTGTGTTACAGGGTGATCAGACTAACATGTTATTTCATAGATGTAGAGTACTAACATTCCAAGACTTAGACACTTGGTGTGTTACAGGGTGATCAGACTAACATGTTATTTTATAGATGTAGATTACTAACATTCCAAGACTTAGACACTTGTTGTGTTACAGGGTGATCAGACTAACATGTTATTTTATAGATGTAGAGTACTAACATTCCAAGACTTAGACACTTGTTGTGTTACAGGGTGATCAGACTAACATGTTATTTTATAGATGTAGAGTACTAACATTCCAAGACTTAGAGACTTAGTAGATATGAAGGTCTTGTCTGTCATGTTTAAGACAACAATATGTCAATCCCTATCAATGTCCAGTGTCTTTTTACTAAGCATGTTGCTCTATGTCCTTCTCGACTAAAATGTCAATATGTACGACAGTGTGTCTGAACAAATGTTAAGTCACGGTGTTTATCAATTTATGGTGAAAAATGCTAGAATTTATTATCAATCACTATTACCAAGATGCAAACATTCCATGGTTTTTGTTGATAAATTAAATATTAATAATGATTAGTAAATATGACAAATAAATTTGTAATTCCTTTTTTATTTCCTCTAACAATTACAGTGTTTTTATCAGCTAATGTTCTCGTCGAATTGACCAAACTATGGTATTACATGTGTTATTAATTAACACATAATATTTTTACTGGCGACACTAGATATTTAAATACTGTACTATAGTAAACATAATTTATATAAAGATTACATATATATATATATATATAGTCTTTATATGTTATGTTTATATATATACAAGCCCTTAGCCAGAAAAAATTGTTTGCCAGTCTTGAACATTCTAAAAAACCTTAAACGCGAAACCAAGGAACGTTGAAGCTGTCTATAACAGCCATTATTGATTGGCCCAATCAATGTTTTCAATGGCAGGCCAATGCTGGTTGATATAGTGACAGCCATTACTAACCAGTTTGGTTTTTGCACTGGTAAGCCAGTGCAAGTTGAGAAAATGTCAAATGACAGCCATTATTGGCCGAATTAAGATTTTTTAAACCATTATTGACCCAATCAGGTTTTACTAGCTGTGCAGCGAGGTTGGCGTTATCACCTGCACAGTAATAATAATGGAAGAAGAGCCAACACATGAAGGTTCACAAAAAAGTAACTTGAAACGTTATTTTAAATGTATAAACAGGGAAGTAATATTTGAAGCATCTTAAGACTAAGTACATGCATGCAAATATGTCTAATACGAACATGAAATATGATTAATTTACAATCACACTCAAAATCAAATGCTTGACACTAAGCATAAAACAAGACAACAAATGTGTGTGTGTGCGCGCGTGTGTGCGTGCGCGCGCGCGTGCATATATAATGTTTACCTGGGAAGTGCCAGTGCTGCTAGGTAGATGTGTGACAGGGGCTCCTGTCTGTTGACTTGGTGTCATCGTCATGCTGCTGGCTGGCTGTGAGACAGAGGCTCCTGTCTGTTGACTCGGTGTCATCGTCATGCTGCTGGCCAGCTGTATGACAGGGGCTCCTGTCTGTTGACTTGGTGTCATCGTCATGCTGCTGGCTGGCTGTGAGACAGAGGCTCCTGTCTGTTGACTCGGTGTCATCGTCATGCTGCTGCCTGGCTGCGGGACAGGTGCTCCTGTCTGTTGACTTGGTGTCATCGTCATGCTGCTGGCCAGCTGTGTGACAGAGGCTCCTGTATGTTGACTCGACGTCAACGTCATGCTGCTGCCTGGCTGCGGGACAGGTGCTCCTGTCTGTTGATTTGGTGTCATCGTCATGCTGCTGGCCAGCTGTGTGACAGGGGCTCCTGTCTGTTGACTCTGTGTCATTGTCATGTTGCTGGCCGACTGTGGTACAGGGGTTCCTGTCTGATGATTTGGTGTCATCATCATGTTGCTGGCCGGCTGTGGGACATTGGCTCCTTTCGGTTGACTCGGTGTCATCGTCATGCTGTTGGCCAACTGTGGGACATTGGCTCCTGCCAGTTGACTCGGTGTAATCGTCACTCTGCTGGCCGACTGTGGGACAGATGCTCCTGTCTGTTGACTCGGTGTCATCGTCATGCTGATGGCAGGCTGTGGGACAGAGACTACTGTCTGTTCACTTGGTGTCATCGTCCTGCTGCTGGCTGGCTGTGGGACAGAGACTACTGTCTGTTGACTCGGTGTCATCATCATGCTGTTGGCCGACTGTGGGACAGAGGCTCCTGCCTGTTGACTTGGTGTCATCGTCATTCTGCTGACCAACTGTGGGACATTGGCTCCTGTCTGTTGACTCGGTGTCATCGTCATGCTGCTGACCAACTGTGGGACAGAGACTACCGTCTGTTCACTTGGTGTCATCGTCATGCTGCTGGCTGGCTGTGGGAGAGAGACTACTGTCTGTTGACTCGGTGTCATCGTCATGCTGCTGGCTGGCTGTGGGACAGAGACTACTGTCTGTTGAATCGGTGTCATCGTCATGCTGCTGACCAACTGTGGAACAGAGAGTACTGTCTGTTGACTCGGTGTCATCGACGTGCTGTTGGCCGACTGTGGGACAGGGATTCTTGCCTGTTGACTCTGTGTCATCGTCGTGCTGTTGGCCGACTGTGGGACAGGGATTCTTGTCTGTTGACTCGGTGTCATCGTCATGCTGTTGGCCGACTGTGGGACAGGGATTCTTGTCTGTTGACTCGGTGTCATCGTCATGCTGTTGGCCGACTGTGGGACAGGGATTCTTGTCTGTTGACTCTGTGTCATCGTCATGTTGTTGGCCGACTGTGGGACAGGGATTCTTGTCTGTTGACTCGGTGTCATCGTCATGCTGTTGGCCAACTGTGGGACATTGGCTCCTGCCTGTTGACTTGGTGTCATCGTCACGCTACTGGCTGGCTGTAGGACAGGGTCTATTGTCTGTTGACTTGGTGTCATCGTCGGGCCACTTCTACTGGCATGTTGTCGGAAAAGGGTGCCTGTTTATTGGCTCCATGCTGTTGTCATACAACTGCTACTGCCCTGTTGTGGGACATATGCAACTGTTTGTTGGGTCGAACTTGTCGCTGTGTCACTGCCACTGGATTGCTGTGGGACATGGCTACCTGCGGATTCATTCTCGTCCAATTTGCTTACTTTTGTGCTGGCCGAGGACTCGTCAGGGGGCAGTGAACATTTGTGATGCTTCTTATCCATTCTGAAAGAACAATCAAACATTGTTATTACACACTCTTCTACATTCACCCACAACAACCTTCCACATTCCTGCTGCAGAATGTTGTGAATGTGTAACGAATGAATCATTTAGGTCAAAACTACTTAAAATACTAAATCCTTTTCTTTTGTAATTCTACCTATTATATACCCATTTGTGTATATTTCATCCATGTTTCCATGCATTTACACTTCCCAAAATTTATGCATTTACACTTCCCAAAATTTAATAACATCTGCCATTTTTCAAATCATTTAACCAATTTATCTAGATCATCCTGTACATTTTGTTTATCTGTATAATTTTTTTTTCTTAATATTGTGCCATCTGCAAATTTCAGTACTTTGCTAGATATGTCATCTTCCAAATCATTTATATGTGTGTGTGTGTGTGTGTGTGTGTGTGTGTGTGTGTGTGTGTGTGTGTGTGTGTGTGTGTGTGTGTGTGTGTGTGTGTATACATATATATATATGTATGTATGTATGTATGTATGTATGTATGTATGTATGTATGTATGTATGTATGTATATGTGTGTGTATATATATATATATATATATATATATCCCTGTGGTGCCCCACTCAAAACAGATTTCCAGTTTGAAATCTCACCATCTATTATTACTCTCTGTCTTCTGTGTGTAAGCCACTTTTCTATCCAGTTGATTACATCATTACCGTGGGCTTTTAGTTTAAGTAACAATCTTTTATGTGACACTTTATTGAAAGCTTTCTAAAAATCTGAGTACAACAACATCCACTGGTGACCCGTCATTTACCCACTTTGTAATTTGTTTCCAAAAACTAGATTGGTTAGGCATGACTTTGTTTTTTAGAAACCCATGTTGAGATGTATTTATTAATTAATGTTTTACAGGGAATTCCACCACGTGGTGTCTAATTAACGTTTCTAATAATTTGCATACAACTGATGTTAAACTTATTGGTCTGCCATTTTCTGACTTGTTCCTCGATATCTTCTTAAATAACGGCGTAATGTTTGCTTCTTTCCATTCTGAAAGAACTACTCTATCTTCTAGTGACAAGTTATACACTTTTTGCAAGTGGTGTACTAATTTTTTTTACACTTTCCTTAAGCAGTTTTGGTGGTATCCCATCAACTCCAGGTGATTTATTATCTTTCATCTTCTTAATTGTCTTGGTTATTATTTCAGGAGTTACAAATAACTGCCCTAAATGATCTGATTTACCGCCCTCAAATTTAGTAACTGGAATTGGAAGTGAGCTGATATCTTCTGTGATAAAAACCGAGCTGAAATACTAATTCAGGACCTCTGTCATTTAACCCATCTGAAATTTCTTAAATGTTTCCACTGTAGTTTTCCAGTGGTCCGACCTTATCTTGAACTTCCTGTTTACTCCTTACATAAACTCTTGCTGTCATTTTTTCATATTACCTGCCAATTTTTTTATGTACAGTAGTACCTGCCTTCAACGGACACTTCTATATCCAAGCAAAAGTGTCCCTACATGGCAGGTGTCCCCTCATCGGAGGGACAGGCATGTTGGAGTGGAGGGTTCAGTACTACCCAATATACGGTAGACATATGTGCGGATGACGGATGTTATCAATTAAGTTAATAATACATAAACAAGCTGTACAGTAAGGATGTAACTGAGGTACATATACTACAAATAAGGCGCGTTAAGTGTTCCCATGTCTGACACCAGGGAGCTACTAAACAACAGCGACCGCTGCACTAAGTCCAAGAACGCTGTCGAAGCCACTGTGTGCTTGCAGCACTGTCTTATACGGCAACACTCAGTTTATAGAGCTTATTAAACAAGTCAACTAGCATCAACGTGTATTATTTTTAAATGTCACACCCTGTTTAATCGTTAACTGAATAAAATGCATGTATGTTTACCGTTATGGAATGACAATGTACTGAACTAATAGGCCTACGAATCGAAAATAATAACCTGGATTTGAGCAGCCAAAAACGCATATGAGTTGACTCACGCAGTATGTAAGCTGATTAAACATTAAAAATGACAATAGGCAGAATTAGTAATCGTTTCACCTCGATTTTCAACTGATCTCGACCGAAGCATAAATTTATGATGCACCACTTAGCATCGATTCATCGTTTCATATGCGGATGACGAATTCGTATTTTCTACAATTTGGGTTTGGCATTTGGCATGTTGGTTTCGCGTCATTTAGATTGGAATCATGCCATTTCACCCCAGTGTCATATAAGTACTGCATACTAAATTGCATTTAAGACTGTTTATCTGATTCTTATGCGAGGCGAATTTGTGAATCTCGATTGCAATTTCAAACTGCCTAAGGCTAAGTGAATCCAACATCGGCGATTGATGTCCGCGGCAGCGTCAAACCAACAACAGATTGACACTCGTTCATTGTCATTGTTCACCTGTTTCTTGAGAATTGTCAAAGCAATTCTAAGTAGGTTTAAGCAGGCCCATTTGGCATTTCCCCCGGCGGCAGAAAATCGGGGTCCACGACCAACAGCCTTATATCTGAATCTGCGATAGAACATTGTTTTTCCCACTACACACCGCGCTGTTTGTGCGTCGCCATTTTGGAAATAAAATATTTTGAGAAAAAAATCACGAAAATAATTATTACTGTCCGCCTTAGCAGGGACAGAAAACCAAAATATCCTGTCCGCTGTCCGCGTTAACCAGGTGTCCCGTCATCAGAGGGACATTAACATGGTAAAACAGTCCGTACGTTGAGAAAGTGTCCCGACATAGCAGGTGTCCGCTCATCGGAGGGTCCGTTGAAGGCAGGTACTACTATATACCAAAGTGCAATCAATTACCCTTCATCGATTGTTGTTATGATCAACACCTTATGTAAAGATCAAAGACTTATGTAATAATCAAGCTCTTATGTAATAACCAACCTTTTATGTAATAATAAACTGCTTATGTAATGATGATGGTGAAGCGGATAATTACCACCATTATGATCATGATCTCTGGGATAATGAGGATAACGGTGATGATGATTATTATGATTATGATGATGAAGATGATGTTTAGGTGAGGATGTTGGTGCAGATGATGATGATGGAGGAGGAGGATTATGACAATATGATGAGTATTATAAAGAGGAAGGTAATTAGGAGGATGAGGACATGAGCTTGAGAATGATGAGCATGATGATGAAGACGAGGATAATGATGATGATGGCATCATCATGATGATAATGAACAAGATGAATATGATAAAAAGGATGATTATAACAAAATGATGAAGATGATGAGAATCAGAATGACAAGGAGGATAAGGATGAAGAGGATAAGGGATGAGGATAATGATGTTGATTATTATTATTACGACTAGATGATGAGGTTGATGATGAGGATAAGTTAAGAATAATGAGGATGATGGTGATGAATATGATGATGAGTATAACGAGAATGATGAGGATGTTGAGTATGACGAGATGATGAGAAACACGATGAAGATGAGGAAGATTATGATAATATGATGAGGATGATGAAGAAGAGGATTGGGAGGATGAGAATGATGAGCATTAAGATAATGAATAAGATGATAAGGTTGATGAAGATAAGGATAACGATGATGACAAGATGATGAAGCTGACATAATGATGCAATGAGCATGATGAGTATAACAGAGCAGGATGATTATGACAAGATGATGAGGATGGCAATGATGATTAGGATGTAATGAACAATAATGTAATAACCATTGTATACTTTATGAAAATAAACACAACTAATGCAACATCTTCAATTGTTAATATCAGCAGTTTCACTGAATAATTTGATGTTGTCATGAATGATCATAATTTGGTTTTGGAAATTGGATTTACAGGCTCGGTGTGAGATAGCAAAGTGACCCCATAGAAAAGTGACCCCCCACATAATTTTGACCTCCGTTGCTAATTATTGATTGCTCAGACTACAATTTAAAAATAACAGTATGTACATGTCGGTTTGATATACATTCTTATTAAGCTATAACATATTTTTTTAGAATGGGGACACAATTATGTAGAGAGGTACACATTTCTGCATGTAGTGAGAATTACAATTATGTTATGGGAGACACAATCAAATAGTAGGAGACACAATTATATAGTGGGAGACACAATTGTGTTGTGGGAGACACAATTGTGTAGTGGGGCATCACAATTCAATTGGCATATTGCTCAGGAATGTAAAAATTGAGGAATTCCCAAATTAGTTTTTTTTGCATAAATGATGCTTTCTGGTGCATTCTGATGGATTCTGGGAATCAAATTCTTCAATTTGTTACCCTCTAAATAAGACCAAGTATTGGTGAAAATTGTAAAAACTTTATTACTTAAACATAAATCAGAATATTAATAATACTGAAAATACTACATAATGCTGGCTTTGTGAAACTGCTGATATTTACAACTGAAGATGTAGCAGTACACATCCTCATCGTCCCCATCACCAACATCAAACTCATCATCTTCTCTTAATCATTATCCTCATTATTATCCTCAACTTCCTTCTCATCCCAATCCTCCTCCTCATCTTGTCACAATCACACTCATCATCATTATCCTCATCCTGTCATGATCATCATCATTTCCCATCCTCACTTCATCCTTCTCATCATCATCACCATCATTATAATCGTAATAATCATAATCCTCCTCTCCATTATGCTTGTCATCGTGTCATCTTCCTCATTGCCATCTTCATCCTCATTCTCCTCTTCTTCAATCCCAATATTTATCCTTCTTATCATCTTGCCTCAATTATCCTCACCCTACTCATCATGATCATAATATTATTAATCATCCTCATCTTCATCATCTTCATAATCGTAATAATAATCATCACCCTCAACCTCCTGTAATCATCCTCATCATTCCATTCATCATGGTCATAATCATATTAACAATCCTCCTCCTCGTCATCATCATAATCATCATGTTGATTATTACATAAGCGGTTGATTATTACATCTCTAAGCGGTTGTAACAGTTGACATTGGTCGGTTGGTCGCTTGTTTGTAACGCTATGCATGTTTTCTACAACTGTTCCAAGTTACATAAACCATCCCCTGAAGTCTCTGGCATCTAATATCGAACTGATCAATGGACTGTTTGCATAACTTGAAACAATCGTAACAACCTCGCACTTGTTGAGTCTGTGTAGCCCATTACGTCATTACAGCTGGGTCCATTTTCCCTATAACATTTTGACCCGGCTGGTCTACTTTTTATTATTGGAAATGGACCCCTATAAAGAATTTGGACCCAGGGAGGTCCATATTGTATGGGAGTCCACTTTTTAAAGATTAATGTAAAAGCTAATTGCATTTATGTTGTTGTGGTTTTGTTGTTGAAGACTTGTGATAAAGGTCTTTGAAACAGAGGCAGTGTTGTGAATTTAGCCTGAATTTAGCTATTTATATATTATTTAAAAAAATTCGTAGAAATGATGGTCATTACATTCCAGTTACAATGTACAAACTGCATTACATTATCTGATCAATTTTCACCTTTTTAATGGTTCCATAAGGGGGTCCATATTCTATGATAGAACAAGGAATCCTGGGTCCATTTTCTATGGGGGTCCATTTTCTATGGAGGTCCATTTTTTGTCATATAGAAAATGTACCCCCACAGAAAATGGACCCGGGGGTAAAAAAAAATTTATTTCATGTTACAAAATTCATAGAAACAATGATTATGACATTCAAGTTACAATCTACAAACTGCATTATAGTATCTGATCAATTTTGCACTTTTTTCAACGGGGTACAAATTCTATAATCAAATATGTGTCCATTTTCAATAGGGGTCCATGTTATATCTGACACAGGCATAACAGTAGTGATTATAGGTAGACAAATAAGTGCTGGGCCAGTGATGATGTTATCTGCTTGAACTCTGCTGTAGCAGGACTACTGGGGCACCTACCCCCCCCCTCCATTCACTATAAAGACCCTTTGTGCTAGTCCACCTAGTACATTGGTGTATGCACCCATGAGGTGATTTCTATCAGTTATACGAGCATAATCAGTTCAATAGCTGCCTGGGTTGCTGCAATTTTATCTTTATACCAAAGCCACATAGCAACATCGAACACAGCTCTAGTGTAGAGTTCACCTGAACAGTTAGTTCTTTGTATGCAGTGTATGACTCATGATGACAGAGCAATCTAGTTAGTTGACTGTGACATCAGGTGGTGGCAAGAAATCCCCTTGTTTGTGTCAACAATTCTATAGCATAACGCAAGTACCACCAACTTTTGGTGTAATTATAGCTTTTTTGGTGAAAACTTGCCAACCTTACTACATAGGCTACATCGAACATTTACCAAAAATTGTATATATTTGTGCTGTGCTGTCCCTCAATAGAACGCACATCTTTATTTGGGGGAATTCCACCATATGGTCAACCTTACCATAACGTTTTTCAAATTTTTTTATTTATAAAAAATAGGGTTCCATTTTGAAGGTAAACATTTGTACTAAAGGAAAATATGATGGATGTATCAATATCATTGCATGAATTACAAAATATCTGATGTCAATATAACTAATGAAAATAATTACTTCAAAATAAACAAATATGTAAATAACAATTGTTATATTTCAATGCTCTCTCACATGATTCTATGAATAACACATCAAGTGAAACCCAATTAGACGAATGTTCAGTATTTCACCTGAACTGTTCCCCCCAGTATCAAGCTCGATCTTGTCGCCAAAATGGGTCAACTAACGTCCGTTAACAAAATAATATGTTTTACATCGTTGTCCTACATTTAGAAGCAGAGTAAACATCAGTGTTATAATGTTATTATAGAAAACATCTCAACTTTGCTTTAAAATAGGTGGTTGTTTACACCCGGTACCAAGGTAAGTTGATTATTGTTGCACTCGGTACCAAGGTAAGTTGATTATTGTTGCACCAGGCACCAAGGTATGTTGATTATTGTTGCACCAGGCACCAAGGTATGGTGATTATTGTTGCACCAGGCACCAAGGTATGGTGATTATTGTTGCACCAGGCACCAAGGTATGGTGATTATTGTTGCACCAGGCACCAAGGTATGGTGATTATTGTTGCACCAGGCACCAAGGTATGGTGATTATTGTTGCACCAGGCACAAAGGTAAGTTGATTATTGTTGCACCAGGCACCAAGGTAAGTTGATTATTGTTGCACCAGGCACAAAGGTAAGTTGATTATTGTTGCACAAGGCACCAAGTTAAGTTGATTATTGTTGCACCACACACCAAGGTAAGTTGATTATTGTTGCACCAGGAACCAAGGTATGTTAATTATTGTTGTACCAGGCACCAAGGTAAGTTGATTATTGTTGCACCAGGCACCAAGGTAAGTTGATTATTGTTGCACCAGGCACCAAGGTAAGTTGATTATTGTTGCACCAGGCACCAAGGTAAGTTGATTATTGTTGCACCAGGCACCAAGGTAAGTTGATTATTGTTGCACCAGGCACAAAGGTAAGTTGATTATTGTTGCACAAGGCACCAAGTTAAGTTGATTATTGTTGCACCACACACCAAGGTAAGTTGATTATAGTTGCACCAGGCACCAAGCTTTAGTGTTGCAAAGGTTAAGATACATTCTGACCACTTTGCTCAGAGGCTTCAAAAGAAGGATGTTCAAAAGCTACTGCAGGAAATACAAGATCTGTCAAGATGCCAGGGTGGACGCGACATGACAACTCATGTCACTTCCACCTGGATAATGGCTATAAACAGGTTACATTAGTGACACAGGAGGTACCTGCTGAGGAGTTAAATGAAATCTTTTCCAAGGAATATATTACTTGGAAAAGTATTTGTCATACACAAAGATCTCACCAAGAATCAGTACGCTATGATGCAAGAGGTCAATGGCAACCTTAATGAGGACATATGTAGTGTGCAAATTAATTTTGTAGAAAACATTCTGTCTAGTAACATTAAAGAAATCCAGTCTGCCTAGATGTCAACACAAAACTATATTACACTGCATCCACTTGTAGAACACTGCACAATGAATGTTCAAGATAAAATAATTTTACTGTTTATTGATATATTGGAATGACATTCTCATTGCAAAGGGCTAAATGGATGCGTGGCAACAGCACCAGGTGAAAAACTTCAGGAATGTCCACAACATCATGGAGAAAGACCCTACCATTACACAAGGGATACAGGGCAACTTGTGTGTAACATCACGGAGAAAGGACCCTCCCATTACACAAGGGATACAGGGAAACTTGTGTGTAACATTAACAGAACTATTTTTAGAACAACAACATAAATGAGCAAAGCTGGAGAGTTATCATTTGGTTAATAATACTTGGTAGTTTACACATTATGCCCATTTCAAAATCCCAAATTGTGCTATATTGCACGTCTACAATTTTTTTTCTGAAATGTACATCCATGATGCCAGAATTGCCCATCTACAATTTCGTACACATTAACAAGTGACACAACAAAGATCATAGTATAGGGGAACAACGTCTAAACTGGGCCCCTAATGCAAGGTTTATCATAACATTTACATTATATATATATATATATATATATATATATATGTGTATGTATGAGTAATGACGTACTGAGATTAGTGGAGATGATTCCATCCAAGAAACATATATATATATATATATATATATATATATATATATATATATATATATATATATATATATATATATATATATGATGCCTACCTGCCTGCTTCTCTCCTCCTTGCCTATTAGCCAGCCTGTCTCCCTCCCTGCCTATGTGCTAGCCTGTCTCCCTCGTTGCCTATTTGCCAACCTGCCAACCTGTCTCCCTCACTGTCTACATGCCTACTTGCTTGTCTCCCTGTCTCCCTCTTTGCCTGTCAACCTCGTTGCTTGTCTCCCTGCCTACATGCCAGCCTGTCTCCCACCCTGCCTACCTGTCAGCCTATACGTCAACAAAAAACTATGTTACACTGCATCCACTTGTAGAACACTACACAATGAATGTTCAAGATAAAACTAATTTAACTGTGTGTTGATATACTGGACTGACGTTCTCACCGCAAAGAGCCAAATGGATGCCTGGCAACAGTACCAGGTGACAAAGTTCTGGAATGTGCACAACATCATGGAGAAAGGACCCTCCCATTACACAAGGGATACAGGGCAACTTATGTGTAACATCATGGAGAAAGGACCCTCCCATTACACAAGGGATACAGAGCAACTCGTGCGTAACATCATGGAGAAAGGACCCTCCCATTACACAAGGGATATGGGGTAACTCATGTGTAACATCACGGAGAAAGGACCATCCCATTACATGCCTGTCTCACTGCCTATCTACCTACCTCCCAACCTGTCTCCCTCACTGTCTACGTGCCTACCTGCTTGTCTCCCTGACTCCCTCCCTGCCAGCCTGCCTGTCTCCCTGCCAGTCTCCCTGCCAGCCTGCCTGTCACCCTGCCTGTCTCCCTGCCAGCTTGCCTGTCTCCCTGCCAGCTTGCCTGTCTCCCTGCCAGCCTGCCTGTCTCCCTGCCAGCCTGCCTGTCTCCCTGCCAGCCTGCCTGTCTACCTGCCAGCCAGCCTCCCAGTCTACCTGTCTGCACACATGCCTGTTTGCCACCCACCAAACTCATCGTCATGTTTCGATAACAATCATCCTACATTGTGATGTAATAAATGTGACTACTAGTTCACGTCAATGTAGTCAACTTGTGATGTAACTTGATGTGTTTACATACCTTGTCAGGATATCTCTGTTCGGTGAACCCGACTTCAAACTGGTCTACTGCGATCACAAGTCACTAAGCCTGTGGAGAACACCAGAAAGAACATATTCAAACTTGAATATAAGGGTTGGTACCCCAACCAGTGTGGATCATCAGAGCTACTTCCACATAAATACCCCACATATCAGAAAGGGGAAATCCCGGGAAATCCCTTAGCGAATCAGTGTTCATGATTAAAATTTAAATAACACATACCGTATGACCATATAAGGAGAAAACAACAGAGTTCTCATATCACCTGATTTATAGTGACGTCAGGGAAAATTCCATATTATACATCATAGCACACCTGCTGGCCTAGATGTTTGAACAGGGGTGAAATACTGATCCAGCGTCATCCACATACAAACACCTGGACACTTGCCAACTGTCGCCCTCCTTACCCAAATAGTCCTTTGTAAGTTGTTGACTCACATTGGTCTGTGTTGCTATATGGGTGTATTCTACAGAACAACTGTTAATCAGACAGAAGCACTGACAAGTCATTGCCAGGAGCCATATAGGTGAATGATTACAAGTGTTCTCAGTATGGCTGTTCAGATGTAGATACTGCACTCAACCAGGCCTCGACATTACCACTGGCCTGCTGACCCGGCACCCTTTTTAAGGCTGTCGGGCCAGTTCGGGCCACAAGTTTTGCTGACTGAACGGTCCACCACTGGTTCAAATCATGGTTGGACTTCCTCTTTGACATAGAATTCCATGACTGCTATTTCGACTGAGCAGCTAATAAGCAGTGCCCTCTCAGATCACAAACTATAGCGCAAACGTCACTTTTGCCCTGTTCAGTTTCGCTTACATCACGACTATGCTGGCTAAGGCACCATAGGCGATGCCACACGATTTCCGTAGCTATTTTCGAGCAGATTTTAACTATTGTTTAACTCGTTTTAGCCATGTGAAAATATTGTTTTTAGCTAAGATTATTTTGATTTAGTGCAGTATTTAATATTTATATTGTAGCTCATTAACATAGTTTGCTGACGCCTCCAGAAAACCCAACCTATTTCCCAGTGTCTTGCTACCATGCACTTACGGATGGGTTAGTGCCCACGCAAACGCAACAGTAGATGTCACACTTGGTCCACACTTTGCACTGGCGATGAAAACAAATTAATTTGACAAAGATTGGAGTAAACATTGTTTGTTGTTCTCCTCTTTATCCATAACAGACATATTTGTTATATTTCACTTCTTATTGACACACAGGCAGAAGTCATTATATTTGTTATATTTCACGCAGAAGTCATTCACACTGACACTCTGTTGCTTCGCAGTGATGTTGCAATTCATTTATTTGTGTCTACCGCATTTGCATATCATACCGGCATAGTGTTTCTGCAAAGGCCAATGACGATATTGTGTATGTATCGCGATACACAGGAATATATATATTATTATTTCTACCCTAACTAATCAGTAGTTTTCGATGAACATAAGCCTAAAGCCGTTTTGTTGCCAGAACAATTAGCTAAATTTACATGTAGGCCCTGTATTCACGGAACTAAAGCGACGTGTTGCACACGTTATTTGTTTTATATCCAAGAACAAATCTGGGCCAGTAACTTTTGTGGGGGGCCAGTGTCTTTTGTGGGGGGGTAATAACAGTTGTGGGTGGTGCCAGTAACTTTTGTTGGGGGCCAGTAACTTTTGTGGGGGCCAGTAACTTTTCAAATCTATGACATGTCTGACGTCGCTAACTCAGTACTAAAGCTGTTTTATTATCATCAATTCAGTTTCGATGACTTTTCGAGCGTAGCTTTGCTTTATTGGTCAAATTATATGAACCGTGCGTAGGGGAAGGTTGCCAATGACGGGACGGCTCCTAAGATGGAACATTGCTATTTCTCTGTGCTATAAACATGGTGCGCCAAAGCCGCTTCCGTGGAACAATCCTCATAGCTTGCCAATGTGCTTGATTAATTCACAACAAATTCAGGGCCCAACCTGTACATAATTTTTGGATTTATAAAAATTGTATAATAAATTATACTTAATATAAGTATCATATTATTTATTCTCACCTACAGTAAGTAAACTTAGAGGAATTTCTGAAATGATGATTACTAATTACCTCATAGATGTGCCATTGAATGGACATTTAGCTAAGTTCAATAAAAAAGTGGGATAGTGAATTATCACGCACTCATGTTTCCTAGGATGGGAAATGAGTTTCCAAGATGGGACATGTGATAATGCAACCCTAATTTTTATAACTTGAAATTGACTGAAGATTAACTACGTATATGTGGAGCTTTATATTAATTTGGGGATCTTTAACTAATTTTGTATCTGATCTCATTTTACACGAATCCTTTTGTTACCCATTTCCTTCTTTTTGTTAAATAATTTATTATTTTCTTACTGTAACCAGCATGGTTACTGAACAATTAGTAATTTATCATTGCCCCACCAATCACCCCACCGGTCACCCAGCAAAGGTCACGCGAGGATACCAGAGGAGCACAGGGTTGATGGTGCCATTACTTGCCACCATATGGCAGCACCCTGGGTAATCTATAGAGAGTCTAGCTAATTAGTTGTTACTATTAAAACTATTTCTCTTATGGTTAATTGTATTTACTGTGTAGGGGTTGCTGGCCATACTACTAATAATTAAGTTGTTTAAAAATAAAATTACCCAAGGGGTCATGTGTGGTCAGGGGGAGGGGCTGTGTCCCAGGCCTGATCCCACTAGCTGTCAACAAGACAACAACCTTGTTTTGGTAAGTTTCTAAATACTATTTTATACCTTAGAAAATGCATTCTTCCAAGTTATAATGGTACCAAAATGTCTACTAGAGAATTGTCCATCTTTCTATGTAAACATATTTATATGTCCAGTTGTAATTACTTAATAGTGATTTGGATTACTGATGTGCTAAGATGGGGAGCAAATGAACTGTCTGGACCTTAGGGAAGGATGTCCCCACCAGCTGTCTGTTAGAAGCTAGGGCTTAATGACATTTTGAAAGCTTGTAGCCAGTAGCTGGTAGAACAGTTAAGTTTATTCATGTTTAGTACTGTTACCTAGTTAATGCATTATGATAGACAAATACATTATGATAGACAAATACATTATGATAGACAAATACATTATGCAGGGACTGTGCATGTGCCGTATAATTGTCTAACATTCTGTGCAGTTAAGCCAGAATCAGACTGGAGCACTCTCCCTCTCTTTGATGTTGTTGTGATTAATCACCATGTGGTACTGGCTGGGTAGGGTGTGTGAAATATTCCCAAGGGACAAGTGCTTGACAGCAAGCTGGGGCCACACTAGATAGTAACTTGTAAACAGGGATCTAGTGTTTGGTTTGATCATTTAATGTAGTATTAATATCTTTGTTCATTTCTGGTGACACCATTTTGTTAGCATACATATAATAATGTAGTTAGTCACTCTTTTGTTTATTAATTTAAAACTAAATGGTTGTATATAATTTACAGGTGCAGATGACCCCTGTAAAATGCAGGATGTGGTTGCACTGAGTCGATGCTCAGACACAGTTTAACACTTTTGGTTAGGCCTGCAGTTCCCAGTTGGGGTGAGCATTGTTATTTTGGTTTCATGGGTTGTCATGAAGTATTACTATTAGGTTAGGAAACATTTATTTTGACGGTCATCCATAACTATCTTAAGGAACTAATTATAGACACTGCATATATCATATGTGTGTGGGTATTAGTACTGATTTGTGTAATCGTAGTCTCCAAGGATTGTGTACCTTTATATGTTATAATGGATGTTAAGCATAACTGATGCTGTGTTATTCATGGAGTACATCAAATTTTCATTAATTGTAGCTGCATTTTTAGCCGAGTATACTTGTTGTACACTTCACCACTTAGGAGTTGATACAGTGGTTCATTTGAGTGTATTTCCAACCTGGGAACACAGTGTTTAAAGACTATAAACCTATGTATGTTATTGGTACTAAGTCTGTCATGGAGTATTGCTGGATAGAAATCTAGATACAAATACCACAGGTGCCAGCCTGCTATTTGGTGTCTGAGATAATCTATAAGTAATAATTACGTACCAATGTTATGCAGGGAATATATGTTTTTGACTCCATTGATTAATGATCCTGTGTAACCACTGTAGTAGTGCATGTAGTAATAATATTTTTGTATGTTTTACATGTTTTTTTTTTAATATATTTTTTTGTTGTACAGAATAAAGGAAATCACCATTTCCCATCTTCATGCGATTCCACGGTTGCATTACTTTTTTATTTTGTCTTTCCATAAAATAGGATGGCTTCCAAATAAAAGACGAGCAGAAGCTGTCACAGTGGCTATGTGGCAGTGGCTGTGTGGCAGTGGCAGTGTGGCAGTGGCATTGGCTATGTGGCAGTGGCATTGGCTATGTGGCAGTGGCTATGTGGCAGTGGCTATGTGGCAGTGGCTGTGTGGCGGTGGCTGTGTGGCGGTGGCTGTGTGGCAGTGGCTGTGTGGCAGTGGCTATGTGGCAGTGTCGCAGAGGCTATATGTCGCAGTGGCTATGCTATGTTGCAGTGGCTATGTCACAGAGGCTATATCACAGTGGCTATGTCACAGAGGCTATGTCACAGTGGCTATGTCGCAGTGGCAATGGCTATGTCGCAGTGGCTATGTGGCAGTGGCTATGCTGCGTCACAGTGGCTGTGCTGCGTCACAGTGGCTGTGCTATGGCACAGTGGCTATGCTATGTCACAGTGGCTATGTCGCAGTGGCTGTGCTATGGCACAGTGGCTATGCTATCTCGCAGTGGCTATGTCACAGAGTCAGAGGCTATGTTGTGTTGCAGTGGCTATGTCACAGAGGCTATACTATGTTGCAGTGGCTATGTCACAGAGGCTATGTAACAGTGGCTATGTCACAGAGGCTATGTGGCAGTGGCTATGGTTATGGGGATGAGAACTTTTCGTATAAGACTGCCATTTGCTTTGTATACTGGTCGGTGCCAAATTCAAGCTACTTAATAGAATATGCCGTTTAAAAAAAAACTTTAAAAATATTTTGTGCAAGAGGTCGATTACAATTCACTAACAGTCACTTCATCAATTCAATGCAAATAAATTATTAGTAAAGTTGTTTTGAGTGAAAATCTGACAAATATTGAACGTCTGAACAATGTCACGCGAGACGAGGAAACCGGTTAAATTCAAGCTATATCTAATAGCAAGCCATATGGACAATAAACGAAATAAATGCATAAACGTAACTCTGCCATTTGTTGATTGTCATAACTTTTTTGGATGATTATTGTGACTAGTTGTGTTAGCTGTTGAGGCTAACTTTTAATTAGTATTTTTGTGCAAACTAAAGCGGTTGTTTGACTATGAAGACATTTCTTTTGTTTAAAAGAAAATATTTATTTTTTAACGACAAACCACAAACAAAAGGCATGTTTGTGCGCGTGTGCGTGGAATTGAGGAATTATTTTTAATACTTATTGAAAAATAGCTAACTTTTAATTAGCATTTTTGAACAAATTAAAGCGGTTGAATGACCACAAAGACATTTCATTTGTTTAAAAGAAAAGATTATTTTTTAACGACAAACCACAAACAAAAGGCGTGTTTGTGCATGTGTGCATGCGTGCATGTGTGCGTGTGTCATATGCAGTGCCCACAATTGTCATATTTAAAGGATTTATTGTTATATGAGGAATTATTTTTATTACTTTTTGAAAAATAGTGTTATTAAAACAGTTAAGAGAAAAACCGAGGTTGAAATGTATCTAGCGGCTGGTGATACGACTTCTAAGTTTTTGTTTGAAGATTTTTAAAAGATGAAACTCATTTGTTTACTCAAGCATGAAAGAACATTTATGTTAATGTCATTTCTCCATTGTGATTTTCAATGAGAAATATTTGTTTTATATTGAAAAGGAAGAAAACAGTTTAATTTTCTCAGGACTATAGTTGTTTCTGTAACTGGAAATTAATCTTTTTTTCTGGGGTTGATTATAAACAAAAATGCACACATGATTCATTAACACACAATGTTTTGTAGTGCATATATTATTATTGGTATTTTTTATATTACCACATTTGTTCCAATTATTTCAACTTGATGACAAGCCTGACTTGTCATAGCTCTTCCATATGCTTTATAAAACACACAAATACTTGTAGTGAATATATAACGTTAATGTAGTTGATGTTTTCTCGTATATTTAACAAGTTTTAATTATACCCACTTTTATAACAAGACTGGTTTGCCATACATCTTCCATAAAAGGACAATTACTGTCACGTGGCCAAGAGCGAGACGCGCACCGGCAACAGACGCTCAAAATTAATATTACGTGGCAAACATGCAGTCGTTTTTTTCTGGGTATGAATATCATAAAAGTTTTCCGTGTTATATTATATATCAAAATATATTTTGCTCAGAGAAGACTCTCCGTCGTTATTGTCGTAAACATAGGCTGTGAAATCTCTAACGCGAGATTTCAGTGCCAGTGCCAGTGGCAGTGGGTTGAATTTAGGAATTTAATTTGACGTCGGTGACTATAATGTATTAATGATCAATGCCCCAACTTAGACACCCGCTGTCTCAAGATGGGAGAACGCTTGTGTTTTTAATTCCTGAACCTTAATCACCTAAAATGTGAACTTCATTTATTAAACGAATGTTATAATTTTGTCTGATATCCAGCTACACGTCGCAATAAATATTTCCCTGTGCTTGGCTTCTGATACAATTGACTTGTCAGTGTTAAACTGTTTAAAGTGTCCCATCACTGCCACTGTCAACCTTCTTCTATTTACATAGTATGTATTGTATCTATATCTCATCGTGTACTTACCAGTAGAAAGCACACATTGGAAATTTGGGAGCTTCAAGTTAAGCTATGTCGATTCGAAAATGCAAATATTTCGAAGACGCAAAAACATCTCGAGGACGCTGCTTGAAATGCGTGAAATGCAGTGGGCGGAGATTTGGAGCAAACGTTTGGGAATCCAAAATTCGCGGAAATATTTTTTTCCCCCGGCATTTCTACTTCATTGGTCAATTGGCAGCCGCGCTGGGTAAAGGCGACATGAATATTGATGAGCAACGGAAGTCGCGGACGGCGATCGCTCGAGGCGAGACGCTTCTGGAAATTTCGACACACGGGATATTAACTGTTTTCTAGTTTGCGTAATGCTGTTGTTATTTAAGGAAGGTAGCCATCGCTATTTTAGCATGTTTGCCTATGTTGAAGCCCGTCGACATAGTCATGGGCACAAGCAAAATTCCTGTTGCTAGTTAGTACTACTGTCCAGACAAACACCAACCTCCGACATCTTAAAAATGCGTTGCTGCCGGGTCAGGGGTGGGGGGTTGCCCCCGAAATCACCCATCGAATTAGCAAAAAAGTACATATATTTATGGGAATAACGCCAATGTTTAAAACAGTGTCGTAGAATGACCATTGCAAGCGATTTTAGGTGGGGGATTCCCCCTGCTGTCCTCGTCGTCCGCAGCAGTGCCTGCGAGGGACTCCAGGAGGCACTAGTCAAGCTCCCACGCTGTCCTCGTCGTCCGCAGCAGTGCCTGCGAGGGACTCCAGGAGGCACTAGTCAAGCTCCCACGCTGTCCTCGTCGTCCGTAGCAGTGCCTGCGAGGGACTCCAGGAGGCACTAGTCAAGCTCCCACGCTGTCCTCGTCGTCCGTAGCAGTGGCTGAGACTGACTCCAGGAGGCACTAGTCAAGCTCCCACGCTGTCCTCGTCGTCCGCAGCAGTGCCTGCGAGGGACTCCAGGAGGCACTAGTCAAGCTCCCACGCTGTCCTCGTCGTCCGTAGCAGTGCCTGCGAGGGACTCCAGGAGGCACTAGTCAAGCTCCCACGCTGTCCTCGTCGTCCGTAGCAGTGCCTGCGAGGGACTCCAGGAGGCACTAGTCAAGCTCCCACGCTGTCCTCGTCGTCCGTAGCAGTGCCTGCGAGGGACTCCATGAGGCACTAGTCAAGCTCCCACGCTGTCCTCGTCATCCGCAGCAGTGCCTGCGAGAGACTCCAGGAGGCACTAGTCAAGCTCCCACGCTGTCCTCGTCGTCCGTAGCAGTGCCTGCGAGGGACTCCAGGAGGCACTAGTCAAGCTCCCACGCTGTCCTCGTCGTCCGTAGCAGTGCCTGCGAGGGACTCCAGGAGGCACTAGTCAAGCTCCCACGCTGTCCTCGTCGTCCGCAGCAGTGCCTGCGAGGGACTCCAGGAGGCACTAGTCAAGCTCCCACGCTGTCCTCGTCGTCCGCAGCAGTGCCTGCGAGGGACTCCAGGAGGCACTAGTCAAGCTCCCACGCTGTCCTCGTCGTCCGCAGCAGTGCCTGCGAGGGACTCCAGGAGGCACTAGTCAAGCTCCCACGCTGTCCTCGTCGTCCGCAGCAGTGCCTGCGAGGGACTCCAGGAGTACACTAGTCAAGCTCCCACGCTGTCCTCGTCGTCCGCAGCAGTGCCTGCGAGGGACTCCAGGAGGCACTAGTCAAGCTCCCACGCTGTCCTCGTCGTCCGCAGCAGTGCCTGCGAGGGACTCCAGGAGGCACTAGTCAAGCTCCAAGCTCGCATCACAAGTCTGATCAGTCTGGGCCTCTTCCAGATCCTTGCACAAAGTGGGCTCTTTTGCTGTGCTTGGCATGGGGAAGAGAGGCACAGTTAATCTTCTTTATTCTTCTCATTGCCACCACTCATGTGTCTGAAGGTTTCTTCTCATTGCCACCACTCATGTGCCTGAAGGTTTCTTCTCATTGCCACCACTCATGTGTCTGAAGGTTTCTTCTCATTGCCACCACTCATGTGTCTGAAGGTTTCTTCTCATTGCCACCACTCATGTGCATGAAGGTTTCTTCTCATTGCCACCACTCATGTGTCTGAAGGTTTCTTCTCATTGCCACCACTCATGTGTCTGAAGGTTTCTTCTCATTGCCACCACTCATGTGTCTGAAGGTTTCTTCTCATTGCCACCACTCATGTGCATGAAGGCCGCGTACCTTGCCTCGTTGATGTCAGAGGTTTAGAAACCGTACAACAAGCAGACACAAGGAGGTGACAGCTGGAACGTCGACAAGCCTAAGAAGAATGGCGAGGACGTCAGTATGGGTGGACCTCACTAGAATGGCGAGGACGTCAGTATGGGTGGACCTCACTAGAATGGCGAGGACGTCAGTATGGGTGGACCTCACTAGAATGGCGAGGACGTCAGTATGGGTGGACCTCACTAGAATGGCGAGGACGTCAGTATGGGTGGACCTCACTAGAATGGCGAGGACGTCAGTATGGGTGGACCTCACTAGAATGGCGAGGACGTCAGTATGGGTGGACCTCACTAGAATGGCGAGGACGTCAGTATGGGTGGACCTCACTAGAATGGCGAGGACGTCAGTATGGGTGGACCTCACTAGAATGGCGAGGACGTCAGTATGGGTGGACCTCACTAGAATGGCGAGGACGTCAGTATGGGTGGACCTCACTAGAATGGCGAGGACGTCAGTATGGGTGGACCTCACTAGAATGGCGAGGACCTCAGTATGGGTGGACCTCACTAGAATGGCGAGGACGTCAGTATGGGTGGACCTCACTAGAATGGCGAGGACGTCAGTATGGGTGGACCTCACTAGAATGGCGAGGACGTCAGTATGGGTGGACCTCACTAGAATGGCGAGGACGTCAGTATGGGTGGACCTCACTAGAATGGCGAGGACGTCAGTATGGGTGGACCTCACTAGAATGGCGAGGACGTCAGTATGGGTGGACCTCACTAGAATGGCGAGGACGTCAGTATGGGTGGACCTCACTAGAATGGCGAGGACGTCAGTATGGGTGGACCTCACTAGAATGGCGAGGACGTCAGTATGGGTGGACCTCACTAGAATGGCGAGGACGTCAGTATGGGTGGACCTCACTAGAATGGCGAGGACCTCAGTATGGGTGGACCTCACTAGAATGGCGAGGACGTCAGTATGGGTGGACCTCACTAGAATGGCGAGGACGTCAGTATGGGTGGACCTCACTAGAATGGCGAGGACGTCAGTATGGGTGGACCTCACTAGAATGGCGAGGACGTCAGTATGGGTGGACCTCACTAGAATGTTTCCGGAGGAAACGCTGCTTGCATAGAAGGCAATCAGGGTGTCGGGTGAGGTAATTGGGTACTTCTGTTTGTAGCAGTTCGCCTTTGTTGGAAGTGTTGACACTGTTTTTTAGCTTTGGCGTCATTCCATTAAATAAATGTCCTCCTTTTCTGGTCATTCCCTACTCAGGGGACCCCGCAGGAACATTTGACACCAGGAACATTTGCATCATTCCATCAAATAAGGGAACCCAAGAGAACATTTGGCACTGTTTTAGCCTTGGCGTTATTCCCATAAACAAATAAATGTACTTTTTTTGCCCCCTTCTATGGGTGATTTCGGGGGCAACCCCCATCCCAGACCCGGCAGCAACTCATTTTTTGAGATGTCGAGGGGTGGTCCCTTCTGTCCAAGGGGTCAAACCTTTTGGCGTCGGTTACATAAATAAAAGCTTTGGGCTGCCACCCTATAGGTACCATCAGTGTAGCATGTACGTAACAACTGAAGGAAACTTTGGGCTGCCACCCTATAGGTACCATCAGTGTAGCATGTACGTAACAACTGAAGGAAACTTTGTGCTGCCACCCTATAGGTACCATCAGTGTAGCATGTACGTAACAACTGAAGGAAACTTTGTGCTGCCACCCTATAGGTACCATCAGTGTAGCATGTACGTAACAACTGAAGGAAACTTTGTGCTGCCACCCTATAGGTACCATCAGTGTAGCATGTACGTAACAACTGAAGGAAACTTTGTGCTGCCACCCTATAGGTACCATCAGTGTAGCATGTACGTAACAACTGAAGGAAACTTTGGGCTGCCACCCTATAGGTACCATCAGTGTAGCATGTACGTAACAACTGAAGGAAACTTTGTGCTGCCACCCTATAGGTACCATCAGTGTAGCATGTACGTAACAACTGAAGGAAACTTTGGGCTGCCACCCTATAGGTACCATCAGTGTAGCATGTACGTAACAACTGAAGGAAACTTTGTGCTGCCACCCTATAGGTACCATCAGTGTAGCATGTACGTAACAACTGAAGGAAACTTTGTGCTGCCACCCTATAGGTACCATCAGTGTAGCATGTACGTAACAACTGAAGGAAACTTTGGGCTGCCACCCTATAGGTACCATCAATGTAGCATGTACGTAATAACTGAAGGAAACTTTGTGCTGCCACCCTATAGGTAACATCCATCAGTGTAGCATGTACGTAACAACTGAAGGAAACTCTTCATTGAAATCATTCCACATGTTTGGACCTTTCACGTTCATACGCACTTATTTCAAAGTGATTCTGCATCACAATTTTTTTTTGTTTTGGTTATTGTCTTGGGATAATGTCAAAACATTAATTACTACGTGAAGCCTCAAACCCCGTCAAACTTTAAATGTCATCTCCCGTGTTTCATGCTGTAGTCATCACACTGGCACTCACGCGCGCACGCGCACACGCATGCACACACGCACGCACAAAATAGGAAAACAGTGTGCAGAAAATAAACATGTACAGTATATGATTATTTTTGTTACATTTTACACACACAAACGACATAATGATAGCTGTCAGGAAGAACAGTCTAAAACAGAAAATAAACATGTACAGTATATCATTATTTTGTCACACATGTCCAATTAACAGGATGCATAATATGTATTACTGTAAACATAATATGTATTACTGTAAACATAATATGTATTACTGTAAACATAATATGTATTACTGTAAACATAATATGTATTACTGTAAACATAATATGTATTACTGTAAACATAAGTGATAAATGCTTAAAATATGAATACATTGATTATTTACTTCTCCGTTCTCTCAGCTGCACAGATGAGTGCCTGGCTACAGACAGAGGTGGATATCTGAATGAATAGTCTTCACGAATTAATTGCAGAGTGGCTGAATGCTTCCCATAGAAGTAGAGATAGCGTTGGAAGGAACAGGTCTGCCAGGGGTGGACTGTACAGCTCTGTGAATAGTCCCAAGGACTGGATACCGCGCTATATAAGAACGTACCTTTACAAATAACATGCATAACATACACACACGCACGCACGCACGCACGCACGCACGCACGCACGCACGCACGCACGCACGCACGCACGCACGCACACACACACACACACATACATATGTATTCATGTGTACATACATATACCATGCCTGTCCTCAGGGGGTCGGGGGGGTTCTTTTTGAGATTATTGTGCTTATTACATTTTCCAGAAATCCCCAAATCCCCGACTGATTGTGTTCGCTCGAACCCCCCTTTTCACAGCCACGAGGACATAGACACATACGTACATACACACATACGTGCATGCACGCATGCATGCATGCACGAACGCGCACGTGCGTGCGCGCGTGCCTGTGTGCGTGCGTACGTACGTAATGTTACAAGATTATTTGGCGAAAGCTGTCATGACAATTATCTGTATTTTATTATTGCTACAATCAGTTGACAGCGGGACGTGCCTTTAAATGTAGAGTCTGACCTAAGAATACCCCATTTGTTGATATTTATTCGACCCTAGTTTTTTATTTTTAAGTTTTATATTACTGCGGGATGGTGCATTGGCGTATTTAGGGGGTGCATTGGGCATTGGCACCCTTAGCTTAAATGTTTGATTGTTTAATGTGACCTGTTACGCCACTTATAGTTAACTAAGTCCCCCACCCCCTCCATCCCCACTCCATCCCCCTCCAGATACGCCGCCGGTCCTGTGTGCTGTCCCACGTGTTACGTGCGTGCTCTGTTTACGTGCAGTGCATGTCTGTCACACGAGCAGGGTTCGCGTGTCAAATGCGTGATTAAAATGCACCTCTTAAAAATACTGATTAAAATATCCATCAACTCGTATCACCGCGCCGTGTCTTTTGTTAGTTGTTGAAGTCCGTGTATACGAACCGCTATATCTGGACGCGCTATTCAAGTCGACACAATTGGTATCAAGATACTCATCTGAGAGCGCCCCCTACCGGCCTGGGTCGTTCGGTTTAAGTTGGTCGATTGGGAGACAGATCTCACATTTGACAAAACAAACGCGTCACAAATGTATTTGCTGGGTTGTGACTCACTTTCTGGTTGAGACTAACGGAAACCAGGATGACGTCAATAACAGGAGTGGTCATCGAGAGTAGGCCTACAAGTCTTAGTGATTTAAATCGGCTTACCGCGCACATTCTGTCTAACATCCAATATACCACGAGTCAATACAACAAGGAAGAGTTTGCGTCTTTTGTGAACCCGTTTTCTCTTCTCTAAAAGCGCTTCCTATACCATTATATATCAGCCATGCACATTCGAACAATAACATTAGATTGATTGGCCACTGTGTATCTCTCGTGACTCGGATGATCACGTTAATGTCGGTCCCGCCTCGTTTAACTGGGGAAGTAAAAGAACCATTGAAGACGACATGCACCTGGCAGTGACCACCCTGGCAGTGACCACTCCGGCAGTGACCACCCTGGCAGTGACCACCCCGGCAGTGTACATGCACACGCCTACGCTCTCACGCAAGCACGCGCGATTGTGTGTGTGCGTGCGTGCGTGCGTGCGTGCGTGCGTGCGTGCGTGCGTTAAATGTATTATGAGTGTAGCGGGACGTGTCTTTAAATGTATTATGTGTGTAGTGGGACGTGTCTTTAAATGTATTATGTGTGTAGCGGGACGTGTCTTTAAATGTATTATGTGTGTAGCGGGACGTGCCTTTAAATGTATTATGCGTGTAGCGTGACGTGCCTTTAAATGTACATTCTGACCTAAGTATACCCCATTTGTTGATATTTATTCGACCCCAGTTATTGATTTAAGTTTAATATTACTGCGGGACGCACCGGTCCTGTGCAATTACGTATTTAGGGGGTGCATTGGGCTTTGGCACCCTTGGCTTAAATGTTTGATTGTTTTCGTATGTAACCTGTTGCACCACAACACGGCAGAACAGTGAACTAATGGGTGACTAAGCTTCCCCCCAGATACGCCGCCGGTCCTGTGTGCTGTCCCGCGTGTTACGTGCGTGCTCTGTTTACGTGCAGTGCGTGTCTGTCACATAAGCAGGGTTCGCGTGTCAAATGCGTGATTAAAATGCACCTCTTACAAATTCTGATTAAAATCTCCAACAGCCCGTATATCCCGTGCGGTGTCTTTTGTTAGTTGTTGAAGTCCGTGTATACGAACCGCTATATCTGGACGCGCTATTCAAGTCGACATAATTGATATTTCAGATACGCAGTGAACTAATGGGTGACTAAGCTGCCAGTGTCGTCGATGTCGACCCAGTAAGATTTTATACACAGACGCCTTGTGAGGCGGCGACACCGAGAGCGCCCTCTACCGGTCTGGTCGCTCGGTCTAGGTTTGTCGATTGTAAGACAGATGTACAAACCTGACAAAACAAACGCGTCACAAATGTATTTTTTGGATTGTGGCTCTGTTTCTGGTTGAGACTAGCGGAAAATAAGATGAAGTCAAGAACAGGAGTGCTCATTAAGAGTAGTGATTTAGTCTTAGTGATTTAAATCGGCTTACCGCGCACATTCAGTCTTACATCCAATATAGTTCTACCACCAGTCAAAACAACAAGGAAGGTTTTGCGTCTTTTGTGAACCCGTTTTCTCTTCCCTGAATGACAAAAATGCTTCCTATGTCATTATATATCAGTCCTGCACATTCCAACAATAACATATTGCCCAACATTTTGATCGCTGTTCATCGCCATGTAGTTATTTCTACCGCTGAATACGCTGGGTCGATGCCTGCTATAACAATGTGGAGTCTGCCCAGCCCTTTGTGATGTCAGAGTGCGCACAGTGAAAAGGCCCCCGACTGTATTCCTACTTTGTGAAACACCCGAGAAAATTGCTACATACACATCAGGTGGCGGGTCAGTCTGTTTATATAAGAGCCAGCTCGCTGTCGTGGCGGACGGACGGACGGACGGACGGACTGACGCCTACGGGAAGGTGAAGTCTGAAAGATACACAACGAGGTTCTCACGACATATATTCGACTTGAATTGGCGCCGCCGGCATATCAGTTGTGACGGAAATTGTAGGTAGATAAACGCGGGCCAGTAAAGATAACATATTATGCTGGAAATAACGTGACCCGGTTGTCCCCAAGGTCAAGGACACGTTGTTGACGTCGACTACGTTGACATCTGCACGCACGACATTATTTATATAAGCCACGCGACAGTAATCAGTTCAATAACTGTAAAGTTTGCTGTAATCTTGCTTTTGTATCAAAGCCGCGTAGTAGAAGACACTTATGTTCAGTTCCCCTGCGTTCTGTGTGTGCCGTGTATGACTCATGTGGTGTAAAAACACACTAATGTGTGGCGCCGTGGCGCAGAGGTTAGAACGTCGGACTCTCAATCCGGGCTCTTGCTGCTGTTTTGAATCTTTGATAATTTAGTTCACTCCACGTTGCCACAGTTCACTCAATTGTAAACGAGTACCTCACTACAGACAGTGGTAGATATGTGAGCGAACAGTCTTCGCGCAGTAATTACAGCATGGCTGAATGTTTCCCAGAGAAAGCGTTGGAATGAGCAGGTGTGTCAGAGGATGAAGTGTAAAACGCACTGAGCAGTCCCAAGGACTGGATACTGCGCCATATAAGAACGTGTCCCTTTTACCCAATTGTCTGCGACAAGTTGGTGGCGAAGGATCCTCCGTTTGTGTCAACAAGTCTAGACTGGAATAGACGTACCTCCAACGTTTGTTTGATTATCTTTTGTTGTGTTTATGTGAAAACTGTCTGATCTTACTGCAGTGTATATTAAACCAAAGTATGTGTGTACTGTACTTTTCTAGCATAAAACACACATATCTTGTTGTCTTTGTGTGAACACTATCTGACCTTACTACAGTGTATATTAAACCCTTACCAAAGAGTATATGTGTGCTGTACTCTCATAGCATAAAACACACATATCTTGTTGTCTTTGTGTGAACACTATCTGACCTTACTACAGTGTATATTAAACCCTTACCAAAGAGTATATGTGTGCTGTACTCTCATAGCATAAAACACACATATCTTGTTGTCTTTGTGTGAACACTATCTGACCTTACTACAGTGTATATTAAACCCTTACCAAAGAGTATATGTGTGCTGTACTCTCATAGCATAAAACACACATATCTTGTTGTCTTTGTGTGGACACTATCTGACCATACTACAGTGTATATTAAACCCTTACCAAAGAGTATATGTGTGCTGAACTCTCATAGCATAAAACACACATATCTTGTTGTCTTTGTGTGGACACTATCTGACCTTACTACAGTGTATATTAAACCCTTACCAAAGAGTATATGTGTGCTGTACTCTCATAGCATAAAACACACACATCTTGTTGTCTTTGTGTGAACACTATCTGACCTTACTACAGTGTATATTAAACCCTTACCAAAGAGTATATGTGTGCTGTACTCTCATAGCATAAAACACACACATCTTGTTGTCTTTGTGTGAACACTATCTGACCTTACTACAGTGTATATTAAACCCTTACCAAAGAGTATATGTGTGCTGTACTCTCATAGCATAAAACACACACATCTTGTTGTCTTTGTGTGAACACTATCTGACCTTACTACAGTGTATATTAAACCCTTACCAAAGAGTATATGTGTGCTGTACTCTCATAGCATAAAACACACACATCTTGTTGTCTTTGTGTGAACACTATCTGACCTTACTACAGTGTATATTAAACCCTTACCAAAGAGTATATGTGTGCTGTACTCTCATAGCATAAAACACACATATCTTGTTGTCTTTGTGTGAACACTATCTGACCTTACTACAGTGTATATTAAACCCTTACCAAAGAGTATATGTGTGCTGTACTCTCATAGCATAAAACACACATATCTTGTTGTCTTTGTGTGAACACTATCTGACCTTACTACAGTGTATATTAAACCCTTACCAAAGAGTATATGTGTGTTGTACTCTCATAGCATAAAACACACATTTCTTGTTGTCTTTGTGTGAACACTATCTGACCTTACTACAGTGTATATTAAACCCTTACCAAAGAGTATATGTGTGTTGTACTCTCATAGCATAAAACACACATATCTTGTTGTCTTTGTGTGAACACTATCTGACCTTACTACAGTGTATATTAAACCCTTACCAAAGAGTATATGTGTGTTGTACTCTCATAGCATAAAACACACATATCTTGTTGTCTTTGTGTGAACACTATCTGACCTTACTACAGTGTATATTAAACCCTTACCAAAGAGTATATGTGTGTTGTACTCTCATAGCATAAAACACACATATCTTGTTGTCTTTGTGTGAACACTATCTGACCTTACTACAGTGTATATTAAACCCTTACCAAAGAGTATATGTGTGCTGTACTCTCATAGCATAAAACACACATATCTTGTTGTCTTTGTGTGAACACTATCTGACCTTACTACAGTGTATATTAAACCCTTACCAAAGAGTATATGTGTGCTGTACTCTCACAGTATAAAACACACATATCTTGTTGTCTTTGTGTGAACACTATCTGACCTTACTACAGTGTATATTAAACCCTTACCAAAGAGTATATGTGTGCTGTACTCTCATAGCATAAAACACACATATCTTGTTGTCTTTGTGTGAACACTATCTGACCTTACTACAGTGTATATTAAACCCTTACCAAAGAGTATATGTGTGCTGTACTCTCATAGCATAAAACACACATATCTTGTTGTCTTTGTGTGGACACTATCTGACCTTACTACAGTGTATATTAAACCCTTACCAAAGAGTATATGTGTGCTGTACTCTCATAGCATAAAACACACATATCTTGTTGTCTTTGTGTGAACACTATCTGACCTTACTACAGTGTATATTAAACCCTTACCAAAGAGTATATGTGTGCTGTACTCTCATAGCATAAAACACACATATCTTGTTGTCTTTGTGTGAACACTATCTGACCTTACTACAGTGTATATTAAACCCTTACCAAAGAGTATATGTGTGCTGTACTCTCATAGCATAAAACACACATATCTTGTTGTGTTTGTGTGAACATTGTCTGACCTTACTACAGTGTATATTAAACCCTTACCAAAGAGTATATGTGTGCTGTACTCTCATAGCATAAAACACACATATCTTGTTGTCTTTGTGTGAACACTATCTGACCTTACTACAGTGTATATTAAACCCTTACCAAAGAGTATATGTGTGCTGTACTCTCATAGCATAAAACACACATATCTTGTTGTCTTTGTGTGGACACTATCTGACCTTACTACAGTGTATATTAAACCCTTACCAAAGAGTATATGTGTGCTGTACTCTCATAGCATAAAACACACATATCTTGTTGTCTTTGTGTGGACACTATCTGACCTTACTACAGTGTATATTAAACCCTTACCAAAGAGTATATGTGTGCTGTACTCTCATAGCATAAAACACACATATCTTGTTGTCTTTGTGTGAAAACTATCTGACCTTACTACAGTGTATATTAAACCCTTACCAAAGAGTATTTGTGTGCTGTACTCTCACAGTATAAAACACACATATCTTGTTGTCTTTGTGTGAACACTATCTGACCTTACTACAGTGTATATTAAACCCTTACCAAAGAGTATATGTGTGCTGTACTCTCATAGCATAAAACACACATATCTTGTTGTCTTTGTGTGAACACTATCTGACCTTACTACAGTGTATATTAAACCCTTACCAAAGAGTATTTGTGTGCTGTACTCTCATAGCATAAAACACACATATCTTGTTGTCTTTGTGTGAACACTATCTGACCTTACTACAGTGTATATTAAACCCTTACCAAAGAGTATTTGTGTGCTGTACTCTCATAGCATAAAACACACATATCTTGTTGTCTTTGTGTGAACACTATCTGACCTTACTACAGTGTATATTAAACCCTTACCAAAGAGTATTTGTGTGCTGTACTCTCACAGTATAAAACACACATATCTTGTTGTCTTTGTGTGAACACTATCTGACCTTACTACAGTGTATATTAAACCCTTACCAAAGAGTATTTGTGTGCTGTACTCTCATAGCATAAAACACACATATCTTGTTGTCTTTGTGTGAACACTATCTGACCTTACTACAGTGTATATTAAACCCTTACCAAAGAGTATTTGTGTGCTGTACTCTCATAGCATAAAACACACATATCTTGTTGTCTTTGTGTGAACACTATCTGACCTTACTACAGTGTATATTAAACCCTTACCAAAGAGTATTTGTGTGCTGTACTCTCACAGTATAAAACACACATATCTTGTTGTCTTTGTGTGAACACTATCTGACCTTACTACAGTGTATATTAAACCCTTACCAAAGAGTATTTGTGTGCTGTACTCTCACAGTATAAAACACACATATCTTGTTGTCTTTGTGTGAACACTATCTGACCTTACTACAGTGTATATTAAACCCTTACCAAAGAGTATTTGTGTGCTGTACTCTCATAGCATAAAACACACATATCTTGTTGTCTTTGTGTGAACACTATCTGACCTTACTACAGTGTATATTAAACCCTTACCAAAGAGTATTTGTGTGCTGTACTCTCATAGCATAAAACACACATATCTTGTTGTCTTTGTGTGAACACTATCTGACCTTACTACAGTGTATATTAAACCCTTACCAAAGAGTATATGTGTGCTGTACTCTCATAGCATAAAACACACATATCTTGTTGTCTTTGTGTGGACACTATCTGACCTTACTACAGTGTATATTAAACCGTTACCAAAGAGTATATGTGTGCTGTACTCTCATAGCATAAAACACACATATCTTGTTGTCTTTGTGTGAACACTATCTGACCTTACTACAGTGTATATTAAACCCTTACCAAAGAGTATTTGTGTGCTGTACTCTCATAGCATAAAACACACATATCTTGTTGTCTTTGTGTGAACACTATCTGACCTTACTACAGTGTATATTAAACCCTTACCAAAGAGTATATGTGTGCTGTACTCTCATAGCATAAAACACACATATCTTGTTGTCTTTGTGTGGACACTATCTGACCTTACTACAGTGTATATTAAACCGTTACCAAAGAGTATATGTGTGCTGTACTCTCATAGCATAAAACACACATATCTTGTTGTCTTTGTGTGAACACTATCTGACCTTACTACAGTGTATATTAAACCCTTACCAAAGAGTATTTGTGTGCTGTACTCTCATAGTATAAAACACACATATCTTGTTGTCTTTGTGTGAACACTATCTAACCTTACTACAGTGTATATTAAACCCTTACCAAAGAGTATTTGTGTGCTGTACTCTCATAGCATAAAACACACATATCTTGTTGTCTTTGTGTGAACACTATCTAACCTTACTACAGTGTATATTAAACCCTTACCAAAGAGTATTTGTGTGCTGTACTCTCATAGCATAAAACACACATATCTTGTTGTCTTTGTGTGAACACTATCTGACCTTACTACAGTGTATATTAAACCCTTACCAAAGAGTATTTGTGTGCTGTACTCTCATAGTATAAAACACACATATCTTGTTGTCTTTGTGTGAACACTATCTGACCTTACTACAGTGTATATTAAACCCTTACCAAAGAGTATTTGTGTGCTGTACTCTCATAGCATAAAACACACATATCTTGTTGTCTTTGTGTGAACACTATCTGACCTTACTACAGTGTATATTAAACCCTTACCAAAGAGTATATGTGTGCTGTACTCTCATAGCATAAAACACACATATCTTGTTGTCTTTGTGTGAACACTATCTGACCTTACTACAGTGTATATTAAACCCTTACCAAAGAGTATATGTGTGCTGAACTCTCATAGCATAAAACACACACATCTTGTTGTCTTTGTGTGAACACTATCTGACCTTACTACAGTGTATATTAAACCCTTACCAAAGAGTATTTGTGTGCTGTACTCTCATAGTATAAAACACACATTTCCATTCCCGACTACGTCTTCATTATGCTTAAGTGACTTAGCGAAGACCATCATACAACATAGTTCAACAATGTGTTGATCTTGCGAAAGCATCAAAAAGGAAGCGTGTCACAACATATTTCTATATTGTATTAATTTCTACAGGTTAAAATAACAGGTACAGCGGTCTAGAGATAATACATGGTAGGAAAATGTTCATACACATACACGCACACACACCCACACGCACGCACGCACGCACGCACACACGCACATACACGCACGCGCACCCATACGCACACACGCGCACGCGCGCACGTACGCACGCACACAAACACACAATTTTATACGAGTTTTTTATTTTTAAATTGTATATAAAATATATTAACAAATAATGCTACTAATAATAATGCATCTCGATCTCTTTATGGCATTGCTGATTGGTGTCGAATTTGAACTCTTTTGAAACAATTGAAATTCTCAATGATGTAATCACTATATATTAATATCTTAGCAAACAAATTAGAAATTGTTCACAGTTTAATGTTTCTAAACTTGAACCACGAACGTGAGTTTAATTAAAAGACTGTAGGAGGCAATATGTGCGAAGAACAGGACTGTGGTGAAAAGACTGTAGGAGGCAATATGTGCGAAGAACAGGACTGTTGTGAAAAGACTGTAGCTTTTATTGCATTGCGATCCGATCAAAGAGTGTAATATATACAGAGGCGGCACTCGCCAAATAACGCGTCATTGCCGACGCGCGCGCCCCCGTGTGGTGACAAAGGTAGCCGGCCCGAGGCATCAACCCGTTCAATGTAATCACCTATTCACATAGATGATAACAATAAAAGTAATTAAATTCATGTTTAAATAGAAGACATATCATGTCTTAGTGATAACAAATGTGTGTTAGTATTCTTTAATTAATACATACACCTATTCTTACCACGTAATGAAATCTTGACAAGTTTACTTTTAGCACCTACATTAATTTAATTAACTGTAGTTCATTTTCTTCAAGTTTATCAAATTAATTTTTTTATAAATCACTATATTTTAATGAACATATTTCCATATTGTTGTGCCAAGTGTTTAGAACTTTATTCTTAAAAGTTTACTTTAGAATAAATATATACTTAATTTCATTGAATTAATTGCTTGCAAAATAAATAATTATTATGGTTGGGTGTGAATGAGAACGAGACAAGGGTTTGCTCAATTTATGGAGGGATAATAATTTGAAAAGGAATAAAACTGAATATAAACCATTAATTATAGTGTATTCTGTATATCAAGATTCCAACACTATATCGCAATATTGCAATCCATTTATTTTCACATTGGCAATAAAAAAAATTTCATTATCATCGAGTGATGAATTATATAGAACACATTATACATTGTAGTGTATGTAGTGAATCTCGGTTTTCCGATCCACAGCCCAGATTTGTGAGGGACCAGGGCTCGAGAACAGACGGCGAGGTCGTCTCTGCCAGGAAGCTGTCTGCCTGTTGTACGCTCGCGGACAGGTTCTAGGTACTGATAGCAAAGTTGGGAGCTAGATTCAACTGACCCTCGGTAATGGGCTGATTTGAGAAATCCGTAAATATTTGAAACTTGTAGAGCGAGCACAAGCAATTTGTGCTGATGCTGCAATAAAACATATTAATTGGATTATACACACTTGTACATCTTACACACAGTGTCACTCGTACATGTCACTGTTATTACATTAATTGGATTATACACACTTGTACATCTTCCACACAGTGTCACTCGTACATGTCACTGTTATTACATTGATTGGAGTACACACAATTGTATATATTACACAAAGTGTCACTCGTACATGTCACTGTTATTACATTAATTGGATTATACACACTTGTACATCTTACACACAGTGTCACTCGTACATGTCACTATTATTACATTAATTGGATTATACACACTTGTACATCTTACACACAGTGTCACTCGTACATGTCACTGTTATTACATTAATTGGATTATACACACTTGTACATCTTACACACAGTGTCACTATTATTACATTAATTGGATTATACACACTTGTACATCTCACACACAGTGTCACTCGTATATGTCACTGTTATTACATTAATTGGATTATACACACTTGTACATCTTACACACAGTGTCACTCGTACATGTCACTGTTATTACATTAATTGGATTATACACACTTGTACATCTTACACACAGTGTCACTCGTACATGTCACTGTTATTACATTAATTGGATTATACACACTTGTACATCTTACACACAGTGTCACTCGTACATGTCACTGTTATTACATTAATTGGATTATACACACTTGTACATCTTACACACAGTGTCACTCGTACATGTCACTGTTATTACATTAGTATGATTATACACACGTGTACATCTTACACACAGTGTCACTCGTACATATCACTGTTATTACATTAATTGGAGTATACACACTTGTACATCTTACACACAGTGTCACTCGTACATGTCACTGTTATTACATTAATTGTATTATACACACGTGTTACACACTTGTACATCTTATACAAAGTGCGCAAAACAACGTAACAACGTAGGTTCCTATACTATGCTTTCCATTTTTAGTTACATATGGAGACATTTTCCCCGGATTCTTACGTAACAAACAATTGCAAATGGAATATAAGTTATTGATTGGAATAAAACATAGTGAATACGCACACGCGCGCACACGCGCACACGCACACACACACACACGCATTTCAACGAATCATGCAATATGTGTTTCGCAAAACGACTCTGTATACAACTTGCCTCTGTATTCAACTTGCCTCGGCCGTCCCTACTCTATTTCAGCTCGGCGATCGCCTCTACTCTAGTTCGGCTGGACGGTCGCCCCTACGATAGTTTGGTTGGACGGTCGCCCCTGCTATAGTTTGGTTGGACGGTCGCCCCTACTATAGTTTGGTTGGACGGTCGCCCCTGCTATAGTTTGGTTGGACGGTCGCCCCTACTATAGTTTGGTTGGACGGTCGCCCCTGCTATAGTTTGGTTGGACGGTCGCCCCTGCTATAGTTTGGTTGGACGGTCGCCCCTACTATAGTTTGGTTGGACGGTCGCCCCTGCTATAGTTTGGTTGGACGGTCGCCCCTGCTATAGTTTGTTGGACGGTCGCCCCTACACTGTAGGTCACTGTGTTATACGTGAAGGTGGTAGGTCGCTGTGTTATACGTGAAGGTGGTAGGTCGCTGTGTTACACGTAAAGGTGGTAGGTACGTTCTTATATTGTGCGGCACCCTGTCCTTGGACCGGTCGGTCGGTCGGTCGGTCGGCCGGTCGGTCTCAACTGGGATGACGGCGGTTGGCATCATCTGGCTGCAGTTGGAAGCTTGGACAGTTCAAAGAACGTGTGTCACTCATTCATGCTACTGTGTTGTCAACAGTTCAACAACTATTGCGCCGGTCAAATCAACACGAGATGCGAGTTTTGTTGACTTGTCGACGAAGGTACATCGCACGACTGAACGCAGGTTTAAATGTCCCTACTCAATTCGATTTTTGTGAGTCTGATATCAAATTAATTTTACACATATTTAAATACCTCGTATCCACTATGATATTCTAGCTCGTTTATGAAACAGTTGTACGTTGTTTTTGTGAAATAATCACACAAACTATTGTATTATTATACTGTGTATCCAGAATTTATTGAAATAAAATGGAAACGCAGAAAACTCGTTGCCATGTGATCGACGAGGATGGAAGTCGTGACCTTGACCAGCCTTGACCCCATAAAGTGTTTACCGTTTTGGATATCCACTTACCAGATCAAACGATTAAAGTCAATTCTTTCTATGATTTTAATAAAAAAAACGCACTGTTTCATTAAAGAGACTGCGGATATTACATAAACTGTTCACACACTACATACCAGGACATCAACAAACCGGGTATGCGACAGGCTAAATCAGTTGAGGATCCAGTTTTAAGTCGAATGAACACACGGCTCACAACACAAGTTTCTACCCACACATGGTGTGTGTAAGTATATAATGAACGTGCATGCTGTCACAAGTATACGTCACATCGTGTCATTGCATGCCACTTCCATGTCATCACACGTCACCTGATGTCATTACACGTCACACCATGTCATCACACGTCACATCATGTCATCCTACGCCACATCGTGTCATCAAACGTTACATCATGTCATCACACGTCACATCATGTCATCACACATCATGTCATCCCACGTCACATCATGTCATCACACGTCACATCCTGTCATAATACGTCACATCATGTCATCACAGGTCATACCCTGTCCCGTACCTCACCCCTCCTCCCCGCGTTTGCGCCTCCGTCTCCCAACACTTGCACATTTAATCCTTCCTTCGAACTTTTGATCTTCCTCCTCCACAAATTAAGGAATACTTTCTCCCAATCTTTGATATCGCGTCCTCCCCATATTTGCATGCTCCGCCTCTCAGCATTCTAATCCCTTCTTCCCATATTCGGTCGTCTCTCTGAGGGAGGAGGGATGAAAGCATGTGAGGATATTCGTTCATCCCTCCCCCCAACATTTGATCTCCATCTCCTCCATATTCACTCTTTCCTCCGCATACTCCCTCTTCCCTCCCCACGTTCCCTCTTCCCTCTCCATATTCCCTCTTCCTTCCCCATATTCCCTCGTCCTACACTCAGCATAGTCTCCTCCCCAATTCATCCGTCCCCCATCCAAACACACGGTCTCCCTCCTCCCCATCAACACACGTCCTTTCTCCCAACCTTATGAAAATATACCATCGTATTCCATGGTAAAATACGTTGGTGTTTAGAAACAGGTACACCAAGGTAAATACCATGGTGTTTTGAAACAGGTAAACCATGGTAAAATACCATGGTGTTTTGAAACAGGTAAACCAAGGTAAAATACCATAGTGTTATGAAGCTGGGAAACCATGGTAAAATACCATGGTGTTTTGAAACAGGTAAACCATGGTAAAATACCATGGTGTCTTGAAACAGATAAACCAAGGTAAATACCATGGTATCTTGAAGCAGGTAAATCAAGGTAACTTACCATGGTGTTGTGAAACAGGTAAACCATGGTTAAATACCATGGTGTTTGGAAACAGGTAAACCATGGTTAAATACCATTGTGCTTTGAAACAGGTAAACCAAGGTAAATACCATGGTGTTTTGAAACAGGTAAACCATGGTAAAATACCATAGTGTTATGAAACAGGGAAACCATGGTAAAAATACCATGGTGTCTTGAAACAGGTAAACCAAGGTAAATACCATGGTATTTTTAAACAGGTAAATCAAGGTAACTTACCAACTTACCATGTTGTGAAACAGGTAAACCATGGTAAAATACCATGGTGTTTTGAAACAGGTAGCCTATGGTAAAATACCATGGTGTTTTGAAACAGGTAGCCTATGGTAAAATACCGTGGTGTTTTGAAACAGGTACCATACACAATACACACCGTAATACCACGTAATGTCATGTAATACCATGTAATATATGGTATATCACAGTGTTTGAAATGAGGGGGGTCTGGGGGGTCCAGGATCCCCATAAGGCACGAGGACCTCCCATAAGAAAGAAAAATGTAAGCTTGGGTGGTCCCACATTTTATGAAGTTGTTTTTCTACAAAAAGGCACTAATATCCATTATAGTGCCTGAAAAGAAGATTTTTAAGAAGAATTTTGTTTCGGGGGGGGGACCAATATAAGTTTACCAAGCATTGCCTGGTCTTCTGACCTAATATGTCACGAATACTTGCAAGTTGTCTGTCTACCATAGCTTGCTTAACGAGTCAGGTTCTTTGTATCTCTGAGCTCGGCTCTCTGTGGCTGAATATGTAGGCTCTATGGAAGTGTTATGATTATTATTATCATAACTGTGTTGATGCTAATGTATAATATACATTTATATTTGTGATATACCTCATACACCTTTGTATAGTATCAGAGCATAACTATTATTATTGTTGTTGTTGACTAGTTGTTGACACACGTCACACCGATGAGTGACCCGTGCTGTGCTGCCGAACGCTACGACGTCGCCAGCAGGTCGCCACCATGAAGACAAACTGAAGCTGTGTCTGTCTGCGACTACGGGTCCACAACAAGTCCCAGAGTTTCTGACGTCGGCGGAACACATCGTTCCAGAGTCTATAATGAATTTATTGCACGTGTGTTCAGGATGGCGATATTACCACTTATATTCTTTCCCCCCAGTACTATTCGACTTTGGAACTCCCTCCCTTAGATGCACACAAAATTGAACTTTATACAAGTTATTATTTTAGTGTTCACCTATTGGTCTGCCTGTAACCTCAGCACGTTGAGACAGACTTTTAGAAGAAGCAGAAATAACCAGTAAAGTTATTTAAACAGTAATCGGCTAAGCATTAGTGATCTTACATTTCAGGTGCCTCACGCGTGCTTCCGGTTTGACCGATCGCTGATGCGGCTGCAGACGATACGACGCGTCGGTTCTAAGGTTCGCTTTTATTTCTGTATACTTTTTAGTTTTGTGACGATGAGTTGCCCCGGGGAACCTACGGGGAGATGCACACGTGTACGGTATTACCGAGCGTTTATGATTTATCCAGACGACGACTGTTGTGGACGTGACGACAAGTGGCTTATTTTATTTTACGCCTAGTTCGTGTTTCGGGGGATACCAAACGCGAGCGAGACGATCGAAATCTGCCGATCGGCAGAAGTCACCAGCAACGACCCGCATGAATTCATCGACGGCGAACATCATCGAAACTTCCGTCGTCGCCGCCGATCGAGGCGCTGGTTCTTCAACTGTCCTGTGTCATCGGAAACATCTTCTGTGGCCGCCGATAGAAGCTCCCGGACGGTAAACGTTACGCGGTCGACGCCGATCCAGGCGAAGATGGTCTATCGTGGCCGCAGATGAACTGTCTCGGACGAACGGGCGGACAGCAAAACACTTCCGCCGTCGACGCAGGTCGAGGCGCTCGTTATTCTACGTTACGTGATCGACGGCGAAGAGACTTGGCTTTGAGGCCGTTGAAAAATTCTACCTTCGCCGAGAAAGCGTAACTTTGAACACTGAATGCCGCTGGGAACTTTGGTGTCGACGCGAGGGAATATTCTCACTGACGCTGTCAGTGATTAACGTTTGATTTTATAATTATTATGTTGTCATGGTGATTACTACGTTCGCGTATTTGAACGATGTGCCACGAGGACTTTATCTTGTGATTCTGCTCGCGTCGTTACTGCTGCTCATTTACTAAAGTTGCTGCGTGACTATCCTTTAATAAAGTTGTTGTGATAACTTTATGACAATGCTTCTGTGATACCGTTAATATATCTCTGTATCGGTAAACATGTTACCTACAACAATATTTCTAAAAACTAGCCGATATGACCAGTGACCATAGTATTTAAACAATGAAATAATGCCAACAAACCCCGACAGAAAATTTTAAATTATGTGATTGATTAGTACAATAAGAACTGACAGTAATTACCGATGTTTCCCCCAAATCCCTGCGCTTGCTGGCCAGGTTACGTTATGCTCCCGCCAAACGTGACGTAGACAGTCACGCGCCACTCGTAGTGCGTCTGTCGTCAACATTGGTTTATTTTTGGGAAAGCAAGATGGCGGGTAACGCCTTCAGCTTCACACATAATGTCCATTCATCTTAAAAACAAACCATACGTAGAGATCGTCATAGCAGTGGAGTTGAGGCCTCTGGATAGTATAATATATGTATTATACTACAGCCCCGACGTGGCTGTTCTTGATCGTCTGTCTTTATAAACTAACTGAATACTAATTATACATGAGAGCCGCCGATGTTTATTACATTATTGCGGATTGTTATTAAGAACCAGAATAAGGATTACAGGCATCCATACATCCGTCAAGAACAAGACAATCAGCCACACGTCTCCTCCATCGAGGGGTGGGGGGTGGGATGCAAGGTTTGCAATGAAAGAGAAATAAACTTAATCGGATTTGACCTAAACCTGCTAAGAGTTATCTGCGGTGGCGCCATATAGCGGTGGAGTTTCTTTGAGTAGGATACTTTGAGGCTGCTGCTGCTGCTGCTGCTGCTGCTGCTGCTGCTGCTTTGTTGCTGCTGCTGCTATTGTTGGTGCTGCTGTAAGCAGCAGCGGATCTAGGGGGGTCTTAGGGGTCTCAAGACCCCACCTAGGCCATGGAAGAAGACCCCCTGTGTCCGTTGCAAATATTACGGTAAAGGACAACGTATATAGGCCTACATCGGAACTAGTGTCAATGTAAAGACTGAAGTATTAAGTATTCGCAGCTGGTTAATATTATCCCTTCTGTAAGTAGAGCGACACGTGTCGTCCCACCCACGGCCCACGGTTCCTAAGTAGAGGAGTCAGACCACAGTTGACAATTGCATTGGTGGCCACGTTAACGTTTTGTCTGATTATAAGAAAACGTGACCATCAAAAATTCTGAAAATTTTTCACAGCGACTGCCATCATCTCATTGATTTATCAAAATCACATACCTCCAGCTCTTTTAAAACGCCCCGACGTGCGATGCCTATCAATTTTGACAAAAATAGCCATGTATTCATGCGCCCACGTGGCCCATAGCAGAAAAATTCCCATAAATCCCTCCGCCAGTTAAACTCTTTTAAAAATGCACTGTTTCACAGCCAATAGCTTCTACAAACAAACCTGTGAATATGCCTGCTCAATTGCACTTATGTCACATAATATGAATTCTTTAAATTCACATATCGCAATTTAATACGCCCTACAATAAACAGGAAGGTCAACTGTGGTCTTACCCCTAGAACGCCATATGACAACGACTGACTGCGACCCCCCCTCCCCCCCCCGCCAACAAGCCTACATCCACTCCTGTGGTGGTTACGTCGTCGGCCCAGCAGCCAATAAACAGTCACGGCTTAGGTTACGGGCGATTATGCTTGCCTATAGTTGGTGGCAACTGACGTATTCCTGTGAAGCAGTCATCCGTGTAACGTACTGTAGACCTGCATCAGTTCTAGTTATAACCGGTTCCTTGCCACAGAAACCTTCACTAGTAACCCGTTATGTAAACCCTTCTCATTCCTTGGGTCAGTGACTCTGAATTGAGACATCGATGTCCTAATTCCGTCACCTTCAACTTACAACTTTTAGACACGAATAACTTTTATATTTTTCACATAAAAAACTAGTTTCCTTAAATTTGAAACAAAGAATTGTGGCTTTGATATGGAATTAAATTAATGGTCCAAATGACTATGGGCAATAAGTGATATGAATAAAACTAAGAAATGTGACGAAATTAGGGCACCATACGTTAGGCATAATGATTGTTGGTAGTCGGCTGGTTTTAAAGGCAACGTTTAAACAACGACGTGTGCTACTGTTGCGCCAAAGTCACTCATCGGGTGACTAGGCTCGAGAACGTCGTGGGTGGGCCTTGTGTTGTTTATTTGTGTCATTTAAGGTGTGCGACGACGTTCCAGTGACGTCAGCAGAGAAGGCCAGGCCAAACGGTCGCTCTATGTCCACCACACACACGCCTTCGGGGGCCAGTGTTGCCATCAGTGATACACGAGTGCCCGCCTTTCCTTTGTGTAGAGTTCAAGATATCGGTGTTATCTCGACATACTTTCCAGACTGCGTCGTGACGGCTTTGTGTCATTCCAGTTACTAAGACAGACAACGATCATTGCCGCAGGAGTGAATCTCGATGAGACAAACAACCCTGATCGGCTGTTTGCCTTCAACATGTGCATGAGTGAAATAATGCGTGCGTGCGTGCGTGCGTGCGTGCGTGCGTGCGTGCGTGCGTGCGTTGATGTCACCAACATAAACATCGCGGTCCACAGACACACGCAACAATGACTTGACAATTATTGTCGATGTTATTGAAAGTTCTCACAAAGCGTATGCCGAGTACACGATATGACGACAACGAGACTGTTGACAGTGTTGACATGCGACAGTGCTGACATCTGGTGAGG